>JAUPFZ010000006.1:6292500-7542500 GCA_036937285.1 Euphydryas editha
AAAAGTGTATATTTTAAAGTATCATAATTTTATTTTTTTAATAATTTTTAACTATTTATTTAATACAAGGTGTAATGTGATAAAAACGCAAAGATTTAATAGAAGGTGTTAAATATCATAAATTATTATCTAATCCATCGAATCAAAGACAGAATCCACATTCATTACAAACGGAACGAACGAACTTTATTTCCCCAAGATGGGGTCGCATATTCACGTCCACCAAACCACCACCACTCACCACCCATCAAAAACGGTCCACCCATTAAGACGTATCAAACTCGACGCAGTTGTGTCGCTTAATTATCGAGTTCCTATGGCTACCTTACAGCTCCATTATAAGACCCTAGTTACCACCTAGCACCAAAGTACTCGTCCAGACGAATCAACGAGCCCATACCCAATGGGGTTATGTCATTTAATTACTGAGTTCCTATGGCCATCTTTTAGTTCCATCATCAGATCCTGGTTACCATCTAGCACCAAAGTACTCCTTAAGACGAATCAAACGAGCCCATACCCAATGGGGTTTTGTCGTTTATTTACTGAATTCCTATGACCATTTTCCAACTCTATCATCAGACTTTGGTTACCATTCAGCACCAAAGTACTCGTCAAGACGAATCAAACGAGCCAGGACTCGATGTGGTTGTGTCGTTCCTTTACTCACTTCTTATGACCACCTTACAGCTCCATGATCAGATCAAAGTCTGGTAACCAACTAAATATAAAGCAATTGTCAAGACGAATCAAACGAGCTGTAACTCGATGGGGTTGCGTCGTTTTATTACAGAGTTCCTATGATAACCTTCCAGCTAGATCATCAACCTTGGTCACTATTGCAAGATAACCTACTCGTCAAGACGATTCAAACGAGCTCAAACTCGATGAGGTTGTGTCGTTTCATTGCAAAGTTCCCATGGCCACCTTCCAGCTCTATAATCAGATCAACACCATGTCATCATAATATTGTATTGTCACGCGATTTACACATGTTTGCAAAATTTCAGCTCAATCGGTAACCGGGAATTTTGCAAGATTTGATAACAAACATCGGGACAGGTGAAACTAAAAAAGCTTGTAACAATTAAACCACATCGAATTAAACCGTGCAATTAAATAAGGTTCTATTCCTAACTATTTTGAAGAGTAAAAAAGTGTAAAAGCGTGAAAAAAAAAGAACTAGATAAGTGAAGTCTTTCGGTAGTTATCGTGACCACACACAGGGTCCGCACATACAAACACACGGACGTCCAAGACAGAACTTTTTTAAACAGTTTTTTTTATTACTTTATACAACAAAAATGTCATTAAAAATATCATGAGTGTTAAAAATAGCGTTTTTTCTTATTGTGTGTAAAAATTATTTTACAAGCGCAATGTACGATAAAAAAAAAATAGAGACATTTTAAGTTCAACAAAATCACTCGTTTCGCGTAAAATGAGAGAAGTACTCACCTCAACACTTACTCACGGAGTAACACTTACTACACTCAACGAGACGTGCAAAAGTTTGTCGAGAAGTGGATAAAGCGATATAAACATTTGGAAAACGTGGATGATTTTCCTGAACGCGGGAAAACGAGAGCAACAACCAGTAAGCAAGCTAAAGAGATCGTAACGTTGTTAGAGAATAATTTCACTTTGCGCCTCCGCGAAGCTATAAGTTCAAACTCGCCAAAAAGGGAATTTTCTGTCAGTCTAAACAGGATCAGGCGACGTTTGCACGAGGCAAAATGATCATATTCATCTACGAGCTCAAAACCCAAATCATATAAAAAACGCCTTAGCTGGGCGAGTGACAACAAAGATCGCGATTGGTCGAAAGTAGTTTTTTCTGATGAAGCGACTTTCTGGGCATGGATTCCTGTAAGGCGCGTCTGGTTATGGAGTAGAACAGATTTCATTCAGCGCACCGTCAAACAGCCACTAAAAATTAATGTCTGGGTCTGTTTCTCACAGCGCGAATTCGGTTGTTTAGAGTTCCTTATTTAAAATTTGGATTCGCATAAAATGCTCAAAATTTACAAACGTGGCTTCTTGAAATCTGTGGGGAACATGTTCGGATCCAATAATAAAAATTGGGTCTTACAAGAGGATAATGACCCGAAATATCGTAAATATAGTAATAATGGCATCACCACTATGTATTGGCCATCCCAATGCCCTGATGCCAACCCCATCGAAAACATTTGAGCCATTATGAAGAGCCAGCTTGCCGGAAAGCTTGTTTACGATTTGAAGCATCTTTTAAGAATGATTCGGAAAATTTGGCGACAACTTCCGGTAAATTACGCCGTAAATCTTGTTGATAGTAGGCCTCGAAGTTGCCAGGCCATTATCAAAGCTGATGGCGATTATACCGTTTATTGAATAAATTTTATATTAGCTTATTTAACGTACTTTTAATTAAAATAGTTTTTGAATAAATATGTACTTATGTTTTTTTTTCTTTTCCTCTCGCTTACTTTCTAGTAGAACAGACTTACTTCACACCGCACATCAACCGGGCCTGCAACAGGGCCGCATTCGTACTAGGCTGTCAATATACGATGATACGTGGAAGGAGTAGAATGTCTCTTAGAAGTAAGACGACATTGTACAAAAACGGCGTACGTCCCATTATGACCTATCCTATCTGAACCATATCTTTGTTTAATGCAATCCTGCTTACATACAGCGGCTTCAAGTGATCCAAAACAGTTTCCTAGACACGGTCACGGCTTCACCGTGGTATGTTCATACCGTCGACCTATTTCAGGATCGATTCAATTTTGATGAAGCACCTCAAAATACTTTCTCCAGCGTATTTTAAGAAAGCACGACGACATCCCAACCTTATCAGAGGTGTGTTCCTACGTAGGTAGAGAAAGGTTACAGACAAAACAGAGATGTTCTATGCATGTTTTGACTGACCTTGACGAAAGGATCACACAAGCCTACGCCCCTTATGCAGAGACCACACAAAAACAAACACTCACTCACCGCCTCCACTGGTGAAGGCGAGGTCCCTGCGTTTCTTCGGCCCGCACACGTCTAGGCGTGTAGGACCGTTACTTGACCGACTCCGCGCTCCTTACATCGCCTACCTCCATTCCGATGTCATCCTAAGCTGAGGTTCAATAGCACCAGGAGGGGTCCCATGTTTTTACAGCTAAGTCTCAGTTTTGGGAGAGGAGGAGTCGTCTTGTGTTTTCACAATAAAGCTTGGGCCCATGGTCTCTAACTTCATTTTACTTTTGTATATAATAAGTTTATCAATACTAATAAGTTTATACTTTTTTAAATATTTCTATTTATCTAGTCTCTAAATTTTTTAAATTAGTAGCTATATGTACAGTAATCTCTTCTTCTTCATTTTTATCTATTTGTCTTTCTCTCTGTTTGTAAGTTGATAGGAATATACAAAGATAAGGAAGATACAAATCTTGGCCGTGCAACACACCAAAACTATTCAACGAATTTGAGGCATGATTTAAAATGAACTCAAATCAGCACGAGCTATGACGCTGATTACTTTTTACCCCGAAATTCAGCACGGTTTTCTTATTAGATCGGATGAAACTAAAAACATATAGGTATTTAGTTACTAGCTGCTCCCCGCGACGTCGTCTGCGTGAACGCTATTAGATTACACGTTGTTACAGAATGCGTTGAAGAAATAAAGGTTCACTGCTCGTTCCCCGTAGGAGATGTAGCGTGATAATATGTTAACCCGACTTCTTAATAATATTCGTGCCAAATTTGAAGTAAATCCATGCAGTACTTTTTAGTTTATCCAATCATACATACAAACAGACAAACAGACAAAAAATCTAAAAACTATATTTTTGTTTTCGGTATCGATTGTAGATGACATCCCAAGTATTCTTTAAAAAATATTCAATGTACAGTTTTGACTTTTCTATGTACTATTTTATTATAAGTATAGATACTTCATTAGCGTTTAGTTTCGTTTTCATTTATTTTTTATTGTTTTATTAGAAAGAAACCTTTTAAAGACTGTCCCGTAAATATCTTTGTCATAGTTTTTGTTTGACAGTTCAGAAATTACAGACATCATAATTGTCAGTATTAGGAAATTATATGTCTATAATAAATAATATATTAAATATAGGTTGTTCACACCAAACACGTAAGAAAAATATACTGTATTTGAAATGTGAGAGTTTTTTAATATAATAAATACATATAATTAATACATAATCGCCTTCGCTTTCTATTACCGGCCTGCCAGCGCTCTGGAAGTCTTCGAATACTTTTGAACTTTTCATTTTCCTTGCACTGTCTGAAAATGTCTTCTAATGAACTTAGACTCGCAACATTCTCTTAAATTCACCAAAACAGCCATAGTCCAGTGGGTTTAAATTTGGTGAGTAAGGAGGATGTGTCCCTTTGGACAACCAAGCTATATTTTTATCTTCGAAAAAATCTGTAACAATCTTGGCTCTGTGCGGGCGAGCATTGTCCTAGAGAGTACAGGTCGAGTGCATTTTGTTTTATTCATCCATTCCGGGATTTCTTCATAGAGGATAGAAATATATACACTGAAGCGGTTATTGCTTGACCTTGGTTTAGAAGCCTATAAAATGCGATGCCGTCGTAATCTAATGCCACCAGTAGCATCCTCTTCCTCTCGAATGTTGAACGCCACAACATCGGGCGGCTTCTCATTTTTCCCCAGCCAGAACCATCGCTGGTTGCGGTCAGGGGGTAAGTATGTATAGAGATACCCAAGTTTCGTCAATTGCGAGAGTTCTCCTGAGTATGTCAGGGTTCTTGTTGTATTCTGTTAAGTTACACTTTACAGCTAACAATCGATGATATTTTTGTTCTTGACTCAGAACATGTAGTACCTATTCACCTACCAAGTTTCTTCGTCAAATGAAGAATTTCATTTAAAAATACCAAACTGAAGATAAGGGCAAGTTCAAGTGCTGGGAAATGTAGCGCATTGAATGCTTTTATTATTCTTCAGTAACTCCTCTACATCATGCGTTCTCTGCTTCCAATCATTATTGTTGGTTCTCTATGGTCACCTCCTCTTCTTTCTTCCACTTCAAACTGGTTCTTCCTGAATCGAGTCACCCACAATTCCACTGTGCGTTGACTGTAGGCTTGTCCAACTAACAGTTGCACTAGCTGTTTATGGATTTGCTTTGCGGTCAAGCCGAGACCCACACCAAACTTGATTAAAATCCTTTGCTTTTTAATTGTGTTTGATCCATTTCTCACAGTAACTAAAATCAAAATTCAACAACAAACATGTCGACTGTCCCTACTGTATACTATCGAAACTGAAAAAAGGTACTTTAAAGGAAAGCACATTTAAGTTAATTTTGTGTACAAAATTGTCATTTATTTATTAAATCTCGATATTATACTCATGAAAAATGTGGTTTAATATGTATTTTTAGCCTATTCTCTTTTTTTTTTGTATGAAAACATATACACTCATTTGCAAAAAAAACGGGCGGTTTCGATTTTCTTCCTGGCTGAAAAAAATAAAATACCAAAAAGGTTTTAATCATTTGAACATGTTACTGGCCAGTTATAAAAGTGCCATAATGTTTATAAGAGTACATTCCAAATTCAAATTTTTGACTGAGCCTGGTTTTCAAAGAAAATAACTTTTAACTACATTTTGTGGCGCGAATTCCCTATAGTTAATATCGACTCTAATTAACTTTTTGTCAATTTTTATTAAATTATCTGGTGTCCTTGACATTTGCTGTTTAGCAATCTCGAAAATGGTAGATAAAGTGATAAAAGCGAGCAAAATTATTGCGCTGCTTGAAGAAGGTTGCAGTCAATGCTTCGTGGCTCAGAGGCTAAATGTGAGTCGGTCGACAGTTCAAAGGACCTGGCAGCGCTATCAAGAGACCGGTTCCGTCAAGAGAAGGCCTGGTTCTGGCAGAAAGACATGTACCGAACCACGGGATGATCGTTTTCTAGTTAGTCAAGCGTTGAGAAATCGCAAATCTTCTTATGTGGACCTCAAGAACACCCTCGAAGAAGTAAGAAATGTGCAAATTAGTCTATGGACGGTCAGGAGGAGGCTTCTCGCTGCTAATATACACAGTCATCGCCCGGCACGCGGTTAGCTTCGCTCGAAATTGTGTGTCATGGACTCATGAAGACTGGGATAGGGTATTGTTCTCCGATGAAGCCAGGATATCTCTGCATGGTGAAGACCGACGTCGGCGAGTGCTACGTAGACGAGGAGAACGCTTTGCAGAGGCATGTTTTGAAGAAATCACACCTTATGGAGGGGGCTCTGTTATGTTTTGGGCAGGAATAAATTCTATGGATCGTACGGAGTTAGTCTTCATCGAAAACGGTACACTGACTGGACACCGATACATAACGGAAGTTCTAATTCCTTATGCACAACCCGCTTTAACCGCTCTTGGCGAAAACTCAATTTTTATGGACGACAACGCTCGCGCCCACCGGTCTGGCGGTGTGGATGCGTATATGCTAGAAGTCGGAATTCGTCGTTTGGACTGGCCAGCTAGAAGTCCGGACCTCAATCCCATAGAGCATGTCTGGGACGTTCTGAAGCGACGAGTGAGATCAGTGCAGCCGGCTCCGCAGACCATCAGAGAGCTAAAGAATGTGATTACCGCGGAGTGGGAACGTATTCCCCAAGAAACCATAAAAGATATACTCACTAGCATGCCCAGACGAATGCAAGCTGTGATTTCAGCAAGAGGGGGTCACACTCAATACTAAACTTTTATCTGCTTTTAATGTATTCAAGAAAAACAAAGAAATTAACGCGTTTCATTTTTATTTAGCGAGCAGGTACAATCATAGTGTTTTGAGCTTAAACATTATTTCTTAATAATTTAATTAAAATGTTATGATAAAACTGATGAAAACTATTCCTTCCTAATTAATTTATAAAATTCTGAGGATAACAATACCTAAAATTGTCAAACAAACTAATAGTAACTATAAAATAGTTCTTTGCTTAAGTGCCCGTTTTTTTTGCAAAAGAGTTTATAAAAAGTAGTTTCTTAGTGCAATAAAAAAAAATCGCAAATTTTCAGTTTCGATACTGTACATAGGGACAGTCGATGTCTATTCTTTGTTTACGCAATCACACTACTACATGTTTGGCGCGAACAACCAATAATTTGAAACTTCGTCTGTACTGACTACTGAAGTGTTTGAACTCATCTTAAGCTGGTGTCATACTTTATCTTATAGGTTATAGTAAAAGGGATGGCAATCGCTAACGAAGTCTGGGTACAGTTTGTTTTTAATAACAGTAATAGAATTGCGCTATTATAATTTATATTATCATATCATAATGAAACATTTATTGTTATCTTATGGTGCCATTATGGTATCATTATGGTGTGATTATTGCATTAATATAGAGTCCGCAATGTGTTACAACGGTAGATATCATTTCGACACCATTAAATATTTATATTACCCAAATTGATAAAACATAACTTCAATAGCAGACTTTGGACCTGAAAAATAATATTTACCGCTTCGCGAACTTAACGTAAGAAATGAAATAATTGTGAATTAGAAATATTTTATCTTTATAAAATACATTGTTATGAAACATACTCATTAGAAATATCATCATCATCAGCATCATCATATCAGCCATTGGATGTCCACTGCTGAACGTAGGCCTCGCCCATCGACCACCAGGAGCGACCGATTCGAAGCAGCCTCCATCCAACGGCTTCCGGCGACTCTCTTCAAGTCGTCTGTCCAATAGACATATACGAATACATAGATCAAATTTACAAAAGCTATCATCCATTTTTTTATGTTAATATACCAACGACCGACCGATTATTATATTAACGACGACCGTTCTATTGTAGCGGTGTGAGTAGTCGCCTCAACATCGTTGGCCGCAGGTTCGATTCCCGCTCGGAGCAGATATTTATATTTGTATAAATATTTGTTTCCGGTCTGGTTGTATGTCTTTGTGGATCTCCCCACCGTGCCTCAGAGAGTACGTAAAGCTAGTGGTCCCGGTGGTTATCATAGATATCTAATAACGATCGTTACTCATGGTAAGGAAATTATTCGCCAACCCGCAGTGGAGCAGCGTGGTGGATTAAGCTCTAACCTTTCTCAGATATGAAGAAGAGGCCTTTTTTTGACACCGTGAAATGCGATTACGCATCCCGCCACCCGAAGGCGACGGGTATGTGGGACTCTCTGACTGCAAACTCAGAAAACCCACTAAAACACAGCACGCCACGGGATCGCTGGCGCATGCCACCACGACGCCCCGACGATGGAGAAGAGGCCTACCGCCTAGCCCAACAGTAGGACGCTTACAGGCGGTTTCAGTTCCATTCATTTTAATAATAAATGTAATCTTTTTGTTGTTAATTACAAAACTATAACTTGTTTATTTTTAACTTACATTGCTCATTTTCTTACGATATAGGTACACCTGTATACTGAAATCATATTTTAAAAGTTTCGTTAAAAACAGTTTCAAGGATCCAAATTAATGAATTCTTCCGTTTTGTATAAAGTCACGCTTTAGATTGTTTGCATTTTTAATACAATATATTATAGAATATGTATTGTGTAAGATATGTATTTACGTCATACTAAATACAATAAAAACATTGAAAACATTGTAGTTATCGTAATATTTTAGAATTATGTGGAAGCACGTAAGTATATATCTTGCATACTTCAAAGCGACCATAAAGCGTCATTGGGAAGGTCTCACTTCAATAGAAGAGGCGAATACAAAAGGCGAAAAGAGGGCTAGGTAATGGCAGACACAATAGAAATACTGTTTGGACTGGAAGGCGGACCCTCGCACAATGGTGGACCGCGAAACTTATTTTATTCCTCAACACTTATTTATTTCCAGTGCCTAGGTAACGATTTCTATTCAACTTTTTCTTTTGAATGTATTAACTTATTCTTATATGAAGTAGAAATGTAAAATTTAATTTATCTATCTCGAAAAACTTATATGAATCTACTTGGTAATTATATAGAGTTACGTCTTCTTAAAATTATTTTTTCATTCTCTTGTACTAAATGAAAAATAATTGTATAATTTTTGTAATTAGGTACAAGTATGCCTACATTTTTCGCATTATGTTTATATTTACATACGGTGTTTCGTGTTAAAAACGATTAGCAGATTATAATAATAATAATATTTTTGTATGGATTTGAAACATAAAGTTTATAACTGAGGATAAAACTGTGCTAACTGGTTAAGTATGTTTATAAAAATTATTGGTCTTCATTGAATATAGTACCTATACCTACACTAAAACGATTTTTTAAAGTGTTGTATTAAATTTTATCATGTTACCTTTATAAGCTGTATTTAGAAACAACAGATTTATCAATAGAAAGTGTACACAAAATTAAAAACAACAGCTATTTAATTAAAAACTTTTGAACAGAGAGAAAATAAAATAGTATATCATTTTAAGTACATAATATTATAATTTTAGGCAAGTTTTACTTGAAATACATAATTATGCTCATTTATTATTATTTTTTTTTTTTTTGTATTTATTTAACCAGTTTTAACAATAAAATTGCCTATTTTTATTGTTGAATCTGGCAACTGTTTAAAAAAATCAATCAAGGATTATTATATATATATCAAGGATTATTAGATATTATTTTTATTTAGATATGTGGATATACAAAATAAAAACACTTTGATAAAAAATTTTACTATCTATCCACCTGTCCGTTTGTTTGTATTACGCTTAAAATGCTTTGTTTTTTAAACCATAATATCCGATTGGAATTCCAATCGAATCAAATCATACCAATGAGTATTAAAATAAATAAAAATGCGTATAAATAAGATGAGTAAAAAAATTGCAAAGCAATATTTTTACTCATCTTATTTATATTATAACTTAACCGTGAAAATTTTACTATACGAAATGAAGATGTTACTATCCTATTTGAAAGGCCGGAAACGCACCTGCTATTCATCTGGTGTAGCGGGTGTCTACCCGAGTCGAAACTTAGAGCCTATTTAGCGCCGCCTATAGTAGGACTCATGTCGGACCTCTGGGCTCAAAGTTGGTCCTAATCCATGTTAAATTAGGTCTGACATAGCACCAAAAAATGGCACATATTTTCGTTTTTTCCACTTAACGACTAAAAACGGACCTAAATGGAATAAAAATTAGCGCCTATAGACACTAAGTCGGACTACTGGGTTCTAAATCGGTTCTATTTCGGCCTATTGGGCTCTAAATCGGTTCTATGTCGGACTTGGGGGAGCTATGTCGGCTTTAAATTTCGATTCGGGTATGGATGTCGCTTTCACTTGCCACCAGGTGAACCGACTGGCCGTTTGCCCCCTCTTACACAAAAAAATAATAAAAATACGTAAGTGTAGAAATTAGTATTTGTAATAGAAAACTCTAAATTAAATAAATAATAAATACGAAAATCAAACATAATAAATAAATAAACGTCTCACACTCAACGGCCCCTAGTAGGATGTGAATCCTGTGTGTGTGTGTAATGTGGTAAGCTTTTTTAAGTAAGTATGTATGTATATATAATTATGTAAGTAATATAACATACATAATTTTATTAGATATACTTCAAAATGGACTTATCAAAATTAATGCAACTATTTCCTTGTCAACTCATGTGTATATCATTGTATATATGTCGAGTTAGATGTACTTTTATAATTACTTTAGTAGATAATTTTCTCGTTTATTGTGGTAAATATAACCTAATCAATGCTTTTTCTTTTTCTTCTACAGTCTACATCAGTCCACTGTTGGACATTGGCCTCTCTCAAGGCACACCACTGAGCCCGATCAATGCTTACCTAGAAACATTTTTTGAATTTTAATAATTTTTAAAAACAACTAACAACAATCTGTATATAAATATTCTTATTTGACAAAACTAATACATTTTTCTATTACGTTACGGCCGTCACCTGTAAGACAGTTTTATTGTATAGCAACGAGATTTTGTTATGTTCGTGTATGCAACGTGTATTGTGCGCAATAATACAATAGAGTACGCTGCTTTGTGCCGCATTCGCACCATTGTCATTGGACATATTATTACTCAATGTTTTCACCTTATACCAACTTCTGCTGTCTTCGATGTTTCCTTTGATAAATTATATTAAGCAACTTTAAAAAAAAAATCTATTAATATTGTTAATACTCTCATCATTAGTCTACTGTTTTCTTATTAGACTTATGAATGTAAAATTAACATTACGCTTTTGCTTTCAGCCAAGGTAAATGTTTGTTATTGAGGTCTGTTTATAAGTTTTTTTCTGCAGATACACTTGAATTAATATTTTTAGTAAGCGAAAACAAAATTTAATATAATACTAACAAAAATTATTTTTATAAATATATTTTAGTATCTAATAAAAAGTTTCGAGTCAATTAAGCTTTTTAATATGCATATAGGTTAGACTACTAAGGATTCAAATAGATAAAAAGCGTAGTGCGCAAGGATTCGGCGCGGGAAAGCGTGCATGTCACTCGCCGGCCGGCTCACAGTTTACCGCAGTGTTTCACCGAAAGCGTTCGCTTAGTTGTAAGCCGTATGACCGTAGCCCGTTTGAACTTTTTCGCCGGCACCGAATTCCCGCCAAATGATATCGGAATCTGTGGGTCGGAATTATTTTTGTGCTGTGTGTTGTGATTGTGCCATACCAATTGGAAATATTGCAATTAAATGCCGTGGAAAACTTTAAGCGGTAAGTTTCTTGTTAGAATGTAGTGGTAGTGGTAGTTTAGGTGTATGGTAGCATATTTTTATTATATTTGTACCTATGTCATATATATTAAGTTATAAAAAATGTATAAAAAAATCTACCAATTTTTAAGGCTATTTCCATAACGCATTTTTTTTTTCAATATAACATTAGAAAAGTTATAATACTTATATTGTTATATTTAAAAAAATAATTAAATTAGTTTTAATGTATTATATATATGTGTGTGTATATATTTACATATAATAATATACATTATTAATAAATTATTTCTACTATTTAGTACTATATTACTATTAATAAAGCATAAAATATGTCTTTAAATACTAAGCTTAATTAAATTACTTTTTCAAATTATACTCAGGTTAACAAATATCATATCGAAGTAAAGTATCATACAAAAGTCATTTTTTTATATGAACGCAAATGTTATTTAAAATCATTAAATGCATTATTCGTTCAGAAATTTATTTCTCACATATTTTTTGTTTTATATTATGTTATTATATTTCTAGAATTCACGTTATATAACGCGTTTTATTACAATAAATCAACAATAAAATTGGTCAATTTGACCGTGTACATCTGAATGGCGCCAACAGTAGCAAAACAAAAGCCGATCACGATGAAATCGATTGACGCGATAAACTTGCAAACAACAAAATAATGGTAGACTCGGGGAATTAACGCTTCTATTGTGTTAGTACAATAATCTGCTATCTAGGCCAGCCTCAGTGCTGCAGACGAACCTTTTGTCTTTCATGTTCGCCGTTAATAATGGCGGGCACCGAAACAGCCGCGCACAATACCGCGAAATGTGCGCGTTTTCATTTGCAAGACAAAACGTGCTTTGTTGTGTGTCCGCTCAATACGGAATTTATAGCGGGTGGACCGAGTCGCATTGACGGCCCGCTAACGAACGACCGAACGCCATAAATGCATTTTGATCAGAGGTCCGTTCATAATCGATGACGCTGACCCATTCACGATTGGTTGCCTGTCCGAAGTTGCTACACCTTCGATACGTTGACGACAACAAAACTTTTATCACTGATTTATATTAAATATATTTTTTAATTTGATAAATAAGTTATTAATACTATCCACATCATTTTTTTTTAAATCTGTAATTAATTATTCAGTTATTACTAAAATATAAATTTTATCAGTGGCCGATTTGCTCACACTTAAGTCTCAAATTAATATGTTGCCATGTAATTGATAAAAACCCACAATTATAAGCATATAGTAGTTATTTATACATAAAAAAAATCTAGAGTCTAAACACGAATCCACAGAATTTAGATTTTAAACGAAGAAGATAAATGGGAATTCGACAGGATTAAGCATATCAACCCTATTGCGTACGACGTTCAACTAACACATTAAATAATTTGGTACACCTAAGCAAATACCATTTACCGAAATTCAAGGCGCCATCTTATTCTGTAGCTGCATTATATATTGATATATAAAGGATAAAAATTCCATTATCTCAAAATATAACGCCACCTATTATGACAGTATAATACTCTATCTACCTATAACTATCTATATCTCCTTTACTGTGCTTTAATTATCAATATTATTTACAGTCAAACCTGGGTAAGTGAGAACTGGATAAATGAGAAAACTCTATAAGTGAGAGTAATAGCCAGGACCCGTCATTTTAAGCTCCCAAAACCTCTATTAGCGAGAAACAGAAACCTCTGTAAGAGAGAGTCGTTTTTCCCTCATGGACCTCCGTAAGTGAGACTGCTACTTATCTATACCTCTATAAGCGACAGTCAAGCTTTATTTATTTATATTATTTAGGAGGAACTATGGCTACAATAAAAATACATACATACATAAGAGATACACACAGTAACAAATGACAAAACAAATTACAAATTTAACATCTGCTATTTTATGACTCATTCTTAACTTTCGTGTGTAACATAGTGCATGAATTTTTGTTTTGTTTTCGTAAGCATCTTGATACCTACCCTTATAAAGTACTTATATGTCGAAATCTCATGAACATAACATATACACACTATTAAAAATATATATGTACATAATATATGTTGTGCATATTATGCACATAATTTTATCATATTACCTATTTACTACATTCGTACTTGCTGTGACTTGTTATTGCTGCGTACCTCTACAAGAGAGAAACGCTACCCATGTACCTGCATTAGCGAGAAATTTGGGTTAGTGAGAAACCTCTATAAGCGAGAATGAGATTGTGCTCCCTTGAACTCTCGCTTATCCAGGTTTGACTGTATTAGTTTTATTTAAATGTTATAAAACATTACTATATATTATATAAACATTACTTTATTTTACATTATTACAAATTTTCATAACATTAAAAGTATTTTTCCTAGTTGACTCACATGCTCATTTGAATCAGGAAAAAATAGTGTGAATCAATAATATTATATTTGTTAAAAAAAGAATAGATTACACATAAAATTACGTGTTTAATTTTTTTTTAATTATAGGTATATAGTTTTTATATTCAAAATTTGTAGAATAATAACGTAATAATCACCGTAAACAATACTATAACAATGCTATTGTTCACAAAGTAAAAGGCATAATTTTAACGTATATAAATAAAATAGTACAAAATGTATAAAAGGAACTTTTATTATTATAGAAATTTTTCTTTGAAAATACCTTATAGTAGGTTCTAAAAGTATTTTTTAAAGAAGGCTGGAGATCAATGAAAGTCTAAAGCAATAATATATTTATTTATAGTATTGCTTCCATCTATATTTTTCAGTCAAAAGAGTTCGATTCAAAGAAGGCGAAGAAACGGAAAGGTAACCGCAAAGATTTTGCTTCAGTCGGTCGGTCAGCCAATGGATCGCGAGCTTCTTTGCTACTCTATTTTGAGAAGAGTTTTACTTTTAATTTACTGAAAGGAAATCTTTAGCCTTATTTTTAACTAAAAGAATATTAGTTTGTATCCTCCTAATTAAAACCGAACCTTTTACTCATTATTGATTACTTTGTAACACTACAATGTTTTTTTTTTTTTAATACGCACTTCTTATAATGATACCATTCGTGTCCTTGTGGCTATCATAGTCTTTGATATGTCATTTTTGAAATCGAAAATGAAAGGAATCTTAGATCCCTACAAAATAAAGTTACACTCAAGACTTCGAGAGGTCGCGTCGCCACAAAAGCGTCGTAATTGGCCCGTTCTTTTTCAACTTCCCTGAAGCATTCAGAGCCAATGAAACGTGTGCATTTAAATGACGTTCCACAGCTTTGTGGGGTCACACTCAAAGTTGTTCGTGAAACCACCAGTATACGACTTTTGTATAGCCCCGCGTCGGAGGGACTACTAAAAAGAACCTGCTATTTACTTGTTAAGAACTCATTAGTCATGCTTATTTGAAAATGTAATAGTCTGGACTTACTATGTAAGGTATTTGTGGAAACTAATAATTTATAGCGTTATTGGCATAAAAGATAAATGGATATCAGATTTCGTCTGCTACAGTCAAATTCTCTTACAACTATTGCTTTTTTTACTATCTTGCTAATATTTAAATCGTTTTTTCAACATCAACATATGTATATAGTCACTTAAATCATTATATAATATAAGCATTAAGCGTATATCACTTACATACTGTATATAAATTTGTTATAAAAAATAAAATGTAGAGATAATAGAGATTAAGTAAGAGGACTACATATGGTGGGTAGGTACTACTTATACATACAAATGTAAAACTTAACGTTTTCGAAATAATATTTAAGTAACTGACTAGGTACCATATGCAGAAACCATGAATACGCCAAAATTATTAGTATGATAATAATTTAAAAATAAAATTTAGACTATTTCACAAGAAAAACTACTTAAAAGACGGTAAACTAAATAAAATTTATACAATTCTTATAAATCTAACTTCGTCAAATAAATTAGACTTATAATGAATTCGCAAGCGGTAAATCAATTCATTATAGATTTCAAAACATTCATATCAGCGAACCATCTCGTAAGTAACACCTCACGAGCGTAAATATTTAAACAGTTCACATTTTTAAAAAGTAGCTTCCTGCGCTCGTTCCCCAGCACGCACCACAAAACATACTTACGTAACTACACATCCCTCTTTTCTCCTATTGAATCGACATACCCCCGCCACCCACACCCATTCATTCTTTGCAGCTTTTGTAGGAACGTTCAAGCTTTTTGTAGCGGGCCGCCGTCGTGAATAGTAACTGACGAAATATTGTTAAGCATGATATCATCTCGACGCGGCTTTGTTCGAAACAGTGGAACTGTAATGAGTTAAGATTCTGCTACGGTGAAAATAAGAATGGTATACTTTTACAGTTGAATAGCACCGAGCGCTAGGTATGACATACAAAGTCAATCAGCGTTTTCACTTTTTTAAAACAATTCGAATTTTAAAGAAATTACAAGTATAGGTACAATGAAAGCGCAATTACACAAAATCTAGATTGATTTTATAATTAAAACATCATAATAAGAACCATATCTAGGGTATCCTTGACACATATTATTTTAAAAGTACAAAAAAATAAACAAATAGGAAAATCGTGTACCTAATATTAGTATAGATTTAGATCTTAATAATTTTCAGTTCGCTTATTCAATTTCGCGATTACGTTGATGGCTCCGTCGATAATATACATAAAAGAAGAGTATTAAAGTAAACAATGGTTAGGCACCTACTGGGAAAGGGGGGTAGGGGGCTGGACGATCGGTATTTGGTGCTCGCATTGTCGTTGAATAACTTTTGTCCCTATTGTGTTGCTGAAAGAGCCACAAAGACTCCACGGCGTTGAACATAAACCGAAATTCATCAGAGTGCCGATCAGTCGTCTCTTAATAATGTTTGAAACCTGATTTTGTGTCTTGACAAAGATATTTTAAATAAAGCTTATTAATTAATTTTTTTTCAGAGAAAATAACGAGACGTACGTCAAAGAAAAGAAAGAAAAATAATCAAATAAACTTCCATATATTTTATTAAATAAATTAAATAAAATTTCATATATTATATTATCAGTAATAATATATTTATGACTAAAATTGTTATTTAATTAAAATTTGTTTATAATTAAAGGTAAAAGATGCGTTTCTAGGGCACGTAGTGGGCGCGGTAATAGTCTGTTCAATATCTAGGTGACAAGAATTAATATGAGGCCTAGCTTGTGCCAGGACATAACAAATAGAAAAGTACTTTTAAGTCGTTCTGCGCGATATGAACCATGTACTCGTATGTATACAAAAAAAAAATTATTTAGGTTTTTCCATAAAATTCTTAGTATTTCTAAATTAATCTAGCTTATCGTACTTGAACTTTCGAAATAATAGAAAACACTGATTTACATATTGTGCGATTTTCGTAAATTTACTTAAAAAGAAAAATTTTCTATATTCAATTCGTTACAACAAACATTTTTGGCAAATAAGTTTTTTAAATTCTTATAGTAGGTCTTTTTTACCCGACTGCGCCAGAAAGAGGGTTATATTTTTCGAGAGTATGTATGTATGTATAATTGATTGGCACGCTCTGCGGCCTGAACGTCTCGATGGATCTTAGCTTGAGTATTTACTGTGAGAGTGACACTGGGTTTATAAAAAAAAAAAAACCAATATGGTGGATTTTTGCGCCAAATTAATTTCATTTCCATATTACACAGAAACGCAGTCGGGGTTTTTAGTTTTTTAATTTACCGTTTTACTAGTAATAACAATGGTGAAAATCGATATAAGCATATCACTACATAATATATAACACATGTACATTTATGGCTTATCTTGTGTACATATGTTTCTGTGGCCAAGAAGAAGTTGAAATAAAGCGTTATTCTAATGAAAACGCACCATCGCAGCAGTAGTTTTTATTGGGAAGTCAGCGTGGATCGAATATACTTGTTCATTAAAAATGCTGTACCACTTTCCAAATAGTTTATTATTTGAACTGAGTGAAAACATCCAGTGATCGTTGTATTAAAATATGATTAAAGTTAATTAAAGTTAATAATGTGTCGATATACCGGAAGGACTAAAGATGGCTAGAAGGTGACATATAGTAGACAATTAACATAGAGTAAAAAGAACATTCCTAATATGCAGATTACAATAGGAACATACGTTCCATTACTATTTAACAGTTTTCTAGTTAAAAAAATATGTTAGTTAGTTAATAAGTTGGTTTTGTATCAATGATGACAATATTTTCAATAGATATGCTCTTATAGTTTTTAAAGTAGGTTAATAAAGAAGTTTTAAACCAGCTTTTAAAGTGTTCGCTCGATCGCGGTTGTGATTTATCTCCACTTTATTGAATGGATCTCTTTGTGGACGATACTCTATTTCAGCGTTATATCACAAGTAGGATAATGTTAGAATATTAAACCTTGTCTTGTTTATTTGCTACTGTTTAGATTCATAACTGATATAATCTTTTCATTTTTTTTAAACAAACTCTGTTAAACATCACATCATTCACTCAAAGTATATAATTATTTTAATTAAATCTTAAGGTATTATAATTATTATTATTGATTTATGTTCAGGGCAGTTCCGCCGAAAGTTGTACAAATAATAAATTCGAGGATAAATAAATAATTTGAACTTTTAACAATTTTTTTAATGTAGGTAGTTGATATATATAACTAATTTTAATGTTAACTTAAAAAACCTCGCTTTTCTTGTTGTTTTTATTGTTAAAATATATATTTTTGTTAATGAAAGACCATTTGGTAGTCAAGATCATTACGAAATGTTTCTTATTTTAGTCAATAATATAGACGTTTTAGTAGTTATAAATTACTTTTATTACTAAACTTAGGGAATAAGTAATCAAATTAGGAAGAAAAATCTCACCTCTTCATGCAAAAATACAGTAATTAGATCACCATAAACCCGTTTCGTTACGTTTTGGGTATTATTTAATTATAACTTTAACATTTTTTACTATTAAACTAGTTCTACTTAGAATTAATCACAGTCAAATTGCAGCCTTTACTATAAACTAACTAATTATTATAGATTTTGAGCTTTAAATATTCAAAAATCATGTAAAAATCACATTTTTATACAAAACGAAAACGAGAGTGACAAGGTAAGGTTGATATCACACCAAGGCATTTGTACACTTAGAATAAATATTATTTTAATGTACCTACTATGTACGCTAAGTGTTTTATTCTTTTTATCTTTTCTTGTTCATAAAATTAATTACCAGAAATAATCAACAAGATAGCAAAATAAAATCCTATTCCAAATGGTCAGAACTTTTGAGTTTCCATAGAAAATGTATCGCTCGTTTTTATTTACTTACAAGACACTGTGGAGAGATTGAAATAATACTTTTCAAAGTATTATTTCGATCTACTTGAAATTTGTAAATTAAGAGCAAACTATGTTTGCATGAGAATTCAGCGGGACACAAAAAATAACTAAATATCACTTAAAGGACAATTCTAACCCCACATTATAACCGTATTGATTCTTAATACCAATTAATTATCACTATCATCAGCACCGAGACAAAAATCACAAATATAATCAATAAATACTTGATTACAACTACACTCACAACAGTACCATTTATTGCACGCCATACATTTCGATATTTCGATCAGGACTAGAGGTCTATAACATTTGTTACATTTAAACGTACGTTTCACTATAGTATTCAGCGACTTTTTCTTTTTGGTTTATCTGTATGTCTTCATATTAAACGAATCGAGTGGATCACATTCTGGTACAAAAAATTTACAACATACAAGATGTTGATGACGCGCTAGGTAGATAATGTCAAACAGTTGTTTGACATTATCATGCTAGTATTTTGATAATCATTTTGTATTTTTTACTCGGACTCTTTCTCTAAATATACTTTCGGTTTTTTTTTGCGGAGACTTTATCTCTAAAATTATTATTATATTAATTAAATTTGTGCTATTCAAGGGGTTCGATAGAATAATTTAAATATTTCGTTAACACATCGAAGTCCGACGATGGGTTCAATATATAAACACAAATTTATTTACATAACTAGCAAACCCGACGAACTCCGTTTCGCCACCAACTTATTTTCATGAGGGATACTCACACCACTTACTGGCACCGTCGGCTCCACCACCATGCAAAACTATATTGGTTTGTAGTACATGCTATGTATCAGATATGGCGCTGTATGTGAAAAATGATATTTCTGTTTTCCTGCTTTTCTGTTGACATTTTTCCTAAATTTTGTTTGCTATAAACCTCACGGAGCCCGAGACCTTTCCAACGAATGCAAAACCGTGGAAATCGGTTTGTGCGTTCTGGAATTATAGCGTCAGGAAGGAAAACCCGACTTAAAAAAAAATTTGCAAAAAAATTAAAGTTAATAATTAACAAAAAAAAAATAGGGGTTGATCGCAGAGGTGTGAAAAATTCAGAGTAATATGAGATTTTTTTATTCTAAGTCATCACAAAATAATAAAAAAAAAAAATCTCAAAAAATATAAATTTTTAATAAACGGCACTAAAAAAACGGCAGCCCTTGCTTGAGTAGTCTATGATCAAAGTTTTGCTATTTCTATATGAAAAATCCAAAACAAAGCAAAATTTCCACCTAATATTGTATAAAACACCGTAACTATAATGACCATGTCAGGATGAGCGTAAATCCAGGTACACTCTATTTTAATTAATTAATAATATATATCACTTACTTTCTTTGCTTGTTATTCAATTAAAAGATAGCTCTTTATTGATACTATAATCTCAAATCCTCATATTCTAGGTTGTAGAAGAAAAATTATAATTAATCAAGTGTTAAACACGATATAAGTTTTTAGGGACAGTATGGGAAGCCAATTTTGTCAATTTTCAGAGTAACTTTAAAATAATTATTGTAAATATATTTTTATTTATTGGGATATTCTTTCGTAGCCTATTTATTCAAAAATATTTTGAAGCACTTACTTTAATTATATTGTTGCTTAGTTCAACAAAAATAAATCTTAAGTGCTCGGACATCAAAAAAACACAAATGTACAACTTTTGGCGGAACTGCCCTTCAACCAAAATTAAGATAATAAAAATAGTCACAAATCTCTACGTTCTTTTAAAAAAGGTAAACGAAGATATTAATTGGAATAAATTACAAGCCAATCGCATATACCTACATTATACCATATTTAATACCATATTTAATTAATTTATACTCGAAGTTATCATCATTTTTTGTGTGTATGTACAGACTAGAATATATATTTATGCATTTCAATTTCTATAATCAATATCTAAAATATATAGTCTGTGCAAGCGACATTTGTGCAATGTGCATCAAACCTACTATTGCAATAGTTAACACTTTAGTAGAGTCAATATAATTTGCTCTCGAGCACCGATTACGTCATTTTTATTATATTCTATATGCAATAAGTAATTATGTTTATGCAATAAAGAATATAATAAAAATAACGTTGTTGCGACGTGACTTTAAAACATTTTTACAATTTTAGGTTACAGTGGCAGTTGACAAGGGCTAACTTATTTCTAAAAGAGATCTCTACCAGTCTACCCATGGTGGTGTGAAATGATGTTAACGCCGGGCATATTAGGGCAAGAAAAAAAAGGCAGATACTATATTGTATAGTAAATATACTCAACATGAATATGATAAAATACATATTACATACTTGCAAACACATATGCATACACTACCACAAATGCAAATTCTGCGTCTCATACATTGGGAGTAACTTTGGAGAGAAGATGATTCTTCAACCATTCCCTAAAAGTGTTCACTGATGTGCTTACTTGAATCACTTTTGGAAGCTTATTCCAAAGAGCTGCAGCACGCATACGAAAAAGTAGGGAAATTAAATGAATAAGTAGGGAATTGGCGTTATGTTTAGGGACTTCAAGCATCATTGTGATGCAAGACCGCCTAGAGAGAGTTGGGGTAGGAAGTAATTTAAAACGAGCCCTATGGTAAAGAGGTGAATTTTGATCATGTAGAATGTTAAGAAGAAAAGAAGAGAACCACTTAAGTTGAGTTCGAAAAGAGAAGTATAATATAGATATAATATATATGTATATTATATCTATATTTATTAAAAAATATTTATGTTAATCGGCTGTCACCTAAATCACAGACATTGAGCTGCATTGCTTACGTTTAGGAAGAGATGTCCGTGTGTGTATATTAAATATATTTATTTATTATTTATTAATTTTGTGTCGCTAATTTATTAAGCAGCTTCTAAATCACATCCAAATATTATACCTACGCATATTCAAGGATGGGTAAAAGAAGGTATTTCACAAGCAAAATTTTGGTTTTAAATGGAAGAAAGTATTGAGGTCGCTTAAGAGAGAAAAAGGTGTAGTACATTTTTTTGCTGACTTCGCTGACATCCAATATAAATCGTTGTCTATAAGCAAGGCTAAGTTCCTAACGTTGTTGCAATAAGGGCTTGATGTTTCACAAGAGAAGACAAAATTTACTGCATTCAAATCAATTCCGCTTCTTAAGCGGCTGCTACCGATATTTAGAGCTTGAAATTTTACTAAGCTTATAATAAGTCCGAATGATTTGGCTCATATATGTATAGAAACAAGGTCCTTGGACTTCTAATTCAATAGGCTCATGCAACTCGGTCAGCTGGAAATGACGGTATATTTGTAAATCATGTGCAATGAAGAAATAGTATGTAAAATATTAATAGTAAAAAAGAGGACCAAGAAGTATGTCATAGAACAGAGTTAGATAACAAAACTCAGAAAATAACAAATCAAACAGGAAACAAAACTAGAGTGGGTTTCACTTATATCTTAAATCTAAACATTTTTTAACACTACAGCTTAGTTTTACAATTTTTGTGCACGAATATTAATCTACTTATACTACTTACTATCTAAAACATATACATATATGCTATTATGCTTACGAATAATCTATACTGTACCTACACAATATATGATTAAATATACTTACAGCATACTAAAGTGCCATTTCTTTTATCTTATTCTTATTCTTATTTCTTATAATCTTATAAAACTGAAGAGTTTGTTTGTTTGTTTGAACGCGCTAATCTCAGGAACTACTGGTTCGAATTGAAAAATTATTTTTGTGTTAGATAGCCCATTTATCGAGGAAGACTATAGGCTATATAGCATCACGCTAGGACCAATAGGGGCTGAGCAATAATAAGAAATATTACAAAAACGGGATAAAATAATTTTTTTGAGAGCTTCCGTCGTGTCCTTTATTATTTCTGTTCTCGAGTCATTTTTTAACTATAGTTCCACTTAAACAAAAATATAACATCACTCTTTTACTGAGAATATTCGAAAAAAAAAAACAATAATACGTTGAACGACGCAGGAATCAAATCTGAGAACCCTTTCACGGCAGAAACGCTTGCGAACACTCGACCAACGAGGCGGGTACCTACTCTTAGAGTAATTCGCGGGGCACAGATAGTTAATTAAAAGTATTTAACATAGATTCTTAAAATATTGTAGGAACACGACTCTATCTTTTTACAAAATTCATTATGTCACTCAGACTTGCTTTGTTCTGTGCAACCCAGAGTTCAGCTCCACATAAGTGAAGAGAAGGTCCCTCGACTCGAAGAACTTTCGATATTCGCATGCTCGGCTAGGAAGTTCACCCGTCGGTGTTTGTTGATAATAGGTCTCAGCCATAGGTCTTGACGAGCTTTTGGCGTTGAGCTTCATATCGTTCACCACCAGTGTTGGATTCTCTTCTCTTCTGGATGTTCTGCCGATCACCCTGTAGATCAGATCCCCTCCCACACTCTTTCACAGTGATCACAGGTGCAATGTTTTCCAGCACAGGAAGAATCATCTCAAGACTGAGATAGACACCACCAATCGTTTTGATAAAAACTGAATGGACACACTTATTTACATTCCCTACAGAGACTGGTTTGAAGGAAAATTGAGGCAGGTCGGGTGGGACCTGGTTATTTAAGATAGATAGAGTAGAAGTTTTAAATCTTGATAAGTTCAGTAGCAAAAGACTCAACCATAGTATTTATGTCGTTTGCAGTGAATACATATGATGAGTTGATGTTCTTCACATCCTCCCTTAAACATTCCAGATCCATTTGCTTCAAATTGCGCTGAAGAAAGACTTTACCTCTAATTTTGGGAAAGCGAATTTTGTACGTTAGAAAGATAAGAAGAGATTATTCGTGATAAGAAAAAGAAGATGTCATTTGTCCATGAAATAAAAGAAAATAGTGATTTAAGACAAACGCTAAGTCAAAATACTACATGTTGTAAATAAAATGCCGTCAAAAACATAATTTGTAAAAAACACAAGTCTCGCAACTCAGTTCTTCTACCATAAAAAGTTGTGAGATCAATGTAATACCAATTCGGTTAATTTATTTAGTCCCTACTTAAGGGTCCTTCTATCTTAAGTTATTACGTATGTAGCGACGTCTATCTCGCCACATACGAACTAGAAGAAAGTGACGTATCCTACATCTCGTTATCAAAGTTATCCAGGGCATTGATCATATATACAAGAACCCGACAACAACCGTCAGGGCGCAGTAACCCATCAGACGCAACACCCATCTGGTCAGAGGATCCTCCCTTTTCAATGGTGGTTGAGAAAATTTCACACCCTGTTCCTCGTACCTCCCAAACTGGTGACCCCGAGCATGAACGTCAGCGCAACCTTCGCAAAGCTACGTCATCATGACATCATCATCGCTTCCTTAAGCTTTCGAGCAGCAAGTCGTACAGCCAGCCAGCATCCACAGCTACTACGGGTATCCTGACTACAATAATGCAGCGGACGCGCATGCCTGATAATCACCCACAGCCTTCTCAGCGACCATGGCCACAGCATACTGCACTTCGGCCGCAAGCACATACGAACTAGAAGAAACTGACGTATCCTACATCGCGCTATCAAAGTTATCCAAGCGATTGAACATATATACAAGAACCCAACAATAACCGTCGGGGCGCAGTAGCCCACCACCGTCTGGTCGGAGGATCCTCCCTTTTCAAACTTCACACCTGTTCCTCGTACCTCCCAAACGCAATTAGCTAACCTAACAACATCTTATAGTGACGATATCAATATTAAAAATCTTTTATGTTTTAAATAAATAGATTGACTTGGCCATCGCATGCAAACACAATGTATCTCACAAGTAATACATATTAAATTAAATTAGATTGTTTAGTGCGATTCATTCTTGTTTTCATTCTTGCTTGCTTGTTGGGAGAAAATTTAAATATTCGTGTGTTTAGTATATAAACCAAGGAAAAACTAAAACATTTTGCCATTTCGGTCCAGTTTTGTAGATACAATAACTACATAAAATAACTTTGTATGTAATCTCATATATAAATATATAGGATTACAAAGTTACATTTGCAGTGAATGAATCAATGTGCCTATACAGGTATGTATAACATAATGAAATAATAGGTGAAGATAGGTACCTAGATATATTTATGTTTAAAGAAAAAGTACCTGGATGACCGAGCTTTGCTCGGTTAAATTATATTTAGATACATTACATACAGATGAAACATAAATAATATTTTCGATCTTACCGACATATTAGTAAAATAATAGGAACTGGTTATTTAAATAAAAAATAAAAAATAAAAAGAGCTCTTAATTAAAAAAAAGGAAAAAGATTGGTCTGTAGAAACCTGGATTCGAACCCGGGTTTTCTAATTTCGAATCCGCCCGATTCCTATCTGAGCTATTAGAAGCTTGTTAATGACAGCGAAATTTACCTTCGTATTCTAATGGTATTTTTTAATTGCGTAAAAAAAGGGATAAAACAACATTTTCTATAAATAAATCCTAGCTAGATCGATTTATCGCCCCCGAAACCCTCTGCATACTAAATTTCATGAAAATCGTTGGAGCCGTTTCCGAGATTCCGATTATATATATATATACAAGAATTGCTCGTTTAAAGATATAAGATGAAAGAGAAAGAATTAATCGGACACAAAAAATATAAGTATTTATATATCATAAGCACCAAATTTGTGTGGCTTAGTTGTACTTTGACATGAATATTTAAATTTTCACCCAACCTTTTAGAGTGTAACCTATTTTCCATTCTCCTTTGTAAGTTGCCATTCTTTGCAGCTTTTGTGTCCATGATGCGGCAAGAGACCGATGTGGTGCCGTATAGAGAAGGGCTTTTTGTATTTAGCCCTGTAGTATATTTACTGTAAGTATAATTAATAATTTTGTTATTTTATCAACTAAAAAAAATGGACACGTAATTTAGTAATTTTTCTTAAAAATGAAATTAAATTGATATAATTTAATATATATATATATATATATATATATATATATATATATATATATATATATATATATATATATATATATATATATATATATATATATATATATATATATATATATATATATATATTATAATCAAAATTATCTTGAATATTTTTTGCTCATTTTTTTGGATAATAGTGAAACTAATTATTTCTTGTCAGAACTTTTTGCATGCGGAACCCTAAAAATATTTTATTTTTAGGAAAAATATTAGATTTATCTCTAAATAAAATAACACAAATCTATAAAAATTATTATTTTTAATTATTTATTAAGATATTAGATTTTATTTAATTTTTTTCGTTATCACAGTAGAGTCAGTATTAGGACTAATAATAGATACCGCAGGAGCATGGAAAGCATGAATTCGTGAAATATATTTTAATATTCGACTTAGTTTTTTTTATTTTTATTAATCCGTATAATATATTATTAAAAGTTCATAAGATTTTTTTTTTTGTATCAAAAACTATATTAGAAAACTTTAGTTCTTTTTTGGAAATAAAAATAACATTGCTTTGCTGATTCACAGTGGAATTTTACTAATTTTAGTGACTAGTCGCTTTTTATCAATGTGAGAATCGTACCACGCAGAATTTGTGACTATTCAATGTATGTTGAATATCCGTATGTATGTGTATTAGAGACTATTCACTAACTTCTTATTGAAATTCACTGATATGTAGTGAATATAGCTTTAATAACGTAATTAATGTAAATTTCACTGATTCATGGTAAGAGAGTAGGTAATGCTATCTAATAGTATATCTGTTTGCTATCAGTTACAATTTATATAGTGAGATAAGTAATGCTTAGAAATAAAAAATAAAAATAGATACCAGATGATACATTTTTTTGTGAAGAAAGGGCTCCTTATTGCATTTTTTACCATGTATAATTTAACAGTATTAATGCAACACAATATTGAACTATTCACGTCGATGTGAGGGGTGTCGTGTTTTTGGGGTATAAAATGCACGCAATCCACGCGACAATTGTATACTGAATGTCAATAGCTTACTTTAGTTTTACGCACATATTAATTTTTTTTTATAGTTTTTATGAGATCAGAAACAATTCTTATCGCTATCGATATTTTTATAAAAATCCCTTGTATAAAGTTGTATATACTACTTACTAATAAAACTAACACTATAATATAATCAGATTGTAAAAGCCAGACAAAATTAATTAAATTAATTATTAATTTTTTTTTACCTAACCAGTGAGTGATATTTAACAAGTTCTATAACTTGTAATAATATTTGTGTCAGTTAGTCTATGCATCAACGTCACTTATTCCGTTATTATACTGGCAAATAAAACGGAAAAACACACAACATAAGAGCTAAAGCCCAGACCACGACAATTATCTATATGCCTATACGAATATTTATCATAATCGGGATCGAATCCATAACACCGTAACAGCCACTTATTACACAATAAGTTACATTTAGCCATGTAAGGTATTGTATAATTTAAAAAAAAAAAGATACTATACATTTCGTTGATAATGTAAAGAAGAGTGATTGTCTGTACATTCTTTGACATACCCTCAGCTTTAAATTACAAAGAGACACATTTTCACCAGTTGGAAAACAGCCAGAGTAGTTTTATCCAATATCCTAAACAATGGCTTAGCGATGAGACACAATAGTTTTGAATGACAAGCGATGTTAGATTAGGCATGATTACAACCCTATTCTTTGCACAAAGACCTACGGATTTTGTGTATCGAAGACGGTGCTCATAAGTTATTAATGTCTAAGAATGACTTTATATTAATACGAACACGATAATAATAATATGTATATCTTTTATTTTTTATGTATTTTTTTTTATGTTTCCATGTGTGTCAAACTATTATGAATACTATAAACACATTAACACATGTGTGATTCATATTGTCTTTAATATTGTACTTTATTATTATCTTTAAGTAGCTATAGAAGGAATGAAGTAAATATTTAAAAGATCAAATTCCTAGTATACTGATACTATAGAAATTGCCTTAAACAGCTTTAATAACAGTATGTAAGTATGAGATATATGTAATTGATTATACGTTACTACATTTATTTTATTTTAAAATAATTTTTCAATGATATTCTTTCTGGTACATTATGTGTATGGTATGTGTCTGGTACGTGCATTTGATTTTACCAAATCAACCTTTAAAAGAAATGATTACTTTGACGATAAAAATTCAACGCAGTATGCCGAACTTGCAACGCACACTGCGTTGCAAGTTCGGCATTGCATATATTTAAAATGGCACAATGCAAACAATTTTAGGTTAAGCCCAAGATCAAATGATATCGATTAAAAAATCAAATTTTTATAAATTTTCCCAATACCTTAATTTTATTAAATAACTTAAACGATATAGTTATAAAATCAGACCAATTCCCTTAGTAACCAGAATGACACTATAAAAATACCTAAGCCTCGAGGTTTGTAAAACGATACAATACTTACATCACTTAAGTCCATGCGAATATGAAAGGACGTCGCAAGCAAATAGGGTAAACAAAAGGGAGAAAACCGCAAATCGTGGTCGGTTTAAGTGAGTTCAAATACGAAAAAAGGGAAAGTGGAGGCATTGTGATTGGGAATCACTTCGGCATATGACTGGGAGAGGGACGCTTGGTGCTGTGTAGATCATTATGGAAAGAGATACGTATGATGAAATTAGTGCTAATATCTGTATCACATGTAGAACGCGTGATATCCACCTTTCATTACAAACGATATAATTATTGGTTACACTATAACAAACAATTAAAGATACCTATAACACCAAATATTAGGTACACTATTATATTTGTAGCGACAACTATCTCGCCACATACGAACTGACGCATCCTACATCGCGCTATCAAAGTTTTCAAAGCGATTGAATATATATACAAGATCTCGACAACAAATGTTAAGTGGCGCGTAGCCCACCAGACACACACCCGTCTGGTCGAAGGATCCTTCCTTTTCAAAGGCAGCCCCTCTACGCCAAACTGGTGACCCCGACGTGATCGTCAGCGCAGCTTTCGCAAAGCTACTTCATCGTGACCTCATCATCACTTCCTTAAGCTTTCGAGCAGCGAGTCATACAGCCAGCCAGCATCCACGGCTAATACGGGTATCCTGACCACAAGCATGCAGCGGACGCGCATTCCTGGTCATCGCCCACAGACTTCGCAGCGACCTTGGCACAGCACACTGCACTTCGGCCGGTCAGCAAGCAGAGACGCACTTCTCTCTTGGTCGACGCAGCAGCCAACCACTACGCAGCACTGCACCACCCCGACTCACTGGGGCATCACCGCAGACAGTTCCGACTCACTGTGAACTATGCAGCATCTGGTTCCGACTCACTGGAACATTCCACTGGCCCGGCAAGCATCACAAAAATGTATGGACGACTCAACCTGCTATCGACCTCCGGTCTCGGAGGGGGAGTGATGTAGCGACAACTATCTCGCCACATACGAACTGACGCATCCTACATCGCGCTATCAAAGTTTTCAAAGCGATTGAATATATATACAAGATCTCGACAACAAATGTTAAGTGGCGCGTAGCCCACCAGACACACACCCGTCTGGTCGAAGGATCCTTCCTTTTCAAAGGCAGCCCCTCTACGCCAAATATTTTTACAAAGGTACTAGCCATCTGAACGATGTAATTTTGTTTTTTGTGTATAGAAAAACCTCAAAATTTATATGTTTAGTTCCTGGATTCAATCTTTAACTGATCCTAGATTTAGGATCTCTTTCACATTCACTAAGTAGGTACATAAACATATTGGAAATAATTTAGAAAAACATATTAAAATGAATTTCCCAAATGTAATAATAATTATATTTATTAGAAAAATTAGCATCCGCTCGCGGCTTCGGTGTACCTATTGATAAAAAGTAGCGTATGTTCTATGTTTCATCACAAATGGCGCTGCAGATTAGCCACGAAACATACATCTACATAAATACAAACTAAATAACTAACTACAATCTTATAATCAAATTAAAAAAAAAGCATTTCTAATACTAATAATAATTTCAGTCGATATAAAAATAAAAATAAAAACCTATATTTCTATTTAAAATATACTAACTAAAAATAATAATTATGCCTGCTGTACTAATCGTATAAATCGTTCCGAGAATCGAATTAAGTACCTAGCTATAAGAAGAAAACTCAAAATGAACACAACCATCAAGGACGTCTGTCCTCACGTGTCACTCATAGCTAGGAGTATGCGATATATATAGATAATTCGTAAGTACTCGATATATGCATTCGATAATTATCGATATATTTGATTCGATATATATAGATGTATTTTCATTCGATAATTATCGAGTAGTACCGATATATTTCATCCGATAAATATCGAGTAGTATCGATATATTTCGTTCGATATATATCTAGTAGTATAGTATTTTTTCCGATATATATCAGTACGTTGAAGCGATGACCTTTTGCTTTCGTGTGCACTTCTGACACATCAAAACTATTGCATATATCGGATCGAAAAAATAATTGAAATAGTTTTTATATTTATTGTTTTTTTTTTTATCGATAAAAATATCGATACTTTTTTAACGTAAACATCCCTACTCATAGTATGCGCATAATGGTGCTCCATTCTGGCCAATCGAACTTGCACGAAAAGAAGATCATAAGCGCCATGGAATAGGTAGCACTTACGCGTTTTCGCGTGATATTTTTTAAACTATGTGTATGTTAACTATGTGTGTTTGTATATTATGGCCAAATTACGCAAAATCTTTATAAATTATAGCCTGTGTATTATTCTGTATGTATAATCTATGTTACTGTATAGTTTAATTTAAATCCGTTCAGTAGTTTTTGCGTGAAAGAGTAACAAACATCTAGACAAACTTTCGCATTTATAATATTAAATAAGATGTATAGCAGTCCGCTGTTACCTAAAACGCAGGCATTAAGTTGCCTTCCTTAGGAACAGATGACCGTGTGTGTACGTTAAACTTATTTATTTATTTAAATAAATAAATATGTTTAACATAATTTGACTCAAACTTTCTATTCTAACGTCCACTGTTCCAGCAAAGTTCCACGTTCTAATTAGAGCATCCACATTGTATTACTATATCATATTTGTCGACAATGGCATCCTTTATGTAGCAAACAATCGTGTTGCTGATGAATTTCGGTCTATGTCTGAGCCGTGTCTTTGTGTTCGGCCTCCCTCTAGTGGACACACAATGGAACAAAAGTTGTTCAATGGCGGCGCAGCACCTAATACCCAGCCCGCCTCTCTTTTGTTTTGGGTAATGTTCGACTTTTATGGATATTTTCAATGGATTATAATCAGAAAATGAATTTGCGGACTCTATACCATTAATCGCTTATGGACGTTTAGATAGTTCCGCTCTTAATGTATTTACTCTATCTCTGTAAAGGAATTAATAAAAAAACTCGGCTTTTTTACGTATATATTTTATTTGTATTTTTTATTAACTTTATTTTCGAAACAGTAAAGTTAAGAAAAATAGTATGGATAGATGTAAGATTCATTATTATTATTAAGTATATTTACTTACTAAGCTCTTAAATAACTCACATTCTTGATAGTAAATATATATCATTGAAATATTCAGTATAAAATATTGTCTTATAAATAGTTAAAAAAAGAAACAACATTGTAAATTTATAGAGTCTAATAAAATTCACTACAAAATATTTTATATCGACAGATCGATACAAACTATCATACAATATTCATCGAAAGCTAGAGACTTGGACAGCTCAAGATAGTTACGCAAAACTCGAGTATATAATATAGTTGGTACAGCGGCTCAGATAACTCATAATGCAGTTTGCCGTTGAAAGCAAACGCCACACTTCCCCCGATCGGATTTTCCACGATAATCGTGACAAAAGAACTCTGCGGTGCCGTATATTCTGCAAGTTGCGACGCACACGCCCGCGTCTATTCACATCGAGCGGATAAGCAGTTATCCATAGAATATCGTATTCATTCATTTTAAACAAAGAAATAGGTTTCCATTCTGTTTAACAACATTTACAATAATACAGACTGTATTTTGCATATGAGACATAAAATATTTATATACAAACTTAAGATATTTTTTGTTTGCACGCTCTAATTACGAAATCTACTAAATAGATTTTAAAAATACTTTTAGAACTGTAGATATTTTTTTTTAAATATCTTTAATTGAATGAACATGGTCGATTCGGTTGGTCGTTAACACACATATTAGAGAGATTTGGTGTTTTAGTTTATTTTTATAGCTCTGATTTATAAAACAGTGAAAATAGTTGGTACTTGGTTATAATAGTTATAACTAACATCCAAAATGCTTGGTAAGTGAAAAATACTTTATTTGTATTTAATTGTATATATATTAGGTTATTTTTTTATTTTTTTTGTGTTTAATTTTTTGATGAACTTTGATCGACCTCCGGATCCGCGGATCCAGATGATCTTCAAAGTTCACATAAACGTCTAGGGGTAGATGATCCAACCACATCCAATCACTGCATCTAAAATTATCTTTTTAGGTTCATCCGTTTTCTTCCAAAGCTCGTAAAAGCTATACAGATGATGAGAATGGTCCCTTTTCTTAGTCCACGTCTCTGGAGTATCACTAGATTCATGTGTGGAGTGTGGGATGTGGAGCTTTCTTTTGGTTCTGGTGGGGTCATCAAGGCTAGGCGGTTAACATGAAAAGAAAATAATGAAGGGAAAATTGTTTGGGTTCGACCTCAGTCTGTGGTATTAACCTTCAGAGGGTAAATGCTTCGTGAAAACTTATTAAAAATTTATTTTTACGAGACATCTCAAAAGCAGTTAAAAAACGTCTTTTCACCCGTCATACCTCAGTGCCTGAAGTCGAAAGTCTTCGATGAATGTGTGTTATAAGTGATGACATACGTGATCGTGAGGAGACGTGGTCTCTGACTATTGGCTTTTTAAATAAGCTCCAAGTCGCACAGCGTGCAATGGAGGAGGCTATGCTTGGTATTTTTTTCTTTTTCTTCTGCGAGATCGGATCAGAAATGATGATTCGCAGACGAATGAAGGTTGACGACATAGCCCAACGGATCTGCAAGCTGAAGTGGCAGTAGGCAGGGCACATAGCTCGTAGAACTGACGGCCAGTGGATCAGAAAGGTTCTCGAGTGTTGATCATGTATCGGCAAGCGCAGCGTCGGACAGCCGTCCACGATGGACAGACGACTTAAGGAAAGTCGCCGGAAGCTGTTGAATGGAGGCTGCTTTGAACCGGTCGCTCTGGAGGTCGATGGGGGAGGCCTACGTTCAACAGTAGACATCTAATGGCTGATATAATGATGATGATGACACATCTCTACCTATAGAAACATACAAATTTCTTACCGATCAATGATTTTACTGCTCTCGATATGGCTATATCAAAGCAACTCCATACAGGTAAATCATGTGTTGTTTCTAAAAACAATGCTACATGCTTACGTTGTTAAAAAAAATCCTTAATAACGAATAAGACATGTCCGGAGTTTTCTCGCTAGCAGTCAATCAAATGTATCATGTCCCAAGACAGTATCTCATACTTGGAAGCATCCTACCACTAACAGAACCTTTGCAGAGGTAGCGAAGGAAATGTTCTCCCTTGTCGTATATCTTTTAATAGTACCCCAAGGTCTAATCCAACCTCTCCGACTTTTCTAATCTATTCACCTAACCGGTCCTATCGAGAAACAATTTTTCGAAATACCCATCCCCGAGGCTCCTTTAGGGAAACAGTACCACAAATACGCCCATCATACCATTTTTCGTAACCGTCTCACTTCTCAGCCTTTGCCTGTTATGAGGCCTTTACTCTAAATTGGCTATTTAATTTGACTCTTCGGAACATATTTATAACTACTCTCATGATTAGCGTGCCCTGGCGAAAACTTATCTTGAAAAGTCTTGGAATTCATCCTGGATTGAGTCAAAATAAGTTAAGGGAAAATTTTACGCTGCCGTACAACCCGATACCAAGACTTTCTTGGTTCTTTCTTCATAGAGGTGATATCCACAATTTGCCATTTACATTTTCATCATTCGAGCATCTGGCTAAAATTAGGTTACCTCTAGACCTCTAGACCTCCTCTGTGTGAATGTAGCCTCGACAAAGGCTTAGCATTCCTTATTCTATACAATTTTCCTCAACTTCTCTATCCTCTGTTCGATGTCCTTCCTCGTAAAATCCTTCGTCCTCTAAATATTAATTGTTTGTTGATGCTTTTGTTTAGTCATACTGTTAAGTTTCTACAACTTTTACGTCTTTACGTAAAACGTAATAAAGTTATAAATATATCGTATTGTTGTAGTTATTATATACGAGTATTACTAGAATAACATAAAGCAGTGCCCGCGGCGTTACACGCACATACTGTTACTTTATGATAGTATGTAGTTATTAAAAGTGATTGAAGATACTAACTAACCGCGATTCGAAAAAAGCTACCAGGGCCATCTAAATATTATGAGAGTCTCGTACTTTAAACTATTGTAAAAGTAAATCGCTGGTAGTAGTTTTGTATACCATTTGTAGACAATGGTATTCCTATTTTTCGGATCGCATTTAAATGTATTAACTTGATATATATAATATATATGACTCTTCTATATAATATATGATGATATAGATGATATATACATATATGACTCTTCTCTGACGCCCGACTTCTTGAAATTCAAATTTCAAATTACAATTACTTTTGATAGAGTTAAGAGATTTTAATGAAATAAAGATTTATTACCGTATGATATGTTTTATGAATTTCATGCTAATTGCTTAACCCACAATTAGCATTTAAGCGGTTATAAATTGTTTTAAGCACGAATGCTTAAAACAATTTATAACCGCTCCGTTGTCCGTGTCACCTAATAGTTGACAAGAGTTTACAAACTATTATAACCGCAATAACCGCAAGCGCCCGTGTAGCATATAGCTATATAGCCATAGCGACCGCTATGGCTATATTGCTCATGTCAACTTTTTTTCGATACGGGCATTAGTAAGCGAAGTGCACCTGTCAACTACAGGTTGATTCACGTATATTACACTATCACCGGTGGGAAATTACGTAACAAAACGTGAGACGCCTTGGGCAGTTTTGTGCAGTTGGTAAACTAAAAGGTCATTGCCCGGACATTCGAGCGGATAATTATATTATATGTATATAGAAGTTCACTAGTTATTCTCTATTGTTATAGCTATTAAAGGTATCATTCAACGATCTCTTATATCATTCATACCATACAAAGACGAACCTAGCTGCTGTATTCCAAAATACAATATAAAGGGCCCGCACATTGTGATAATTAAAGTGACCGCGAGTGAATACGATCGCTGGAGCAGCGAGACTGTAGGTAATTGTCATTCTGAAATAAATTACTTATTAAGGAAATTAAGGATTGCGGCTTGAAGTGAGTTCAAATTTTTTTAAGGTATTTATTTACTTATTTTTTATAATTATATTGCGTAACGGTCATTGTATTTATGTATATTGTATATGGATTTTCAATCCTTCCTTTTACCAATTTTGGGAGAACTTAACTATTACTATACGACTATTGTTCCTTAACTTATCCGGAGGATTACAGCACTTTCACAAAAAAAAAGATGTAAAGTGATACAATATAGTTGTGTTGTTGTTGCACTCTCTGTAGAGTGCATATTTCAAAATCCAAAATTGGATTTTCCCATTTTTTTTCCAAGAGGAGGTTGACGCCAGAGGACATCATCATCATGACATCGAGTCCAACATACCCAGGTTACACCCTGATGATACGTAAGAGTATTTTTTGTCTTTACCTCTGGAAAAAAAAAGAAAAAAAAACACACACACACATACATATATACATACACACACACTCACACATACACACACACTCAAACATACACGCACACACACACATACACACACTCACACATACACACACGCTTAAGAAACACAACACATTTAAACATCCAGCGAAAACTAACAATAAGACATTATTGTAGCACATGGAAGTTTCTAAATGAAGTGCAATGCAAACATTCAATTTGCGTTAGACACATTTTTGAAGGGGAAACTGTATACTGTTACATTTAGGAAGCGACAGTAGTATGAAAAGATTTCCTCAGGTATACATGTCGTATTTACGTACACGATGAAATAGTGTTAATAATTATTGCATTTTATTGTTGGTTCTTAATGATAAAATTATAAAATATTTATGATACAAGCCCTTCATTATGAATATGTGGGTGTTTGGGGATTCGTTATTTTTAGTTTTTGAAAGAATTTATTTTCTTGTTAATTTCAATGCTGAGTGCACCCAAGAATGATAATCCAATTTAAAAAATTGGTATTTGAAACCTTGCTTATCGAGAAGGATTAGAGGTAATAAAACAGCATGCTACGACGTATAGGAAACATAAAGATGGGTGAAACTGCGTGGGTCTTCTTGTAATTTCTTATTCCTATTTAACACACGTACACTTTTCATGATAAAATGTTTGTTATATGTGTAAAATATATCTTTTATAGAGATTTTTTTTTTAATAATTTTTTTATTATGTAATTTTTCTACCATTACTGACTTTTAAAAAGAATTATTATGTTAGACATAGTTTTGTTCGTATTTTAAGTTTGTTAAATTTAAAAGATTTAAAGGTAATTGTTTCTGTTATTGTTGTTTAACTTTTGTTAATATATATAGGCACTGCTAAAAATAAAATAAACACTTATTTAACTTAATCTCGTATGCACTTATATACGAATATCAAACTTAGGTGTATGAAATAGTAATGTTATCTAATTAGATTGTGCGACGTCGGCTCCTTCCGCGATCTATTGTGCTAAGGACAATGACTGCTAATTCCTGATCTATGTAACTTCCTACATTGTTCCCAGCTAGGGCTGAAATCACTGTTCCACAATAAAAGAGGATTTCAGAATAGTCTATACTAATATTACATATCTGAACAGTTTGTCTACCACCTAATCACCAGAACTGATGATCGGAAATGAAAAAAATAATGATTGAAAAATAGTTTTGCCTTGCGTAATCTATATATTATAGAAGGTTAAGAATTAAGTGTTAAAAATATGCATATCTTAATTATCAACCTCAGGAACAGACCAGTAATGACCGATCTGATTGACTCACTCTATGGAAAATCGCAATTCGCAGGCGCAGCAGCGGCACTTTTAGTATGAGAATATAATTAAAAAGACGATTAGAAAGGTTTAATCCTTATGGTGATCAGTAAATTACACACAATCATATATTTTCAATTTTATTAGTTAAAATATTTGATAATATTATACCAGCCGCTATAAACTTAATTTTGATAAATGATATGAATAATTGAGTCATATAGTATTAAAAACGGCAGTCTCCATATTTTTCTGAAAAAAAGTTATCTATGCCAAAATGTCATCTATAATCAGCTCTTCCATCTTAGTTAATACAAAATGAAGTAAGAAAAAATGGAGACTGCCGTTTTTGATACTATATGACTCAATTTATATATTACAAAGTTACGGAATAAAAAATAAGCGAATTTATTTCGATGATTTTAATGAATATAAGGATAAAAAGTAGTAAAAAAGTGTATAAGACTGTGTATTAAAATATTATTTGAAAGTAATTTAAAAATAATATTTTTCCTACATGTGTACAAAATTATTATATAGATATTAACGACCGTTGTGGTGTAGTGGTGCGAGTAGCGCACCGCGCGCGCACCCGCGCGCTAGCGGTCGCGGTTTCGATTCCCACTCGAGACAGATATTTGTATTTGTACAAATATTTGTTTCCGGTCTGAGTGTATATCCTTGTGGGTCTCCCCATCGTGCCTCGGAGAGCACTTAAAGCCGTCGGTCCCGGTTGTATCATAGACACCTGATAATGATTATTACTCATGGTAGGGTAATTATCTGCCAACCCGCAGTGGAGCAGCGTGGTGGATTAGGCTCCAACCCTTCCTCTATATGGAGAAGAGGCCTTCGCTTAGCAGTGGGTTGTTTACAGGCTACAGACAGTACAGTACAGTATAAAATTATAATTGCTGTTCTATTTATTACATTTTAAAATATTGGAAAAATATAAACTTATTTTTTGTTCACGCAATAGAGAATAAAATGCTTTAAGAAAGATAAGACTGTGTATTCTAACATAAAGTAATTTAATGTGTTAACCCTATAACAATGTACCTACTGTTGACAGAATTTACTATTATCTTACTACAGTAAGTATATTACAGTTTAATTGAAGTTTAAATAACATTATACTTTCAAAATGTATATCATACCTATGTTTAATAATATTTTGACAAGCGTAGAATATTTAAGTGTCTGGGAAATCAATATTAATTTACTCCGACATGAAAGGTCGCGCAATTTAAAAATACAAACGAATCAATACTACACTTGATGCTGATGACCCTTATTGCCGTCCATCACGGGTCATCTCAACACCAACCCCTGTATCGCTCGTATTCGTATCCTGTAATTAATTGACGAATAAATTGATGTTGTTGGGTTTTGATTTGATGCCCTAAAAAAGTGTAATTTCGAGATAATTTTTTTTTACAAATGGTGAAACGGTGAACAAACTTCGAAAATAATTATATGATTGGAATATATTATTAATTACATTCTAAAGAGCTATGAAAATCCTTTGGAAATACAGTATAGTACTAATATCTACGCATATGTTTGTTTGGTTGTACGTAGCCTAAATAAGTATTTTTAAACAAAGATATTATTACTTAAAGTCCGTGGTTATATGAAAATTGAAATTAAAGTGATGAATAAATTTTAATCTACATGAATATTATGTGTTAAGTAATTCTTTATGTTAAATTTTCGAAAACAATTCATTGATGTCTAATGACGTAATTCCACTACTGATAGACAAAGCCTGTCATATACCACATTCACTCCTTTATTCTACACCATTTGTTTTCATACAATGTTCTCCAAAATTATGATCCATCACCGGATTTGAATAACATAACATTGAATAGTTGGCTTGTGCCGCACGGCTAGTTTTAAAAGATCTCCAGAAACTTCAAAGCATGTCCTTTACGAGAGCTTATTACACGGGATACAGAGAGAGAGAAGGATCTAGTTTATCTGGTAGTACTGATCTATTGTTGAGGCGTCGATTTTGAGTACGAATTGTCATAGCCATGAATATAATATAGTTCTATCTATTGTTTTTATAGTATATAAACTTATATTATTTAATGTAGATATTTAGCGTTTTACTTATTAATCATTTTACTTTCTGTTTGTTTATAGTCTTAAATGCATTTTTTGTTCAAAATTACTTTATTAGATAATTATATATTTGAACATTATATAGCAAAGTTGAATAAAGGACGCATAAAATGATAAAAAGAACTCAAAATAGCATACAAATATTAAAAAAAAACAATACTTTTGAACTATAAAAATCTCACATTAAAAGTAGGTTGTAAAAAAGCACCAAAACTCTTAGTTAAATTATTTAATTATACAGCAATAAACTAGTTAACTTCGTAGGAAGGAATGAATACCTCCTGTTGCATAATGGTGTTTAAATAATTTTAGTTAAATCAACAACATGTTGTCAAGAAGAGTTTTTACAAAAAAAAAAAAATTAACAAAACAAAAACTGACTTCAACAGGCGTGATGTTATATTGTGTGATTGTTACTGTCATTTATTGAAGAGTTCCATTGCATGTCTCCGAAGATCTTCATCAGAACTTCACCAAACTAGGAAGAATACACGAGATGCTCTTTCAGACCGACCTATACAATTTTTTTGGTCACTTTACATCGACAAGTAATAAAATGAGAACATCATGAACGTAGTCGACGTCAATTCAATACGCATTATTAAGGATAACTTAAAAACTACTCATCAGATCTCACTCAAATTTAAATGGGACTAGATGAAAAGCATCAGATTTCGAATATAAAAAGAATCATCAAAATTAGTACACCCAGTAAAAAGTTTTGAGATAACACACATGAAAAATAAAATACTGACGAACTGAGAACCTCCTCCTTTTTTTGAAGTCGGTTAAAAATGAACACAGCTAACAGATATATTATTTATCATTATTTAAAGTCAAATTTCAACGTTATATGTTTAGTATATTGAAAAAACTGCCATATTTTATACAAACGACGAGTGACTCTCGATTTTTTACGTCATCTGTTCACTTTTTTTTTACGAATATTGGTAACTATTGTAGTACCTTAGATTCCCAATGACCGTTTCTTCAAGTTTTGTGCCCAAAACATTGCTACTTCTAGAGTGACTTTCGCTATAATTGAGCTATGATTGGTCAATGACTCCTGAAAAACCTTATATGTAAGTATACCGGTTTCTTCTCTTCTTCTACGAATCCACTCATTTTAAATTGAGTGGATAGATATACTATGTATGCCAAATATATTTTTTTCCGTCGCCTGCAAATTGAACTTTTGAAGCCCATAGTTAGCGAAAATGACTTGGGTCGTGTAAGATGAACATTCATCATCACTGTTCGAGTATTTATGTTTCCAAGCACTAAAGAATTTTGGAACATTTTATTATATCGCGAATTTTTCTGAGTCTTAGATTTTTGTTTATTTTACAACAAATTTTGTACAATGCAATAAATGTTTATGCCCATTCACAGCAATTCACATTTTCAGACAAAATTATACTTGAATAGTCTAATTGCGTACCTAATATTATACTTTTGATATGTATATGTATTTCTACATTTCTTTTTAGCTCATCTTTACTGGCTTCATATTTAGTAACTGTCAGGTTGAGACCTACGACTAAAATATACGTGTTATATTAATCCAGGTTCTGAATCGTTATTTCAAACCAATATTTTGATTCAATGTGATCAATATGTTAACCCGTTATCTAAACAAATGGGGTTCAAATTTCACAGAATTTATGACCATAGTAAACTGTTGCTTTTCCACATATTAACATTGTTTCATTAAATTTTTTATGTTTGTAAGTCTCATCATATTCATATAATTGAACTACTACCTTATAATTTTTAGAGAAGAGGTTGATAGCAATCTTTTGCCTTAAGATTGCCTGGAAGATATTGCTCTTTAATGATAAGGCCGTCTTTTGTACTTATTTTCTTTATTATTTTTTTAAAATAAAGAGTTACTATTATTATTAAAGCATGATATCGTGTCATGAAGTACACAATAGTTGTTTGCGTGTACAACATATTTATTGAGCAGTATTTTCGTGAGATTGGTGCGTTTGACTGAGCACAACAGTAGCAGTTATCGAACGAGTCCATTGTTGAAGGTGACATCTAAAAGCATTGTGACAAAGTACAATCGCACCATTACCGCCGCCATTGTGACAATGTTAACATATCGTTATCTAGATCAAGCGCCATCTATTGTCCAACGGAGACTTTTGTGTAAGAATTTTTATTCGTTTTGAAAGTCTGCGTCTGGGTAGAAAGTTTCTTTTTACCAATTGTGATAGTTAAATAAAATTTTAGGTACAAAATATGTTTTTTATTTATTTATTATCATTAAAATAGTTTTTCAATTACAGTTTAAAGAGTATTTTTCCGTTCAATTGTAAGTACGAATAAGTAATGCCTCATTTTTTTTTTTGTAGTGTTTAATATTTTTATAAAACAGACGTCTGTAACATTCGCAATTTAAGACATTCAAATGGATATAATGTTTTTGCAGCACTAGAAGACTATTACACTACTGTAGAATTCGCGTAGCACATCTACGTAATGCTACGAGATTTATTACGTAGCACTTAAGCCTGCATATTTATTGTACAGTAGGTACAATAAAATTTTAATGTTTTGAATTATTTATTTATAAAAATAAATTATGTAAAGAATGCTTATTGTGAAAATTCTATAAAATAAAACGACGTTTAGATACCGATTCTAAAACTTATTCTAACATGAATCGTTCAAAAAGCCAGGTTGTATGGAAGGATGACGCAACATAGCTTTGGTGAACGAGCGTTGACCACCACATTGTTCTATTCACAATGACTGGTTAATGAGATCTGATCCATCCTAGCTGGACAAAAGGACCCCCTGACCCCCTTTATTTTATTAATTAATTCATTACAATAGAACCGAACCTGCGCTTTGGAACTATCTCATTGTTTGCAGTGACTTGGCAACATTGATATAGGTTTATTGATGCTAAACGATAGTGATGGAAAGTATAAAGTATATGTAATAATAGAGTTAATGGTCTGAGCGATTATATCGATTGCTTAAATTAGTACTTATAACACTAATATTATTGAAATGCTCTAATGAGTGCGACGTGCGTAATAAACCGAAATTCTCAAAAATATGTGCTAAAAGCAAAATATAGTAGTATGTAGTATTTTTTTTAATTATACAAAGATGTAACTTAATAGTAAATTATGTCATGACTCAAGATATTATACATATAGAAGATATGTATTATATTACAATTGCAAGGAATAGCATTTTTTTTTGTCACATGTCCATTTAGTTGCGGGTTTTGTTTATAATAGATAAATTAGCAGAACAACGTTGCCGTTGATAATGTTCGCGTCGCAATTTCGCTATTGTTATGAAGTACAATGAAGTGATTCTCCGCTAAAACAGAAGTAGCTGGAGTTAGCATATGAATAAAATGGACAAAGGACCCCTACGAGGCGAAATCTTATTAATCAGACAAAGATAGGGTTGAGCTGAATGGAGCTTTTTATTGCTGATTCATAAATATGATCAACGTTCTTAAACTGAGACATTAAGGTTCAATTATTTGAGATATTTGAGTTGAATATCATATCTTACCATAGTTTATCATGAATAAGTAGTCTAGTCTTTGACATATTTATTTTATTTCGTAATACTGATGCAGATAATACATTTTTTGTTAAAAAATTGACGTTAAAATATTTTGATTGAATAGAAATCAATAGAATAGCCTTCTAATAAAAAGATTTTTAATGACACTGCATTTTTTTATATGAGCAATTCGTAAAAATAACGCAAAATTTGAAACACACTCAAAAAAGAAATCTAAAATCGGACAAGGCGAAAACATTAGAACAAGAAAAGTTAAACACTATGTATAAAACTGTTTTAATTTTTCCGTCTATTCTTAAAACATACTGCTAACTGGCATAGCCGATGAGTAACGAAATTCAATTTTCATATTGCAATGTAACAGTGAAAGATTGAATTTTGATACGTTCCGGTTGGGTCTGGAGATTTGCCCTCGCTTGCTATTCAGAGCCGGCCGAGCGTGCTGCCCACATTGGGGATCTAGAACATTTGGATGAATTTAGTTATAAGAATATTGAATGATTTATTTTTAAAGCTGGTCAAAAGATTTCATTTTTTAAATTTAATTTCGTAATATCTTCTTACCGTCCGGTGGTTTAGCGAACTTTTGTATTGCGACCATAGCTTATTTTGATTATTATATCGAAATAAGGAATTTCCTCGTATCTTATCTCGTTTTAAGACTAAGGAGTAAGTAGGGGTAGGTATAAAGTAACCTTCCACCTGTTAATGGAGCGGCAAATATTGATATCTATATAAAAGAAAATTATAAATAAAAATACATGCATGTACCATACTTCGCATAGATTTAATGATTTGAAAATAAGAAACAGGCTGTCAATAGAACAAAAAAGCCACCTCTGTTTTGTACACGTACTTTAAATTACTTCCAATGCTCACATATCAAAGATCACTAAGAGAGTAGTAAAATAGTACTATATTGATGAAGTTTTGGACTTCACCACGGTACTTTACTGAGGGTTGACTAATGAAAAAATCTGCAACAAAATTAAGCGTTGTTTTGAGTTTAGATACTTTGAACTATTTGGGAAATGTAAAGTCTATTTCTATAGGACTTTTTTTTTGCGATTCTCACTGGGTACATTTAAAGATTACTATTTGAAAGTGGCGGATTATATAAATATTTTTTCTCGACCATATTCTTCGAGTATGGAACTAATTGCAATTTAAAATGATGTTTGGTTTTGGATTTTTAAAAGTATCTAAAATTATAAATTGTAATAAATGAGTCATTATGTTGTGATTAAATACTTTCATAAAGTAACTGTAAATTTAATTCTTTAACACTCTTTGAGTTAAAATAAACTGAATGTGTTTAAAAATAGCGAATTTAAAGACTTTTTTATTTGCAAACTAATAAGCATTAAATACGCCAATAAGCTTAAGAAAAGGCGTGAGAGTAGTTTTTTTATAGTATTTTTTTCATGATTCAAGTAATAAATATTATAGTTTAGGATAATTATCGAAAACTTATTACACAATATTAACGTTGAATTTTATATAGTATTTCGTTACGTTTTTTGTTATTTAAGAGAAATATTTTTTAAATAAAATAGTTCATATGAACAAAAAAAAATCATATAAATAAACACAGATTTTTAATTAGTTGATTATTAAAAATAGAAAAATGTATAAAATATACTTTTGTTATGAACAGTTACACGATTGACACGAATCAGTGAGTTGGCGTCACAAAGTCAACTCGTCGAGTCGCTCAACGCTCAACTCAACGCAAGGCCGCCTCAGCATGTCAAGTTCGCTGGTGCCACCGCGTACATATTTCGCTAAAGCGGCGCTACAGTAACAATAATGGCTCAGTCCCTATTGTTTGGGCCCGTGGCACATTACGCTTTTGTCTCTGCCCTCTCCCGTTCCTCACAATGCGGCCAGGAAACAAGTGAGCCTTTATTTCGCCTCTTTTTGTCTCGGAGTATCGCTGCTTATTGTCTTCATTCGATTGTTCGGAGCTCTTCAGAGGGCACATTGTTGCGGACTCTGTTGTTAGTGCTGAGCTTGCGGATGTGCAATGTTCTAAGTGTTGTTTGAATTTTAATACGACGATAGGTATTACGATATCGTTTCAACTTTTTTTTAAAGAAATTGGTTTTATATTAATGAACTGATATAATACATGCGTATGAATATACTTTATACTATATATTACTAAATAATCTATATATATAAAAGAGATTTCCACGTATACATTGACTCATCACGATATCTCTGAAACTATAAGGCGCAGAGACTTGAAATTTGGTAGGAATATTCCTTTTACCGAGTAGAGGTCAGCTAAGAACGGATTTTACGAAATTCTACCTCTAAGGGGGTGAAAAAGGGGGGCAAAGTTTGTATGGGACAACATGATTCCTTGGTCCAATCTACTTCAAATTTCGCATAAATATTCTTTAACAGAATTGGTTGAAGACGTGTTTCGTATTTTATCGAAATTCATCCTCTAACGATGTTAAAAGGGGGGAGAAAATTATTTTGATATAAATACTCCATAGTGATTTTGATTTAAATTAAAATTTATTTTGACACATGTTTGACAACCAATCCGTCTGTTATAAAATATTTTCCAGTATCGACGCAGGTGTTGGTGATAAAAAATATAAATTTATAATTTTTGAAATTTTAGTTAAATACCCGTGCGAAGCCGGGGCGGGCCGCTAGTATAATATAAATATAAATTTATTGCAATATTTGACACGATTTGTAAATAACATTTTTAAAAGTTTTTTTTTAGTCTCGTCTTGAGTGATTGTATGGCATGCACTTGACAGTTACGTTACGTTGATACAGGTATATTTACGTATAAAATTAAAAAAAAGTACTTCTAGAAACGGAGTGGCTTCCATCTTTATGTGCGAATGATACAAGCTACACAGCATCTCTTCTAGTTAGCATTGTTCGCACGGCCCCATTGTATGGGTGGCTTTGTTCAGGCACGCCCCGTTTTTTCCTTTTCGCTTTCGAAGCGATGCGATGTTGCTGAAAAACAGTCACTACAAGGGTTGTTCGTAATTACGTACTTATATGAAATTTGTACCGTCCAGTCACAAAGCCATTGTAGCTTTAGTCTCACTCAATCAATGTTTATTAGTATCGAACATATACCCGATGTATATATAGGTACCAATTTCTAATTTTCATGATCGCGATAGTAGAACGATAGTAGTATTACAGTTGACACATCTAAGGAACTGAAACTAAAAAAGTTTCTCAAATAAGAGGTTAAAAAATTGTAATATTAAATAGGAAAAACGCTGGACTATGGAAACGTGTTCTTAAGAAACGTAAAAATAGAATATCATATACGAGTAAGTATCAGTAAATAAAAAAGAGTCGAGTAATAACAAATTAAATATAACGTAACGTGTCTTTTGTAATATTTTTTTAATGTAATATTTCCTGTAAGGACTTTATAAAACGAGTCATTGCGTGTTACTTTCCTCAAATATTCATTCACGTTTTCCCGTGTTTTCCATACACAATATTGCGACTTTGTGAGGCTGTACGCTTCTCAAGTCTCCAAATAGTCCATTGACGAGCGCCGAGCAAATTCGCTATAGCGAATTAACACTATTCATGAGAAGTTTTGAAAGAGGACTACTCTCATACAATTTGGTGGCATTCATAAAGATTCACTTCTTAGCTAGCTCGATGAATAGCTTTGTGGAAAATGTTCTATATTTTAGTTGGAGCGCACTTGAAGATCCAATTTCAAAGTTCATTCAAATTAATTCCTTTTTCATTGCGTACAATTCGCTTTATTTTTGAGCTTATTATGAGTACGAAAATCCTTTTATAAATTTTTGTGTTATATCGTTTATTTTTGTGTAATTTTTGGTAACCAGAGAGGCTTTGTGTTATTTGGGCTGGCAGTTTTATATTTTCGATACCAAATTACAGAGCTATTAACTAGCCCTCGACTAGATGAGGCAAGTAACAATTAAAGCCGCGACAGTACCGCGTTCGCATTGTGAGGCTATCGTTCTAGGAACAGTTGTTCTAGGCGCCACTAAAAGAATACGTCGCAGCCGTAGCCCGAGCGACGTAGAACAAAAGATGGCCCAATTGTGTTACCAACCAGCCACTTTTTGTCCACCACCAAATAGGAAAATGGGTACAATGGAAATTTCAACTTAAAAACTAAAGGATTTCGCTTTGGATCTTTTTCATTCATTCGATATAGTATCAGTCTTTTCATTAAAGTTCTTTGTGCCTGATTTGATTTTAATTATATTTTAGTTAGTCTCGAAACGCTATTGTATTTGAAACGTATTGTATTTATTTTATTTGTATTTTTTTCAACAGACTTTTCGCATTGTAAAATCGAATATTTTAATTTTACATTGAAAGCGTCTAATAATACCTTACTCATTATTTCATCTTGGATTCCAGAAAGTGTTTTTGAATGATCAAACTAAAAATTATTTATATGTGTATATTAGGTGTCTAAGAAATGTAGAATTTACAGAAAACAACAGGCAAGATAATCAGTCCAAAAGATTATTACAATATATGCTATAAAATATTCACCAGTATTGGATAATAGATAGAAGGTATTCTGTAGAGTATTTATCTTATCTTTTTATATTACAAAGCATCAAGTTGGGTTTCATAAACACATTAAATTTTATTTTATATAAAGCAGATATATATGTAAGTCCAAAGTAGGTACACAATACAGTTTACAGAAGTCACACAAAACACATTCGGTGATTTGTTATAAATTTTATTAAAAAAAATTACCTTAAATATTAAATAATTATAGTAATTACTTACCAACAAGAATAGGAAGACATAAGCACTTAAATAATATATAAAATCGAGAAATATATCATAATCGAAAATTTCATATAATAACTAGCAAACCCGGCCAACTCCGTTTCGCCACCAGATGGCTTCGTTTTTTGTAACATTTCGTTTGGGGATTAAAAGATGAAGTAGTACATGCTATGTATCAGAGATGGCGCTGTATGTGAAAAATGATTTTCCCTGTTTTCCTGCTTTTCTGTTGAAATTTTTCCTGAATTTTGTTTGCTATAAACCTCACGGAGCCCAAGACCTTTCCAACGAATGCAAAACCGTGGAAATCGGTTCGTGCGTTCTGGAATTATAGCGTCAGGAAGGAAAACCCGACTTATTTTTGTATTATAGATATGTCCACAGGTAAAAAAATTAAATTCAATAATACAATTAGTTTCTTAAATCCGTGGTAAATCTAATATAGCTTACAATAATGAATCAAAGTTCAGAAATTACTTGAATAACAATTTTATTTTGTATATTTTATTACAAACTAGCTAACTCGCGCCGTTTTCTACGCGTCAGCGGTAACGTTTACTACTTTGTGTATGTAAAGGAGCGTTCAGACTGCGCTATACTATTCTGCTATATGTTAAAGCATTAAATGCCATAAAGCTATACTATATAGCATTGCGTTCACATTACGCGATATAATCGTATGACATATGATTATGGCAAGCTCATTATCAAATTCATTCTTAGATTAAAACCCGTCTGCTTGTTGGGCGAGGGCAGATATCGCGGCGCGGGGTTTACAGCAGAGCGTTAATTTCATACACTGTTAAAAATTTTTGTAAATTTACTACATGTTTTGTAAGAAAATGCATACTAAAATTACAAAACCTTGTATTGTATTGCTATTTTATTACGCATTTGTTTTAATATTACATCTTGTTATAGCCAAAGTACTAAACAGATTGCAATTTCACAATATTTTTGTATTAATGAGATACTTATAGTAATTTTATGGTTCTGTGTAATAGAATTGAATCTCAAATTTCGTAAATTTTCTATACATATTCGGAATTTAATTTTATTAAGATAATGAATAAAATTATTAACCAAAATTTGCTATTTGAATTACAATAAGTGTTAGGAAATATACTTTATATTTCATTTAAATCATATACGCTATGTGTTTAACAATTAGTCAAGCCGCTAAATCGCACTAATGTTAGGTTCTGGGTTTTTTATTAAATCAAAGTCATTTTATCTTGCAACGGGGTATTTATATTGTAGGTCCCGTAGTGCAGGTGTGATTTTGGACGTGTGGAACAATAAACGTTTCAAACGTATCAAATAGTTTTTTTTATCAGTGTTGTAATATTTTCAAACAGTTGTGTATTAAAATTTCAATATATTTTTGTAGAATTACTATAATTATTTGATATATTTTGTAAAGTAAAATTACAAATAATGTATAGTAATATTACTACACATGGTTTTAATAACTGATAAGTAATTTTGCGAAAGATGATTTGTAATGTTTTGAAACTGAGTTGTTGTAAATTGTGTAGTAAAATTACAACAATGAGTTCCTTTATTCCAAAACGTTGGTGCGTAAAATTTTTTACACAAATTATTAAAATTACTATAGAATTTTAACAGTGTAGAGCAGTGTTTCTCAACGTGGGGCCCACGCCCCACTAGGGGGCAATTTGATAGTTAAGGGGGGCAATTTAAAAATGGACTTGACACGACCTTAACCCTTTCGATTTGGGTTATTTAAATGCAATGCTATACCTTGTCCAACCGTTTATTATCTTTTTGACAGCTTACGTCTATAATATTCAGTTTTTTTTTCATTATATGTTTTGAAATTTTACTTACGATGTTTTGATAACAATTTCATAGCAATTTCTACCTAAAACTTATCATTTATATTTCTTAAGGAAACAAAACAATTTTAAAGGTTAAAAATTATGCATGGGGGCATAAAAAATTTAGAAATGTTAAGGTGGGGCATGGCCTAACAAATGTTGGGAAACACTGGTGTAGAGTATAGCAAACCAATAATATATTATAGTACCTACAGCTAAGTGTGAACGTATTCTAAATAAATGTATGGTGAGAGATATTATTGTGCTATGAACTATATGTTACATGCTATTATAGTATTGCGTAGTCTGAACGCTCCTTAAGTCGTAGCGTAATATTTTATAGCCTAAGCCATAACCAGATGAATAAACTATTTTTATACTAACAATAAGTTTCGTCAAAACGGCGTGACACTTTTTGAGATTTATGCGTGTAAACAGGTTTTTTTTTAAATTATAATATTTTGACATAAAAAAGATAAAAAAGGTGATGATAAAAAAATTATAATATTAATAAAGTGACAATTGAACTTAAATACAAACCTGTTAAAGAAATAACGCTTTTATAAATAAAGTATTCAATTTATTTTATTGATAATTCGTCCGTCTCAATTTAAATTATTAAAATTCTAGAATTATAACTAAATTAAGTAACAACTTTTGTTGCAATATATCGAAAAATATAATGAAAAAAAGTTCCAATCAGAAAATATATTTCAATGTGTTCTTTTCAATGAATTTTAAATATGCCAATAAAGAATCATGCAATACACAATACGCAATATTTAATTATTTTAATTAATGTATAAAAAGGTACACCTGAGAATGTGTGTGTGTGTAAAGATTTGTTCGGTGAATACAAAATTGTAAATGGAAATCTGAAATCATAAATAGAGCTTGCGAAAATGACTCGAAGGGAGGGTAATTTTCTAAAGGCTTCAGCTATTTTCAATGGGCTACTGTTAAAATTTCTCAATGAGACTTTTTCTGTTTTCCTTTTCAAAGACAGTATGTTCAGAAATTGGTAAGTATTCAAAAGGACGAAGAAACTTCAAGTTTCTTCATTTAAAACAATTCTAATGTTTGTAATCCAAAAAGTATAACGTTGATTGAAAGCGCAAGTACTCATTTTGTAAGAGTTAATCTAAAAGATAAAGTTTTAATAAGAAAAATTAAAGTAACTGCCAACTTATTTGTTTACGTAATCAATAAATACTTTTTTATTGTTACTCTTTACAATCATACTATAATATTATAAATTCCAAAGTAAGTTTGTTTGTTACGCTTTCATACGATAAATACTTAACCGATCATCATGAAACTTTGTACACATATTCTTGGAGGTATTAGAAGTAACATAGGATACATTTTTTTTTGGTCGCGATAACCGACATCCACGCGGGCGAAGCTGCGGTCGGATGCTAGTCAACCATAAAGTAGATTCGTAGCTTTAAAACATTCTAGTAAAGTTTTATGTATACCTAATATAAATACATATATTGTTGTTAGTAATGTGAGAATAATATTTTTATTTATGATGGTAAATTAAAATTTTACTTGTAATATAAACCAGGTTTAATCCTAGATATTATTTGTAGTATTATAGTAATCAATTTTTATTTACACTGTTAAATTGAATTAAAAAAGGTTTTGTCGCATGCTTACAATTTTTTGCCTTTATCTTTGTCAAACTTTCTCTGTAAATGAGTTCTGATTCTGATTGACTTACTATGTCAATATTTTTTGTTACTTATATAAAACACCTTAATTTATTAAAAGCTTTTTAATATCAACATTTTCAATAATTCATTTCAAATAAATAACTTATAAATAGCACATATTTTACACTTATATAAAGCATGAACAACTTCAATTTTTTTAATTAATAATGTATACGTGTATGACACATTAAAAGCTTATGAGCACATATCTCTACCTACTTATGAATTAGCAGTATACGTGAAAAATGCCTTTTCGTTTAAAAAAAGCGCCATCCGAGAGTGTTTACGAAGTGCCACAGGTTTACGAGTCCAAAGGATTGGATATGAAATGTTTTATCAAGGCAGCGGCATTCGTAGCGGTGCTTATTGTTCAGCTATGCCTGTTTTTCTTCTTTATATGGAAAAGAGAAAATACTTGATTTTTTTTTGTTTGTATAAGTTATTTTATTATTGATGTCGGACGAATTGAATTTAATTATATTAGGTAATATTTTTTTATTTGAGTAAAATTGTGCTTTAAAAGTGTAAAATTAGTCTGTTATGAAATTCATTTTGATTTTTAAAAAAAAGTATTAGTCTGACATGTGTACTGTTTAAATGATATAATGCATTTATTTTTATAGCTTGCATAATTTATTTTCCTATAATTGCATATTCTAAAAACGATAATCGAATTTATCCAAGGCTTCGAGACACAATTGAAAGTCCAAGAATTGTATTTGTACCGAACATACATATGTAATTAATTTACAAAATATTTATAAATAAATAAATCTAAATATTGATTTTATTGATAATGATTTTGCATTGTACTCGCTTAGATACCCTGATATCCTAATCATATAAAATTTAAGCTCGATCGGTACATTGAGGCATTTCTGGCGAATTTTCTGTTGTAATAAGCCGCGATTGATTGTAGACATGAATGTGAATGCGTGGTAAACGCGAGGTAACGTCTACTTCTCTCAATTTCGACCTATTCATTCGTCTATATGTTTATTGTGATCGCAAATCGTGAGGATCGGAAAGTTACTACATGGCTTTTGAATTGAAGATAAATCCACACATTCGATTTTTATTTTATAAAAAAGACGACTGATTTAACGCGAAGAATATTTTAATAATCTTATAAAATAAAAATATTTCATTTACTTTATCTCTACTTAGCTACTTTGAAGTATCTAGAATCTTATTCACTGCGCAATTATAACGCCATTTTTTTTAATCAACAAAAATATCATTTTCACTCTATAATATAATTATGATCAGTAAGATTTGTAGTAGTTACTAAACTATTTAATTACTTAATGGTAATATCGGTTATAGTCTATTTTATTATTACTTTATTAATTTATTATTTTACTATTGAAATATGTATAAAACTAATACTACTGTGTATGAATTAACATAATATAATGTATTTATCAATATAACTAAAACAGTAAAACTATATATATGTATTAAATTCGTATTTATATATATTTTTAATTTATAAATAGATACAAAACCGTGCGTGTTTGACAATGGCAACACTGTAGGTTGAATATCGTCATTTCTTTGATTCCCGTCTATTGTAAATCTGATAAAAGCGACACTTTTCGCGCCCATCTGAGTGAATACACCTATTATGCGAACACAAAAGTAGATATAACAAACGAAAATACCATTGTACCTATAATTATATATAGATATAATCATTTGTCGCTATACTTAAATATGATATTATAATATTTATGTATACAGAATCCTATTGAAATATTTTTCTTTAAGGTATTTTAAGAACTGTAAATGCATTCATCGGCCTCCAGAGCGATTGGTTCGAAGCAGTTATGAAATTAAAATATTTTTTAGTTACATGTAAAATGTTTGTTATATTACCTACTCAGCGAATGAAATGTAAAATTACTTGTAGGTATATACGAGTACTTTACATCTCTCATACTTATATCCTCCTTTATTTTTGCAGTTCTGGTCCTATAAGTCATAGCGTGATTCTTATATATTTTACAGGCTATAAAAATATTCCCTGATAAAAATCCATTCTAACACATTAAGGTAGTTCCAGCATGAAACCACTTTTCGACAGATTCGGCTAAAAATTTTTTCACGGGTTCAGAATAGCTTTATTTTATGAATTCCTAAAATTTCACTTTTTTTGACGGTTTCGATCGAGAGATATTAAAAGACAAGTTCGCGATTTTGAGAGTAATGCCCATTTATGTATGTAAAATTTCCGATTTTTTATTATATTAAAAAATTCTCTCGACAGAATTGGAAAAAAAACTAGGAGAGTGTTGAAAAATGTTTTAAGAATAAGCTAAAAAAATAAAAGCAGCACATCACGGTTTTGTTATCGAGATATTAAAATTATAAATATTAATTTTAATTTTAAATTTATAGTGATCTGGCAACACTGTGCATAACCCTCTCATCTTTTTAATTTATAAAACTATTATTAGAAAGTGCAATAACTATTTGTATATACTAAGACCATATAAACAAAAATATATAAAACACTCAGAGCAACATTGCCAGATTACTATAACTAACGCAAAACTAACGATATAAGGCAGAAGGTATTAAGGTAGGACTACACTTCACTACGCTGGAACTACCTTAAATAATTTTTCAAATCGATTTAGCCTGTCCGTCAATTCCTGTCCTGTCATTAATTAAAAAAAAAAAAAAAAATTAAGCTTTGTAATTGGCGTTGTTGATATTTAGTAGTCTTGATGCATAGTTTTGTATGTCTTTTTCTTGTACCGCCTTAAAAAAAGGAAGAGGTTCTCTAGTCGGTAGCATTTTCTGCGTCTTTTCTATCATAACTCTACTATTTTTGACCCGATAGGGGTTATTTTCAGAGAGTACACGTTTGTTCTCAATTAAATTTCAAGAAAAATACCACTTTTAAATGTGAAAAAATAGAGAATGAAATTTATTATGGCCTTGATTTTTTTTTGTTTCAAAATCAATTTCGTATTTGATTTGCTTTTTTTTTAGAAAGATTGAATACCAGATTTTCCTTGTAAAACCTAAAATTTACCAACACTTCATCGTAGAAATCCGAAATTATCCGGTAACATTGTTAATTTCTTAATTTCACAAGTATTCAGGATTATTGTATTTCACAAATACTCAGTATATTGTGTGGTGGGTGTGTATTTTTTTTTTTACCTCAGAGGTATAGTAATAGTTAAATTTTGACTCTACGGTCTAGGTCCTACTATTTGCATAGCGTTTTTTGAGGGAAGAAAGGGAAGCAGCCTTTGCCTATCGTATGAAAGCACAAGCTGTACAGTTGTCCAAATGCTACGAGTATATAGATGAAAATGAAATGGCGAAGCTCACCCTGCAGTACCTTAGACCTGAAAAATTTTAGTTACTTCGATTTATTTTACCGAAAGATTCAAGCGTAAAATGGATTTGTCAACTACAACTACAGTGGAACTTCACAAATTTTAAGTGTCTATTCACTTTTTATCAATGTGAGAATCGTACCACGCAGAATTAGTGACTATTCAATGTATGAAATGCATATCAGTGTCCATTTATTTGATCATTGAATACGTGTTATGTGTGTCAGTGAGTAGGTATATATTTACTAACTTGTTACTGAAATTCACTGGTATGTAATGAATATAGCGACACTAACGTAATTAATGAAAATTTAACTTATTCATGTTTAGATAGTAACCACCTGATAAATCTTAATATTTACTACCTAATAAAATGCCGGATCTATCAATATTAAAGCATAATAATAAACATATAAGGCGTTTGCCAAAATTTATCTTTAAGTGGAAAACGTCCACGTGAACAGTTGCGAACAGTGCATGTTAACGATGTTAGTTAACGAATAACAAATAATTATTCGAAAAGTATTAGAATTATTACTATAGTTAAATGAGAATTACTCAAGTAAGAGGAAGTAACAGGTAGTGTCATGCTCTCGCTCACATGATACCTACCAGCGTAAAGTGACAGCTATGTGGTCGCATTTCGTGCGGTTTGAGAGTATCCGGTGGCCTATTGGGGGGTATGAATGGGGGAAATGGGGGAAAAAGAAGGCAACGCATCTGTATCCTCTTGTGAGGATGTTCATGGGCGTCGGTAGTCACCAAAAGACCTCGTTTGCTCAGTATATTATTTAAAAAAAAAAAAAAAAAAAAAAAAAAAAAAAAAAAAAAAAAATGTTTTATGGCATTAAAAATAACGCCGTTTACTCTTGGTTACTATTGTAAATCTTCTCCGAAAGATGTAAGTTGTAAGTTGATACTGTTGTAAGGTTTTAATTGGTATACGAGTAAGAACGCCGTTGTTAACGTCATTAAGATCAAGTACCTAGTCTAAATTAAAACACTACTCATAATATCGTGGATACATAGCAGATGTATCCAGGATATTAAGCATTATTATCGCATTGTGATGCAAATAAAGCAGGTCATCAACAATTAGCCGTATCTAAAAATATACATAAAAAACGCGAGCTGTAACCAAACCGTTTTGACTAAATATATCTCTTTAAAAATATTGGTAATGACTAATGGCTTATTAATTATTCTTTTTCTTTTCATATAAATAAATTTTAATTTACATATAAACAGCGCCATCTAGTATTTATTGGTTACTTCACTGCGGATAACTTGCAGAAACGTTTTGTATGGTTTATTAGACTGACGGGAGATGGCGCTTACCATCACTTCTTTAAATGTGTTCGGTAGTTCCACAATCCTACGGAAGAGGGCGCTTTGACAAATATCTCAACATAGTTAATCTTGAGATAACTGTTTACCTCAATTTGCATTTAAGAAAATACCTCCCATACATTACAGGAAAACGAATTGGTATATACCTACTTCGTTATAAGATTGGATAAGATCTTCATTAAAACATAACAATTGATCTTTAATTGTAGGTTCGAGTTTACAAAATTATATTCATAATAATTCAAATAAGTTTTCAGTCGAATAATCAAAACATCAAATTTCCATATCATTTAATATTATAATAAAATATGTATCTTAATTTATATATGTTGAGCGTATGTTTTAAACTATAGTTTACTGACTTGTTTTTTTTTTCTTTTCTTCTCTTGCACATTAAACCCCGCGGTAGGGGAGACCGGGGATAGTTGACTACTTTTTAACTAAATCATACATATTTTTTGTGTTTTAATATAAGTACAAAATAAAACCACATTAGTCGATAGAAAAACTATTAAACTAATACAAAATATAATATCCAGGTCTTAGTTTAATATAATGGTGAAGATATAATACATTTTACAGCACACAAAATCTTAGTCAATCTACCCCAGGTCCGGGGTAAGTAGACTTATGTACCAATAAATCTTAAGTCATGAGAAGAGGGAAAAAATTAAACCTTTATCTGAATATAACTGAGCTAAACAGCTTAAGATAAACATCTTAAAACAAAATTTAATCAGATACACATATTTCTAATAGAGTTATTAACAAAATTATCAACTTTTATTTTTGAAACAATTTTAATCATTTAATAACATTTTTTATTTAACTTTTCTAATGCTATTAATAAATCAACGACCGTTATTGCCTCTTTGTCATAAAAAAAAGAAATTGGGTCGTTCGTTTAAATTTCTAAATTTAAGCATATAGGTTTTTTTTTTTTTTAACTCAGTAACTTAATACTTGTTTTTTCAAAAGTAATGATATATATATTTTTAAGTAAACTTATTGTCAGTATCATGTTCGTTTTTATTTACAGAAAATTAAAAATAAAATAATCAGTCTTCAATAGCAGAAATACAATGTTGGTATTCAATAAATATTACATTTCCTTCTTTTAATTTCCTTTTCCCTTGCCATCCCTTTTCTTTTCCAATTTTGGTCTTCTGTAGCGCAAGGTTATCACTTTTTTCTTTTCTTAAAACTTTCTCTTCGTGTTTGGTTTTGTTTCTTATCCATATAGTTGGTTGACTACCTTAGTCAACCAGCCCCGAAAGAAATAGGTCTACCAACCCCGGAAGCTATTTTTTGTTTTTTAGGCATGGTTAACCTTGACACTGTCATCGACATGAAAAATAAGACATGAGATATGTTTAATATGTACTCATTAACGACTCTGATGAATAAAAAAATGATTTACACAAAATGTGTAGCCATCAGATAAAAAAATATGCAATGTAGAAATTTTACTTTCAGTGTAAGAAAACAAAAAACATGTCACTGCTCCAAAACGAAGTGTATCCGCGATGTGGTGTTTTGGACAAATGAGCGGGGTACGAAGCGTAATACATGACTGTGAGAGGAAGACGCAAAACTTGTACCAGTGACGAGTTTTTTTCGATTAGTCTACCTACCCCTATAGGCAACTATCCCCGGTCTCCCCTAACGTCATCTCTTACTATCATGGGTTAACTGTTAGAGATCTCTTCCAGAGATAAGTTGTTTTGTAAATTTTTTTTTACTGTGAAATAAAGAATACATACATATATAAAAATATACCAGTTTTTAATAGAAATATAATGTGAAGTTACTAGAATTTTTTTTATATTTAAGTTGCTGATACCTATTTAGTTACTATTGATACATTTGTATAAACAAATGTAATATCTTTATAACAGCATCCATATTTTTAAGTAGGTATAGGTCAGCGTTGCCAGATTTTTTTTTTGCTAAGTCGGGATTCTTGAACTTTTCTATTGAAATAGCGGAATTCTTCTCGTTGAAAGCGGGACATAGAAAAAAATCAAAAGTTTTTAAATATTTATCTTTTTTTATTTGAATTCAAATTACGTTTACGTGACAATAGATAGCAAAAATACTCATAGTAAATGTATTTTAATAAAAATATAATATTTGAAATCATGAATCAGATTAATCAGTTAAGTCAATTTTGCGTGCCAAAAATAAAGTAAGTAGGTACAGATTCTTTTTCAATTTATTCTGATCAAACACCTCAGAAACGAAAATACCTCTACCATCTTAAGCAACAAATTAAAAAATATATCGATACAGGGAAAAAAAACCTTACAATAAAATTCATTAAAAATGTGCCTAAAATTGTAGAGATGTCACCAAAAAACTGAAATGTGTAAATGAAAAGATTACCTACTTGTAGGCCAATTGTAACCTTTGATAATAATGATATCACGTATGAACTTGTTAATGATTACGAAAAACTAACAAAGTCAAAAAAATCCCTAAAATTTATTTATGCAAATATACGAAGTATTGTTAAACCAGGTAAATTTGACGAATTGAAGTGTATAGTATAGAGCTTTGATTTTGATTTTATCGTTCTGACTGAGACTTAGTTGAATTCTGAAGATGAAGCAGCACGTTTTCAGATTACTGGATATACACATTATTATAATTTTAGAAAAGCTACAAAAGGTGGCGGTGTGTCTATCTACGCTCACAATAAACTCAAACACAGCCAAATTGAGGAATTATGCTTGAACGACAACCACTACCTATGGATTTATATTGAAAATTATTCATTGAACATTGGTGTAATTTACAAAAAACCTGAAACTATTAATTTTAATTCTTTTCTGGATAACTATTCTCAGCAACTACACAAAAGACGAAGGACTATAGTTTTTTGGGGACTTTAACACTAACCTCCTGAGCTCAGATCGTCAAGCCGTTTTGTATAAAGATATGCTACAAGAAGCCGGTTACAATTTTATAAATAATATATCTGAAAAATTTTGTACTCGAGAAACCTCTAAAGTAAAAACCATCATAGATCAGTATGTTCTAATTTAAAAGAAATCAAATTCCATTTTTCTCTTATTGATTCGGCAATTTTATTTATTTATTTATATAAGCGTGCTAACAATATACATATTTTTACATTGATAAAAACACCATTACAATAAAGTTCTTAATACATATATCAATAACTAGCATGCATGGCAATGTCAGATCACAAACAAATTTATGTAGAAATTAAAAAATATTTGTCATCTAAAAGGCAGAAAGTAAAATATAAAGCTATTGATTATAAAAGATTATACAAAAACGTCAACAAACGAAGAAAAACATTCGAAGAAAAACTATTGAGTTGTATTAGTGACAGTATAATATATAAAAGCAAGACTCTAAATCCACCGAGACAAGACTGGATAAACAAAACAATTATCAAAGATATACATAAGAGAAATAACCTTTGGACTCAACATAAAAAGAACCCGAATGATAAAACTAAGGAAGAATCATTTAACAAAAAAAGAAACGAGGTTTCTGAAAATATACAACAATTAAAAAGTGCATACTATTTTAAATCCTTTACGGCTTGTGTGAAAAAACCAAAAAAGATGTGGGACCTAATAAACAACTTGTCAGTCAACAAAGTAAAAGTTCACTCGTCGACGAAAACACTTTTAACTGAAAATGGACTTATAACTGATTCTAAAAAAAATTTGTGAATATTTTAATAATTTCTTTTGTAGTATCGGGTCACATTTAGCAAAACAAATTCCATTAAGGTATCATAACAATCAGGTGTACGTAACGGATATAGGCGCAACTAGTTCAAACAAATAAAAACTTAACAAATTTGAATCCACTGATACTAAAGAAGTTGCAAAAATCATAAATAACTTAAAAAATAACGTGAGTGCAGGTCTCGATTGTCTTAATGTAAAATCTATATAATGTATAAAGCTTTTAATATTAGACGAACTTACTAGCTGTATAAATAAATGTTTAAATGAAGGAACATTCCCCGAAACTCTGAAAATAGCTAAAGTTACTCCTATACATAAATCTGGTAACAAATCTGATCCAGAAAATTATTTTCCCATATCGGTGCTTCCTATTTGGTCCAAAATTTTTGAAAGAATAATATATATCCAACTAGAGTCTTTTCTAAATTCACAAAATTTCTTTTATGACAAACAGTATGGGTTTCGACAAAGACGTAATACATTATCGGCAACTATAGATGTTGTAACAAAAATCAAACTACATATCGATAGAAAACAAGTAGTGTTAGGTAAATTTATTGACCTGAAGAAGGCATTTGATACTGTAAGCCATGAAATTCTTTAAAAAAAGCTAGAATCTATTGACATCTCGGGATCAGCGCTTAAAATGATAAAATCATATCTTACAAATCGATATCAAGTAGTTAAGATGGGAGAAACGCAGAGTAATCCACGAATGATAACTTGCGGCGTTCCCCATGGGTCAATTTTGGGTCCTTTGCTCTTTCTTATATATTTAAACAATATCCATACTTTATATCTTCGAGGTGATATTTCGTTATATGCAGATAATACTAGCTTATTTTATTATGGAAATAACTTAGAATATATAACAAAAGATGCTCAAAACGATTTAGATATCTTAAGTATTTGGTTCCAATCTAACTTGCTTACAATAAACATATCAAAAACTAAATATATTGTATTTGCTCCAAAAAATAAAAAAATATCTCAAAACGTATCTTTAATAATAAATAACCAAGCAATAACAAAAGTTGACCAGGAAAAATATTTAGGATTAATATTGGATAGTAAAATGACTTGGAAACTACATATACATAAAATAAAATCAAAATTAACGTCTTTAATGGGAGCTATAAAAAACATTGTTCGATGTTTACCGCACGCTGTACGTTATATCATTTACAATTCTCTTATTAAGCCACACATTGATTATTTAGTTGAAATCTGGGGCTCAGCAGCCAAAACCAACTTAGAACCTTTACAAGTAGCACAAAATAAATTAATAAATTTTTTATTTAAATACGATTTTCGCACCTCCAATCAAAAAATTTAAAAAGAAACTGGTCTTCTGAATGTTCATCAAACCTATATATATTATAATTGCTTATTAATACGTAAAATATTAAACAAAGATTTACATTCTAAAATAACTTTTACAAAAAAAAAAACGTACCAAACCACGTACAGTACGCGCGCGAGTTCATGTCCATCGGGGCCTGAGGTGAAGGGCGGGAGCAGCGCGCCCCGCCTCGCCGAATTCGTCCGAAATCGAGTGTTGTTCGTTGACGGTGACGCGTGCTTGTCGATACTAAAAACTATTGACCGCTATTGTATTATTTTTTTTTACGAAACCATGAGTACTTCGCCTTCAACAATTTCAAATAGAAAAAAACTTTTATAATACATAAGCATGATAAGGCCGCCATTGCACATTTACTGTAAATTTTTTTTCTTCAATGCTATTATTTAATAACGTGTGTAATAAAGTATTAAATAAAAATAAATAAATAAATAAATATTTACTTACTTAAATTTGCAATAAATATGGAATAGATATTATGGTTGACCAAATGAGATTATCGATATCGACATTATGATAGGTCACAGAACTACCGCATTCCTCAGGATGGACATGAACTCGCGCGCGTACTGTACTAACTATGGGAAAAAATATGTAATGTTTGAAGGTGCCCAACTGTACAATAAACTACCAAATGACATTAAAGAAGCTAAATCGCTATTAACTTATAAGAAACTACTCAAAAGCTATATAAAAATATCGAAATAATCTAACAAAACAATTAACACATTAGTACTTCGAAGTCTAAATTGACGAAACTAGTATTAAATTTTGTTATATAGTGTAACATAAATTCCCAACAATGACACTTCCAGTTGCGCCTATAGGTATTTCTGTAACTTTTTGTATAAATATTTTAATCCTACCGTCCATATTGTTTGCTTGTCTTACCTAAGAATTGTTTGTATTATTTTGCAATGTACCCAACATACATATTTGTTTAGTCTTAGTGAATGTAATTTCTCATGTAAGTGAATTGTATTCTTTTGAGAAATAAATGATCTTTAACCTTATTTACCCTATCGTTAATTAGTTGAGTCTTACTCGTCTTTTGAAATAAAAGGGCGGGCGGCCAGTCCACACTTGTCTGTGTCACCCGCCCACGCTTCCTCAGCACGCTGCACGCACAGTCGAGTTATACCCGAAAAGCGAGACTGAGCATGTCCCGCGCGGGACATTTAATTTTCATTTAAAAATCAGGACGTCTGGCAACACTGTGCACAGCAGGGTTGTAATCGCAACTTCCGTGGGTATCTTATACGAATCGCGGACGTAATACAGAACTCGAAATATTTCATATTTGCCGACGACCTTAAAATTGCTAAACAAATAAAATCAAATGATGATGCCATAGCTCTCCAAGAAGACATTGATAGACTGTCTGCTTGGTGCACTGGCAACGGAATGGTTCTTAATCCTGATAAATGCTCTTGCGTCAAATTTACTCGTAATCACAAAATTTTTGAGACGGCATACCAAATCAATGGTACATATTTGCAACAAATTAAATCTGTTCGTGATTTATTTATTACACTTGACTCCAAATTAAACTTCATCAATCATATTGACAACATATGTAAATCTGCACGGATTACGTTAGGTTTTGTCTTTAGAAACTCTAAAGAATAGGGTACTTTCGGTAGTGAAAAATAAATTATGAGATTTGATAAAAATTAAAATTTATGTAGAAATATACTTAAATATTCTGATTTTGAGTCATAAAAGCATATTATTGTTTTATTATATTGAAATTAAAAGTCGTAATTTTTAATCTGTATATCACGTGATCTAAAACACGAGCCGACATGATGTGACGTCGTAAAGACAATGTTTCCGATGTACACTGCGAGCACTCCTCAGTGCTCTCACTAGTAAAAAATTCGTTCCTTTATTGAGTGCCAGTACACTGCCGCAATACCATATAGAAATATATGACGTCATAAATAGCATAATTTTTGTAGTGTGAGCACTGGCGCTTTCGAGGTAAGGTGCTTTCAGTACTTTGATCACCTGATTAAAAAATATAACAGCACGAATGATTTGTTATTCAAAAATGTCAACAATATTCAAAAATTAATTTTTGAACATTGTTGAATTTATTTTTGAACAGAAAACGTATACCTGATAAATATTTTATATGAAAACAATGTCGAAAAATTAGGATGATAGTATACTGGACTGCGTTCCGTTTTATCAGTAACCAATATAGCACAGTATAGCAAACTAAAAAGTAACGGCTTCGCAGTATACTGAATTGACGTCACACCTCAGAGTGCTCTCAGTGTATAGCGGAACACAACTTTCCGCATATTACGTCACCAAAATAGGTGACCGCGTTTTCGCGGGAATTAAAAAGGTTTAAAATTTAATTTAATTTTATGGCAAGAAAGCGTGTTTATTTTGCCGAAATAATTTTTTAGTAAGTACACACATACATACATACGTACATTTTGAAGTACTTTTTCCAACATAATAGAATACCCTATTCAAGAAAATGAGTACCAAAAAGCTTCTATTTACAACTCTAGTGAGAACTATGTATTAATTTAAGATTGTGTATTGATTGTATTAATGGTAATTTAACTACACTATTTTTATTTGAATCCCACGCCATACTTATAAACGCATAATCTTAAATACCTACTTATCGCAAAGTTATTTTCAAAAATTATTATAATAAATTATATTATTTTTATTTATACTAAATAATAATATTAGTTTATTCTTTGTTATTTCACTATTGTCAATCAAATGCATGCTTTGACTATCTACTACTTGTAGGTACTCTAAGGTCCAAAATGTCTAATTTTAAATAACATGTAATTTAGTTGGTAGTTCTATTACAAATAAATAAATAAATAAGTACCTATACGTATATTTTAGGTATGTTTAAATGACACTTCTACAATAAAAATAATCTCTCGAAATTCTCAGTCTTTACATAAAATAATACTTAAATACAGAATTGTGTTTCTATTGATTCATAATAATACGTATAATATCATATGCTTTCCGCCACACTTTACCCTTTTTATCACTTCGAAAAATGTTAAATTTACTCTCATCTGTGAATAAAACGTGTTTCCAAAAATTTAAATCTCTATTTTTATAAGTTACTGCAAAATTTAAGCGTTTTTTTTTTAATTAATAGAAGAAACAAGTGTGCTTAATTAAAAAAATCAAAAAAACCCGACTGCGTAAAATACTCTTATTATAAACTAAAAAGAATAAAACAATTTACTAGCTTTCATTTGATACCCATATTGCTACAGTAAGAAAAAAATTCAACTCCCCCCCTCATTCCGCCATTTGCGGGCGCCATTTTGAAAATTTATATAGCCTATGTCACTACTACAATTTAGACAAATCCAACGACACCTCATATGTCAAAAACCGTCCAGCCGTTTGGGCTGTAGGGCGTGCCAAAGAAATGGACATACATACATACATACATACATACATACATACATACATACATACATACATACATACATACATACATACATACATACATACATACATACATACATACATACATACACTCGAAAAACATAACCCTCCTTCTGTCGCAGTCGGGTAATAAGCGGTTTTCTCCGTGGTACTCGTGCATGGTAACCGTTGTTTCTCAAAATTATTCAATACCGTTCCGGTTGTTTCAAATTTTTTACGATCGATTGCACTGGTAATCGCCTTATTTTAGTTATTTTAACGATTTCATTATAAGATTTATTTTGTCGTTTTAATTTGATTATTAAATTCCTTATATCCACACTAATTTCTTTTCTTTTTTTCCTTCATATCGATGATGATTGATGAATGAAATTATAATTATTACACAATAGATATTCATCGTTCACGTTGCACGAAGAAACAATAACTAAATAATCTCTTTAGACCTTTACGTCATAACTGATTGCTCGAGACAAAACATCCACTCGAGTGTACGAAGACTTTTGTGAGGCAGTTTTTTTCGTTTGTTTATTTTATTTTAGGGGTTCACTTAGCCCCGCTACTCACCAGCCAGGTCTGCAGCTCCGAGTTGGGGTATAATAGAAGAGGTATAGAACAAGTTTTCAGCTTGTCTCAAATACCTACCCAAAAATTGGTGCCAACTCTCAATCTATTCGTCTTACCAAATTGATTCGTGGAACTTGTTTTATCTTCACTAGAGTAAATGCTAACACCACAATAATTTTATGTAATATTAATTTAGATATTATGAAGATTTTTTTTAAAGCGTTCAATATGTTAGGTGTACGAAGACTTTTGTGAGCCACTGTATATATACAGAATGAATGGTGAGTTACTATCAATATTTAAGGAGAATACTCGGTTCATGATTCACATTCGAATTGTGTAAATTTATAACATAAATATTAATAAACTTCTAAGTAAAGCTACTCAACATTTAACTAATTATTTACGCGTCGTCTGGACATCATAGCAGCTAGCTGCACCGTCGACACAAAACAGGTGGTTTACTTATGTCCAAACGCCGCCACGTGTTAACAGGGTAGCAGGCTACCTTTGATAAACAAGAATGATCCAATCCCCCTTAATACTTTAATCTTGGCTTAGGATAGGCAAAAATACTAAATCAAAACTTTAGCAATTTTAAGATGTGAACAAGCGGCACAGTACAACACCTGTGCACGCGCCGCCAGCATGACTGGACAAGTGTTCACGTTTCATTTATTTGAATTGAAATTTATGGAAATTTGGTCAAAAATTAAGTACCTATTTTTTACATAATTCGAATGAGAATCATGTACCGAGTATTCTCCTGCAATATTTATAGTAATTCACCAGTCATCTTGTATACATATACGTTCTTTCATCGGCAAACACAAGATGAATTTCAAATACATTAAAAATTCAGTGCTAATAACCAAATTTCAATCTCGGGACTTTAGTTAAGTCGCCACGTACACCGTGTTCTATCAATTGAGCCAACTTGGCTCATTATGCATAAATTTATTTATATATATATATATATATATATATATATATATATATATATATATATATATATATATATATATATATATATATATATATATATATATATATATATATATATATATATATATATATATATTACTAATAGATAATTAATATATATATATATCACTAATAGATAATTCTATAATTAAAAAATAAGTATGATAAATTATCAATATTTTTGTTACTACTATGTTATTACAATAACTGATGTGACCTCAGTCTCTTGATTTAATTTATAATTAAAAAAAATAAAACAATATTTGTATTGGATAGTGTGAAACGCTCTCAGTGATTGTTAGTTTATTATTCAGCTCGATTGTTATTCACAATCGAGTTGGTCTATTGTCGTCAAACTGTCTGGACAATGTTCACACCTTATTATATATTTTATGTACTAAATTATTATAAAAAGTTACATCTTAATGTACCTACCTACATTATAATATCAAAGTAGGTATCTACTATTTAAAAATGATAGAATATGTTGTAGGTAGGTAGTAAATGTTAGATATTTATTATTTTTTAGGGATGTTAAAAAATAATCGATTTTTATATAAATCGATTTTTATTTCATTTTAATCGATTTTTTATAATCGATTGTTAACGTAATATTAATCGATTTTTAATAAATCGATTATATAAATTACGCGTTTAAATCGATTTTCACCATAGCGCCATGTATGCGACGGATGAAAAAAACTTGAAGTAAGTTTCAATTTTATAAACAGCGAAAGATTATATTTTAGTTTTTGAGACCACAACGTAGTCGTTTAGTTTTTTAATTACATATCGTTTTAAGTATTTTATTTTAAAACTAGTCTATTCACTCCACAATAAAATCGAACTTTTTTTTCTTGTCTGACATTTTTCACTTGTTGTTTACTAATTTAGGTTCGCTTTTTCTTAAAATCTATCCTCAGATTTTTTCTAGCAGCTCTAGTTTAGGAGATACAGGTACACCCTTAAAATGTACTCTCCATTTGACTGTTGATATCGTTATCGTCAACGTCTTACTAGTTTCTGTTTCTTTTTTTTTTGTAATGGCTTTGTCTATAAGGACCTGTGTAAACAATCCAAATAAATTTTGTCACATTTGTGGCAAATATAAATTCAAAATATTCTGTTTAAATGTGTCAGACTTTGTGAAAAATGCCTACATGTAGTACTTTCAACAGCCATTGGAAACAAACAACATGTCTTGGATACCGAATAAAGTGTGTAAAACGTGTATGGAGTCTTTACGATTATGGAAAAATAATAAGAGGGATCCCTTGAACCTTAATATTTCTATGATTTGGCGTGAACCGTCGAACTACCACAACGACTGTTATTTCTGCGTTGTAAACGTAACAGGAATTAACCGCCAAAATCATTCCATGTGGGTTTATCATACTGTGCCCTCAATACTAGACCTGTCCTGCGCTCTACTGATACATTAGAACCCCAACCAAGTACATCTCAGGAATGTCCACACAAAATTGTTCAACGAATGAAGGAAAGTGATACAAGCTGCAAAGAGAGTGGTAGCAAATTTGAAGACGCCGAAAGACTAATACCATTAAACTAAGAGGAGCTAAATGATGTAATAAGAGATCTCCACAACACCACAGACAAAAATGCATGGAATGAGTTTATTTGGCTCGTAAATAACTTTTTGAGAAATAAGAAGTCTTCCTTGATCTTCCTTTCACCTTGATTGATTTCGTGAAAATCTTTGAGATTTAAGCGAGGAGCAGGGAGAACGCTTTCATCAGGATATTTGCACCATGGAGGAGCGCTACCAAGGCTATTGGAGTGAAAGTATGATTACTATAGTACTGACTACTGTTGGATTATCCAGAATAGTAGTAAAACTCTAACTTATTCAAGAAAGTCACATAAAAGAAAGTTTTGTTCTAATTAGATAGTTAAATAAATTGTAATGTGACGAGAAACCATGTTTTTTTGATAAAAATAGCTACCCTTCATATCTCAAAAAGTAGAGCTGCTATTATTATTATTATTATTATTATAAATCTGAGTATATATTTTAAATCAGTGTAGAAAATGCAGCTAAATCCATAAAAAACATTCCATACAACAAAAATGCTATTGTGCTGTGATTATAAAATAGTACTGAAAATTTATGACGACTTTTTAAATTGATTTATATTGTAGTTTTTCAGACCATAAGGTTTTGTAGGGATGCTCACCATTTCATTTTTATTATAGTAAAACGTATAATCGTACTGAAAATTTATCCTTCCTTATTCTCTACCTTGAAAGTTTTCAGGAACATTCGCTTTGTTTTTTATTTTAAAATTGGCTATTTATTTATTTGATTTTTAACCTGATAAATTGTTAATCTTATAGGCTTAATAGGCTTATTATTGGAATATGAAAAGCATGTAGATTTTTAAATAATAGAAAAAAAATTAATAAGAAGATTAAGAAGAGAAGAAGAAAAGATTAATAAAATAAACGATTTTACGTAAAAATCGATTATTTATTTTCGTTTTAATCGATTTTTGAGAAATCGATTAATAATGAATCAAGAATAATCGATTTTTATTTAATCGATTCTTTTCTATTAATCTCACATCCCTATTATTTTTACTAACAATAAATTGCAACCGAAAACTAAATAACCAATATAACTATTGTTTACATTTTGATTACAGTTGATCTTAATTTTTGTATATATATATATATATATATATATATATATATATATATATATATATATATATATATATATATATATATATATTTTTTTTTTTTTTTATTTATTAATTTTCCGCTACGAGCTTTCAGACACCCGTAACCTTTTTTATTGCCTTTATATATTATTACACAGGCATTATTACATCAGCAGACAATATATTATCATTATTTAAATACCTATGAACTATACTTAGGATCTCTAGTTCTGGAACCATGAGTCCACATTGACCACTTAATTTTTTATATTAAAAGCCACAACTCTGAAGCGGAAAGCAAGGCCACAGCCAACTGCTCTTACAGACCCTCCAAAAATGACACGAATTAGTAGTAAAATAGTATTTATTCTCGAACAAAGTATTAAATTAAGGATATATCTTTTTGCAGTAGGTATAGATAGGTATTCAAGATTTACTAGAAGCTTAAGGAAATCTGAGGCCATTCCACGATTTGTTAATAGGTTAATTGGCAGAGGGCCAGGTCTGTAATGTTTACGTTATGAAAACGTGACAATGTAATCATGAACACAAATATTACATGCAGAATCGAAAAATAGTGTTTTATTTTTGTCCTAAAGTTTACAATCAGTATCTACACACAAAAAAAAAAAAAAACTTTCTCGGGTAGTTAAAGAAACGAATTAGGTGTAGTGTATTAATAAAACAACGAGATACATATAAAAATATTTTATTAAAAACATTTTGGTAACATTTAATAAGAACACTTAGGTAAAAATAAATCGACCTCAAAATAATTTAAAAAGAACAGCCTGGACTGGAAGTTCACGGAGGAAGCCGGAACAGCAAAAAAAAAAAAACTAAAATAAATAAAAACAATGATAACACTCTAGGCAGACATGTCTAATTGACAACCAGAATTAAGGCATCGCAAGAATAATTATTTAAGTACGATAAAATACCTACGGCTATTATTATTATTACAACAAATAAACGCCTAGTGCGTAGCGTTCGCTGTGAAGCGCCGTCGCGGTTGCACGCGCTCGCGAGCTGTCAGCCGCGGCGCGCGCGACGGCGGCGGCGCGCGACCCTGTACAGTCTCTTGGCAGGGAACTTACATCGAGTATTATTGCCACTAACATTATTTCATTCCACTCACGAGACATTTCTCTTGCCACTACGCCGTAATAATACACTATTAAATACTAAAACATCCCAATTATACGAAACTATGTTAAAATTTTACCTAACTAATAATATTATCTTCGGTTAATTTTGATACTAGAATGATATAGAATCATTTCATATTGTACTCTTAACATTACGTTGGATTAAATTATAAAATGAGGAATTACATGTCATACATAATATTGCAAGCATTACTGAGATTGTGCACGTTACGTGTATTCTTTAAAAGTAACAACTTTTAACTTAGTGTTAAGAAGGACGATCGCTTATACTGAAGTTGACGAGGGCGAGGCGTCGGCCGCTGCGACCGAGCCTTTACAAACAGCTACAATTAAAGGAACAGTCATAAAGATTAAATTACGAGCATTGGCACTTTCAATATTAAATCTTAATTACACTCTCGAAATAGCACTGCATATCAATAACCAACTTAAAAACTAAATTCAGATCAGTCATTTATGATATCACATCAAAATAAACAGGGAAATACATAATATGTGATAATCGATTGGATATACTATATAATATATTATATTCTTTTCAAAAGAGGTATTAATTTTCTTAAGGGTTACTAAAATATTGAGCTCTGCGCCGCGCGCGACGCACTATATCACGATAATAAGAGAACAACATTAAACCAATAAGTTTTGGTACTTGGAGTTTGTCTCCGAGTTAATTCTATTTCGCTAAACCTACATAATGCTTATCAGATACGTAATACACAAGACGCGCACCCAGGGCGGTCGCAGACTTTCCGCGGGCGCCTCGTCTAGGCAATAAACCCTTCATCCCTATACATTTTTTTATAAAAATACTGTCATTTGACTACAGTTCAATGAGAAAAAAATATTTATGTAAATATGAATGAACAATAGATAAAATACAACATATAATATCATGTATATGATTTGACTAAACAAAATAAAATGCATAAAATTGAAATGATTAAAACATTGTAAAATCACTTGAAGACACTTAGCAATGGAAGGTACTAATTGATATTTTAGAAAAAATCATTTAGTTAAAATAAATAGCACAACAACCAAAATATTTGGCAATGTGGTTTAAAATAATTAACAACTACTACCCCTCGGCTGCTAACTTAACGAAAAACTGGAATGCAAATATTGCATCGCACCTCGGCCTTTGTTGGTATTTGGGAACGCGGCGCTCTGCCGACAGGGACTCCTACTCTACAACTTAGGAGGCTTCACAACAAGAGCTACTATGTAAAACTGTGCGTATCTCTCTCCAAATACTCCATTTGAACTACATTCGATTGAAGCTTGTCATATTAAAGTTAAAAACTAAAAAATAATCTGAATGCAACACTTTTAATAACCATAACAACCATTTTGTGAGACGTGTGACTGTATATAGCACACCTTTTGCAAAGGCACCTCTAATATTTTTGGATTTTGTTATAAGCTAGTAGAGATGCCTATTTAGGATTATTGTTAGGCATAAAGTATCACTAAGCTGCATTCTGAGATCCATGCTATATGTTCAGTCATGACCCACTGAATCATAAATATTATATAAATAAATTTTGTAAACTATTCACTTATTTGTTTATAACTTATGTGTTTATGTTCATAGCCCATTTATATTGAATTACAGTAAAATGAAATTGGCGATGACTCATAGATAAAGCAGTTGATAAAAATGCAATATTATCTTGTAAATTTAAATAGTGATAAGACCTTTTGTTTAGGTAGTGAGTTCTGCTAATGAAAATTATCGTTATAAAAATTTAAACAAATCAATGCATCAATGTTGGTCCCTTCCATAATATCTGCCAAATCTCAAATCGAATCCCATATCGATATAAAGAAAATTTTGAAAACTACAAACTGTATTGTCTCATATCAACATTTTTTATAAAAATAACTTTGTGGAAAATATTTAAACATTATTGTGTACAAATACTCCAGTTCAATTTAAAGCTGATCACAACATAGCAGAACTAAAGTTGCACAGAAGGACAGTATCAAATATTATTCACTATAATAGTTAGTATTTTACACATTACTTACATAATTATAATTTAAGAGACACACTATTAAATATCTTGACTAAATTAGGAGACCATGGATATTACAATTTAAATATGCATTTATAGAGATATTGCCAGTCTGTTAACGACACTTATGATAATTTCACTAGAAGCCCAGCATCTGAGCACATTAATGACTCGAACGTTTTAAAACGGTCTGTAACAACTACTAAAACCTTAGAATATCTAAACACTGTTTTAATTTGTGATGATATGCACTGATAACCCATCATTACTATGTCACCCATGGGTCTGTCATAAACTAACGAGTTGTTCATGCTTTCACACAAGTGGATAGGAATCAGATATTTTGGGCGATGTGTTAAGATTGTATCCTCTAGATGACATGTCATCACTATTATTAAATGTTCGGACGGTAAATCCAACAATCATCATAATTAGACCTTAAAATTAACATTCAGCTTGGCTATAAATTCGTGCCATCTCGTCAAATCATAGTCTGAATATACGAGTAGCAGCCTTATTGTTAAAACAATGACGATTCTGTTTATAAATGACTGTGGAATATATTCATATTAAACCCTATGCTAAATATTATCATAAAACAATATTCAAATAATAAGTATAAGATGTAATGGTGGGAATAACTCATTATGATATTATAAGTCAATAATAATAATTTAAATATTGCTTTAAAGTAATCGAGCACAAAATCTAAGGATCAAAATATTTAACCAATCAATTTTATGTCAATTGGTTTTAAATAATTTATAGATAAATTAATATGCATTATTAAACAAGATTCTTTGGATAACAAATAATTATTAATATCTCTAAGAGGAACTTAATGTAGTATAATATATTAATTTTCCATCTTTGTAGAATAATATAATATACTAATAGAATTATATATTTAATAAGATTTAATTTGAAGACTGAGTCATTAGATTCCTAGGTTTTTGGATAAAAAATGCCGAGTTTGTATTTTTGTAATAACTTATGGCATTATACTTTTTATAGTAACCTAACTTTTAATGTATCACACAATTAAATAAGTTAAAAACGAAATAAACCTGTGTCGTCGCGCGTTTCTTAGAATTTGTCAAAAATTGCTTTTTTAAATTAAGATCACAGTATTAAGTCACTTTTAAAATGTAACTCTATGAATACGCGGGACGATAGCCACACATATTCCACAGTCATCCAGAGAACTGGGTCACATCAGGTAAATACAATTAAAAAAATTTTAAAATATATTGATTGTCACGAGCCGACGACTTCAGTTCAATTGAAAAATTTGTTCATTAGCTAAAATAAATAGTACCTGGTAAAAATAGGAATCCCTGACATTTTAGGCTAAAAGTCAGGTCGTCAGGTTATAAATTCATTATAATATAAATAGCGAACTAAAATCGTCGGCGAAAACTTACAATGGTAGGTCAAGCACCATTAATGTGACAAGTTAAACAAGTTTATTTGCACCCTGTTGTGTCCCAGTTATAACCCCAAAATTCCCTTTGTTCAGGTATACGTTGTCAATTTGTCGATTTAATCTGTGGCGGCTACAACCCATGAGAAGCCACACAAGCGGCAAGAATCTTTTACGTACTGTGTGCGCGTTCCATACGGTCCCAACCGGTGGTATTGCGATCTGTTGGCAAAGAACAACGCAGGGTTGTTGGGCGGCAGTACCGTGGCGCGGTAGTTCCATCGAGGATCCGTAAGATTAGCACTCAAGTTGAGAATATCATGTCCTCCATAAATTATTTTGACATCTTCAACTTTTGTCTCTTTCGGACGCGGCTGTGGTTGCACAACGGGTTCGAATAATTTCTGAAAGATGTTAAGAAACGAATAATAAACATGTGCAAGTTTGACTTTAGCAATAAGTTTCATTGGAAAAATCGATATTTTTAATTATACAATTTAATGTATTTATTCATTTGGCCTGATCGTATGTTTTATTAAATTAAATATCGTAAATATTAATAAATAAAAATATATACCGCAACCGAACTACATAAGTCTCCGAAATCTTTCCATTATCACACGTCAATTGTACACAACATTGATAGCGTAAGACGTTCGCCATTACGGAATATTATGAAAATAGAGAGGTCAAGGCCAGGACGAACGCAAACAAAATAGTGTAAATTATTTAATTCTTACCTTTTCTGTTGTCTGTGGACTCGACGGCAGAGAGTCGTTGTTGACCGACTCGGATTTCAATGAGCCCAATGAACCGATACCGCTAGATTCGCTGGAGACAGATGGGCTCGGGCTCGTTTGAGACTGAGATAGGCCTGCTATGTCTATGATATGCCTGAACGAATTAAAATTTTCTGTCTCCAATCCAGTCAGGGGCAGTGCAACTGTTAAAGCCATGTCTGGAAATGGATATTGACAATTATATTCCAATTTACACGTGCATAATATAAGCTACTGCGTGTGAACACTTCAAAGGTATGTTGACAGAATTCAACGCGCCAAATTTTCTCATCACGATGCAATCTTTTAACGCAAAACTCACCTTTGACTAGATAAATACAAATTGAAAATAAAACACTACTCGAATAAGAAAAACAATAATTACCGAAAAGCGCAATCCTCAAAAGTACAAACCTCGGCGTAGTTGAAACAGATCGAACATTTATGGAGTGAAGTTGGTTACATTATCTCGCGTTTGCGTGTGCGTGATGTCGAGCGGCAAGCGGAAGTTATTTTTATGTCGATAAAGCAGTCCTATTACGCAGCAAACAGACTCTTTAATTTGTTCATTCTTACGTATTGAAACTGTATTTTTTATGTAATTTCTTAACGAAAACGCCTGAAAAGTGATTTGTTAAAATGATTTTGTTTGTATTTTAATAAAAGAAACAAATTTCATATTACGACGATAGCGCCCTCTAGACATCTTTCCTGGTTCGGCATCTAGTGCTGTAGTGAATTGAATTCATTACTATGGCTGGCGCTAGCTAGCGCTTCATGGCAGGGTTTACGTTGTAGAAGTTCTTCTTAAATAGCATAGATGGCGCTATCCACACAATTTTATAAATAAAATTTCCTGTAACATTGTGGATCAAAATATAAAGCACCGTTTTATTATTATTTTATATAATTGTGGTAACTAGTTTCCAGGTATTAATATTCATAGTGTTTTTAAACATTTCTTAAATAGCTTTTATCTTATTGTACCGTGAGCACTTTAACTTTTACGGTAAATGATGTTCATACAAAATGAGTTATAATTATATCGGTCGGTACCTACTATCGATTTATTTTTAACTGTTAACTTGTTTTAATTAGGTACTTAATAAATAATTTCAATAGTTAATAGGTCATTCATACGCAGATATAATCAAAATAGAATTTACGTATAAGTAAGACGTTATAATTATATTTAAAGTAACTTTATACGTAGAGACTACTATTAGAGACTAATTTCCAAGAGCACTTCTAAAAAACCTTAGAAATTAAGGATTCAAGTTTTCTAAGAGTTAAGTAATTTTAAGAATTTCTTATTGTTTTGCAAGATACTTAGCCACATTATGTAAGTGGCTGAAAAGTTTCATGTCTAGACTGGTAAATTCAAACAACTAACTCAGACTTTACAGTCGCAATAAAATAAATATAGTAAATCCAAGATCGTTGGCTCGGTCGAGTTTCTTAATAACATTATTATTACTAAAGTTATGTTTTTGGTATAGTTTTATTGTAGTCATACGTTTCATATACCAACGTATCTATATAACTAATCTGAGAAATAAACCTTATAAGTATAAACTATATAATAGATAGATGAGTGTAGTTTATATATAATTACCTACTTAAATGTAGTAATTTAACTTAGGTATGTATTTTCAAAGGTACCTAACATGTTAATTTAGAGGCTGTCTCATAAAAAGTTAATGACTTATTGTTAGGTATATAACGACATATTTAGGTAGGTGGTAGGTCTACAGGTGTGAATCCAAAAGAAACAGAAGGTGATGATAGAAGCAACTAAAAGTAAAAATAGTGACATTATATATATTTATAAATTAAAGACAAAGTAAATATTTTATACATATGTATATATTTTAATATCGACCATATTCGATAATTTTTCATAGGTACGTTTTGATTAAAAATATTATGAGTTACGTAGAATCACAAGATAATTCATCCTCCCTTTGAGAATAAATTATAAAAAAAAATGACTAAGTGTAAATAAAGAATTACTAAGAGTTAAACGAATCTCTATATATATGCAAATGACTAAAACCTACAGTCTCTCTTTCCGAACACAATCGACTCACTTAGGTTTTGAAGGATTTTATCATCTGTTTTAAAAATATAATTAGGTAAGTACTATAATTTGTCACTAATTTGTATTGTAATTGTAATTTATATTGTAAAGGTACCTACTCATCCGTCATATCTATGTGTATCTATTTATCTTATATTTAATATTTATAAATGTACTTTAAAACAAACTATCATTACCTATTGGAGGATGAATTTGGTTAGTATGGTCTACTTTAACCTGCCTTACTTACGAAACTTATGAATAACTAAAAATATAAATGTCACACATAATTATGTATACCACACCAATGTTTTTTTAATTATCCATAATTTTTCTTTTTTGACTCGAGAAAAGTCATAGTATGAATAAATTAATAGTAATTAAAAAATTAAAAAACTTATTTTCATCAAAAATAAAACCATAATCAAACTTTTTTTAACTCATATCATTTAAGATTTTTTTATTTTTATTATCTATAAATTCAATTAGTCGAGGGATTTGCAGATTAGTCTTGTAATATGAAAAAAAAAAGAAAAAAAAAATTAGAAACAAATAATAAATAGGAGATTTATAATTTTAATTTCTTAACTATACCGACTTAGTAACAAGCAAACGTGTTCCACATTTACTTGTTACTAAGTACACAATAATCTTCAAGCTCGCCAATAATCTTTACATACCTGGGTATATATTCCCTAGGTACGAATCTAAAAAACATTAATAATCGTATGATGTGAATTGATATCAGATTTAGATCTAGATCTAGTAGATAGATATATACTGTACGGACTTTCAATTCATTTTTACATAAAAGGAATCACAAAAATAGATCTAATGGAAAACTTCCTTTGCTGGTAACACAATAAAATTAAACAATAAATAATAATAAGAACGGTCCGTTAGCGCAGTAGGCTGTTACCCTGCTTTCTGTTTCAGTATTGTGGGTTCGATTCCCGCCCTGAATCTGGGCGTAATAATATAGGAAATAAAAAGACTTAATTATTAAGCCTTTTTATTTCCTCAATAAAAAATAATTTTTCATTAATTACTTATATTACAATTTACGATTTTACGATTTCAATAACATGCAATAATATAATAATAATAATAAGATATAAAAAATAATTAATAAGATATAAGAAATTCTTTACTAAATTTCAAAATTCTTTGCCTAAATTAAATTTTATTTAATAATTAGTAAAAATGTTTCTTTATTTATTAAGGACCTCTATATAGAGTAAAGGCCTCCTCCATTTTTCTCAACATAATTCTGTCATTCGCTTGAGAGTATTCTCATTTTTAAAGGTACCTTTATAATGAAAAAAATCTGGGCGTAATATGAATATATAATTAAAAAGGTATTTATTGACAGTTTCATATTAGCCTAAATATTTTTACTTGGTAAATGGAAGAAAATATTTCATTTTCGTCGGTACGTTTACTACAATTTAGAGCTTAAGTTACACGAGTGCATTTCCCTATAGTAGGTATATACTTAATAATCGTGCACATTTGTTTCATATAGTGCTCTAACATAGTAATCTATTTATTAAGGAATTAGCAGTTAGATTAAGAAATATACATATTTTTTGTCAGTCGTTTAAATAAATCAGCCCGTAAACGTTAAACTGCTTGGTGAAGGCCTCTTCTCAATATAGGAGAAGGGTTGGAGCGTAATCCGCCACGCTGCTCCACTGCGGGTTGGCAGATAATTTTCCCTATAATGAGTAACGATAGCTATCAGGTGTTAATAATAACAACCGGGACCGACGGCTTTACGTGCTCTCTGAGGCATGGTGGGGAGACCCAAAAAGACATATAGAATCCCAGACCGGAAACAAATATTTGTACAAATACAAATATCTGCCCCGAGCGGGAATTGAACCCGCGACCGCCGGTGTTGAGGCAACTACTCGCACCACTACACCAGAACGGTCATCAGTCGTTTACTAAGCTATTAAAGCTTAAAGCTAGTAAAATAAACTATAAATTATTTTCTTAATAAATAAATAAATAAATAAAGCTACGATTTTTCGGGAATAAAATTCACAAATGTCAACTGATCTGATAAGCATAAAAACTGCCGAAACTGCAGAGGATTACACTATCTATATAAAATATAATGTCTCTACATATATGTGTCTGATTGCGTTATGTTATTTGAATATTAATGAAAATATGTAGTTGTGTAGGTACCGAGTAATCGAGTCAGTAGGTATTATTTTAGCTTCATTTCTCTCTCTAGGTCTCTAAGTTTACTTTTGTAAACATTTTTCTATTATTTAATATTGGTATTACTTAGTTACTATTAGTTATTATCTTATTAGTTACTTTTACGCCAACTGTTAATATTCTAAAAACACAGATATAAACTTAGATTTTTATACATTAATCTTAATATGTATTCGGTATTCTTAAAAATGCCTTTTATTTCCTGTAAATAATAATCATAGACTGAAATAATATCATACCGGCTTCGTAATGTACGACGGCGAAAGTCGCATTAGGTATGTACTTTATTCTACATGGATACTAGGTAGGTACTTAAGTTACACGTTAAAGTTATACGATGTTCATTGTTACTTTTTTGACTTATATGGATATCTAATAAAAGCAGTGAAAAACAAAGTTTCGCTCGATGAGGTAAATTTTGTTTAGATCAAGTATTTAACGAATAAAAGTATTGGGTAATATGCATCCCCGTTGCAATCACGAAATACAACCGTCTGCGTGAGCCGTCACAGCGACGTGTCACTCGTCCGCCGGCCGCCGTAATTGCTCCGGTGAGCGTTCGCTCCCGCGATTTGTAAATATTCTTATTTCGCCACTTATAGCGTCCGTTCAATAAAATAATAATAGTAAACATCCGTGCAAATGGCCGGCGGGCGGCGGGCGGCGGGAGCGGGCTCGGGCGGCCGAGGGGCAGCGGGCGATGCGGCGCGGAGGGAAAGCTTATCGATTCGCGCCCGCGCGACACACTGTATCTATCCTCTCATCGAAGCCCGTTTGCTGGCCCCACAAAGAAAGAGATAGGTTTCGCCGACTTTGATCCTTTTGTTTTTGGGCAGCGTCCGGCGATGCGGGCGGGGGCTGAAAAATGTGAAGGGGCGCTGATTGGCCGGGCCGGCCCCGCCCCCGCGCCGCGCATGCAGCCTCCGTCAAAGCCTCCGGTGCTCAGTTCAAGGGCGGTTGCGGCGCCGCACGCTGACTTGTTTGGGTTTTCGGTTATTTATAACATGATAAGAACAATTACCGCAAGCGAGCCGATAACGGCATCGACGAAAGGTCAATATGCCCATCATTTGAAATTAACGTGGCATATTTTTATTTTTATAAACTTTTCTTTAACTCATACGATATCATGATTCAGACAAGGTCAACTAAAACAAGAAGCTTCGTATTTAACTGCATAATACTATTGTATAAACTTATAAAATAAATTGATACCTACTTTATTTTCTTTATAGTTTTTTTATTCATCACTCAACAAAAAAGTAAAAAAAAGAGAAAATCTAAAGCTTATAAGCAATATAAATATTAGTAAATAAGTTATTGTACAATAGGTAAACAACTTGATAATAAATATTAAAACAGGCTATCATAAACTGTGTAACGTAACTTTTAGTTCTATTTCTATGTACCTACCAATATTTTTTTTAAATTACCAAATTGTATTATTAAGTTATTAAATTAATTTTAACAGCTTATTAACACTTTTATTATTTTAGTACATAACACTAAAAGATTTTCATTAAATTATTTTAATGTAAGTTGATTCTAATACTATAAGGTTAAAATAGGTAGTGCTTAATATAGTACAAAAAAGATTTGAAATCAAGTTATATTATGCTATTCATTCCTATAATATACATTCAATTTTTAACGAATATTTAAGGAGATTCTGTCGTCTGTGAAGATATATATTTTTATACACATACGTTGCCAATATCTTCGTCAACTGTACCTAACTGCTTTTGAAAATCTATTTTTATATAAATATGGTTAATAAAAACTTTAAAAGAATTAATATTCATGATACCACCTGGCAGAAATGTTAATAAAAACTTTAAAAGAATTAATATTCATTATTATTACATTAACAATTATATGAGTCTTTATCTATATACAAATAAGTACAAATATCGGTACAGAAATTAATTTCAGGCACACGTCTTATTTTGTATCAAACAAGTCTGATGTGTTACCATGTAAAATATCCTAACTGAATATGTATTAACATGTAATTTTAATTTAATTGTTTTTATACAAAATAATTATTTTAAGAGTTATTTACATAATACGTACTTATTGTCTTCTTGTGGCTCAAAAAATGTTTTAAATTCTTGTATTTATATGAAAGAGATTTTGCGTGCCGTTACAAATTTGCCATTCCATATTATACCTATATATTTGACCACGCGTCGGCGCAGTGGTCACAGCAACTGGCTGATGCGCTGGCGGTCGCGGGTTCGATCTCCGCACATGACAAATATTTGTATAGGCCATACAGATGTTTGTCGTGTATTGTGCTTGTGTATTGTTTGTCGGACTCCCAACACAGGAGTCACATCTACTGGGGGCCGTTGAATGTGAGACGTTTATTATTATAATATTATACACATTTACAATTCAAAACATAAAATATATATTTACAAACAGTTTTGGTATAAATCATGTCCGCGTGGAATGGTGCCAACAATACTAGCAGCATTTCACCGGTGAATCGCAATTCCGATTCTTTGGGCAAAAAATGCATCAGCCCTCCTGTCACCAGTGGAGGCTATGAATCGTGGGGTTAATTCTTTTAGAAAATTTTTTGGACTGAAAATATTTTATTCTAATTAGTTATTCAATTTAAATTTATCATATAAAAATATTTTTGAATTACATACGTATATGAACACAACTAATAAATGATTCTTATAAAATTGAAAACCATTTCTAAATAATGTTTTTTATAAGGAAACAAAATATATTTTCCTAACATTAGATAGAGCATGTTTCAGTATTCGACTCAGAACAAATTGCTTTGATATTTTTGATTACTGCTCGGCTCGATAGACAGTCACTCTTATACATATAGAATTTCTTAAATCAGTAGGATAATCCTGAGATTAGTGCATACAAATAAAGCCTTCGACTTCTTTTATGTATAAAGAGGGAAGACTAATACTATAATTATAATACATATTTCTTTCGTTTCTTTGTGCTTGAGAAACGTAGTCTTAATATTACATTATAGTACCCAGTGAGGTTTTATTTTGTTGTCAATTAGTGGTTTCTGTTTATCGATGGAAAGTTCACAGATCATCGTTATTACTACACAGTCGACTCTACCGTAATCGGAATCTTCGACATTTTTGGCGATTTAGTTATTGTATGTCTCTCTCTCTCGTCTCTTTTCAATTAAGTTTTCATGAATTGGATAAATTATTATCACAGGTTTTTAGTTTAGTTAAATGAATAAAAATTTTGAGGATATATCAGAACAAACCTATGTGATATTTACACTGGCTATCATCATCATCGTCATCATCATATCGGCTATTGGATGTCCACTGCTGAACGTAGGCCTCCCCATCGACCTCCAGAGTGACCGGTTCGAAGCAGCCTTCAGACACTGAGGTATGACGGATGAAAAGACGTTTTTTTAACTTCTCGAACGCTGTCCATCCTAGCTAGATTCGTCGATTGACCTCTCTCTCGAAGTTGGATCTACCAACCTTTTGTCATAGCTAGATGTAGTCTTCAAAAACTTCGAGAGTAGAATTTCCAACTGATATCGAGATGGGCACGACATGGACACAGGCTTCATATTTAATCTAAATATATATATATATATATATAAAATAATATTTTTTATAATTTATTGTCTGTATGAGCGCGCATATATCATAAGTGTCTCAACTGATTTTATGAAAGTTTAATAAAGGTAAATACCACCACCACCACCACCACCACGACATCAGCGATTGGATGTCTACTGCTGAACGTATGCCTCCCCATCATCTCTGGGATCTTTTCCCAATACTCGCCACGCTTAGCCGGTGGGTTAGCGAGCGCAGTGTGTTGTGGCAGGGTATGGTGACGCCGCTGCTCATCACCATGCTGGTTGGTGTACAGTTGTTCGCATCACTATGAATTTAGTCGCCTTTTACAACACCTCGGTAAGAAAGAAGTCGGGAATATTCTTCTCTGCCGGTCAATAAGCCGATAGGTACCCATTCACGTCATAATAAAACCGCGTGACTCAACTATTACTAAAATAAAATTATTCTTTTTTTGTTTACTGAGTCTAAAAAAAAATTTACTAAATAAAACACCAACTTACTTCACTTTTTTTCTTAGTTAAAACTCATACCACCATTAAACAATTACAAAAGTTTTTGATAGATCTAATTCAATGAAATAAAAACAACTAATTTTTCTACAAATTTCTTTCAATTTGTAGCAATCTAATTAGTATTTAGTCTCTTAAAATTTTTCTTACGAAATTCTTTCTTTTTTTATATATAGATACAGATAGGCAACAACTATGCAATAATTGTATTATAATTATACACGTATAGGTACAATATGTCTATTATTATACATTTAAATAAATTAATTAAAGTAGATGCTGTGGAAATAATAATAGAATATAGGTAATAGTGGAATACATAATTATGATAGTTGTTATTTGCGTACTTGAAATAAAGTAAAATGACTTTATACGAGTATCATCTTTACGCGTGATAATAAAAATCAACTACACTCTAGTTCTAACAGACAGTAAATATCGATAAATAGAAATTGGATGGTGTTTTCACAGTTGCGATTCTGGAGGTCTAACTTAAAATCTGGTGTAGGTTTCATCTTTCAATGGATGTGGAGTTGAATACTCAATATACATCGATGTATAATTATCAATATAAAATAATGTTGATTATAAAAAAAAAATAAAAAAAAAATAATCGTAATCCTATTATTAAGAATAAAAGTTTTTATTACATATTTTTCATATTATCACTACTGTGTATTGCCAATTTGATTCGGGTGAAACCGTACAGCTAGTAATAGATAAATAAATAAGAAGGTTTATTTGTTATACACACTAAGTTATTTAAAAAAAAAATTAGTAGTTACTATTATTATGCTTACACAAATTATTTTTTATATTTTTTGCACAAAATTAACTAAAATTAAAAAAAAAAACGTTATTTTATTTACCTAAATATATAGGTATTATGTAATGGCATTTTATCAAAAAAGTAATTTGTTTTTCTGCAAGGATGTTCGACCGCTCGCAGCTGCGATGTGCCTAATAATGTCATAATGTTCAAACATTAAGGTACACTTTTGTGTGAAATATTCGGCGACGTACATAAAATAAGTAGGCAATCACAAGAATATAGAATATAATAGAATAGAATATAATAGATATAAGTAGAATATTTTATATGGAATGATTCGTCCTTTATATAGTAGGTAAATATTTAGTAAGTTGTGTTCAAACGCCTTTTGCTTGTCTTAATTTTAAGTGCTGCTTTTTAGCAACTCAAAAATATTCTTCATAATTTTAATATCTATTTGTGGTCAAACTTACTGACATATCATTACATATGAGTACGAGTAAGTGAGAAAGTAATTGTTGTACTGTTCTCTTATATTTACAGTTTAATCAATATTCAATCAATATTTTATTTAAATTATTTCCCGATGTTTCGGATCCTTTAGTTTACAGCGTCCATGGTCTCGAGGGATTGAGGTGGTATTTATATTTAGTTTTAAATAAACGCGATAAAACCCGTTTTTAGACTTTCAATTAAATAAGTAATTGTTAATAGTAATAATACATAAGATAGTTTTATGTGGGTAATCAAGTAAAACTTCTTATCTGGATCATGAAAAATACTGACATTATCTACAGTAGGAATCGTAAATAACTAGATACCACAATTTTTTTTTGTGCTGTTATATGTTACACATATATAAGAAAAGTGCAGATTAAGCTGTTGCTATTTCTATTTTTAAAATTGTAATTTATGAATGCTGTATAAAATAAATTATCACACGAGTAAGAGAATAAAATACGTTTCGTGTTTTAAGGTAATTACACCCATATCCATAAAATATAACTATTAAGATAAATTATGACTAGCTATATCTTTAGATATAGAGTCAAATGCCCCCGGTCTATGATGTATAGATTATGCGGTACCATTAGCTAATGGTTGTGTACCTTAGGCGTCCGCTAAGCGACGAAATATTTAAATAGGTATCCACGATCCATCCGCGGCTATCTCCAGATAAAACGCCCCAATTCAAATGCGTGAGCCGCGTGATGGATGAGTCCGACGATCAGACCCTACCCCCCACCGAAATTTGCCTTCCCACCCCCGACAACGGCCCGGCCTAAGTCCTGTAGGTGATCCATTACACTGGCATTTTTGCGTAATCCCCGTTTATAAATATGAAATTGAAGGAAGACCTAGTGATGGTTAATCGACTGGAGGTCGGGGTCAACGCGTCCCTCTGCCTCAATAATTTATCGCTGCAAAAAAAAAAACCCCGCACAACATGCGGTATTTTTCAACCGCGCTGAGTAAATCAAATCAAGGAAAAGTCATTGAAATTTGATTCGTGAAAAAATAGGTTTCGGACCACAAGGGTACCGGGGCAGCAGAGAGACGCTGTCTAGTACGCAAATTATAGTGATTGTAATCAATACGCTGCAGTCGCGTTTATTATAGACGGGGTACGTTCTGATTATAGATAATTATAGTTGGGGGAGGTGCGCCGCTCTGATGAGCGATTTGGGTATTATTTGCGCTTTATTTAGGTATTTATTGCGCTCGAGTGACGACGCAGATATTATGCTCGGTTATAATATGCCGCGTCCCTTGAGGGCTGCCTCCCTTCGGCTTTGTACTTACGCGGACATTGATTTGGTAATATTTAGAATGAGAGAATTCAAATATTTTGGCTTGCTACTTAATACGGATAATTTGGGTCAAAGGGAAGGTAAAGAACACTTTTTCGTTTGATTTCCTTTTTAGATAATTTGTTTAATGACACCATTAAATATTTAGTTAGGTAGTTAATATTTAAGTACTTAAAAAAATGTTTATATATCACACATTATATAAATTGATAATAATTATCATTACAAACCAACTTTCAAAACTCTATATTATTATTTTCAAGTTGGGTCGGGTATACCTATTGGCCGTCAAAATAAAAAATGTAAAACATGTTATATATATTCGTATAACATGTCATATGAATTAACTGAATCAGCCTATAAGTGTTCCACTGCTGGGCAAAGTCAGACCCATAAAGACATAGACCCAGACCAGAAACAAATATTACTACAAATCATTGATTTTTTTATAGATCAATGGTACAAATCGAACTCGCGACTTTATACATGTATAATAAATAGGTAATAATTAAATCTAAATAAAAATTAAATAAATTATTATCTTTTATTTTTTGGAATATAGTTGATTGGAGTATTTTATAATGAAAAAATATCTTTAAAATATCGTATGATAGAAAGCAGTCACAACTTATATGGAAAGACGGTAACGAATCGCGGAGGGAGGGAGCAGCAATTATCAAGATTACGTCAATTTGGTTCAGAATTATATTGCAAATGGTAAAACATGATCAGTATATATTTACATCGTTTGTATACCTATGTATTTGTTTGAATTTATTTAATTGTAGGATTAGATTATTTTACTACTAGGCTTACAATATTTGGTAGAGCGTTATTAGGATGTACTGGAGAGATAAGTAAAAGCACTTGAAATTATCGCAGTTCTTACTATATATAATTTTTTAAATATAATTATTCATATAATTTATTATCAAAAAAAGTTACAATACTCCAATGTAACAAAAGTCAATTATGGGTTTGGCTTTCTCAGAAACTATTGTCCCAAAAAACGCCCTTTAAAATCTGATAGACTTAAAATATTTAACCTAAACTAATAACAGATTCGATCAGTATGATAGACACAACGTAGAAAATATACTGTTTTATTGCATTAGAGTACAAAATATATTTAATAAAAATATAAAATTTAAATTTACACAACAGAATTAGACGAAATCGGAGTGACTCTCCTCAACTACCGACGTTACAATACCTGGGGGCGTATAATATTCATTAGGTGCAGGCTGGGTTGCTTCCCGGCTTAGTGCACTGATGTGACGATAAGCGCTTGTTTGGGGTTACCTCAATTCTTTCCGAATTTTAATGCCAATTAGACTACACAATGTTGCCACAGCTGAAAGGATTGAGACCTTTATTAGTGTCGGATATTGTTATGGGCCCGCTCATGCGGAAATTCGATGGTCATAGAATATGCTGATTATTAGGGTAATATTTGCCACCCTGGCTTACGATGCAATGGTTGTAACTATATAACTAATTAATTAAATTAACGTATTGTATCAAAAATTTGATATTCGTTTTTTTTTTTGTAATACGAGTATAATTAATTGACAAGTAAATTGCCGTTCAACGGATTAGGCTAAGTTACGTTCGTTACAATTTATAAATATAACTCATTTTAATAAATTCTAATATACAATGTTTATGATTTTTTCTGTTATATCAGTTATAAGGATTCAACAAGGATTCATTTACAGAATCTATAAATACATACACGTACATGTTACACTATATTTCTTTGTTGTCAAAACGTCAATTTTTAAATATATTTGCGCAAACAGTTGCATATCGACACGACAGTGGCTCAATCATTCTTTTCGCCTTAATGTAGCACATACATCACAACATTAATCTGACGGCATGATGGATGCCCGGATTCCCTCTAATATCAACGATATTCTGTTGTTTTTTAACAAGTGCGTATTTCTCACGATTCGTTGTAAAACATTTTGCTGAATTAATTGCATTATATCGTGTTGGATAAGTATTAATGGTTTACTATCAAGGGGCACTTACGTTAGCACCCTTCTAATTATAGAATCTCGTTTATCATAACGTAACGGCGACGTGAGTTATTGGGATAATTATTGTTATCAGTACAAGGGCTCCGGAGAGCCGTGTATGAGTATGTAAGCATGATATCGCTTTCTTTACCAGCGAACTAAATTTACTTCACATTTTGTGGCATATCTGTGGGTAATATAAATTAAAAAGATGTAATGAAAAACGAAAACACTCGAGTTGTAGTTTCTTTTGTTTCAGTAGCAAATAACGAGTATTATTGTTTCGGGAGTAGTGACAAGTGGTATCCCCAGCGGAGCAGTCGCCGGTGTCCGCAGGGCGAGGCATTTCACGAGCGGCTGCCCGTCTGACCTTTCTGGCTCCGGGGACCGAAATGCCATCATGTTTTCATTTTTTCTGCCGCCCGCGCCGCTCACTCGACGACACTCGATTAATTTTTCACGGTACGCTTGTCAAAATGTGATTTAATATAGCACGCAAGGGTTGACCGGGAGCGCGCTTTGACGTGTGATGCGTGCACTTTGTTCGCATGTCCGACGCGGCCGTGGCGAATCCGTTCAGCGCAGATATCAAAATAAATATAACGTATTTTTCGCTTTAATTTTACGTGAAAATTTAACATTTACTTCGCACAAAAGTACAAAACGTTTGCAATAATAGTGCTGTTTTAAGTCCACAATAACCGCCTATTATTACTTGATATTCGACATTCCGACGCCGATGTTACAAGTGGCATTATCAATAACGCCAAAAATAGGAACCGCAATTTTCAATTTGCCGCGTCACTCCGGATTCCAATAGGAAGCGGGAATAAATGGAGTCACATTCCAATATGTCACATTGGCTTTTCGGCGTTCGGGATTCGGGGTTTGCGATATTCGGTATGCTCGTTCGTGGTTGGTACATACATGGCATAGTGCCCGCGCATTCCACACCCACTAATGAGATTCTAACGCACTGGCTCCAGATATCGATTGTTGTCTTGGGATATTCAAATGTAAGTTGATTTAAAATAAATTGATTTTTCTATACCTACCATCAAGGATGAATTTCATGCCGTGAGCTATCTAATTCTAAACTTTTTAAATATGAAAAGATATTTATGCAGTAAGTTATGATATTTTGTAAAAGATTTATGTTAAACGTGTTAAAATGTGTTTTTTTTTCTTCAAAGTTATTTATTTATAGTACCTACCTATAATATATATTACGACCGTTCCATTATAGACGACCGTTCTGGTGTAGTGGTGCGAGTAGTCGCCTTAACGCGGGTTTCGTTTCTCAATCCGGACAGATATTTGTATTTGTACAAATATTTGTTTCCGGTCTGATTGTGAGTGTATGTCCGTGTGGGTCTGTGCCTCGGGGAGCACGTAAAGAAGTCAGTCCCGGTTGTTATCATAGATACCTGATAACGATCGTTACTCATGGTAGGGAAATTATCCGGCACCTGCAGTGGAGCAGGGTGGTGGATTAAGCTCTAACCCTTATTCTATATGGAGAAGAAGTCTTCGCTCGACAGTGGGTTGTTTATAGGCTGATACAGTACAGTGTAATATATATTCATTTAAATTTTATTTAAAATAATAATTACAGTATTCCAAGTATTTTTATATCAAAACAATAAGCCTGTGTAGATATATTTAACAAAAATTATTCAATGATTGATTGAGAATACATTATAGCCTATTGCAATTACCCGTCATATAACTTATTCAAAAGTAACTTCAACGTCGAATAACTTTGAAAGGAGTGAATTTAATTAAAAATGTTAGTGACATTTTTTGTAGAGTATTAAATTTCCTTTGAAAATAAGTATTTTGAAACATAAAAATATTGACATTTCTGGTAGTTCCAAAAATATAAAATAAATCAATGTTTAAGGCACGATTATAAGGAAACGGCTTGTTGTACATTAATTTACTAAGAAAGCTTTTTTCTAGGAAATTTAATTTCCCTTAAGAATACGCATCGTTCAAATCTTTCAAATTGATAATTGAGAATAAAAAAATGCGATTACTGTTAAAAAACCAATAGTCGTAACGATACAACCCTTAATATTATAATTAAGGTCTCAAACTTTCACGATAATTTTTCTTTATCATCATGAATGATATTTTCACAATATGGTTAAAAGAATACTTGTTTTTTGACCCAGTCTAATTGACATAGTTGCTACGAGTATCAGGCGGCAAAAGTGCATTGACATTATACAAAATAAATATAACAAGGGATTCCCTTCGATTATTAGGTAGTTTTAACAGTTATCAATATACTTAATTAATATAATATAATACAAAACACAAAATATTAGAGGCCAATTGCTTACTATTAAAATTAAAATAACAGATATTTTTAGTACATTGTCCATTTAATTATAGTCTAAATTTAATCTAAATTTTATTTTTTATTAATTCTTCATATATCTATGAATATTTACCTATTAATAGCAGTAAAACATATTATCTTTTTGATTAAAATCAAATAGTACTTAGTTATTGAATATTATAGCGTATATGATATTATAATGTATGATGTATGATGTAGTACGAAATTGTGGATGTCCAACTTTTGGGTAACTTTTTTTATTATGTGGCTTCAAGTAACATATACCGTAATAGGTACCTGCATATTATTATCTTAGTAATACCTATATGTATATACGTATCTATGATGTTCTTTGTTTTATTTGTATTATGGTATATATCTACCTCATTCATGAATTGGAATTCCAAGGATTCTTATAAAAGAAAATGGGTACCGATTTTTTTTACATTTTCGAAAACAAGACATATATATAAGGTGAAAGGCTTGATACGCTGCCCTTTCAGATGTACATTAGGCAGTCTACACATGAGTGGCATGCGTGTCACGTCGCTCGTTATTGCCTGTGTGGCGCTGCCATTGCCCGTCCTGATTTGAAATATTTCCACGGAACCACTTATACGCACCTAGGAAGCTTGATGTGTTCCGCAGATTTTGATTATTTCGTTACGTATTCAGTATTAGTAAATTGAAAATAAAATTTATATTATCTAGCTTATTTTCGTTTTAAATATATTCGATACACCTTAAAAGTATAAAATAGCGAAGTTTTAATGGAAATAACAAATTTTTTGTATAATATTTGTTTACTTACAATTAGGTATATCATAAAAGTATTGTAATATATATGTACATAACTTAACCAATCAACTATTTCGAAAAATGACCAAATTTATATTAATTAAAAATTATTATTAACAAAATTGATTAACAAAGTTAATAACAAATAGATTTTGTACATATTCACAATACTTCAAAATTTGCTATTTTGAAATTAAAACTTACTACTTACTAAATTGTTAGGATATGATTGAATTATGATTGATTTACCGGTAACAAGCTATATAGATATAGTAAATAATAATAATAAAAAAAAAACATTTTTTGACATACACACACGGTTCCTAAGATAGGCAACTTAATGTCTGTCTTTTAAGTAACAGTTAACTACATAATATACAATTATACTAATATTTCACCCAGACTCGAGACGGAAATCGAGCTCATCATCTTATCAATTTATTTAAATATTATTAAGTCACAGGAAAAGATTTTAATGCTTTTTCATATTCTGGGATTGATTTCCTCATTTTTCACAAACATTGACTCTAACAAGTATACTTTTGTTTCCGATATTATATTTCAACGTAGGTACTCGGGTTTTACAACAATCTTTTTTGTATTGATACAACAATTTACATAGACAATTAAGTAATTATGTGATAAAAATATGTTTATTAGATGAATTCAAGTATTTTCTAATATGTTAATAAATGTTTTGGTCATCTATACAAATATAAAATATAATAAGGGTGCTTACGATCGATCTTTTGAATGCTCTAATTTATGTAATGTACGTAGTACGTAAACTTTTAAAGTCACAATACACAGTCATTTTTTTCAGGCAGTAACCAAAAAATTTGATTGGTTGACATTTACAAGTATTACAATAAAACTTATCGCAGGTGAAACCGTGCGCATCTGGCCTGTATATAAAATCTCGAGAAAGTTGGAGACTCAAGCCGAATCTGATGACATGCGATTCGTATCCGCGGCAAGCGAGACTCTCAGTGCGAGAGGGTAATCGTTTTGTAGTGCTGCGTTTTGTGTTCCATTGTGCGATCGGATGCGAGGCAATAGCGACCGCGCATATTCCTGTCGCGTACCTATTCTAATGGGGTTACACGACTCGTGCCTTTACCCTACTCTGAGCGGGAATACTCGTTATTACAAATGCGACTCTTATGGAGCATATTGAGATGTCGTGTCTTGAATATCATTTCGATATGCGTATGACATTTAAATACAATTTAATCATTTTATCTACGTATCATGAATAGAAAAATTGCTGTATTCCTTATTTTTATGACAAGCAAATATTCTGAAAAACTTTTGTTGTTTGGTAGGTATATATAACATATATATGCTGCTAAATTTAAGACGAAATTTGAAGAGAAAAAAGGGCAGGTGTTGATCAATATCACTACAAAGGCGCGAAATACCTATGTAAATAACTGTCATCGGTATATTAAAAAAAAACTCGATTAAATCTTGCACAAGCCGAAAGCTTTGCGGGGGCAGATGTGCGCGTGCGCATCACCTGCCCCACGTGGCAAAAGTAAAGGCACCCGAAAGATGCTATTGTTGTTTCTTCGCCAGTATTGATTTAGTGTTTGTCCTATTGTCCGATTTGAGATGCGGACTAACACCTGACTAGAATGTATTATTATACGAGTATTAGTGATTCCCCTAATACTCGTATATTATTATCTATCTCTATATAATTATATATTTATCGGAACATATTCCCGCAAAGTTTACGCAGGATTTCGTAAAGTACAAAATTGAATAATTTTTACTAAAAACATACTAAAAACTATTTATTTTCCTTTACTACTAATAAATAACATTCATGTGAGAAAAAGGAACAGTTCAAAAATCATAAAACACTCGTCCTACACCTAAAATTATAATTTCATATCCATTTTCTATGAACCTATATTTGTGTCTGATCTGGCCATCGTGCATACGTTATTCCAAAAGAATACTCACCAAAATATACCGTATTATAGCGCGTCCCACTCAACTCGAATTGACTATCGGCTGAGATGGTCTCATGTCGGCTAGGTGACTTTTGCAAAGTTATTCCAGGTGTAAGCCTAACGGCCCAACATGGTCTTCTTGTCATGTACATGTTAAGTTATTATGTTCGGTTATCCCGAAAAAGAAACTAGACGAAAAACGAAAACCCAGAATTTAATTGTGGTTTCTGAGTGGACCGTTATGGATGAACTTCTTGGCAGAGGTTGACAGTCGAAATCTATCGACTCACACCGACACTGCCCAGGAAGCTTGGGATCGAGCTCAGTCGGAAATTACCGCAGCAGGAAAGTAATTTATTGGTATTTCTAAGAAAGGACGGGTTATCAAAAAGGAGACGTGTTGGTGGAATGACGAGTTGAAGAGGGCGATTCAAGCAAAAAATAATGCGCGTTTATAGTAACAGCAAACTAAATCTTTTTAAACTAAATATAGGGTAGAGTATAATACAGCCAAACATGCCAGCAAGAAGTTGTAAACATAGTCTGGAGAAAAAACTTATAAACGTAATAACATAGAAACTGCGGAAGGGCAAAAGCGTGTATACAAGTTGGCACGTGCTCGGAACAAAGCGTTGCAAGATATCACAAAATATTTTTTCTTGGGCATGCTGCTTTGTAATCATGCCTTTGTAAAGGGAGATGGAGAAGCTAATTTCAGGAGCTACTAAACAATCAACACCCGTATAATCTTCCACCCGAACTGCCACCTAACCTTGAACTCGCTCCAATCACTATACATCAAACCTCATCACAAAAGAAAAGGTCTGCATTGGGCATTCTAGGATCTGTAGAAGGCCTTTACCTGTATGTCTGATCAGTGTATCTGCTGGGTATTCTATATAGTATATATTTTGTCAATTATTGTCTAAATTTTGATCTTATCGTCTCTTAATCCTATTATCCGCGTTTTACAGCGTTTTTGAGTGTATGGATATCGACAGCGCCATCTCTGTTTTCGCTCTCGCAACTTTGAGTAATAATCATCAGACTGTTAAATCAATCGAGTGTCTTCCTCAAAAATATAATAGAAATAACAAAATATAGTATTGAAGCATTACAATTTAAAGGCGTGCCTGAGACCCATATTGTCATTTAAGACATGTACCTACCGAAATTCCACTTCCATGGTTATAATCACCGTTAGCAAAACCAATCCTTTCTCACCCACTCTTGTTCAATGTAGTACTAAAAGTTATCTCGACGTACATTCAGGACCAGTCTCAATGGCTGATGATGTACGCCGATGACATAGCGCTCGTTGACAAGAGGCGGTAGGAGCAGGAGCGTAGAGTGAACCTTTGGAACGGTATATTTGAAAACGGCGGTCTCAAGCTAAATGTGGCAAAGGTGTCTAGCACTATTCAAATAAGGCCTAAATCAACTGTTAAGTTGGAAAAATTCAAGTACCTTAGATCTATCTTGCACAAGTCTGAGAGAATTTAACACGATGTCTAAGCTCGGTATAGGCTAAATGGCGTTATACAGGTGTGGTCGGAGAGAGCAGGATAAGCCGGGACAGGTATACAAGAGCATCGTACGATCAGTCTTTTTATACGGAAGCGAGTGTTGACTTACACTCACTCCAAGTCGCTAGACAGCCCGAGATTAATAATGCTAGGCAGAAGAAAACCCATTAAAGTAATTTTAGTAAACTTAAATTATTAAACTTAACGCAACGCTAGTTTTTATTTTTGTTCGAATTATTTAATAAGTATTTCTAAAAATGTGTCAGTAGTCTCATTATCTTAATTTTAATTGCATCTTCACGCTCATTGCTGATATTTCATTATATACGCCCTGCTTTATTTCTCACTTGCATGTGTTAAAAATTATATTTGTTTACTTATATTCTTATTTATTTACATTTATTAATTAAAATATTTTGTTTACATAAGCTATAGGAATAGAAGAGTGGTATGAGGCTTTATATATTAAAATATTGTACATTAAAATTGTGAGGCTCATTTCTAAAAATATCAGTCAAACGTACAATAGCAGATAAAATATAAAATTAAAAGTATTTTAGTTTTTATCTCTTAGTTAGTAGTGAGAGACGGTAGTATTTATTAGCAGTTGTTTTATGTTAACTCTGAAGAAAGATACATTCACTTACTAATATAACTGATCCTTGAGATTGCTTGGAATTACGATACCGTCAGAAACTAGATGAGACTAGATTGGATATAATTTTGTGAAATATTTACTAGTTATACTGTCTTTGATTTTATAAAAAAAGACATGTAAACAATTCAATAGTATATTATTAGTACGTGCTGTTTTGTAAACAAAAAATATAACAGTTACTGCATTCATTAAGCGTGGAAAGAAATAGATGAGCACGTGCATCTTCTGGTCTTCATCATTATAATTTTGTTCATAAAAATGAAAATTATGGACATATTATATCGAGAGAATATTATTTAAAACATAGTACTGTATAGTATTTGTAACCATAGTCGTAAAACTAGAATAATGGCGTAATTTTTGCGAAACAACATGGAGTACGTTATATTAATTTACTAAGATCGCGATCTTATCTATTAGTATTAGGGTAACTGCTATATATGTACTAAATTGCTATAAACTCAATTTGTATAACTGCATGATGATTTTTAGCCTATAATTTCAATTTTCGTTGTTAGTAATATATAAAATAATATTTTTTTTTAGAAAAATAAATACCTATATATTGATCTCGGAATTTGTAATTAAAACATGCTTAATAAGTGCATAAAAAGAATGGTTGAGATATTGTTACTTCTGTCGTATATTATACAAGTTTAATTTTTGCAATTAAATTGAAAAAAATAAATTTAAATTTAATATAATTACTTTACATTTTTCATTTTGTTAACTAATTTTACTATGTATTTATAATAATTATTCAACTAATTATAATAGGGGAAGGACGGGCAAGACGGAGAGAGCGGGCAAAATAAATAATCGTTTTAAATCGCTGGTCTATGATCTTTTAAATATCTTGTGGCTAATATCTATCAATCCATATATAACTACACTTACCGTTATCGATAAATCGTCGGTCTTGCATACTTGTGAAATTTTTTATTTATTTATAAATGTTGAAATTTAGGAAAACAATTAAAATTTTAAACCGTAAGTATAGTGTAAGTATTTTAATGTTGTTAAGGACGATGCATATTATTTTTAATGTAATATGTAATTAACGAACATGAAATAATCAAGTTATTTTTATTTTTATTTTGTCGCTGTAGTTTGTAATAATTTAAGGTTAAGTTATAAAACTACCAAACGGGCAAAACGTAACCGGGCAAAACGGATACTTTAAAACAACTCAAACTCTAACTCAAAAACAAATACATATTCTGCAACTGCAAAAAGAAAACCTCCGATTGATGTTCCAAGTCTTTTCGGTAACAAAGGACAACGACGAACAAAACAAATCTTGGGAAAATCTACGACATCTTACCTGTGTACTGAATGCAAAGAAAAATATTTTGACCCGCAGAAGAAGGAAGATTGGATACAATTTGGGATCTGTTGAGAGTGGACACATGAAGCCTGTTCTTCATATCCCGGACGCGGTTCATATTTTTGCAACGATTGTTTTGATTAAAATGCGTTTTCCAACCAGTGTTCGTTTTGCCCGCCCTGGTAGGGCAAAACGGATAATGTTGACTTTCTTATTTTAAGGAAGAAGTTCTTTATTTTTATTTTACTTTAATTATAAACTTCAATTACCCAAAGAATTATAAGCCAAAGTTAAGAATAGATATGATTTGTTACTTCATTTTTAAATTAACATATACGTTTTGCCCGTCCTTCCACTATATACTCGAGTAGCTGTAAATCTTAAATTCAAACAAATCAATCTTTAAAATATTAATAAAATGAAAACATATAATATTTACTGTTGTAAAAAAAACCTGTAAAACAATTAATTATCGTAATATTTACAAACTGCCGCTCTCGCTATATGCATAATGTATAAGTACTTCCTTATCCATGTCGGGTAAAAATCACATGCTTCGCCTTCGCTGTTTTACCTGACAAAATACAATACATTGAAGTTGTAAATCTAATAAAATAACGCTCAGCCTATACCTAACGCATAAAATATTCAATAAGTCTATAATATTGCTTATAAAAAGTAAGTAAGATATTATATTTCAAATGTTTTATATATTTACATTGATTAAGGAATGCAGAATAACTGAAGATAGGCTCACAGTGAATGTAACGTTATATTCAATAAAATAAACCAATATTTTTTTTACTCAGTGTCCAAATATCGCTAGTTAATGAACTTTTTCGCATAAGATCGATATCGGTACTCAAAATTCTTGCACTGTTACAAAAAATAAGCTATTGTGGCACACAATACGTGAAGTGACCGACGTTCATTCTCAAAATTCATTGATAGATGACAAAAAAAACATACACATACCTACCTCTCATTTACCTGCTCGTAACTGTCTCAGATTTAATGATTTATATATGAGAATTCTTATACTTATGAATATAAAACTTGCTATTTAGTTAACAGGGCATATTTTCATTTAACGACAATGTTAAAAATGGTTCAATTTAATGTCCTGCGGAGTTATCGACAATTGCTTCACAATTGTCATAGACGTCCGTCGTATTTCATTGGTTTTTACGACAGGTCGTATATTTATTTAGTGTCTTTCAGGGTGGGTTAATTTACAGCTTTTGGAAAATAAAAATGTGTAATATTAAATTTAAACGATGATAATGTTTTGTTTTTATCAATTCCACGTCCAACTAGAGTCAATTAATATAATTTTACAGTTTTTGTTTCACTATTCATGCAACTGAATCGAAATGTCAATAAATAATTGACAACATACATGTTTTTCTTTTATTTATTTTTTTAATTTTTATTCACAATGTAATGTCTAATGACAACGAAATAAGTCTTAAAATATTAATTTATACATATTTATTTCATATATACTAACTAACTAACTAATTGGTTTTAATTATCCTTTTTCAGATTTTATATATTCTTGTATTTCAAAATAATTAAGTCGACCATAATATACCATAGAATACCCTTACGTACATTTAAGTATTATAAAAAATATCAAAATTCGAAATGCAAACGTAATCGCCTCTACCTGAGGGTAATTGCAAGCACGAGAGAACTACGCAGAAACGACGAGGCACAATACATGTCAATTTTTTTTTCTCAATACGTGTTAAAGCGCAGTTTTTCGGCATGCATTCCAAAAAGACACCTGGTCGGAAACGATCCCCGGGGGTCCATACCATGATCGATAGAAGCCGTACCGAACGTGATTTCGCAACACAATACCAGAATCTATCGTCATTTGAAGCGGACCGAGGTCGGCGTCGTGAAGTCTATTTAAAACAATCAATGATAAAGTTTTGTGAATGGACCATGAAACAAAGATCCTTTTTCGTCCGATAGTGGGTGGGCAGAAATGTCAGGTGAATTATTGAAGGTATTTCGACAATTGGTTCAATGGAAATGCTTGAGGCACTCATTCTGCTATAACAGCTGTATGACAGGCATGCTTTATTCTTAAACTATATGCAAATAAAATACTGAGTGATGCAAAAAGGGTCGTTGGTCAATTTTTATATATTAAAAAACAGGTCAAGTATTTAGATGATTAAATATATCTATTTTTTTATTGCCATAGCAAAAATATGATATTGTACGAGGCTAGTCATACATTGTCCTATTTACGAGTCAGAGGTTTGTGACACTCGCTTTATTAATAAATTGGTTATTAAATATAATTACATAATACGTTCCAATCTATCAAGGTAATCGCGCGTACTCGCACACCGGGTCATTTGATCATATCAAGAGATCAATAAATCAGTTTATTTTAATTAATCGTAATTCGGATTTCATTTCATATCGTCAAGTAAAAAGTGTGTAGAGTCAATCTTTACCAACTTAACTTTACATACTTTACCAAGTAAAAAGTGTGTATTTAGTCAATCAAGGACGCTACATACTTTTATATCCGTAGATCGCTGGTTCAAATCCGGATCGAAGGACAATAAAAGTATGTAGCGTCCTTGATTGACAAAATACACACTTTTTACTTGATAAAGTATGTAGCGTCCTCGATTGACTAAATACACACTTTTTACTTGGTAAAGCATGTAGCATCCTTGATTAATAAAAAAAATTATAGATTATATAATAATTAAATTAAATATTTGTACGAGGAGATGTAAGATGTCTTGTGGATTGAATCTTTAATTTAATATTGATTTAAATAATATTGCAATGAAACAAAATTTATAAATTCATCTTCAATTCAAGCTATTAACCGTTCCTACATTTAATCCAACTTTTATCCAAATTAATGTGCGTAGAAACAACGAAATCCTTCGTACGTTTCGAGACAATAATTTGATTGATCACATAATGAATATGCAGATATGTTAAGTAAAGATAAGATCCCGCAAAATAAAGCGAACTCCCCGAGGAGTGATTGCTGCCTACTGCCTACTGTCTACCTCAGTTACAGCCAGATTTTAATCTCAGATAAGTGGAACGGGTTTTGAGCAGTTTACATAAATTGTAAAGTTAGCACCTTGTTAACAAACTGCAGCGTTTGATTATGAGATTGTTTGATAAGTAAGCTATGTGCTACTAAAATTTATGATATACTTACGCTTTACGCAAACGCCGAATTGGGCTATTAACTAAACAGAATAGAATAACAAAACTTTAAACGGTATTGAGAAATAAAAAAAGTATTTTGCATTAAATACTTCTTTTGATTATTTAGTATAATTTACAACTTAAATTTAGGTAGTCCTATGGCCGTAAATTTGTAAACAAATTAATATTGGCTTATGTTGGCTTAGCTAATTATTTATATTTTAATTATTTCACAATATCGAAATTTTTTTTGAAAAAAAAAAATTTTTTTTAATCATTATTAAATCTCGTATTAATTTTAACAAGATATTGTATAAACATCGACCCGTCGTTTTTTACATTTTATTTCTGTCATAAATATAAAATAAACGTTGCAAACAAACGACTAATTTACTTATCCAAAGCGAGTTAAAAAACAGACATGGAGTGAGAGTAATAATGAAATATCTTCATTTACCCTTCTAATTAATGGCCATCAGTGTCTCCTCCAGTCTCGAGGGCTGACAACGCTTTCAAGTTTTTTAATATGCTTCCTCACCTCGGTAAAACAGGAAGTATAATTGCTTTTTTTCCTTTGCTAAGTTTCAACTCCCTTCGTAAATCTCGCTACAATTACGAAAGTTGGCTCTGATTTAGGAACGGGTTGACTTCAAACTTAGGAGGTTACCTACATGTTTATTTTACGGATATAAAATCAGTATTTAGTATCAACATCGATCGACTGAAACTCAATCTTATTTTTGTTATACAATTATTTATTTCATAAGCAATATAATTTTATTATACTTTAAATAACTAAAATAGAAAAATTTCATATGTAAAGATTTTAATTGAAGCTATTAAGTATATGATATACCCAAAACTAAAATGATTCCTTTGAGATATTATAGTTGCGGTTTGTGCTGAAACAATAAACGAGAAAAAAAAACTTAAGACATTGATAATTCTATGAGCTGAGAATTCAATAGTTTGATTACAAGATTTGAAGTGAGCTACTTTCATGGTTGATATCATCGTACCTGATTTACTAAAATTGTTTATAATTTGATAGACTTACGGCGAGTTGCACGAAACCGTCGCTAACTTTCCGTTAGTTAAGTTGCAATTAATCTTAAAATTAGTTGATCTCATGATTAATTTAAAGCTGGTGGAATTAATCATCCGTTAGATAGGTCTTTAATTAAACTATTTTTTTTTTTGTTAACTTAATCAGATGTAGGTTTCGTGCAACAGATAATCACGATTCTTGTGATTAAATTAGTTTAATAAACACTTAAATTTAAAATTTGTTTCGTGCAACTCGGCGTTAGAAACATAAAATGTCTTAAAAATATAATAATATTGGAAAAAAAAATCTTTTAAAAAGAAGGATTGAGGAATATTTCCAATCTACATTGCTTTGGCATATGCAAATTGAAAAATTGTAATATGATTTATTTAAAATGAATGACGCTTATCTTGTAATTTTGATTAAATATACATAGACCTTTAGAAGTTATTATTTTTATTTTGGCGGTTTAGCATGATTAGTCGCTTTCACACCTCAGTAAAATTCTATATGTAGTATAAATTTATTTTCAATTTCAAATTACAAAATTTAAAATATATGTATAATAATAAGCTGTTACCTAAATAAAACACAGGCATGAAGTTGCCTACCTTAGGATATGACGACCGTATGTGTATGTTAAAAAAATACTGCATTTTGGTCGAAATAAAAGTGCGTAGAACTTTATTAGATACTAGTTATATTTTTACATGAATAAATGTTTCATAATATAATATGAATTCAAAGAAAAAAAAACGTGTTTAAAAAATAATAAAACCCAAACAAAGCTAAGAACCAGAAACGAAAAATTATTAATTTTACTAACTAATTAATAATAATTAAACAAAAATATTAAAATTTAGAAAAGATTAAAACATTATAGGCGTTTAATCTATATTTTGCATATACCTATAACTAAATTAATTTTGAATTATTTTTCAAATTTTAGAGTAGGTAAGCATTGACATTTCGCCATGAACATCAGATCAGACATGAGAATCTTAACATATAACTCAGCGAAATAGGTTGGTCCTTATAAATATTGGAGTATACACATACAGGTTAAAACATAACGATTATTTTATAAGTATTGTTCTTCTATATAGAAGTATGATTTTAAGCTGAGCAAAAAATCTTATCATAGCTATTGTTACCTTTTTAATATATTAAGTAGTATTACTTTAAAATCTCAAATCTCTAAAGAGAGGTTTTCTTCGAATATATCAAAACACTATACTGCTTTCCAAATAAATAAACAAAAATCGTTTTTTTTTTTCGTTTGGTAGCTATGATGCCACATAGAGACGATCTGGGACTATAACATATAGTTTGGAATTAACTTAATTTACTTAAGTTAGATATTTGTATATTTATATTTTAAGCACATATATATATTTAAATCAATATTAGCAAATACAGCAAAACATAGGTACCTACAAAAATTGTAAAACGGTAAACGAAATGTGAAACATTTTTTTTTAATTCGAATTTATAGACATCTGCGTTTTAATTTTTTTTTCTTTCTATTTATTAGGTATTAAATCATAATAATTATATTCACCTTTAAGTGCCCAATATGTAGCAGGCTTATTATTTATTATTAATTATCATTAAACTTTTAATTCAACGCTAGCATCAACCCTAGATTCACCTGCAGGTATACATATTGCAGACCAGACTGATTGCGCGTTCCATTGTGCTCGAGTCGCAGACGCTCAACGCAATTAAGTATTAGAAAGAGTCGAGTTTATGGCTAAGACATTAGACAGGACCAAGTTTATTGTCAAATCATAACTAATATTATTACATATTTCATGAGGCTATTTGTAATTTCTTTCCATTATTTTATGGGATTATTTTTTAATCTATTTTAATTATTTTAATTGACTTCAAAAAAGGAGGAAGCTCTATGTTCCTCTCTAAAATTGTGAACTGAAATTATGAAAAGTCTTTTCTTGTTTTTATACTCCAGAGTTTGTCTCATGATCATCACATCATAATGTGATGATGGACTTTCGGAGAAATCTAGAAAACTCTGCAAGATATACATATGTGGTGTTTCATACGGCCGGCTGGTCGAGTGGTCAGGCAACTGGACTTTTTACGCAGCGGTCGCGGGTTCGAATCCCGCCAGGTGCAGATAATTTGTATAACGAATTTAGATGTCTGCACCGGGTCATGGATGGGTATTTATGTATATATGTATTTATATAAATTTATTTCCGTTCCTAGTACCTGTAACACAAGTTCTTACGAATTTAGCACGGGGCTAGGTTAACGTGGTGTGATTGTTTGTTAATATTTATTTATTATTTATTTTATTATACATACATATGTACCTACATCGGTTTATATTATTTTCGGACTTTTTGATAGTGGTATATATTAATTATACTATATATGAATATACTTTATTTTTAAAGATAAAACGGATACATACCTACCACGATTTAGTTTTAGTTTAGTTAGTTTATAGATGAGTTTCTCATTGTGACCACGGGCCATGTAACTTGTCCGAAATATCGACAAAATCATTAAAAAACTATTGTATATCTTGGTATGTACCTGTTTTTAAAAATGAACAACCATAAAAAGGTGATATATAATATATACTATGTATTTCAGTGATGTCATAAATATATAGTGGCAATTTTATTACAAACTTCGGAAATATTCGACATAATTCTTCAACGGTTGTTAATAAATCAATAGTGATAAAAGATTGTTGCTGCTGATAGTTATATTTACAAAAGTATATTTTACACTAAAACTTATTTTAAAAAAATAATGAATTTTTGAAAGACCTACTGGTATGCATCACATGCATTTTTACATATTATGTACGGTTAGACAGCTTAGTATACACGATTCGACTTCGAAATGGTACATGTACAAGGATATATTGTACCATAAGGAAAATTTGTACCATATTGTTGTCACTTATAACTTAAGCCACCTCTGGATACCTCTGGATAACCTAGTTTAAGGTAGTTTGAAACTTTATAAATAACAGATAATTTCTTTTTTCAACATTAGATAAATATATAGAACTTTATTAAACTTAATTAACTTATTATCAACAATAATAGTAATAAATATTTTTAATAATTATTTTTGAAGTGAGTGAAAATCGAAAACTATTTTGTTTGCTTTTAAAGTTTTTAGTAATAAATAATAACCGGCTAACGGCTGCATTTAAAATATCAACTCAATAATAATACTTCTGTTCTTGTTATATTTCGGATCATTTCAATACACTTGACGGCCGGCTGGTCGAGTGGTCAGGCAACTGGACACTTTACGCAGCGGTCGTGGGTTCGAATCCCGCCAGGTGCAGATAATTTGTATGACGAATATAGATGTCTGCACCGGGTCATGGATGTGTCAAAGTCAAAGTCAAAGTCAAAATATTTTATTCAGCATAAAATTATTACAATTATTCACTGAACGTCATGAGTCTACCACCAGTTCGGAAAGAAGAAGCCTCTGACCTGAGAAGAACTGGCGAAAGAAACTCAGCGGGACTAATATATTTTTTTTTTAACGTAATGTTTTTTTTTTTCTAATGTAAATTGAAATTTACAATAATTCTCTGTAAGTTGAATTAGCCTGGTGGCGATCACATCATTCCCAAGGCGTACTATCTTCTAGAAAATCGTTTATCGAATAGTATCCTTTAGTACACAAACGTTCTTTCACAATTTTTTTAAATTTAGCAATAGAAGCTTTTTGAACGTTTTCTGGGAGCATGTTGTATAAGCGTATACATTGTCCATAAAAAGAATTACTGACTCGGCGTAAGCGAGTTACAGGCATTACAAGTTTATGTTTGTTCCTAGTATTAATGCTATGCATGTCGCAATTCCTGGGAAATTCGTGTATATTTTTATGAACATACATAACATTTTCGTACACATATTGAGAAGCAACAGTCAATATTTTTATTTCTTTAAATTTATCTCTTAATGATACTCTAGGGCCTAAACTATAAATTGCACGAATAGCTCTTTTCTGCAGGACAAAAATTGTATTAACCGTAGCTGCATTTCCCCATAATAAGATTCCATAGGACATAATACTATGAAAATAACTAAAATATACTACGCGAGCTGTATCTACGTCAGTAATAAGTCTGATTTTTTTACCGCGAACGCTGCAGAGCTGAGCCTATTCGCTAATCCCTCAACATGGAGATCCCACTGCAATTTCGAATCTATAGTTAAACCTAGGAATTTAGTGGACTTTACCGGTTTTAACATTTCCCCTCCTAATTCTACACCATTATCAACAAGTTAACATTAGGTGTCGTGAATTTTATTAATTTTGTTTTTTTGTTATTTAATAGTAAATTATTCGAATCAAACCAATAGACAACCTTTGAGAGAGCATCGTTTACATCGTCATACATAGGTAAATTACGTTTTACCTTAAAAATAAGTGAAGTGTCATCAGCGAACAATACTATCTCATGTTTGTCCTGTACAAAAAATGGGAGATCATTTATGTAAATAAGGAAGAGAAATGGCCCAAGAATAGAGCCTTGTGGAACCCCCATATCTAGAGGAGCACCAGGAGATCTCTTACCATTTACATCAACCCTCTGTATTCTATTACTCAAATAGGAATTCAGGAGGTTGAGTGCCTTATTTCTAATCCCATAATGATGCAGTTTCCTGATCAACGTCCTGTGATGCACACAATCAAAGGCCTTAGATAAGTCACAGAATATCCCAAGAGCATCCTGCGACCTTTCCCATGCCTCAAAAACATTTTTAATTAGCTCAACACTAGCATCTGCTGTGGAGCGACCTTTTGTAAAACCAAACTGTTTCTTATGTAGTAGATTGTGTGCATTAAAATACGATAACATTTGCCCGAGTATAATTTTTTCAAAAATTTTACTAAATGTTGGCAGTACTGAAATAGGTCTAAAATTATTAGGGTCTAGGGTACTGCCTGATTTAAAAATAGGAATTACTTTACTGTGTTTCATTAGATCAGGAAACACACCATGTTCTATACAGCCATTAAATATAGTAGCTAGATGAGGTGCAACGACATCAATTATGTGTATAATGTGTATTTATGTATATATGTATTTATATAAATTTCTTAAAATAATTCCGTTCCTAGTAACATAAGTTCTTACGAACTTAGTACGGGGCTAGGTTAACGTAGTGTGATTGTTGGTTAATATTTATTTACACTATAATGAACTATAATGAATTATTTAGGCCTTTAGCTTTAAATTTTCAATCAACTACTTGACATTGTAGATAATGATATGTATCTACTATTTTAGAATAGCTAAATAATTCAATAAAAATATATAATGTCTTAGTTAAATTTTTGTTTTCATAAAAAATAGACTTAATTTTGTTCGAATATTGAATTCATACCCTAAAATACTGATAAGTAACAGACTAGTTAACAAGTGCAGTACCATTGCACGCCACTTAAGTGGTAAATTTGAGGAAGCTGTCATCTGAACACAGCTCGTCGCGATCGCTCAAGTGGTCTGCTAACGAACACGCGTGTCAAAGCGAAACACTTCATTAGGTGAGCGACGCTCTTCGGCCGTGGAAAATCCTCCCCCTCTGCCCCCTCACCCCCACACCCTTGCGCTGCAGCTCCTAGCACCAGCCTCTATTTAGTGGGCGTCTTACCAACTCCGCTGCGCTAATTAGACGACGCCGACTCTCTTCTCATTAGTGGCGAAATTATGCAGTTTGCTGGAATTCGGGTTAAATGTGAGGTCGGGATGTCGAGTGCTGCGAAAAAGTTGAGTATTTTCCAATGTCATCAGTTCATTTATTGCTGTTATGTTTTATTTTCTTCTAAAACCCGTAGAATCGACGCTTGAATAATTATAGCGTAAGAAGTATTTATGCCGAATAAGTAAACAAAGAATAAATACGATAAAAGAGATACATTTCATTAAAATATACAAAAGAGCGTTGGCTAATTAGAATGCGGACTCAAAATGTGTCCGAAAAACGAAACGTTGAATGTTTCTCATTTAGGTAAACGGGCGGCAACCGGCATATTTTTGAGGGAACGTCCTCTCAGGCAAACAACGTTTATCTACAGCACATTGGGTTAATGAATAGGGGAGGAAGAATGAGAAGTAGGCATTATTTTAATTAGGAAAAAATGTTGAACACTCCTCCGCGACCGGGGCTCGGATCGACGGTACGAGTAGACAAGGGTAATGGACGCTACAGCGTTGCTGGCTAACTGAGCAAGCTAATAAATTGCACTTGATTCAGCACATGCATTTTAATAATAAAATGAACGTGAACCGAGTTATACGAACGAAAGTGGATATGCGAATACTGCAGTGCAATTCAGTGACCTTTTCGAATACCGACTTTTGAAAGTTTTGTACGTGTTGTTTCTAATCGTTTTATGTAGTTAAGTAAACACATATAAAATAATTGTTAATGAAATTCAGAGCTACTCTTACCTGTCCATTAGGCACCTAAATAAACATAACAACATAACAAAGTAAGAAATTTAGCTGCGTTAACGCCGCCCCACCCACTTTCCAACAATAGGAAGCGACCGTGGGTAGCTACAAAAAACGCCGCATCATAGTTAAATCATTTACGAAATATTGACAACAATAAACGATTGCTTTTGGCGAGGACTTTAAAAAATGTCGGTTATTAATAATTCCTTTCTTTGTCACGGACCACGTGTCCCTACACCTGAACTTGCGAATGACAGTGTATAAAAAAATTGCAAAAAATATCCGACGCTAGGCGAAAAAGAGCAGAAGCACAAACAGACAACAGTCAGTTTGAATGATTGCTTCCCTGGAAGAGCGGCAAGTCCATTTTTCACAAGTGCCATTCACCGCTTTCATGTTTCGTAGGTACTATGTATTTTATATATTTTTTTTATTTATCTCCCTCCGCCGCCCTCCGCCAAATTGATATTCGTCGAATGCGAAATTTCGGTGTCCAATTCCTCACTGTTTTATTCATTTAGTGATTTCGTGATGGTAAACTCACAGGTAGATGTGTTTAATTTCGAAATGAATGTTTATTGCCGCGTTTCCGTTTTGTTTTCGATGTTACGATGGACGTTCGATGTTCGCGATGTTTACACCGCCCACATATGTATCTACTACGTAAAACTTTGCTTACTCGAGTTTTTTCGTTGTTAAATCCGCTACTCTTCTGGTAATACATACATATAACATAATCTTTTAAATAATTTATGACTGGTTTTAATTATAGTTAATAAGATAATTTTTTAAGTTTTAAATCACATATTAAAGAAATTAACTGTCAAAGTTCATCAGTTTTTGAGATTTTGCAATTCGAAACGTTGCAACGCTTAGTATAAATATTTTACTTTAAATTATATGTATGTACAAGAGAATTTTAGAATATATACAGCAGTTTATGTCCATTGCACGAGTTTTAATTATAATTGATTATAAAATAAACAAACATGCAAGATTTACATCTGCATAAAGAAGGTTTCATCTTTGAAGATGAACATGATGGTAGAATATAAATTATAATAATTATATTTCAATATGCAAATATAATCATATGTATGTATCATTTAATAAAAAATAAATAATGTTCTTTAATGATATCCATAGAGCTTCTATTATCCACACAGAGCTTGTAGGTCATCACACCCCTGTGTATAATCGATTCAACCGCCGCAGTGATGATCCAGCCCGATCTAATGACGTAAAAAGTATGTCCCCGCTGTAATATTGGCCGAGGATCAAAGAGTAAAATATAATCATTCAGATGCGATATTCTACTTTTTTTTGTGTACTTGTCATTATGATCCCGGTAAAATTTCAATACAATACAATAGGAATCTTCAGTTATACAAACACATACGTATATTTTCACGTGAAAGAGAAAATTATATCTATTTTATGTAATGTAAGGACCATTTATACAAAAACTTTTGCATTTATGGATCCTCGTGAATGGATTTAATTTTCTCGATGTAGATATTTAGGTATATTTACTGCATATTTTACGTTTTTTGTACATAGTTAAAATTAAATCGTATAGGTAGTTTAAGTAATTCTTATTTTTTTAAATAGTTAAAATGTAATTTGCACTCGCTTGACACTTTTAAGATAGGGTATTTTAAATTTGAATTTTAAGTTACTAGCTTGGCTTAGCTTTGGTTCTGTGTAGATATGTGATCTTAAATTCGAGTTTAATGTTGTTTTTTAGAATGGCATTGAACACATTTTTGACTGATTCTAACATTAATATTAAACTTTTTTTTTGCATATTCTTTGTTAAAAATTGTGTTTTAATTGTTATTTTATTACTGAACACACCTGACCTGTTTATTGTATATACCTTCTCTAGATAGCAATTAAAAGGTAAGATGGTGGTAGGCATTAAAGAAAAAGTATTAACAAAATAGTATATGTATCGTTGTCCATAGTCAAGGGTCGCGAAAGCACGTCGTCATTCGACGGCAATTTGAATGCGGCCGCTTAGCCGCCTGACGTCGCTGTGACTGATGAGGGAAGGGTGAAGATCGTCTCATCACCGCCTGTCATCGTCTCTGTATATAATTTTGCATGCCCATTCGGGACGAGGTCACAGTATTATTTCGTAATTCAGGTGGATTTAATGGTCATGTTATATATTTTAAATGTAATAGTATATAATAGTAAAATTTTCTTTAAATTATTTAGAGCATAAACAAAAATAAATTCTGGTCAGTTTTTAATTTACGTCAAGGTTCAAATTCACACTGAATTGTACAGTGCGTGCATAAATTTATGTAAGTATGACGCATTTTTCTTTCATTTACTTAAGTCCTTTTCAAATTTTCTTACTAGTACAAATTAATAATTCATTTGCTAAATAGCTTTGTCCATATTAAAGTTATCACGACCTTACATTAGCAATACAACACAAAAACACTGGCCAGTATGTTCAGAGTACAAATTTAAAACAAATTAAATTTATATTATTTGAGACGACGTAGTTGTATAAGCTATTCCAATAGTTCAATTGACGAACAAAGGCAGCCAATGATTGCGCTTATAAACATCGATGTGCCTTTTATATGCAACACGCGTGTATGCTAATGCACCTCCAACCCTTATTTCAGATAGTAAAATATCTTTTATTTTTCACAAAAAGATGTTCCGTACGATAAAATTATAACTGTTCTATGAATAAATTACAAAAAAAAAATTATTAAATATATTTGAACAAAGTTTATAATTAAGTTAACTTCTTTCAACCAGAAAACATGACTTATAGACTCGTCAATTGTGAAATTCTGAACAGTTTGGTGTCCAATAAATAAACGGCTTGCAGGTGGCGACGTGGCTTGCAAAGTGAGATAAATCTAACCACGTCCAAGGTGCAATCACGGCGGGGATTGGCCCAGAATATATACAGTGAATTTGCGAGTCGGCGTTGAATCGGCAATGAGTCGTGGCGTCGACAATCGGGCAGCGGCCGTTTGTGGCGACGCCAATTCGTATTCATTCATGGACCATTGCCGGCGTCTGCTGCTTCGTAGCGGCTGTAATGTGTTCCACGGAATATGAATTTAGTGTACACTATGTATGTAGATTCAAATTTGAACTTTCTTTCTTTCTCTGTTGTTCGTCACGTTAGGCGGCGTTAAAGAAATTCGGGATATTTTGTTGTATTGATGAATTAAAGTAATGTAGTAATTTATTGATTTTGTGTTTTCAAGATAATCGAATAGATACAGAAAAAAACTTATACCTACCTCTAAAGGTTTTTTAAGTCAAGTTTCGCATTTTCGTAGGTACATACGATATTTTTTACGTTTGCCTTGATTGATTAAAGAGAAACTTCATAGGCGTGTCATAATGAATAAAATTATATTCCAATCGACGGTGATGGCGAATACACCTATCATTCAAATTAAATATATATGTATGTATATCAGTAAAAAGTTTGTATTTATTTTAAAAAAATCACCGTTTATAACCCTGTCAGTTAATCCAACAAAAGAAAGTTATATACAATGATAAATAAAAGGTAATGAATTCAGCCAATAACGAAAACCCCGTTTTGCTTTCACATAATTTTCCGCTTAAGCTTTATTACCTAACTAAATATTATTGTAACGTGCAAAATTTCGGAATGGAAATAAATTAAAAACGCAACAACAAGCTTGTAACGAGCGTGAACAAAGCCGCCCAATAAATCAAGGTAGGCAGGTGAGGCGGGCGAGTGCTGTTTGTGCATTAAGAAAGCCTCGTTTCCCGGCGGCCTTTCTAGGCCCTTTCTTCAAGTTTTAAAAAGGAGTCGACGGCCGATATTTTCGCATAGTCATCGACATCACATAAATATTGGAAATGGGGTGGCTCCTTTCTTGTCTCGGCCGAATAATTAATGCGGCATCGCTTCTAAGTCGCGGCCTATTTCGTTGCCAAATATGATAGCGGTGTAGCGTAGATTGTTTGGCGAAAGGGTTGTTTTTATTGCTTATAAATTTATTATAAAGCTGTGATCAAAGTAATGCAATACCGCATCACATCGCAAAGAAATAACTTGGTAAAATATAATTATGGTTAATTAAAAGTCTATACCGGATTTAATATAGATATAATTATGTTTCAATAATACTTATGATTCGAAAAATAATTATAACGGTATAGCGGTGCGAGAAGTTGCCTTATCACCGACAGTTGCGGGTTCTGTTCCTGTGCGTCTCCCCCTCATGTTTCGGAGACCTAGTAAGTCAGTCCGGGTTGTTATCAAAGACGCTTGATAGCGATCGTTACTCCTAGTAGGGAAATTATCCGACAACTCGCATTTGAGCAGCATGGTGGATTAAACTCTAACCCTTTTTGTATGGTACATGGAGAGGAATCTTTCGGTCAACTATGCGATATTTACAGGCTTTTTCATATCAGTTCAATGCTTGTATGATTTATTTTAGTTCAGCTCAATAATTTCATATTTATTTTCAATTACAATTATGTTTTTATTTTTTTAAAACTGTTTTTAAACTGTCAATGTTCCTAATATTTAAACATTTTACACAAAATATTATAATAAAAGTTATGATCCTGTTCTGGTTTTATACGTAAAAATATGAACTAAAGTTGATATATATCATTTTCAACGAACAAAGAAAAATAATCACTCGACAAAAATGACAGCAAAGCATAGAGCCGTCAAAAACAAAAAAGTCAGCGAAACATCTCAAAAGGCTCGTCAAAAATTGCTTATCTCACACACGCAATTTGCGTCGACAATTTTCGTCGCTTCCTCTCATTACCCTGCCGTGATATATTTGCGTGTTTATTACTGCAATTACTTAGAGTAAATCTCACGTCCTTCCTCCCCCTTACCTCCCCGGGAGGGTCGCGCCCTCCGCCATTTTACCCTCCTTCCGGCCGGCCCTGCCCTTAAGTCTTATGTACGTCGTAAGTTTCTTCGCGGACTTGGTAACCGGATTCAAATTGGGGCGAATTTAGTAGCAATTAATTACGGAGTTGTGGAAGTGTCGCCAGTATTGCTTGACCCGCGACTATTATTGTTAAGATGTTATTAAATTTTAGATTTAGTGGAATCAGCTCGCTAACGTAATTTTATTTTTTTGCCTTTTTTGTCAAATAGTTTATCATCTCGTCAAATAAAATTGTATGTTTGTACCTATGTGGTCTAGTTTAGATCTAATTTTTTATTATTATTAGTTATGAGCAGTTAAAATGTAAGTAATTTCTTACTTATAAAATCGTGTGAATTGTAAGCTTTTAAAAACTTATTTTATTTAAAGCTAGTAAGTTGATTAAATAGATTATAACTCAAGTAACAATGAAATAAGTAATAATTTAAATTTCATAACAACAAAATGTCTTAAATATCAAAATTTCAGTTATAGCCTATGAGATCAATAGCTGTAGGAAAAAATAAGTATTAAAATGACAACGTTGTTTCACCAACGTTCGATTTCGACACTTCGTATATATTTTGTTCCTGGGTCGCTTTACGTGATATTTTAAAGCATATATTTTTCTCAATAAACAGGCTATCTAATGCGACGTTTATTACAAAAGGATTAGCACATTCAAACAAATTAACCAATTCTTTACATATACACTATTTATTAAAATAAAAATTTAGTCAACATAGTTAATATGAAAAACCAATTGAGTAGTTATACAAAAAAATATGAATAGAGCAAATTTACAAACAACAAACAAACCATTCATCATAATTGTTATCAAGAAATCGTGATATTTTTGTCAATTATAAGACGATAATAATAATTATAATTATTATTAATCAATTATACTCGTAATCGAAGAAATATTTGGACACTTACATACATAATATAGTTTATGTGCAAATATATGTTTGATTATAAAAGTACTTCCAGCTAATTTTTAAGGACAAAACAAATGAAAACACCAAAACAAACTGAAACAATCAAATGGTGACAACACATTCACGATTAAAACTGTGAAGTTATGTCGACATTATTCACAACAAAATTCATCGCAGCGAGTTAAACCCAGATATTAATCTTTCGGCGGCATCCGAGCGCTGGATTCGCCATTTTGCGCCTAAATATGATAAACTTTCCCCCGAATTTCTTACGGACCCCCTCCTTACCCTCTGGGGGGCGATCCCTCCCAAGCCAAGTCTTACGCCCTGCTTTTAAACTAAGCTCGTTAATTAATTACAGCCAAGTCGACTGCTGAGGGTACAAACTTACATAACGCTATGTGCCAGCTAAATATTGCACTGGCTATGTAAAGTTGAAAAAAATAAATTAAATTAAATTAAAACGTAAATTAATAAAACAAAAGTTTAATTTTTATTAATATTCGAAATATTATAAAATGCTTCACTAACTAATGAGACACGATATACAATAGTAAATATATTTTGGTATAAATATAATTAGTTATACTCGTAGATGTCACTTATAATTAACCTAGATGTCTGAAAGGTGCTAAAAATATTTTTTCTAGTGCTAAAAATAAACCGTTTATTTTTAGTTACATTTTGTTTGTTTAGCAAATTATTAGGGTAACAAACACTATTTCTATCACAATTAGTAAAAACATTACTACAGTCGATTTTATTCCGTTCTCAAAAATATTAGTAGCTTGAGACTTTTTAAAATTCTGCTAGCAAAATTCTTTTTTTATTCATTTTGTTATGTTTTTATCCGATAATGATATACATGAATATTTTAGTAGTACAATTATATGAGAAAAATATTTGTATTTGTTTCTTTATCACAGTTAAATTTAACTCCAAAACCAATACTAAGAAGATCATTTATATAGAAATTATATGTATAACTAATCTAAAAAACAGAAAAACGTTATAATTAAAAATATTAAGTGTTATTGTAATACATAGTTGGTAACATAAGAAATACAATATAGTCATATTTTATAACAGCTACCTAAAAAATATTAAAGTGAACACTAATACCTACCCAAGTTCATTATAGAATAATTTTACTGATTACTTGACAGTATTCGTATGATAGAATATAAGTTACTAGCGGCCCGCCCCGGCTTCGCACGGGTATTTGACTAAAATTTCAAAAAATATAAATTTATATTTTTTATCACCTACACCTGCGTCGATACTGGAAAATATTTCATAATAGATGGATTGAGTTGTCAAACATAATATTTTAGCCCGCGACTTCGTCCGCGTAGAAGTCGAAAATGGTTATAATAGGATTTTTATTTGTTTGTTTTTTTACGTTATTAATTTTGTTATAACATATAAATTATTATGTTAAAATATTTGAATACTTATAAAATATAACAATCTTTATTACAGAGTACGGATTTAAAGTTTAAATAAACATTAAAATAAAAATAAAAATTGTTATATTTTATGATTAAGAAGCTCTGCCTTTGATCTGGAGAAAGTTATATGGGGGTATTACCTTTTTACAACGAAATCGAAATACTACACCTTCCGTAGTATTTCGTTATAAACAATATTTTTTGTTTTTCGTTCGGATTGCTAGAATTACCAGGCTATTCTGGAATATGCCACATACAACTGACTGTGAGAGAAGCAGCTTTCGCTTAAGTATACTCCCACTACAGTAAGAGTTTGACCTTAAGCTTTGTTTATGGTAAATACATACTCATATACACTCATACATTATATTATTATATGGTTCCCGGAAATCACCATTTCCTATTTTAAGCAACAGGTCTGAAAACTGTTCGGCAGTAACATCTCCCTTAGATGGACTCTCATATTTATAGTAAGGCTCAGTTTCGTCACTGCAGGCCACAAATGCTCCTGTACTGTAGAGTATCAGCCTGTAAATAACCCACTGCTGAGCGAAGGCCTTTTTTCCATATAGAAGAAGCGTTGGAGCTTAATCCACCACGCTGTGGTGGGGAAACCCACTATACACCCAGACCTGAAACAAATATTGGCACAAATACAAATATCTGCCCCGACCGGGAATCGAACCCACGACCACCGCCATTGAGGCGAGGCGTTGAGGCGACTACTTGCACCACTACACCAGAACTGTCATCAATGCTTCGTTAGTTGTATCGTAGGTATAATTACACCACAAGTTAATACGATTTTGTCTCTTAGATTTGAATAAACCCGCAAATAATTATTTTTTAAATTGTAATTGACTCCAGGATCGTGGGTTCGATTCCCGCCTCATGTCTGGGTGTCATATGTATTTATTTCTATATGTATTATTTATATGCATATTTATAAAAGATGTATATCAGTCGGCTGTTACCTAAAACACAGGCATTATGTTGCCTACCTTAGGAACAAACAATCGTGTGTGTATCTCAATCATATATTTATATTTAATAATAGTCCAAGACAGCTTTTATCTCCTCCTTCTTAGTTTTAGTGTAAGATAAAGTTAAATGGGTACATGATTTATAATGTTTTCTGATCTTGTTCCAACATTAGTCCGTGGTGCCAATCTGTACTAATTGGGGTGATAATGCCGTATAATTTAAAAATGTTTCCAAGTTCACTTCGGTGTCTACTATATCTGTATCATTGTGAACTACAGATGGCTTGCTGATGAGTCATTTAGTTTAAAACCTTTGACTTAACACAACACCAACATTGAAGCAAAAAATATTATATAAGACACTAATTTACAATAAAGCAATCACACGGTATATTTACAACTCAATTTTGTTACGTTTATTATAAAGTCTTGCCTGTTCCACCTGGAGCACCCAAAAAAAGATATTACCTACACCTGCGCCAATACTGGAAAATATTTTATAACAGACGGATTGGTTGTCAAACATGTGTCAAAATAAATTTTAATTTAAATCAAAATCACTATGGAGTATTTATATCAAAATAATTTTCTCCCCCCTTTTAACATCGTTAGAGGATGAATTTCGATAAAATACGAAACACGTCTTCAACCAATTCTGTTAAAGAATATTTATGCGAAATTTGAAGTAGATTGGACCAAGGAATCATGTTGTCCCATACAAACTTTGTCCCCCTTTTTCACCCCCTTAGAGGTAGAATTTCGTAAAATCCGTTCTTAAGTGACCTCTACTCGGTAAAAAGAATATTCCTACCAAATTTCAAGTCTCTGCGCCTTATAGTTTCAGAGATATCGTGATGAGTCAATGTATACGTGGAAATCTCTTTTATATATATAGATAACGCATTGTAAAAACGTGAAGTTACTGTTTGTCGCAATACATTTTGCCAAAACATTAAGCAACTTACGGTCCCACTAGTTTTGTGGATATATTTGTATATTTTATATGTATATATTTTTGTATTGTATTTGTCAAATGAATTAACTTTTATGGTCACTGTTCTGCTCCTGTAAATTGTAACATGACTTTCAATAGTGTGTTTTTTTGGAATAAAATATTTGTTAATTCATCTCAAGTGATCCCGAAAATGGCTCTTTATATACAAACAATCTCACAAAATTTATTATAAAAACATACTTTTAGAAAAGAATGATACAGAAAGTGATTAAAAACAATAATACAAGTGTTTAGCGGTATAAAGTTATTTAGTGTTATGCAAGTCATGTTGACAAAAAAAAATTGTCACATGTTCTTGTATTTAATAATGTACCTAACTCATAAAAATATTCTGTCTGTGCATTGAGGAATAGACGAGGGAGTCGCCGAATCGTGTCTTACGAGTGTCGGGCTGGAGGCGCGCGTCTACATGACGTAACATACGTCGCTGTAACGCCCTAAACGCTTACAGCGATAACGTTACACTTGTCATCATCACACGAACCGCTCGACTCAGATTGACTATATTGTCAAACAAAATAAAGTCGGTGTAAACTTGTATCACATTATTTTAATTATATTAAATTGATCCCTGTATTATTTAAAATAAAAAAGTGTAGTTTCATTAAATACTTAAAATAAACATGCGGACAAATCTTCCACTTTGACTTCTATAAATACAAATTTTAAGAATATTTTCAAAATGTCTACATATATAAATATAAACTAATAATACATATGAGTATATATTTAAGCAACTTTACCTAAGCTGCTTACCTAACATAGTATTAAATAGTATATTATTATATAGCAGTATTTTTTTAAATTTGATTAAACTGCCATATTATGAATTCTTTACCATTTAATTTCCTTATATACGTCCCGTCCCGACCCTCCACACAGAACCCCCGAAGACTACGTAGCCGCGCTACGAGCGCCTACGTCGTCGTAGTAACGCCGGCGGGTGTCTACGGATAAAATATGAAATATCTAGAAAAATTACAAACTCAAACCCTGGGGCGCGAAACAGCGCCTACACCGTGTTATTTTATTTTGCGCTCTCTTGAACGCAAATCGCGTTAGTATTTTGTTTTTATAATACTTCACGAGTTGTTGGTTTTTGTTTTGCAAAGTTAATGCTGGGTGCATGGATTAGAACTTCGGAGGGTGTGTATGAAGTACTCGAATGTGTTTAATATCAAAGGTAATAAATGACGAAAATGTTTATTTTGCTTTCTTTCTTCCGTAAAGATCAAAATTGTGCGGATTAAATTTTGACTTAAGACTTTTTGAAATTCATAACAATGAATCGAAACTTTAGTATTTATTTTTATTTTTTTATTTTTTATGTCCTATAATAATTAACGGTAAATCCGTCAATACGCAGTGGAAAGTGTGGATTGAACTCCAACCCAATTACATCTAGCTACAGGCTGTATAACAGTAAAAATTGGATTTTCATGCAATGTTTTATAAACGATATCGTAGCATCTCGACGCATGAATATCACAGATTAAGACGTTTATGACGAAAAGTTTTACCTACGTAATTTATTCATAAGTTTCTCACGTCACGTCTTTGCTTTTTCACTTCGCTAACTCGGAATTATGATTTGAATATTAATAATTATTAAAAGCGAGGGACTTAATGACACGTCACACAAGTTTTAATGAAACCTCTCGTCTGCGAAGTTCGGAGGAAATTAAGAGTTATTCGAAGAATGGATTTACCGTTTATGTCGATAGTCGAAATGCATTGAATAAATTAATTTAAGATGTTAATTTAGGTATTGAGGGTTTCACCTAATTAGGTAATTTATTAGTATCGTAAAATATATAGCTAGCTAGTAATAGCTATGACAACCTTGTGTAATATAAAAAATATATATGTAAGAAAAAAATTAACAATAATTATAAGAAATTCGTTCGGCATCAACTCGCATTACTTCCGTTGCGTGCCGAACGCACGGTCCGTGCTGGTCCGGACGAGGCCGGACGGTTCAGGAAACCTATTACGCCCAAATGAATTTCCCGCCGTTTCCGGACCGAGGAAAATCCGCCGCACCCGCCCACACCCAAGGCATTGGGATTTCAGGGTTTAGATAAGGATACACATACTTGGATTAATGAAACTCATACATTTAAATGAGCTACAATGTATTTAAAAAATAAGTACCTAAAGTAAATATTATTACATAAAATCTACGTATATATTTTAAACTAGCGGCCCGCCCTGGACTTCGCACAGGTATTTAACTAAAATTTTAAAAATTATAAATTTATATTTTTTATCACCTACATGCGCCACCTATCGTATAATGATAGAATATCGTTTTTATATTTAGTGACATTTAACATAATAGTACCTATATTAATTGAAAATGATGTTTATCTAAAATATTGAAACGATTTCTATTCCTATCCGACATATTTAGTAAACTTTTAAGTTTAACAAAATAATAACTCAAAAATAAGTTTTGTGAGTTTTTAAGATTCCTTAGACCAGATGGCGTTGGCGGCATAGGTACCTATTTCTATTTTCTTAAATACCTATTTTTAAATTTAATTACAATGAAACAAAAACTAAATTATACTATGAGTTATGTATAATTTTTATGTATTAAAGTTATTTACATTGGTTTTGTATTTTTTACGTGATACGTGCACACATAAAAAACCGATAAGAGATGGCGCTGATTGAAAAAAAAAAACGCGCTATTAAAATTTATTCTTGATGATATATAGTGTATTAATAAAACGAAGGTTTTAACAGATTTATTATTTGTATAGATGTATGTATAAAATTAATATACTTATTTCAATTTACGAAAGAATTTATTGTATTTAAAATATTTATTTCTATGATTCAAAAGATGGCAACAAATAATAATATCATTGTTTCTTTGATTACTTTTATTTTTATTTACTTAAAAAAATATTTCTATGCTACAAAAATTAATAAATATTAAATTTAATTATGTTCTTTGGATCTTACATGATCGTCGCAAACGTATTGTTGCCATCCCTGATGTATTAATGAAAATTTCTATAAATCATTGTCAATGTTTATCTACCTATATTTATTTCATATTAAATCTTTAGATACAATAATTTTCATATATATTATATTTTAAAGCAGTTGTCGAACTTGTTTATATTTTAGATTAGAAACAATAACGTAATTATAAAATATCAATCAAAATAAATTCTAGTTGAATTGCGAAACATTATATAAACATATCATTAAGGAAAATATTTAATTTAAATAGTTAAAACAATGATTGAGATTAAAACTCATATTTTATTGTTAACAACAATACGTAGGTAGTGTTAAAAAATGTTTACATATTTGAATTTGACTGATATTTTTTCTTATAATTTTATTGAGTAAAATAGCAAAATAAAAAATTTAAAGTCAGTTGAAGTAAATAATTCGTTGACAATTCGAGAATTAAACCTAGAAGTAAACAGTTTGTAAACGAAAAAACTAAACAAACTAAAACTATTTATAATCTCATGCTCCCGGATTATTTTTATTTGACATAATTCCATCCGTTCCACTCTGATGTTTCCGCTAAGTGATGCATTGCAATTATGAATCAACGAAAAATTAGCTTTGGCCAGATTGACCAGAGAGGATCAACGAACAACGCAATCCATTCGCTGATGTTCGTTGGTAAAAGGTGTAGGTATATAAGATCAAAGCAATTATACGATGTGTGGCAGGAAACACGAAAAGTGGTTAGCCTTCGTTGGTTTGGCGTAGGTATACGCATTAAAGTGTCAGTCTGTAAATTTTAAATCTAAGCCGAACAAAATACACTAGATCGATCACTATTTTGTTACAACGAGGATTGTCATACGGTTCGTAGTGTACATATTGACTAGGCCATTCTGTTAAAATATATTTTGACTAGATCAAATCAAATTCAAGTAAATTCGTATTTGAATATTATCTAGCAAATTCTAGTAATACTATCATATTTACGAGTACAGTACAACCTTGATATAACGAGCCTCAATATAACGAATTCCTCGATTAAACGAATTTTTCGAAATCCCCTCGAACTGCCCGTAAGAGATAATACAAAATATACCTCTACATTACGAATAACATTTATCAAAAACCTCTTTATAACGATTTTTCAATCATTGCAGAATATAGGTAGAAGGTATTTTTACATCTATTTAACGAATTTTTTCAACTTAAAACCTTGATATAACGTATCCTATTAATTATTTCCACTTAATTCCAAGTTCTTACCTCGTTAAAACGAATCGCAGTCCAGTCTAACCTCTATATAACAAACCTCATTATAGCGAATTACTTGGTATAACGAACATTTCCTAATTCCCTTCAGTTTCGTTATATCGAGGTTGCACTGTATATGTTTCAAGTAGTAAAAAGACGTGTTACCAAAATATGGGTTTTGATGGTAACATAAACTATATCAATTACTTTACAATCAGACCAAGATTATAGATGCGCCAAAGAAAAATGCATGCCAATAGCATTTGTAAAACCTAGTTATTTATTTTAATGTTTTAACTTAATTTTATTGTGTAGAATATTATTTTATTCATCTTTTTTTAACAATAAGTAAATTTAGAAGTATTTAAACTCATTAAAATCTAATTTTTAGCTCCACCTAATGTCAGAGCATATTAAAAAAAAAAAATATTTTGTTTAAAAAAATGTTAGTAACATCCCTACTATTTTCCTTCATATCTTAATTTAATTAATATTTATTAGAATTTTACTTTTTTTCTTGTAAGAAAATTTCATATTTATGATAATACAATATGATGATAAAATAATTAAACGCTTAATAGAAAAACGCCATGTGTTCCTAGTAACAAACTTAAATGCTTCATATTGACAAAAATACTTCTCAAATAACAATGAGGAAAATATTTAAACACGCACCATAGACGCGCGGCAGCGTTATGACGTCACACCATTGTCGCCGCTCACAAATCAAACCGTTTCCCTTTCAACCGACGCATCAATCTTGCGATATGATTTATCGACCACGCAAAATACGACCCTCTCATTAACTTGCCAGGTGAAAATGTCACTAAGAATCGAACGATAATTGACGCGATGAAAATTCAGGTAACTGCCTTTAATTGATTCATGGATTCTTTTTATAAGGTCTTTTTTTGACGATGTCGTTTTTATGATTGTGTATATCAAAGCTATTGAATAAAGGATTTATGAACCTCGGGAATAAATATCTGTAATGTAAGAAGATATCTGATTTATTTCCTTCCACGTTTTGATTACTGTACTATCTATACATATATTACTCCTAAAATTATACCGTGTCCAGTTCTGTATACTGTATATATTATTTAAAATCAACAATTTTCACGTGTCGCACATTTACTATTTAATATTATTTAAATAAATATATATCTCTTTCTTCTCTCTTTGGTCATAACTTAGGCTTTGTTTCACGCTATCACTTATTTAATCAAGTTATTTAAGCGAAGTCGATTAGTTGATGACAAAAAGTAAATTGATCAATAAATAAGTTTGTGTAGATCATCACTAGACAATAATACTATACAAAAAGTTATATCGAAAAGAAACCTTATAGAATGATAATCATTATACTATGTATGAAGGTACTTAATAACATAATGAGTACTTTTTGTACTCGTATCCTTAAAAATAAGCGACTTTTCCTCTACAAAATTCATACAAATTAAATTCGGTAAAAAGTTACGCTCGTTCAGAAATCACACGGAAAATCAATATTAGGAAATATAAAGCCGCTTATTGGCAATCTTCAATTTTAATACAATGGTAAATACTTCAATGAGTAACGTTAATAGGAAAACTTCAAGCGGAGGCGCTAAGCGATTTCCATAAGCCCGTTCAGCGATCGACAGGTGACAGAAAAATAAATAGCTCTAATAATTCCGTTCGGATCGACAGTTTGTAATTTGTTCTATATCGAGTGAAAATATCAAATGAGTGGATACGTCGGCGCGATTGGATCGAACCTTTTCATGCGGGCAAATTGGTTTTCTTTTTTGGCCGTCGCAGCCTCGGCTGACGAGGTGGCGACTATTTTTTCCCGGTTGTATTTCTCTCCGCGTACTCGTAGCTCTCTCGTTTTATGGGTCATGCGACTATGCGTTTTTAATGGACGCGTAGGTACGCTGTTTTCATTTTTCTCCCGGTGATAAATTGACTCCTCGCTCACGATGGATGATCATCTTTTTGAAGCTGCAGTGGTTTTGTGAGCGCTTTAATTTCTTTCTATACACAGTTCGTAATTAGTTTTCCGTTTCACTGCCGTTTTGTTTCGTCATTTTTTTTATGTGAGCTATTGTTGTGTGTGTTGTTGTGTGTTGTGTGAGATATTTGTAATTTTTATACAGTATCGACTGTATTAATTATTATTCGTAGAATTTTATGTCTACGTTTTATAATATTTATATTATTATAAAATATTTGTAGACTAACGGAAATAACTTTTTGTTATCGCATATGACTTATCACACATTTCTTTAGTATTGTTCCAATTTTACAATTTCCAAAGAAAATTTACAGAACGTCGACTGAAATTTAATAAATTAGTACCTCTAAAAGAGTTAACTACCCATAGAATTTTCACATATTTCCAATTCAACCTTATTTATATGCAGGCCATAGTTGCCATCCGTATGCGCCGGCGCTTCCGACTTATTAGTTTAGCGTAAAGTGATTGGGACTTACATAGGTACTCCTCGAGCACGTGATCCGACTAGCGAGAGACACTGCTACGGAAAGCTTTCGTTTAGTTACACTTCCGTGGAAAATTGAGCCCTATTATATGTTACTCATCTAATTTTGTACGTCCGAATGATTGGGTTGAGTATGTGAAATATGTATTGTTGTTATTTAATAGTTGACTAAGCGCAAACCATAATCCAATTATGTATTAGGTATACCTATGTCAATTTTTTTAATATTTTCCGTAAATAAATGTATATGAACCCTGAACATAACTTTGATATATTTTTTTAACGATATATGAATAGAATGAAAATCTTAAATCATTATCTTGCATAAAATATCATGTTTGAATAGAATAATCTCCAATATTTTACTTTTCAAGTCCGAACGGTATAAAAACAGGGTAAATCCACATATCACGATAGCAGCAGCGATCGTCGTAGACATTCACTATCTCGAGCATCGTGTCCTGCAAATTGATAAGATCAAGTAGTCGAAAGGAAGGGTCGCTACGTTCCCGCTGCTTTATGCCGTCATTAGCGTCGTCGCATCCGCCACGAGATTTGTACCTCGTTTGTACCGCTGTCTTAAGCCAGCCTATAGCTTGCAAACTTGGTGGTATTATGGCAAATTTATGTCAGGTATTAATAATTTACGTTAGTTGTCGCACTGCAAGTTTGTTCTCAGTTCCGCCTCCGAGTTCGAGAGTTTGGAACGTGGCGCTGACGGCTCTTTCACTTGGATTAAATATTTATTTGAGTTTCAAGAGTAACTTGATCGTAACTTGTCAATGTAGCTTCACGTGACTCAATAATGGTTTTACTTCATATGAAATATTTAATGATATTGGAGGTCGAATTCAAACTATTCTATATTTTTGTACACAGATTATAATATATCGAAAATTTATGATACTTTTATATGTATATGTATAGAACTGTTTATGTATTAATATAAATAATATTATAAAATTTTATATAATTAAATCTTAATAATTCAAATATCGGTCAGACCCATAGGACTAATATAGGAAGATATATGTATCTTAATTTCCAATTGAAAAAAATTGTCGTGAAAACAAATAAGTATATTTGTCTTTTGTACATTTACTACCTTCGAATTTGACAATTACAAATTGATATATTTTAAATGATTATTCGAGTTCAGAGTTATCTCTTATATACAGAAAAAAATTATATTATAAATATTTTTTTTTTTAATAAAATGTGCTAAAATGAATTAGAAACTTAAAATATTATCTTAATATATAGTTTATTTTTTATACATATTAGAACAAAGTTTTGGTTCAGATTGATTATTAAAAAAGTCAACTATTTATTACGTCACTGCAATGAAATGAAAAAAGTACTAATATAAAATAAATAAATAGCTAGCAAGTGCAACTTAAAGGTTATCCCCATCTTCGTTTCACGTAACATTAGGACAAGGGATGAGCCTCGCTCGAGCGGAGCGGGGTTATTAGCTAAATAAATTTGCTCACCCAATATGCTCGGTAACTCGATTTAATGGCGATAGAATTGATTCATTCAATTATGAGGAATTTTTAGTGCCCCAGCGAGCGGGATAACTTTGTTTTAGGGGCGCCCTACGAGGGATAGTTTTCTCACGAGTTTTAATATTTATTGATTTCATTATGTTTTTTATTTTATTCTTCAAATATTTTTATATATTATAGATATACTGTGTTGATATCGTGTTAACTAATATTTAATTTTTTTCTAAGAGTTTTAATACTCGATTTCAATTTATTACATTCGATATTAAAACTAAAAATGTTACTAGTATAAAAATAATAAGAGTTGGTATATTTAGCTATTATAAAATAAAGTAAATAAAAGAAAAAAATATTTTTAATTTAATTTCGAAGGCTAATAATAACTAGCAATGAAAACATTTGTATACGTAACTAGATCTTAGGTTTTAATAAAATTATTATATATTAATATCTAAGCCTTGTCGGTGATTTTAACGCGGTATAGGCTGGAACGTCCTAAATTTGACATGAATTTATGTGTAAACGTCACCGTCCAGGGCCATTAGTGCCTAATGCTTCCATTAGGGTGGGGGTGGGGGACATCTGCCGCTTGTTTTAGCTAATTTATGGCCTGCCAACAAACAACCACCCGAAGGTAAGCGATATATAGATGCGTGCGTTAACTACACGTACTACGTTTCTATAGATGTGTGCATGTGTGTGTGTCTTATAAGTTTCTTGTCGATTCTTGAAATGCATATCTGTGTTTGGTGATAGTGTAAATGTTTGTAGCATCAAATTTGATTGCAATGTGCAAACAATATGTGTTATATGTATGCTATTATGTTTATTATATATTATGTTATGTATATTTAGAAAACAATTGATATGTAAATTGGGGTATAAGCATATTTGTTTGGAAGTAAACATGACCTTAATTTTATTTAATTATATTTTTTATTTAAATTTTATAACAGTGATTTTGTTCATTAAAGTAATAATCTTTAACATGTTTTTTGATATCAAAAACACATTATTTTTTCTTCCATATGTAAATAAATTTCTTTATAAAAGAAAAACAGAACATAAATGCAGAAAGACGCAGGTTTCTTTTAAGGTATAGTCCGCTTTACCAGGTCCGTACTTAGACGTTTTATTTTTCAATTACAATTGTTAACGGCATAATCAGGTATCGCACAATCGCTGCGGGTCGGCTAATCCAGATTTATTCGAGCTGGGCCGGATTAAGGTGGCGTGAATTACACATTTATAGGCCATAAAGAGTGATCCGGTGGCATGCTATTTTGCTTGGATATAGTTATGTGTTGAATATGCAACGCCTGGACTATACGGAAGGTTTTATAATTTTAAAACATTTTATTCTTTTAAATTATAATTTAATTTATCATGTATAGGACCTAAAATAATACAGTTTTGTATATTGTTTTACTGTTTATATATTACATTTGGAAGACTGGAAAAAAAGTCTTATTTGAATACTAATAATATGAAAGTACTTTTCTTATGAAGTTACGTAGTCAATAAATTTTACTTTAGGTACGTAAATTGAAAAAAAAAAATTGAAGTAATAAATAGCAAATGATGTAGTAACATTCTTAATTTATGTTTTTCAATACAAAAATGTTATCGAGATAAAATAATAAATAATACCACAAGTATTGTATAATTGTATATCACTCTGTATGTCATGGCGACGGTAGTTAGCAGTGGCGCGCACGCATCTTGTTGCGCGAAAGTTACGACTGCCCACGCGAGCGCCGCAACCGACCCTTCCGACTGAATGGTCCATTCAATCATTCCGTAATGTCTCTTGGTTCCTATGCCCTTTACCATAATGATATAACAATGATTTAGACCAAAGTTTGATTTAAATATGAAATTACATTCGTTTAAATCTGTGTCAACGGTACTATTTATTTATACACGAAGTAAACTATTAAATAATAATATATTGTAAAAGTGTTTATCGTTGAAAATGTTACGATCAACCATCAAGTGATGTCGAACAATCGTTATACGTTGACAAAAACAATGTAGCGCGTGTAGTGGCAGCGACAGAAACGTTGATACGATCGTAAACATTCCCGAAAGCCCCGGGGTCGTCCGATTTTATATGATGATCGTTATTGGCCATGGTACTTTAAATTATTATATTCGTTCAGTCTTCTATATAATATTTTTATCTAATCAATCAAATAAGATTTAAGTATGTCGAGTGGATTTCTAAATAAATTGTAAAAATATTAGTTAAAGTAATTGACAAATAAAAAAAAAAATTGAGAAAAATGTTTAAAGTAAATCCTATTTTTACATCGGCTAAGGATATCCGTGGGAGGGGTGAGTAGCACGAATCTCGAAGCAATGAGGAAAAATAAAAAGTAAAAATGACAAGACGTTATTTGCATCCCGCTAATGGCTGCCACCGTCGTAATGCGGGGGTAGATGAACAAATATTGCTTTATCCAGTCACAATTTATTCTTACCCAGTTTTGTTCGCCATTCCCAAGCCAGAAGTCGGAAGGGAAGTCGACAGCGTGATATTTTGGACATTTAAATAATTCGCAAATCATTTCGTTTAATCGAGTGGTTTTATTTTTGCTTTTCTTCATTCTTGGGTTTTATGATAAACAGTGTTTTTCTTTTCCGCGAAAAATTTGTTATTTCTTAATTCTTTAATGTAATACATAGAAAACAAGAAGTAAACATGTAGGTCACAGAGACCTTATCTAAATAGGACGTTCGTGATACCTGTTTCACACCGGCCCTGTTTATGTCTTTTTGAAGCATACATTCGCATACGAATGACTTTGACCCTCATCTCCGGCGCAGAATAGCTCGTAAAATTCCAACGAGTAAACACATCGTAACTTTTCATAATGCGAAAGGAATTCATTACACTTTTCCCGAATTATACGAAAAATGCAAATTAAAATAACTCTCAAATCCCAACTCAACCGTGTCGAAGCTTAATCCACGAAGTGACAACGGCATTCTGACGAGGCGCCGGAGCTGGGAATTATTAAAACGAACGCCAACTTTTTCACTAAGCCCCGTCGCAAAGCCGTTTCAATTGCGCTGCGCTGAAGATAATTCCAACTGACGTCATCTTTTTTTCAAATTCTCGACTCGGCTGCATTTCTCTGTGCAGCAATTATAACATTTCCACCAACTAGGAAAACAGAAACACGTGAGAGAGCGCGTCGAATCGTACCGTTCGTAATTTAAATTTAGATGGAAATTTAATGATGCATTCACAAAGGGCGCTCGTAAAGTCGGTTGCGAGATATTTTTTACGAGGATCTCGCGAACTATTGCGCGCTTAACGACTCCGAAGCAAGATCGCCCTCTGCTTTAATGAGCGCCCGATAAACGTGTTAACTGCCGCGACCTTATTTTTATGCTGATGTAAAATTGCTGAAAAACGGATTCATTACGGTGAAAGAAACATATTGTAGCGAGATTTCGGAGCGAGTGGTGCGAGGGAAGTGTCTTTTGAGGTCGCTGTCGTCGCTTAGTCGAACTCGTTCACGTGCAGAGGGAATGAGAAGGCGAGGTAAGGTAGACCGGGCTATGTTTAATATATGAGGGCAGGCGACGCAGCGCGGGTAAACACGGCCCAACCTTCGCTCCTGTTGGCCACTGTTTGCTCACCGTTCTAGTCTCGAGAGAAAATATGTTTGCTCTGCATACCTAACTGCAGCCCGCTTCGAAGCAGAATACCTACCTGTTTACCGTCGAATGTTTTTTCAGAGATTCAACAAATATGCATGTATGCTATGTGTATATAATGTTACTATTTTTAAATGTTAATATTTTTAAATGTTAAGTTTTAGCAGTATAGTTTGTAAATGTAAGGATTTTGACAGAGATGTAATAAAATTTTTCCCTGGCTTTTTTCGCTTTTTATTTTAATACTTTAGGTCAGAAAGAATAAATCGGCGATCAATAAATAATACATACTTATGCGTAATATATACATAAACACACGATAATAATAATACATATTTCAAAGGTAGTTTTAAGCACAAAGAAAATAAAAATAAAACAGGAGTCGATACATGGAAACCGTTTATAGTAAAACCTAGGGTTTTACTATAAACGGTTGCCATGTATCTTTACTTTGAAATTCTCGATGATCAACCACCTATACTCGCTACGTTTCCGCTTTTTGTTACAGGAGGCAAAGGCTTTTGTACTTATAAAAACACCATCAGGTGGAATGAATATTACCATGTCTGTAAGATAAATCCTAAGGTATTCTGAGTGAATGCTTAATAATGATATCGAATAATTTCGAACTTTTACAATAAAGAGTTGATAAATCTTAGCTTTTTATAACCAAAATCTAGGATTTATCGATGTGTAGGTTTTTAAAATACCGTTCAGATTAACTTTTACCACCTGTTTATTTATTATTGGTACGATAATATTATTTTATTCTTAACCATATCAGATTTATTAAAACCATATATTTGTGTATTTGACCTAAATATAGCGAACCCGTTTGATTATTTATTGAACAAAAATATCAACTCTTACGTACAATACAATTAAATATTGTAAAATCACAATATTTCAACAGGAAAATATAATAAGCATTTTGTATTGAGCTCACTTTGAACTTAAAACGATATTTTCAATTTAGCATCCGATAAGAGGACTCATCACGGAGCATGAGAGTCGTTAAAATTCCGCGATCGATATTAGAAATCATAACCGATGTTTGTTGAAGTGCTGAGCTCCAGGCCATAATCCTCTCGGCCGCGTACAACTCCACTTAACAAACGTATAAATAATATTCAAGGCGAGGGAACATATTCGAGGGTACGCTTTCGAGGGTAGTTTGACGGCGTAACGAATCGAAAAACCAAATCATCGAGTAGCACCCCTACTGTACACTGTACACCGCTACATGATAGTTTACAAGCGACGCCGTGGAGTCGTTATTACGCATATTTTTTTTTTAATTTCGTGTATCATTAATTCCAAATATTTTTGTAGTCAAATAACGTATTAGGATTAATAAAATTAAGAACAAAAATATGTAAATATATATTATAAGGAAAATATATATTATAAGGAAATTAAATTTTTTTGTTAATGTCATTTACGTGTACGTACTTATAGTGAGCCGAATCAAGCTTCACACTTTATATCACAACTTTTTTATAATTATCATATTTATTTGAAAAATTAAACTTGTTAAATTGTTAATGCATTTTTAATATTGCCAAAAGAGTTCGTTGAAATATTTAATGACATTTATTTTTCGACTCTACGCTTTCCTATGGAGTAAAATCTTTAGGGCTGCCCCTTAGCGGTCTGTCGAGAGTGCTCGTAGTAGTTTTTTATATATTTTAATTTTAATTTCATATCGGGCGCTAATGGCGGGGCCTCAGCCCTGCGTGCCGAATCGCGCCGAGGAAAATGTATTCATGGTATAATAAAACTTAATGTAGCGAGTGAACTAATATTGTCTCACTCAATATTTAATTTCTAAAATATAAATTTGATAATTTTTTTCGAATCATAAACTTTGGTGAGTGTTTGTTGACAACAGAGAAGATTAATAGATTTTTTGAATAATTTCGAACTCGAAATTAGAACAGTAGTGCTGTTGAAATTTCAGAAGAATAAAATATACGAATATAAGTATATGTGGTAGTTTATAATCTCATTATTTGTTTTCACGTTTATCACGTGATATTTATTAACAACACAATACACACTAATGAATGGATGAATAAATCAGCCTATAAAAGTCCCACAGCTGGGCAAAAGAGGCCTCTACTCTACTAACCGCTTTACGTCCTTTCCGAGGCTCGGACGGGAGACTCACAAGAACATTCAACTAGACCAAAACCAAATATTTGTACGAATAAAAATATCTGCCTCGAGCAGGAATCGAACCCGCAAAGCGCCTACTTCTATCTCGCATCACTACGATAGAACGGTTGTTACATACAATACAAAGTAAACATTCCATAAAATTTTATACAAAAAATACCTGATATTGTTCATAACGTTTAAAAATTGTTATAATTTAAGGTTTTAAAGTTCACGATTATGAAATATATACAGAAACTGTACATTTAAATTTTTTATTAGGTAACTTTTTTTTCTTCTTTTTTTAAATAAATTACTCATTTATTGATTTATCATTTATTAGAAGTATCGTTAAATTTTTCTCAATTCTAACTCATCCTTTTTATTAATTGAAATGTGTCATATATGTACATAATATGTACTAGTGTTACTGGTTATATCGAGTTACGATAGCAGCAATGTGCTTGTCATTTTTATTAGGACGAGCGAAGCGACTTTTCCTTTAAGAAAAAAACAGTGCTTGATAGATCGGTCTAGATGTGTATAAAAGAAAAAATTGTCACTATACTATACTATAATATGACATTGACACAAGAAATATTGTTTAAGATAAAATGAGGGTCTAAATTGATGTCATTATACAACATTTATAATTAAAATATTAAACATTACATAATCCCTTGCTTTTTACATCTCGTGTATCTAAATAATGTATACCTGATAACGTTTCAAATAACCTATAAGCTGTCACCCCTCACGCACTGAGCAAACAGTTCTAGAGTCAAATCCATGCCAAGTTAATCCGTTTAGGTGCGCGAACCCACTTGATTAAGTTTAATTTATTTTAAAAATCAGCGCGGGCCGTGCACCGCCTCCGGCCGTCGTAGGTCCCTTCGAAATACATTATTCAGTGTTTTAGAATAATTTTCAAATTCGATTACATAGGGCCGACCCTCGGTAAGTGGGTGGGCCGGGCGGTGCGCGGCGGGTGTATTTAGCCAACACGGGGGTCTAGTCGCGTGCGATGCTGATTTGAATATGCATCGCACGTGGCCTCCCGCGCTCCGGCCGGGCCCCGGGGACTCCGCCGATCATATTTCAAATGTCACCAGAGATGTCTCACTCAGATACTATCGCCGATAAACGCCCAGATACCGGCAAGGGTGAAAATAGTGCCGAGGTCTGGGAGCAATTTTTTACACCGCGATTATCGCCTGCATTTGACACCTAGATATTACTTTTCGTTCGGCTCACTCGTACACCACGTTCGCTATACAGGCATTTTGCGGTTACGTAGGAGGTAGCGAGTGCTCTTGAAGTTTATTGGCGTGACAATATTTCGCGGTTATTTTTTTTGACTGATTTTTCACTGAATTAAATGGGAACGAAAGTTATCTGTCATTTAAAGGCTAGCTAAATTTTTGTAATATTTTATAATGTTGTAAGGTTTTGAATTCTCACGTGATGGAAGCAAATAATCGGTGGGAGTGGTGGCACGTGCGGCACGGCTGCGCGAGCGACGCCACGCGCGTCGGCGGCCGCCACGCGCCGCTACCGGCACTCTATTACCGCGAGACCACTGCTACTGATCAAAATGTGCCAAATTTCTGTCAAAGATTATGCTTACAGAGAGATAAATTCGAGGAGAAACTCTTGAATAAAAGTATATACCTAAGTAAAATTTCAACAATAATGATATTAATCTTTGTTTAATAGTTAACATTTTTAATGCCGTAGACACACATGTATTTCTAAATATGCGACTTTGAGTTATGTGACAGTGACATAGTCGTACTCCAAATAATACGTATTCTATATATCTTTTTTTTGTCAAAAATTAAAAATTAAATTGAAAAATTCGACATAAAAAATGCATTTGTCTGTACCATGACACGCATACGCAGTTATAATAAATAGGTGTAACGTATTAATATAATTAATAATTAACTATAGGTACAAGATTGACGCAAACAAAGCGAGATCACTTAAAAACCTAAATAAGTTATACATACGTAGGTTAAATATTAAATATATATGAAAAACTTGAAACTTTATTCTGTGTAGAAAAAAAATATATACTTTATTATATATATATTTTTTATTTTTATATATAGGTACAGCGGTAATGTCGGTTCTGTATTGGTAATCTTTGCCACATCATCGGGTGACATAGATTCGACTGCAGCTTGAGCAAATCGCCTCGTAATCCGCTACTTGTATCGCAAATCGAGATATGGACGAATTAATTTTGGCCGCTTGCCGCTGTAATTGAAATGAAGACTTAGCGTGACAGATCCAGTAGTAGATATATTGGATTCAGAGATAAAGATTCGAGATTAAACATCGATTGATTAAAAATACTTCATTTAGTTGTACCTCTTTTAATATTGTTATCTATTATATAGTTGAGTGTTTATGTTGATCATGCTTTTTACATGAAATAATAATAGTGTATTCCGATAATTTGCGTGCCTCAAGATTTGCACATTTAAAAATTACGAAATGATCCCTCTCAAGGAATTTCTTGAAGTAGGTACTATAATATAGAGGTGTTCATACATCGAATGTACTGGTACTTTCAAGGTCGGTAATGTACCAGCAAGTAGGTATCCGTAGTTGATTATAACCACTTACCATCATGTGAACTGATTCCTTCTTTACCCCGTTTAATTATAAAAAAATGCATATGCAACATTAAGTCCTTTTATTTACGCACAATATAGCGAATTTGGCAATTAAGATAAATCAAATGGACCTGTGGATTGAACCCATGAATCTTAACCGTAAAGTCACGAGTTCAAATCTGGATTACCACTGCTGACCAATAAGGGTTAAATTTATTTAAAAATAAATCTCCTCCTTGGCGCTGAATAAAACATCAAAACAAAATCTGCGTGTCTTGTGTGAAATTCTAAAATTAAATAGATTTTTTTAATATGCGAAAATAGCTTGGCCCAGAACTGGGATATTTCTGGGCAAAAGTATTTTCGCACACAATGGCGTAGATAAATAAAAAAAATCACATATCTAACTTATATCTGTTCTACGAGTATATCCAATGTCATATATGTATGTATATTCTAATTGATCGTAAAACTGATTTATTTTAATTCCCTCTTTATAAAGTAAATATAAGAATAGTAGCGGTAATAAAATAGTGTCAAGACGAGTGTACCAATGTTCAGAATCGCGCAACACTGCACCCCGGTGGCTGACACACCCTCTAGGATGTCCAATCGGGTAGCTTCCCGTCCGTTTTGCGTACATTACACTCATGAAACAATTTACTAGAAAAAATATATACTGCTTAATCTGAATGTATGTTAAAACGTTTGTAGGGTTCTTAAACAAAGAAATATTTGTTTACATTTTTTACGTATACATAGTCTCGATTAGGATCTTTACGTTCTTGCACCATATAATCAGTTTTTTATATACCTACTTGTTAGGAACAAACAATCTCTAACGTAAATCATAAGAAGAAAAAACTGAAAAGAAAAATCTATCACTATCAGGTGTTTATGATAACAACCGGGACCAATCTCTTCACGTGCTCTCTAAAGCAATTATTACAAGTACAAATATCACCGAGTGTGATATTTATACAAGTACCAATATCTGCCCCGAGCAGGAATCGAACCCCAGAACCACCAGAACGGTTGCCCATATCAATCGGTTGGCGTGTCTATTGTAGTAAAAAAAGGATCATTAAAGTCGGACTGCTCTGTAAAAAGTTCTGTGAAATCGATAATCTCCTTCTTTTTTATCTGTTATTAAACCGAAAGACAGTTCTTTTGACAAAATGAATACACAGACTTGTATTGTGTTTCAAAGAATATATGATACCTATTTAAAATTATCATGTCCATGATTAACCAAATCAATTAAAGTTACTAGGTCATTTAATATACCATTAGCTTACTATGAACCTTGTTTTAAATAAATTACTATGAAGTTTAACTCCAACTGTAATATTCCCAAAAAAAAAAAAACATATTTTGTGTTATAAAAGTTCAATAACATCAATGAGGTCCAAAGCAAATGAAGACAAATCAAAAATGCTAAGAAATTCAATAAGCGTCCACAATTCTTTGGATTGTCACCCCAACACCGGGAATAACTTGACAAATTACACATATAGCTCCTAAAAATTGTTAACACTCTTATTCTTTACGCAATAAGGAATGGTTTTGGTTGATTATTCGTTTTAAAAACGCAAATAGTTCGTCTTGCAAAGCTCCGAGATTGAGTGCGGGGCACCGCGGCGAGGGTTCGATTATTATTCGAGTCGATCTCGATACTCCACTCGATGCATTGCAGGGAGCTGCATTATACGAGTAAAGTTTCAATTCGATTTGTTGTCAGATCGCTCGACTTGTGTCGAAATGTTACGCTCAATGTTTACACGACTTTCAAAGATCACTTGTTATAATTTAGATAATAGGTCATACAATTTAAAAATTGTGGGTAACTGAAAAGCATTTAATTTATTTAAACAAAAAAGACAGCGAGTTACTTAAACATACGTATTGGGAAAATAAGAAACACGGTGATTATAATTTTTTTGACTTCAATTATTAACTACTGACAGAAAAATCATATACTTTACGACATTAAATAAATTATGTGGTAATCGTGTGAATTCTCAGTTCCATCAAATATGTTATACAAAAAAGAAAATACCAAAGGTATACGAGAAAGTTAAATAAATCTCTCGATACGTCGACGGTCAAGTCTACCCTTCGCAATGGTCCGCAAATTCGAGTTTCTCTCTAATACCATATGTCGCGTGGAATTTATTATTTTATTATGTTTTTATTTACTATCCGCTGAGACGAGTGTTTAAGCTGACGTTTATGATATTCTCCTGTGGTTACTGGAGGGGTGCTGATGCGCTATTGTTTCACCCTTCTTGTGTCGGATTGGTTCAATGCGCAAATTTATAAACCATTAATTTTGTATTCATCGTTTATAAAAATTGAATTGTCGTAATCTATACAAAGCTATGATAGATATAAAGAAAAAGAAAATCTAAATTTTAACATTATCTTAACTATTCTTTATATTTCTTTTATATTACGATAATTTTATATGATAATATAGTTTATTATTATTACTTTGCGGTTATTAAACTTAGTTCACTAAAAAGAGAAAGTTATAATACATTTAACTTACTATATAATCTCAATATAAACAAAATATTTGTATTTAATAAATATGTAAATAATATACAACGCCAGTACAGAGACTGTTTGTAATATTATCCATTCGAAAGTTGTACTTCATTAGTGTAGAACCACCGGCGATATTAAAACAAGAGTTGTATCGTAACACTAACTCTATGCAATATTTTAAATCGCTCCTATTGTGTGCACAGATGAAAATGCGAAGTGCAGCTCCGATGATCCGTGCACGATATTATTCTGCACAAAGGGCCCCATCAAATCAGCAGTGCCCGCTTTGAAAAATTAAAATTGCAATTCAAATATACTTTCCTGCGACTAATCGGTACTTTGTATTTATAGCAGATAAATTATTATTAAATACAAATCAGAAAATTATTCAAATATAAAAAAAATCATATATATATATATATATATATATATATATTATTAACAATTATAGAAAATTGGTAAGAACATTTTTGAAATGTGTATATTATAGGCTCATCATTCGACTGGAACGACTAAAATTTGTCCGGGTATATCGAAATACACTGGCATTTCTTGACTTATCTGTGTAACACCAGTCCTGTCCGTAACAGCTTAATATTGGACTAAGTACTATATTATTTTTCTCCTTGCTCTCTTAGCTCAAAAGTCTAAAAATAACCTAATTAATCTAATGAATTGATTAAAAATACAATGATTAATGATTGTAATTCACTTAAGCACTTTTCTGCATTTAACTCGCTTGTACTGTATTTATGATATTATATATATCAGATGAAGTGTTGTTGACCTTCCAGCAACTAGCTGGTGTGCTAGCGGTCGCGGGTTCGATCCCCACGCCTGACAAATATTTTTATAGAGCATACAGATATTTGTCGTGATCTGGGCGTTTGTGGTTGTGTGTTGTGTGTTTCCGTTGAGTTTCAGGCGTTTATATTCCTTGTATTCATATATTTTTAATGTGTCAATAAACTATTATCACAGTTTTTAATTGCTTGTAATGTTTCCATAGTGAAAATAACTGACAGAGCACTAACTATGTCACAAGTGTCACGAAACACAAAACTACATTACGATACATACCGCTAAATCTCAATGTAGCTAAGTGAAATGAAATTAAATGAAATGAAATTATTTATTTCGTCACAAGGTGATTTAACACACTTAACGAATGTCTAAAAAAATCATTTAAAATAAATATGTCAAATTATTACAAGTTAATGTGTCTCGGTAGACATCATATTACTATTATATCAAAATCGAAATCAAAAACAACTTTATTCAAATAGGCCCATAGAGCACCTTAGAATCGTTATTTTACAAATTATAATATCATTGGCTTTATTAAATATTACAATAAATAACTTAATCTAATGTCTCTATGTTGGCCGAGAGGGAGAAAAAACCGGAGGAAAAAAACTCTCGGTACTCTTTATACAAAATATATGAATAATGCACAGTATGACCATGAAATGATCAGGACAAACACGAGAAAGCTAATCGTATATGCCGAAATTACCACATGCCACCTGCTCACAATATTGTATAACTATATCTAATGACAATGTACATATTGATAGCCTGGCCGAGTTATATTCAATCCCATGCCTTTTTATCATTTAGAAATTCATTAATGTCATAATAAGCTAATTATATATATTAAATATATTATTGTATTAATAAGTCACTAGCAGATCGGCAAATAAGTTGTCCTCATCGTGCTGTTTAACTTTATATTGGACATATGATGATGACATAATTATAATCTAGTAATGTGCCCAGGTAGATCTCGATAGGCCCAGTTCGACGATAGTTCCACGATAGTTGCACAATGTGCATGTACGTATATGAGTGCACTCATTGTCTAAGAATCTGTTTAAAATGTAAATGTATTTATGTCAAAAAATTAAACAAAAATAAACATCAAATTATTATTAAAATTAGCTTTCATCTACATTATGAAGATCAATCTTAATTTTGAATGGAACGCAGGTGTTTTACAGGGTTCGCTGTGCTAGTGATAACCGAGACGTCAGGGACAAATAGAGAAATACATATATTCATTCATATTGCTGATTGACACGGTCATGTGTCTGAGCAGCGCGGCGGGGAACCTCAAGGGTTGTTGAAAAAACACTGCCCCGCCCTATCTGCCTCAGATTGGGGAACGATTTCAATCAGTGCACGAAATGACATCGCCAATTTCTGAAAATGTATTTGATTACTTTGCGAGAACAATTTGTTTTTAAATATTCAATTAAACACGATTTTGAACAAGTAATTAGTTTGAAATTATAATTTATTTTAGTAAAGCAATATTTATGTCCCAGACTTAAATATAACCGAAATGTAAAGTTGAATTCGATGTAATAATATTTTATTAAAGTACAACTTGGTGATATGTTCAACTTTGTTATTTAAACAACATAAACTAATATACTGAATATAATAGTTTTCGATTAAAGAAAGGTGATTAACGGTACACACGGTTACGGATAAGTGCCTTAATAACGAGCCGTGATTTATAAACACGCAAGAGGGAAGTGTGCCTATAAATTAACTTAAAACAATACAATACCACGCAAGACGCATTAATTTATCAATCTGTGCAGTTATTTGATTACGGTCCCTAAAAATCTTAGGACGCTACGGCCAAGGAAGGGGTCGTAGGGTCTCGATCGAAGCGACTGATAATGCATATATCATGGGGTACGGTAATAGATGAAGTCTTATTTGAATATTGTCCTCGATCCGTGGGGGGCGCGTAAATTAAATTGAGAGACCTTCTGTGCAGGTAATTTAATAAAATTCGAATATTAACTAAGGACAAACAATAGATTTTATAAGGAATCGTTTTTAATAATATTGAATTTTAGGTATGGTGAATAATGTTGGTGCTTACTCTTTAATTATATGATGTAAACATGATCTACACTAATGTTATAAAGATGTTTGTACTTTTTAAATGATTTTCTATAACTTATATAATAGAATTGGAGTAACAACAAAGGACAGAAGCTAACGAATCTAAAAGATATCGAGTCTAGTAAAAGTATTATCACTACAAATATTTTTATTTTATTAACTTGATAGAGACTTGTGATGGCTTACGATGGTCAATAATATAAAATCTGTAAAACTTAAAATTTACCTAGATAAAATAGTTATATACATCTGTGTATAACTATTTGTATACTATTATTCATGCGATTTCTTAGTAAATATATATATAAAAGTATTTATTTTGTATTCGGTCAATATAACGTGGTTGAACACGTGGCGTGAAAAATGAGTGACCCGCGGCGATAGCAGTGTGGGCACCGCCTAATGAAGTAGAAGGCGATAGCGCCCTATGCACGCGTCCTAATTTTCAGTACGTCGCTTGAACTAAGTAATAATAATTTTTATATGTTTTTCTTTTTATTTTAAAGTGATTTTTTGTACATAAGGTTGTTTGTTGAACGCGGTAATTTGAGGAGTTACATGTTCTATTAGAAAAATTATATGTAGTGACCTACTGAAAAGATAAATCACCTTTAGTTATATTTACTCATTAGACAAGTATCAAAATTATATTCGGGTAAAATCGAGAGCATCGTTAAGTATTTTCAAACGACAAAAAGGGTAAAATTACATTTTTTTTAAAAGACGTTTGCAGTTCAGACTTATTTATTAAACACATTAAAAAACTTACGTTTAAAAAAAGTAATAACACATAAAATGTTATTACATTTTCTTCATTCATCAATTTTAAAAATAAGCTACCCTAGTATCTATCTACCATCTTATCAACTTACATATATAGAAATAATATATTTTATAAGTAACATTTTTGTGAAAATTGTTTGTACTCTATCAATATGTGTATTATAAAAATAAAAATAAAAATTATTTATCGAAAAGTAGTCCAGCAACTGACTAATGAAGCAGAGAGCGATAGTGTCGTGTGCATGCACCCTAACTGGTGCATTGAACGAAGCCAAATAGACTTTAATACAGTACAACCTTGATATAACGAGCCTCAATATAACAAATTCCTCGATTAAACGAATTTTTCAAAATCCCCTCGAACTGCCCGTAAGAGATAATACAAAATATACCTCTACATTACGAATAACATTTATCAAAAACCTCTTTATAACGATTTTTCAATCATTGCAGAATATAGGTAGAAGGTATTTTTACATCTATTTAACGAAATTTTTCAACTTAAAACCTTGATATAACGTATCCTATTAATTATTTCCACTTAATTCCAAGTTCTTACCTCGTTAAAACGAATCGCAGTCCAGTCTAACCTCTATATAACAAACCTCATTATAGCGAATTACTTGGTATAACGAATATTTCCTAATTCCCTTCAGTTTCGTTATATCGAGGTTGCACTGTATAAAGATTTATATAAAATAAAGATTTTAAATATATATATTAAAAAACATCCAAGTACATGTATAGTATAGTATGTGGTACAATTTCTCAGTCCGATTAATAAATATATTTTTACGTGCCTATTTATTTTGGAAGGTTATATGCATAACATAACATTATGATAAATTTCGTCGGGTGGAAAATTGCAATTTCGTGGAAAACCTACTCGGTAATCATAAATAAAATAAAAAATGGTAAAGAAATAATTAAAACGGTTGCGATTCGGATTGAAGAAAAACCATTTCTTTAAAAATATATTTAATTATAATTTTATTTAATGAATTATATAATATTATTAGATACATAATTTTAGGGAGAGCTTTCAGAGATACCCTTAATATTTTCTCTAAAAATGGCTGATAGATGGAAAGAAATGGATGAGGAATCGGGCAGGGAAGAAATTGTCAAAATCCCGGCGCACATGAGCCAATAAGCTAAATTGAAATACCTTCTCGATGTTAAACGAGTCTTTCAGAGTAATTGGTTGACGGAGCTTGCAGGTTAGGGTTGCCACGGTCCCATTTATTTTAGAATTAAATGACAAAATATATGTATGATCTTTATGTGAGACCTACCTTTTTTCGCTGTCCCTGATGTATTTTTGCTAGCCGATAAAATATAAGTAATTTTCATTTCGACGTTTTTTTTTTACGATTTTCTATCAACATTATTAACAAGAAACCACCACTTGATTAAAATATAATAAGATGTTTTATTAAAAAAGTTGAAATTATAGAATTTTGTATCAGATATCGTAAAATTGTGAAATATAGTATAGAGTAGAATCTAACCTTTTTTAATACATATCTTTTAGAAATCAAAATGTTAGATAAAAAGTCCTAAAGTCTTCATTTCTTAACTCGTAGCAGATAGAAAACCGAACATTCCACTTTAGTCTGGTCCCAATTTGAATGGACTACCTGACATTAAAAATACGGATTCGTTCTCAATAGCAAGGACAGTACTAGTCCGGTATTCATTCGCTAAACGAACCTAAACACGTCTTTGAAGAACTCACTTAGTAAACGCTTCGAAAACTTGTAAAGGCAAACTTTATGCCATACACTCTTATCTGTAACTCGATTTCGTTCGAGTATCAAGTGACTTCGTGATGAGATTTATTTCGTTACTGATAACGGTGAATGATAAAGATTATAATTTTTAATAAAAATGAGACTATAAACACCACTAATACAAAGGGAAATATTAAAAGCAAATTTTCAATCTGAGTTATGGCAGTTTATAGCAATAGGTAAATTAATATTAATTTAAAAAACATCATTATTATTCATATATTTCTATGTTTACTTATCAAAAATTAGCAGTTTATCCGGATCGTTGTTTTCGTTGTATAATAAATGATAATTTAAGCCAAATGTCCAAGTAAGTAAAATGTCTGAATATGTTTACGTGTCGTGGTCATAGAAGATTTTTCAAGATCGCGGTTTTTTTTTGTGTGATTCTTCTCATCGTGCTCTCGCACGTAAAATTGTCACACTTGTTATACAAATTAATTTGAAGACTGTGAGGCTGTCTATAAAGTAATTTCTAAGTTGTGTAAGTCAGCAATCACACTGTAAAAAAAAGCTAAAAAATTGTCACATTCTACATAGAACAAAATGAAAGGCATTCTTACTACTAGATATATAAAGATAAAAAAAACTTTTTTTAAAAAGCCGACTTAAAAAAGATAAAGACACTAAAAAGAACAAAATTGTTTTTTTTTTTTGGGTGCTTTTTTATGTTTATTACCATATATTTTTCAAAGCAATAACTAAGAGCAACATCATTTGGAACAATTTTAGGCTGCTACCTTTAAAGCGTTTTATTATATGTCTATTGACTTTAACATCTATAGGTAGGTTCTCGTATTTATTTTTGTTTTTGGGACCACCTTAGTATTACCTCTACACCTTAAAAAAAAAAAACGCAAACCGGCACAGAATTTTCTGGAAAATAATCGCGAAATATACAGTAATACTCTTCACAAATAATTTTTTAAATCTGATAATAGGGAATATGAAAGTGATCTACATTTACTTGTTTTTTATTTTTCCGATACTTGACGGTCCTGAAATTACATCTAATTTCTAAATTATTAATTTTCTTATTTCGTTTCTATTTGATTGCATAAAATATAACCAAAAAGTGTAAAATAAGCGCGGGACTATTGGTCAATGAAAAGATGACGACACAAGGTACATCTCTAAAAAAAAGTTTTGGTTTTTGTAAATTCATTATTTTTTATTAAAAAGGAATATATAAACAAACAGATAATATCTGATTTTTATGTCCACAGAACTTAATTTTGAGGAATTCAGAGCATTTTAACTTTCGAAATATGAGATATTTGCCTATATTAAGCTGATCTTTAGAACAATATTAACTCGATATTGCATTTAATTTTATGTCTCCTCATAACCTTACACAATTGTTTACGTTATTTTGCATTTTTTGGTTTAGAAAAAAAAATACTTTGTTTGGTGTGCTTTTAATAGTACTTTGGCACAGTGGTACTAGACAATATCTATAAAGTAGTTTTTAGCTGAAAACCTTAAATGAACCTTGAATGACTGTATCCATATAGTCTGTAAACAACTCATATTTGACACGTGATTTTGGAACACGAACGCGCGCGAATAATGGCACCGTTCAAACATGACAAATTAAATAGGTATTTTATATATTATTTGAAACATTAATTCAAGCACTTTTAATAATATTTATATTTCTTATGCGTATAACTCCTTCAGTTTTTGTAGTCGGTTAGAAATGGCTTATCGTTAAAGCGTTATCGAGTAAATTTTTCCATTTTTTTTTAAATATAAATAGTTGTTAACATCGCATTTGATGCGCTTTTTTACACATCATTTAATTATAACTTACATTGAAGTATTATATATATATATATATATATATATATATATATATATATATATATATATAAACGAAAAAATTCGTTATAAAGAGGTTTTTGATAAATGTTATTCGTAATGTAGAGGTATATTTTTTATTAGCTCTTACGGGCAGTTCTAGGGGATTTCGAAAAATTCGATAATTCGAATTCCTTATATTGAGGCTCCTTATATCAAGGTTGTACTGTACATATATATAGCGAACAGTCTAAAATATATAAGTAAATTATTATAAGACTAAAGTATTATGTTATTTTATCATTAAGTATGAGACAGAGACGGATACAAGGGTGTGCATCGATGCATCGAAGCGGTGGGCTCAGTGATGTGTGGACGTTTCATCACGTCCGATGAATATTAGCTTTTATCTATCAATGCCATTTTCGACATATCGTTACATAGCTTCTATAGAGTATTTTGTCCTAGGACGAGATCTAGTGTCCAATTTTACTCAGGCGTTACGATTAATGAAATTAATTTTAACAATAAACAATAATCGCCTCATACTCAACGGCGCCCAGTAGGATGTGAATCCTTTGCGGGGTCCGGAAATACAATCAATACACAAGCAAAAATGCCTAGACCATAACAAACATCTATATGTCCCATACAATATATGTGGGGATCGAACCCTCGACCGCTATAATATCATTTAGTTGCTGTGACCACTGTGCCAATGCGTCGTCATAGTAGTAGTTTTTGCATACGGTCTTGTAAGGAAAATTCGTAATCCTCCACAAAAATCTCTATTGTTGGAATGTATTGTTCTAAATGTTTATTTAAAAATAAGTATAATTTATCATTAAGCTATAATAAAGAAATTAAAATAATTATCATACTTTAAATTACTGCATGTAAATTTTTAATCTTGCATTATTTTCCAATATTTTTTCACTCTTAACTTTTTGTTTTTAGCCTGTTCTATGACATTATTTCTGACTACCGCAGGTTGGCTGGAAGAGATATCTTCTAGATATAAGTCAACCTTTGCTAATAAACATTGTATATTATGCATTACTATACAAAAATTTTAAGTGCGAGAATATTATTTAATATTTATTTATTAATCGTAGAATTAATAAAATAATAATTTCTTTTATTAAGCAAACTGAATTTTAATAACTAATCAAACTGCTACTAATGACAATGTAGTCCAGCAACAATGTCTTCCTAGATTTTTCCAGAATCCATCACTTGATTAACTCCGATCGTAATTATTTCCCTGTCGCGAGGGATTTGTATAATCCTGATTGGGTGCGTATTGCGACTCGATGGAGTGTGTCCGCACGTGCCCAACGTTATGGCTTTTAGATGCTCTGTTAGATCTTGAGGCTATGGGGTTTATTGAAATGATATGAGTTATATTACGTATTTGATTATTATTAATAGGTAATGGAGTGGCGGTCAAATTTATTTAAAATTTTATTCTTTTTTTAATTTTTTGGGTTGTGTAGAAGAAATGGTTAATTAGCCATAAGTCCGCCCATTGTACTACACAATCTCTAAGTATCTTTAAGCAATGTTTAATAATCTATTTGTGGTGTACAATAAAGTATATATAAATAAATATCTTGTAAAGTATCCTGTAAGACCAAGATATTATTTGAAATGGATACTCAGCTTGCTGTTTGAACCCACAATGAACTAATATAAATATTGATAACAAAGTTTATTTAATTTTGTTTTGGAATATTGTTTCTTAACGGCTTTTCTTTAACCAAAATCTGTTTACCGAACCAGTAGATAACTTAAAAACTCCGGTTTTAACGATTTTGCGGTTATACGTTACTTTGAAGTCCCTTGAATTTAACGACTAATTTTGATAGCGAATGGTGCGGTTATAGCGACTTCGGATATTACAGTTTCGGATATAGTGACCAGTTTTAATGAGTCATTCATAAGAAATTCCATGAAATTTCTTGCAGGTATTACGACTGAGTCTATACTCAATGAATGAGTACACAAACAAATACACAAAGGTTCATTTATAGTCATTAAGCTTTATAATCTCTTATTCGTAATCTCAGATGGTCGGCAATTGTGATAATACCTACGCTTAAAATTAGTTACTCCGTAATTTCTGGGATATTAGATCGTTTTTTAATAATGGCACCCGTTAGGAGAACGTTTCCGATTAAAGAAAAAGTGAATATTAGTTCGAGGCTTGAGAATGATGAAAACAATATTAACTTATGCAAAGAATTAAATATTTCGCATTCTACAGTCGGTAAAAAAAAAGCCAATATAGACATCGAAGGAATTATGAAAATGGAACACACTTTAAATTGTACATTAGCACAATCAAAGCAATATTACTGCTTATTTTAAATAGTATTAGTAAGTAAACATTAAGCGATTAGGCGCATTGTATGACTGTTAAAAGTATTATTTGACAGTAAATATTATTTGCATGCCTTTGCATATCAAGTTTTCTATACTCCCCACTCCTACCTGTGGATAAAGTGACTTCCGGATATAGTGATGAAATTACATCGGTTCCTTCCATCCTTCCTTCCATCGTCGTTATAAGTGAAATCTACTGTACTTGACATATTCATATCAGCCTAATCCTTGTTATTCCTAGTACTTGTAACAATATTTATAGTTAAAATGTATATTTATGCATTTTTGACGCAACAACTAGTAAAGCCGGACCAAATTAAAAATTCACCAAGCAGAAGGGAATTAAAGTTAGCAGCCGGGCTGGGGGAGGCCGATAACGCGACAATAGGAATTTGCCGTTCGCGCGACTACTGCCCGCTCTTTAACCCAATTACATCTTACTTTCTTATTCGATGGAGCTTATTACTGAACGAATTTAGAAGACTGTACTATTGTTACAAGTTTATAATTTAGAAAATTTTAAAAGTTACAACTGATGGGAGATTCGTTAAAATGTCTAAGAAATTTACATTTATTTTCTGTTGGAGGTACTTTTATGATTTTTAAAAATCGATAACTCGTTTGTTCCTCTGTTTAATTTTTCTTCGTTTTCCTTTTTACGACTACAAAAAACCCTAAAATGTGCATTATTTTCTCACTATCAATAATATATGAATCAAATACTAACAACAAACACAACTTCTGTCGCTATTTTAGATATTTTGTCGTAACAATGAAACCCTTAATCGAACGGAAATAAAAGTCGATAAATTTGAATTGAAAGCCATCGTCGAAACAGATTCACTTTAAATCAATTTGGAATTAGCCACCGCCTTCGACGTAAGTGATAAAACGTTACTGTTTCATTTGGTATAATATATACAATTATAACTCAGACAGTTGGTACTGAACTGAAATGGAACAGATTGTAAAAATATCTCACGGCAGATCAAAGGAGATCCTCCTATATAGGAAAAGGCTTGGAGCACAATTAACTATGCTGCTCTATTGCACTTTGGCGGATAACTTCCCTACCCAGAGTAACCACCGATCAAACATGGTGTTGATAACTCTTGGAGGCACTCTGGGATGACCGACAAGAATAAAAATTCAGACCAGAAACAAATGTTTGTTTGTAAATATCGGTCTCGAGCGGGAATTGAACCCTCCACCGTCAGTGTTAATAGATGTTTCGACACTGGAATTAGTCGTCTTTTGGACCAATTGTCAAACAGACCGAAAATAAAAATCGGATCAAAGCTTTTCTGTATGACACTTGTGATGAAATTAGGTATCCCTATGACAATGGAAAAAGTCCATCGCATATAGATATTGAGTCAAAAAATGCTGCTTCTGCAGACTTGGTATAGCAAAGGTATTCTGAAGAATTGTAAATGATCTCAGAGAAACTCATTGTTCGTAACTAAAATTTTGATGTTTGGAAACTGGCCGTTACCCCTTTATCTACCGAGGCTAGCTAAAAACACCTTTAGAGGGTTCCTTTATGTTTATAAAAAATTGTAACAGATTAAATTTTGTACATTGAAGATAAAAATTTATTAAGACGTCTTATAATCGATACTTAATAATACTTAATTAATATTTTAATTAGTCTGTATATAGGTCGCGCATATTGCCCAAACTTAAATTTAAACGATCGATGCTTGTCAACGGGTTTTTGTACAATTGGTACTTATCACTGTTGTTGTCGTTTGAAAGAAGTTTTTTTTTATTTTCAGAGCCGTCTTCATAGATTTCTGCAAAAGCATTTGTAAAATTGTTAATCAGAGGAACAGCAAATAAAAATTATGTTGAATTGATATAATTGTATATTTTAATTACAGTATAAAATAAGTTTGATTAATTAATAGGATAGGCTTAGGTAAAGAAATATTGTATTTAAGTACTCTGTAAAATAATTAAGTGTAATGTATATAAGAATAAAAGATGATTACTGGAATGTAAGAGTCGACAGAAAATATTTTGAAAATAAAGTCTCAGACTATGTTAGAGGGTAGAATAAATTTAAAAAAAGGAAATATTTTAGAAATTATCCGGTAAATATTACAAGGTTTTTGGTTTGTTGGATCAGAAATTATAGATATTATATATACCTAGGGTATTAGGTTCAAATAACTTGAAACTCATCTTTGAACATTTAGCTCATGCTATCGTCAGACTTTACCATATAGTCTTAATAATGGAATGCACTCGCGAACGAAGTCGCGGGTACAGCTAGTCGTCAATATAATCACCAATATTTATATTCATAAAAAATATTTTTCCGAAAATTTTATTAAGTAAGGAAGAGTGAGGACTTATCGAATCAATATTCTGATATCGATATTGTCTTGATGTGAAGGAACAAACATCTTTAAAATAAAAAAAATATGCTTTTTATTATTTGCACTACTATTTGCTATTTCCCTAAGGAAAACAAAATTTTAGTTTTAAGTACTACTTTATAACTTGATATTAAAATTTACGATAAATTACTCGTGAGTACAATACTAATAGCGAACAATTTATGTGAGTAGCTCAACCTCTCGATAGCCTTACAACATTCTATAATTGAATCTTTTTAATAAAAGTCAAAGGAAATTAATTAATAGTCAAGTGCCTCGGCGACCAGTAAAATGTTTTCTCATTAACGTCTCCACTAAGATTATTTCGCCATAAGCCCCCACCGCATTACTAATCACCGCTTCAAACACTCCGCGCCCCCTGGCCGTCGAGCGCACTAACCCTCCCTCGCTGGCCGAATTGAAAACGTATAGCTTCACACACGGAAATCACTGTATCAAAGGCGGGTAGGTAGTCGTAAACAAGCCAAGATTTATATAAATTTTGTACACAAGGGCTCAAGATTACAATTATTATAAATAATCAATATATATTTAAAAAAAAACTCACAATTTTGTCGCCTTCAATTACAACACATTGCTTTCTACTTAAGCTGGAAAAAATGATATAATCACCGGAACAATAGGTCGCAGCGTACCACAAAGACTTTCTAAAAAATAGTACCGCATGTCGTTATGTGTCTCGCTGATTTTGTAAATACTCGGCTTTTCCCTAGGTAAAGTGAAGTCCAATAGACATTTTCCGATGCTCAATTTTCATTCGTTTTGCAGAGGCAGCTAACTGAATTACACGAACTATTTGCAATCGAAACTACGTACAAACGTTCAATAAAAGTGAACGGGGCGCTTGGAAACATTTTCTTTCGTTTGTTTCCTTTCACATTATCGTAGAAGGGGATGAGGCGGGTCTGACTGGACGTACGGGCTTCGCATTTAAAAGCGATATAAAAAAACTTGGGCTTTTATTTCGCAGGATGACCTAAGTGGCCGGCCGGGCCGTACAAAAACCCCTCTTGGACTTACCTGTATTTTTCCACTTATTTATCCAGCGTTTTTTTTTATATAGCCGGCATTTGTTAGTGCGCGTTTTGTCTGTTTGGGAAGATCTTGTTTTTTAACGAGTACTTAGGGTCTAATTAAAAGGAAAGCTCCGCACGGACATTCGAGGCCTTTTGATGCCCACTGTTATTACTTTACGTATATGAATTTAATTCGCTTGGATGGAGTTTTGAGTGGTGACTGACTGCTTTTTATTTATAATTTGAGAAACGTTATTGAACTGAGTGGTTATTTCAAATACGATCTAATCCTATTATTGGATTTTAATTTACATGATTTTCAAGAATGGTTCTTTAATTATCTTGAAGATAAAGACAATTTTTAATACGCGAATTTAAGTGTAATACTATCATTTAGTAAAGAGTTAAAGGAGCACTGTCTTGTGTTACGAAAGGTGTTCCCGAAATAACCTTAAATAAAGATGGCGTTGCTATACCGTTTTTAGACCGTTTTTAAATTAGATAATTTATTTAACTCGCTAACCATTTAACTTTTAATTACAACACATTTACTAACTACTCTACTACTTCTACGTTACTCTCAAATTTCAAGTTATCTAAAACAGTTAAGTTCACATCACATTTCCACTACACCAGCGCCCCCTTTATTTAATGCTATTTTGGGAACACTTTTTGTGTCAAACAACCATACGATATAGTGCTTCTTTTACCTCTATACTTCATGAATAACATATGTAGGTACTTATGTCGTGTGAAACTTCTATTTTGGCGTAATTATATTTTTGATATCATTCATAATTATATCGGGTACGGTTCTTAAAATTTGTAAAACGCAAAATTATTTGAATATAATGTAACGTGTACTTAAAACATATTGTTTAATAAAAAGAATCGTCTTATTCAGAACTCAGTACAAAATCATTCCTAATGTAATAACGGTCATCAGTTAGCAAGTACCTAACCTAACGAAAAATATTTATTGGAAGAAGATCCATTCTTGTCCCATTTTCTAAATGTTTTTTTTTATTTTATTTTATTATTATTTACTTATAGTACTTTTAATAATATACTAGTTTCGATATATTCCGTCCAGCAAAAAAAAACCCCTTGTTTCTGATAGTAAGTGTTGCTTTTACAAAAATGTTACTCTTATATACATTTCGTATAAGCAAGATGCTGTTAGCTCAATAATGACTTTGATACATATGTACCGATATATATACCGGTTCGTAGTGATCTAGCAAACCGGATTCCGATCTAATCTTTCTTGTTCATATGAGTCAAAGAGGCCTTCGGCTAGCAATCTCACTCTTACATCCTTTAACAGATACAGCCATTTACGAATATTATTAGGTATTTGTATACTTTTGTTCAATACTGTCATAGGATTCTAATATATAAAAAAAAATGTCGTACGTGCCATCGTAGTATGTAAAACATCAACGAATCTAGAGTTCAAGGATACAACGAGCAGCCGGTTGGGTGGTGATCCAGAGTGACAAGGTCGGCGCGTGTACGCACATCTCCACGCCACATTAGCGATTTGTAACTAGACTTAACTCAACATGCTTATACTGCTATAGGGATATCTAGTACTCGAAGTTTAAAAAACACTTTTCTATAACCAAAAATTATAAAAATATTTATTACCCAATTTTTTTTAATCCAAATTAATATCATAATGTTAAATTCTTTCTCCATTAGAATGCTACATTATTCAGAAGTAACATAGATCATTAAACATAATACTACGAACAGTAATAACCAAACCGAATCAGCCTGTAAGTGTCCCACGACGGGGCAAAGGGCTCTTCTCCATATAGGAGAAGGGTTGGAGCTTAACCCACAACAGCTCTACTGCGAGTTGGTGATTAATTTCTCTATCATGAGTAACAATCCGTATCAGGTGTCTATGATAATAACCGGGACTCATGGCTTTAAGATCTCTCCAAAGCCCGGTAGGTAAACCCACAAGGACATACGCCCAGACCGGAAACAAATATTTGTAAAAATACAAATATTTACCCCAGCGGGAATCGAACCCGCGACCGTCGGTGTTAAAGCGACATCGTTCCGATCGATTGTGATCAGTTCTTCAGCTATAAATATAATCATGGTCGAAACCACGAGGCATGTCTAGAAAATTATTGAATTAATTTTATTATAGCCTTTAAAAATATTTTCCATTGAATTAAATTAATCAAAAATATAGAGAAGTACTGTAATAATACAAAAATAATATATAAGTATAATATTCCTTCTAATATTAATGTGGTCATCAAAGTAGAAATAAATATTTGGAAAGTAATAAACTGAACGTCGAGTTCGTAATGAGGAAAGCACAATTTCCAAGACATTGAGAGTAACTTAAGTCCCATCGACAGTAAACGTCAAACGGAGAATGACTTGGCTTGCGCGTGAGTTGACTTTTGGCCCGACGCCATTACGACTTTAATTTCAAATATGACAGATGGCGTAATAAAATTTATTTATTTTAAATCATACACGAAATAACCCGCCGTAATGAGAATGTATATGTCCTGCATTATAGGTGGAGTGTCGGACCATTCGATCTGAGATAGTCCTTGATTTACTACTCGACATTTGAGCGCACTAAATCATTTTTGTATAGGACTCGAGAAACTATTAACTATTATTATTGTTGGCGAACTACGGAGGCCTTTGTGCGGTCAGACCGTCGCAGAGATAGATGAGTTTTTATTTTATTTTTTTACCGAGGTCTCGTCTGACGGATAAGCAGTCCAAGATTAATTCGATTTTAAAAATTAAATTTTTAAAATACTATGAAAAAAAGTATCGAAGTTTAGACGTTTATTTTAGTTACAATAATTAAGACAAGTCCTAATTTTATTGAATAATATAAAACTATATGTAGAAAATTGTTCAATTACACTATGAGCAATTCAAATACCTAGAGATGATTTTATACAGGATATTCTCAGTGAATACAGACATTTCATGTACTCGTAGTAATAAACGCAATAATCACTTTTTATAAAATGTTATCGAAACTGAATGTATTTTTAGATATACCTTAAGTAAATATATATATTCAGGTACGTTACCGATAAAGCGTATAATTCAGTAATTAATTATAATACCGAGTCGTTCTACACGCACTATAACGCCGTTTAGAAATTATATAAAAAATATTATCATTTATTTTATAGGTACTCAGCCTTGTCAATATACCAAGTACAATTATTTTGTAGTGTATTATAAAATAATTGGTATTATAACTAAAATTATTCAAATCGGGATATTTACCATGTTTTTTGTTTTTATTTGTTGGAGCTCGATATTTCGACATTATCTACGAATGTCTCGTGAACAAGACATTCGTAGATAATGTCGAAATATCGAGCTCCAACAAATAAAAACAAAAAACATGGTAAATATCCCGATTTGAATAATTTTAGTTATAAAAATAACCATGTTAATTTAAAATCTTAAAAAATTGGTATTATATTGTATAGTATACATATAAAATTTATATTATTTTACAAACAAAATATGCGGATTGTATTAGGTTGTGGTTAGATTTATTTTTGGCTTGTGCCTTATCAAATTCAAGTCTTAAGGAATGGGTTTTTAACATAAACTTAATTAATATTAAACATTTCAGCCAATAGATTATGATTCATTTTTTAAAATATTAAATCCTGGGTATTCTATAAAATACCAATATACACAGTTTTCCGGTAACAGAGATCATAAATTATTACTGTGAAATAAATTAAGTCAACATATCAACACCTTTACAAAATTATAGATATGGCTTCTTGGTTTTTTTTTCTCAGAGTTATTATTTAAGATTTCTATTAATTTTAAGGCAGTTTCTCACACTGTGAAACGTTTGTGCCAAATGTTTGCGTGACATTGGTTGTGATGTGAATTTTTTTGTTCGAATTCTAACAATAGAAATCGGTAGGTTAGTATGTTTGATACCAATATGAGTCAATGTTTTAGGGTCGTTGGAACAAAAGAAATAAGAATAGGCAGAAGGAGCCACGCTGTCTGGCGTTTTCATGTGAGGTCCGATGATCGATTATGACTTTATTTTTTTGGTGTGAAATTGGCGGAGAGCTATTAGATTACTATGAAATATTAATGGATGTTATATCCTTTTCGATATCATTTTCATGTTTATCAAATTATTCTTATTTTTAATAATACTTCAACTTAATTTTTTCATTATCTTTCTCTTAATAATAAATCTATGTTTGTAACACATTAACCTTACTGAGCGGTATATAGATATTTTCTAAGACCGGCGCGCTGATTAAATTCAACATATAAAAAAAGGAATAGTGACATAATGATATGAAAGCAAGAACAATAGGTGGTAAGTTTGCACGTGTAATTACGTCGGCCGTTGACCCTGCAACAACAAAACAAAACAACAATGGAACGAGCGCGGTAATGACTCCTAATGCGAAGTGTGATGTAAATTAATAGAAAATTATTAAAATAGTGAAAAATGTACGATTAAAATTTTATTTATAATATATTTGTTTAATTAACAACGTCGATTATTTTGTATGGTTTTACTTTTTTGTAATTTTTTTCTGCTTTTTTAATTGTATATAAAAAAAGGGAAAACATTGATATAGTTACTGTAAATGTTAGACTTCGTCTTGGTTCTGTAAAAAGTAGAAAACTGTCTTAAGCGAGTGTATCAACTTCCATCATTTCTGTAAAAGGTATTTGTGAAGTTCAGTCATAAATAAAAGTAACAGATTAATAATAACCATTTCATTACTTAATAAATATGAGTCGTGTAAAACATTTTATTACCAATAATTTACAACTTCGCGTCGTTGAATGTAAAAATGAAATTAAAACAAACCATTAAACCATTTTATACGAGATTCCCTAACAAGGACGCTTCCCTTAACCGGATCGGGAGCACACCTGGGTACTCGAAATTTGCCCTAAAAGGTCTCAAACGACAAACCTATCTATTATCATACGGTCATAAGTTGAATTATTACCGATTAAATTGTTACTGTAATATAATGAGGATAAGACTCTGTTTTGATTGACAGCCTTCAAGCCTGTTGGTAACGATTGGACATAAGTCGTTCCGGAAGCAAGGCGAGTCGAGATGGTAGATTTTTAAAATGGAACGTTTGATTTGCATTTGAATAAGAGCCCCCGGCGACCCAGGTGCGCGAGTACAGTCGGGAACCGAAAACTTTTTGATATATTTTTTTAAAGGGAGCTAGCAAAAATTAATATGAATGACCATTTCTGATTGACGGTGTTCGTAGTCCAATATGATTAGCATACGAATTAAACTTGGTCGCAGATATTTAAATGTAGTCGCAGGTTCGTAAAACCTTTAGATTTGTTTTATATATTAAAAATATCGAACAATGAATAATTAATGAAAAAAATAGCGAAACGCACGCTTATATATTTGTCAATATGTTTTTGAGTCAGTTAATTATATAAAAAATAATTCAATGTATTTCTCTAAAGAGTATAAAACATTTAAAAATAGTATAATTTTTTTTTAAATTAAGATCTATCAAATATAATTTTTAATACTTTTAATAATTCTTATTAAGGTACCTATTTTAATTATTTAGCTAAAAAGCAATTTTTTATTTTTATTTTAAGCTATTTCCTCGAAGAGTGTACCTACACGTATTCATTAGATTTGTTAGTTCAATGTGATTTTACACACATGACAATAAACACAACGCAGTTATTATAACAAGAGTATATTGTATGTTTATTTTGATTATCTATGTAAAAACTTTTTATTAAGTATCAATTTTCCGAAATATTATTTAAAAATGAAAAAAAAAAGTTTTTTCAAACGTTCTAATAACATTATAATGATTCTTTGTTACTAAGTCAGTACAAATAATATAATACATAAGTGCAATTATTATAATTTAAAATTAGTCTAAAGTTAATATTAAAAAACATAAACAAAAACGTATTCATAATATTAACTTCAAATTTCAAATTTTTCATTCGTAAATGTAATCTGAATCATACATATCAATTTACTTATGAAAATTGAGCAGGCAGACTTGGGAACTTAATAAGAAAACATCCACTAATTTTTTTTTAAAGCGTGTTTAGAGCAACCGCCTTGTTCGTTCATTGTTTGATTTTTATTATCATCACGAACAAAGAATGCGTAAACGGTAGCATTATCGGTCCTTGTGATCATTTTTGTACTATATTTATGTTTTTTTTTCTTTTTTGAAAGAATATCGAGATGCGGTTACGTGATATGACGTCTCTGGTTGCGCAACCTTGAATTAGTGAGCTTTTGTTTCAAGATCAAATTTTGAGTAGGTACATATTATTCGGTAATTTATTCATGATAGTTTTATTAGTTATATATATTTGAATAGTGTATTTTTTAATAAGAAAATCGTAAACTTACCAAATAAGTGAGAAGTTGGTTATCAAACTCACCGTTCGAAGTAGAACTATAGTGACTATTTCACGGCGTTTTTATGTGCGAGTGCTATACTGTCCCGGTCGAGCCAGCCGTAAACGAGTTTCACTTATGTTCATACATAATAGTCTCTACCACAACCTCGGTAGAGCTCTAGTACCTATACGGTAAAATGTACTTATAAGAGTAGAATTTTTTTTTTCATTTACTTGTAAAAATAAGTTGTAATAGTGTAACAAAAGATGACCGTTCTAGTGTAGTGGTGCGAGTAGTCACCTCAAACTGCACGCTGACGGTCGTGGGTTCGATTCTCGCTTGGTGCAGACATTTGTATTTGTTTCCGGTCTGGATGTAGGTACGTCCTTGTGGATCGGGGAGGTGTGTGCCTCGGAGAGCACGTAAAGCCGTCGGTCCCGGTTGTTATCATGACACCTGATAACAATCATTACGCATGGTAGGAAAATTATCCGCCAACCCGCAGTGGAGCAGCGTGGTGGATTAAGCTCCAACCCTTCTTCTATACGGAGAAGAGGCCTTCGTTCAGCAGTGGGTTGCTTACATGCTGATACAGTGTAACAAAATAAATAATAATACATTGAATTAACGTTATTTAGAAGCAATTACTTTTTTACAAATTATTATTTAATTTAAGAATTAAAAAATCCTTATGCTTTGCTCTGTGATGATATAATAAGCAAGAAGTTATAAAACCGATTAAAACAGATCGATTCAGCCACAATTGAAGTAATACTCCTTAATTTCGTAAAGTTATATAAAATATGTATATATCTCCTCGACAAAAAGACTTCTTCGTTGGTTTCTATTAATACTCTTTAATGTCAGTAATATTGTACCACAGAAAGAAAGATTTAAAGTTTAATTAGACATGAGAATTCATTACAGATATACTTATAACTAATTTTATATCTTGGCGGATATGCTTATAACTAATTTTATATCTTGGAATTTCTTGCAATATCACATGTATTGTATGGGCAATTGCCAGTTCGCCATTTGCGGGCGCCATTTTGAAAATTTATATAGCCTATGTCACTACTACAATTTAGACAAATCCAACGACACCTCATATGTCAAAAACCGTCCAGCCGTTTGGGCTGTAGGGCGTGCCAAAGAAATGGACATACATACATACATACATACATACATACATACATACATACATACATACTTACATACATACATACATACATACATACATACATACACTCGAAAAACATAACCCTCTTTCTGTCGCAGTCGGGTAATAAAAAATTGAACGCTTTGTCCGAGTTATCTACTCCGTTGGGAATGTTAAATATTCCCAAATATTCATTTCCCTTCTATATCAATTTGTAAAAATAATTAATTTGACTTTATTTTAATGATAATAATAAATTTATAATAATATAATGTAATAAACTCGAAAAGTATGTTTGTTATTATAAATTACTTTTGAAAAGTTTCGCTTTTCCTAGACGTACTCATAATTTAATATCGTCTTTGTACTGCGCGTGTTGCTATTTATTTATTAACATCACTTCTCTCCTACAGATATAAAATATTCTTATGCTGATTAATTTTACTTTTGAAGGTTATGTGTGACTACATATGTGAATAAAATTACTTTTTTTAAACATTCTTGAAGTATAATTAATACCTGAGTACTTCTGGAAACATAACGATAACTCGGATTTTTTCATTTCAATGCTAACAGTTAATTTAAAAGGACGAACAACGTTGTTTGATTGGCCCCTTACCATAGTTGATATTAGAAACGGACAACCGTGTGTGTATGTTAAAAATACTATTTATATATTATTAACATACACACCGACCAAACATTACCGACTTCAAAAAAAGGAGTAGGTTCTCAATTAGTTTGTATTTTTTTAAATGTGTGTTACTTAATAACTTTTTACTGGATGTATCCATTTTGATGATTATTTTATATTCGAATGATGATACCTGTCATGTAGTCTCATTTAAATTTGAAAGAGATCTGACGAGTACTTTTTGAGTTATCCCTAATAATGCGTATTTAATTGACTTCGCCTACGTTGATGATGTTCTAATTTTATTAATTGTCTATGTAAAAGAACATAAAAACTTGATAGGATAGTTTGGAAGAGCATCCCGTGTTCGCTTTCAAGTTTGACGATGTTCTGATGAAGATCCTAGGAGACATGCAACTGAACTCTTCAATAAATGACAGCAAATTTGTCGTGTTTGCTCTAACCACATTTATATGCAATGTTTACACGATCACACAATATAACATCACGCCGTTTGAAGTCGGTATTTGTTTTGTTAAAATTTTAATTATTAAACTCTTTCTGTGTAGTTAAACAAATCATTTAAACTGCGAATGATATTCTTTAAAAATAAACTTAATATCGGTTCAGTAATTCAATGCATACGTGTTGCTAAAAATCATCGCAGTGTAATGGCAGTCTTAGAATAACAAACGCACAAACTTGTTACCGACGCGCCGCGAGCCGTGAACGCCGCTCAACTATTGACCTCGTTAGTTCGAACAAAACGCCACCACTACGTAAAACAACCGCGCCACTCGACGTTCGCCTTTTCCTCTCAAAAATAACTCATCTCGGCTTTTCACGAGGTATCATTAAGCTTCGCCCGCGCCCGCTCTCGTCACCGCTCCCGCGCAAGCTCCGCTCGCCGCGTAATGACGCACCACTCAGCGCAAGGTTGTTTTTTTACCTCATTAACAAAATGCTTTGCGATTAATGTTTGCGGCGCGATTACTGTGAGTATTGCCGTATTGTGAAGTGGGGATGAAGCTCGCGTTATCATTTTCAATGACGTCGAGAAATTGAAGTTCGTTGGATAATTTCCATGATTTATCCGATTGCTCCCGAGACATGTGCTCATGTTTAATTCTTTTTTACAGATTTATGATCGGTGTGATGAGTTTATAATTAAAAAATTTTATTTTTAAAAAAAAATAAATCTTTGGTTGATTTTATCTCATTTTTTAATATTAATTTTTTTATCCGAACAGTTTATGTTCTGCAATCACTCATATAAAATTACACTTAAAGTAATTGGAGTAGATATTGAATCTATAAGACACGTTCATGCATTATTATTGCTGCTTGCAGTCGAAACACTTGAACAAAACGGAGAAGCAGCTCTGAAAGATTTAATTATAACTAGCGAAACGTTAACTTATTATAATTTGAAATTCCAGATTGTATGTTCAACATGGATAATATAAGTATACACCAATTTTGGTTATTGTTAAATATATTGTTTAGTCATTTAAATATTCTGTTTACTATGCGGACCGTATACTTTCATATAGCATTAAATACAACGTTTTTAAAATCTTGTACAATAGATTGTACCAACACATAACTTGTCAAAAATAAATATTTGCCATCAATAAAACAGTAAAAAAAAACTTTTTACGGCCTACTCTACTTTGTATGAATAAAATAAAGAGATAGAAAATGTTAATCAAATACATTAATGCCATATTAAAACCACAGCAAAAATGTTCTCTCGACCAAAAATAAGCGCACATAATGAAGAGTCCTTATTATGGGGAAAATATTTCTTTCAAGAAAATGTGTGGACAATAATTTTTGATTTTCCTCAGCCCTCCAGCGCGACCTCCGTTCTTTTAATTACTGCGGCCGGGAGCCTCGAGAAAATATTTAGCCACGTCCGTACCAGCCTCCGTAATTACTAATGAGCTTATATTTTCTGATTTTCTTGCATAGAAACGGCAGAAATGTTAATAGAATATAATATGTATAAACGTCGAATACGTGCTGTACTACTATTGTTACTCCAACTGTACAAAATCTCGTTGTATATTAAAATAGAACGTTATTGCCTTTTATACGCAGCTACATAAAAACTAGATTTAGATCGATTTTAATTTAATAATGAGTTATGAGATTATTAATTATGCCTTGCAAAGTATGAGACCTAAATAAAATACTAGACTAAATGAAATATTATTCGACTTATGAATTTCCAGTGAAAATAAAGATATGCGTATTCCATTGCTTCCGCTCCGAAATACATTTTCATAGATTTTTTTTTTTGTAAAAAGTAGGCAGTCTTCGTCGGGATGGCGACGGAAAAATAAGAGGAAGTACTCCGGAGCAAATTAGTGAGCGCCTTCCGCAATCAGAGTGGACCCGTTTCTATTACTGAACCCACATTGTACTATTATTTTTTCATCTGCCTAACATTTACATAAATTTGCTTTTGCTGCGGTTTACGAGACACACGAAGATTATTATTTCCTATTGAATGTTTTCGATGTCACATTTTGTAATATTAACAATCTATTAAAAATATTAAATTAATACTAATTTCAATAAAGTAAATAATCATAATTCGAAAGCAGTTAACGCGATTAGTCGTTCGCGGAACCACAACTCATTGATCGGGGTTCTTCACATTAATTTCATAGCAATTAATATATACGAGCAATTCGACAATTAATTGGTGCAAAAAGAGCCGGGAGCTGCTTTGGAATCGCAACGGAATCGCGGCGGGATCGCAGTAAATCACATTCGCACAATGCCGGCAGGTGGCGGCGGCGGCGGCGATAATGCGCGCGTTTAATTACGCGGAATAATTAGTGAACGGAATATTTTCCGGGCCCTAACTATCTCCGCCGTCTTCCGGCGATAACTAGGCGGTAATTGCGGATTAACCTCGCATTCAGAATTTAATAGGTGCTCCACGGAAGCATCATGACGCCCGACCCCAATAACACTATTTGTTTAGTGACGTCGAAGTAATCGCTCCGCAAAATATAATATTATGACGGCCGATACATATAGTATCCTTATAATTGGACGTCATCCACGCGCAGACGTTTTAATTGCAATTTATCAAAATGAATGTAGCTGCGATTTTCAATAGGTATCGAGAAAATTTAATATCGGAGAGTGGGAGCTGTAAATTTCCAATATTTTAAATTCAGCCACGCTCGGCACCCAGTGGCGATTGTTTTAGATCGCGTCTCGCGGGAGGATTCTCGCAATATTGCAGAAGTTACGGCACGTGCTGCCGATGTAATTTGCGCTTTATGGCACGTGAATAATTCGCGATAATCCCGAACCGGCGCCCTCCGCGTCCGCCTCGTCCCTCGCGTAACTACGACGACGTTTGATCTCTGTAATAGAAGGTGAAAAATAATAATATAAGCGCATTTGTCGCTCACCTGCGACAATTCGTCCGAAGTGTAGTTATTGCCGACCCCGGGGGGTGGCTAGTTGAGCGTGAACTTTTGATATCGGCGCGAAATATTAATTTCTCAGCGCCAATAAACAGCGGAGCGTACGTAATGCTGGCAAATTAAGCTGAGTGCCTTTAATAATATTTTGTAGGAAATTTTAATTATGGAGTGCCGAACGATATTACCTTGTAGAGGTGTCGATAGAAATATTTTGAGAGCTAATTAATTTTTGTTATTAAAACGAGGACAATAGCTAGATATTATAATAGAATACTATATTAATAAATAATTTAATATTATAATAAGCAAAATGTGTTTTTGAAGTTAATCTACAATTTGTACTGCAAATAGTTTACACGCTTCCTGATATTTAGCGAATAGATGTAACAAGCACTTAAAAATAAATTATTATTTTCCACAGAAATAAATTTTAATAATTCAAAAAAAAGTCATTCATTAAAGTCAAATCATTTAATTTTATTGAATATAAAGTAGTAGTAAATTTTACCTAATTTCAAGTACCTACTTTAAAATAAATTTAAAACTGTTAATTAAATATAATTCATAGCATAACGACAGTCGCTCGTCAGATAATATAATATAAAAACAGTTCAAAACAGTTCCGCGATTAAGTTAAAAGTCATGTCGATGGGTCAAATATGTCAAAAGTCCTTGTTTTTATGAATAAAATGATTTCAAAAAATGTTTAATAAAGCAGTACCATCTAATATCAAATTGGAACATATATTGGAGCAATTACCGATATTACTTAGCGGAGCGCGCCAGATGGCGCTAGGGTGATCATTCAAAAATCACTGCACATTGTTCTGAGCGCAACTAATTGCGGGGAAAGTGGGGTTGGATGGACTCTGACTAAATCATTTTCTAATAGAATGGCGTATACGCTTTGGTTCATTGTTTTGATGGTAAATCGGGGTAAAGGTACGTACTTCATAGGACACAAAAAAATATTATTTGTATTTTATAATTTTAAATTGATAATTAAGTAATATTGAATTTTCCTTCTGAAAGTAATATATATTTCCGTTAAGCGATGTAAAAGTACAAATTTATAACCAGCTAAAAAAGAAAAATATGTTTTTATTTTATTATACCTTACTCTGAGACGTATATACATTTTACGTACCTAGATACAATTTATTTAATTTTTTTAAATATTTTTGATTTTAATATAGTATTGGGGTAAATTTATCAAAAATATCCTCTTAATCTTAGATTTAGAATAAGATATCATAATTAATGAATATTTATTTCTCTTCATTACAGATTATGCTGGATAAACAAAAAGCCTTGTAAGTCACATTACTATCACTAATTATTATTTTATATGTATATATATTATTAGCAAGTTTTATAATGACATATTAGAAAGTAGCAATTATTGTATATAATGTTGTTATTGTATCATATACTATATAAAAGTCTAAGATATTAATCGTAGCATCAGTTATTTTTATTTGAAATCATAGCTTTTAGTATTAGAGTTTAATTTTTTTCTATGAATATTATATTGTAATAACAATTAAACTTTTTTATAATCACATTTTTTAAACAGTTATAAAAAACAGTAATTAAGTTATTTTTAAATAAAAATACTAATCTTTTATGTTAATATTAACTATTTTGTAGTAAAATATTATTAAAAAAAAGTATATTTTAATATTTTTTGCTAAATTGTTATTGTTTATTATAGCATATATATATTATGTCGTCAATATTGTTCAGTATTAGATTGAAAAGGTGTGTGTTTTTGTAGCTGTTTTACTAAAGCTATATTAATAATTATAATTATGTTAGATAAGGATAATATTAGCACACTGGCAACGTATACGGAAGGTAGGTTATGTAATATTTTCTTTATTTGGTAATTACCTACCAAACACATGTCTTTATGTAGAATAGAAACAGATTTGACCGCCTTTTTTATTTAGCAAGCGAAAGACGATTTTTATTAACATAATTTCAGATTTCTTGTACTGGATATGTTTTCGTTCGTACACTCAGTAGAATAACTCTTAAATGTATAAAACTTCAACTTCGATTTGAGAGCGTTCATGTATTAAGAAGATTTTTGAAATGTAACGCTCCTTAACGTATTTCCGTACCCCTCTCCCTAAGTGTTACGTAACACCAAAGTTACAATTTTTACCTAAAAGACACAATTACGAGTATGTTACGTAAGGTATAGGCAAGTCGCTAAAATAACTTTGTTATTGTTTTAGTCGCATTAAATTGCATTACGTAATACTTGTATGCTCAATTTCCGTTAAATTATCAAAATATATCCAATAACTTATAACTAAATAAATTTACGGTCACACATAAAATTTTAAACGAAATTAGATATCACATAGGACTTTGCCTCATTTACTTAAGGAGCAGTTAAAATGGCCCGTGACGGTTCAATGCCGTCATCCTCAATTGAATGATTCAATTTGAACCGTTGAATCAATGTCCTATTTCCTGTGAATCAGATTCATTTCCTTTTTACCCGCTGCTGTTCATTTGTCAATACATTTCGGTGATGGAGAGACCTTTAATTTGTTGATTGCTTTTAATAACATCGAGTGTTATCTGAATTATAGGATTTATTAAGGACCATAATTGTTATAGTATTTTTTTTAACCAATTTGAACACTGATTTAGATTTTTACTAATAAAGAAATAACATACCTACTTATCTAACAGTTATTAACTATTGGCTTAAAACACATCCAGGCAGCATTACAAATTGCCAACAAACAATTCAAAAATATTTACTCACACAGGAGATTATTTTTTTTGCACACGAAACCACAAAAAAAAAAAACAGTTCGAAAAAAAATATTCTGAGTAATCCGCGTACACACAAAAACTTTAATAGTGTATATACAAAAGTGCAAAGCTCTGAGGGTGAAGAATTATTTTTGAAACTATTGAGGAGAAGTAGAGAAAAAAATAATGAAAAAAAGATTTCTTTGTCTAATTTATATGGCATTGTGGCCACAGCCTAAATTAGCATGAACAAATTATTCATATGCATATGTTTTATTTGAAACACTATAAGGTTTTGTAAATTTAAACCAGAAGGAAATTAAGTTTATATAAGTATCTATCATGTGTGATATTTTTCGTAACTTTGGGTATAAAATAACTTATATCTTAGGCCCTAAAATTTATCGTTCCACTTGGAGGAGCAAACTCCGCTGTATGACTGCGTTCGGTCATCTCGAGATTATCTCGAACATAGTGAAAAATTCCCACTTTGCTTCCACGCCATCGCCGGCCGATGCCTTTTTTAGCAAAAAGCTTTATCACTTCCGTGGGGACCAGGCAGAAAGAAATCAGAGATAAATGTTTAATAGAAATGCTACAGTAGCTAAATTAAAATATCTATATTTATAATAAAACTGTAACATGTACATTGAAGATATTTTGAATATTCTTTTTGAAGTGCATTCTATAATCAATTCAGAAAAACAAAACTGTATTTTTTCTTTATTTTTGTCTGTATGTCTATCTGTCTATATCTTGGCAGTATTGTTTGTATCTTAGCATTGTTAACATGGAATAATTCCCATATTCCTACGGTTAGGTAAGAACAATTTCTTTTGTTAATTTCTAAAGATTAAAACAAAATATCTAAAATGTTTTCCTCTTCTATATTGACGTGCTTTTTTTATGGACATGGCCAGTCAAAAGACTGAAATTCAATAAAAATATCTGTTATCGTAATTTTTTTTTGTATTTACAAACTTTATTTATATAATAAATGTAATGAATATAAACTTAAAAAATACATCTTTGTAATGTACCCGATCTAGTAAAATTATAAACACTATGGAGCATCGGACAGCAATGCAGAATGCAAGCCGTGGATCACTTTTATAGCCGGATGCTGTGAAATAAATGTCGTGGTCTATCTTACCCTGGCTAATGATACCCCACATATTAGACTACAGTAAACATTGTAATATATCTGGACGTCGGACGGACGTCGATTATTGCTCAATCTTACGTACTTTGTACATTAAGTGATTGTGTGTGTTTTTTTAATAAAAAAATATTACTGCTCTATACTCTGTCTTTAAGCGTCTCACTTCTGAGGGACAACTACTGACGGAGAAGGGTTTTGTTATCACAAATTTTGTAGTAGGGAAAAATTACGTCTTATTTAATTTTCTTTATATATAATATCGTGTTAGTTACTAACACAGTATTAACTAGTAAAATATAATTATGCAATACAGTAATTTAAATACAACATGATACTTAAAAGTCAGGAATGTATAACAAAAACCAATACATTAGTTCAAAATAATATGAAACAGTGTGGAGTCACCAGTGCGTATCTAAGATGTACACGAGTAAATATGGTTCTTTATCATGCACTGGCCGGCGGCGATCGCAACGATATATTGCCGATTTCCGCCCGCTGGCGAGTAATACGCTTCCGGAACGCCCCTGGCCCGCCCTACGCGGTATACTTAACGCAACTACTATACATTTGCTGACCGAATTGCTATAATAAATATAAGAAATTTCGGGATAATTATTATTCTTAAAACGTCCTACGAACTATATACGTACGTATGTTTATGTCTATTATATTATTTTATTACACCGTAGGTAATATTTCTAAAGCAATATAAAAAATAAGTGAGGTAAGAGGTTTTTCATTTCAGATGTCTATAGAAATATAAAATTTACTTACACAAAGATAAACATATATATAGATGAAAAAATATATACATATTAAAATATTAGACTACCACTGCGTCTTTAACTGAGTTGAATTTCCGCATTTGTCAAATATGTGAAAATTTATGATCTCATAAATTATAATGTGATTTTTAATAGTCTATAATGTTGCTTCATAAACAGTCTAACACATCATACCCTGAGATAAACACTTTTAGATAACAAACGATCTTTTTAGATTTATTATTTTGTATAGATTTTGTATGATTTCATGTAAAACTTTATTAATCATAATAATAATTATCATTACGTAAGAAGCAAGAAAACGTACGTGTGCAATTATATTTTTCCGTTCATTTACAAAGTTCAAAGATGACGTCAGAGCCCTGAGTAAATACATCCTAAGGTTAATAGACTGTGAACTGTGAACGCGGAGGGTCCATTTCTTCCACACATTAGTGGATATTTGTTTCAGATTTTTAGTTATTTCTAATGTATTGCGCAATTATTATTTTTTTATTCGTCTGAATCACTAGACAATTTTCACAGTTTTATCCGCAATTATATTATGGACTATTGTTTCGATATTATGAGTTACGACTCATCGGTTCCGACACTGTGTGATCTTTTTTTTTTGTTACTTCTGTTTAGGAATGACATCCGCTTGCGTTTCCTTTAACTTTTATCGTCAGGGGAAACAATAAAATAAAATACAGGCTATAAATCTTATGGAATCATTAGAAATTTCTGTATTCATACAAATTAGGTATAGGTATTCTTTTTTGGGAATGTCCTCGAGAATAATGTTGACGTCATTCAAATGTCCAGGATTTTAGTTTAAAAAAGTTTAGTTACAAGGAAAACTTTCTAATTATACCTACGTTGAAAAATTATATCATTTATTAATTTATTTGGTTTAATCGTTCAATGGTGCTAAAAGAGCACAGATAATTTCGCCAATGTCATGTTAAGTGAGAAAATATGAAGGAACTCGATGTTGATCATGCTTGAACTAATCCAAAAACATCAACGAGTCTCATTGACGTACTCGTATGTATAACAAAATATGGAATCATCTTCTCTATTAACCAGTACCGGTAATCAAAAACTATTAAATAGTAGTTGCGGTAAATATTTTAGATTAAAACGAAACAACAATTAAACAAATAACTCATAAACGCAGTAACCACATAACTCGTACAGATCAGATAACAATACAAAAGTTTAGCTTTTCACAAAAACATAATATATAGGTATATATACCTACGCGATTATTAATTAATTAGAACATATACCGTCTAAGGCTGGTGTCACGCTGTACCTTGAGCGTGACTCGACGTCGCCCTACTATTAATCATTACCTTGATGGACGCTTTCTTTTCACAACCCTTCACTCTTTGATTTTTATATTCGTTAGTCGATTTGTTTGATTAGTAGAAAGCTATTCTAATTGATTAAAAACATCATTTCGTTGGAAACGTATTTACTTGTTATAAAATCGAATACAACAATTTAATTGGGTAAAGACTTAAGCTAAGTTACGACAAATTAAATGGTTTTTGATGTTATACAAACCAATATTGTTTTAAAAGTAATATAAAACTTTTCATCACACTTTAGTCTATAAATGAATACCATGATTACGTTTGATATTTACGTCAATACCTTTTAGTGCGGTAATAACTTTACTTTTGTTTCTTTATTTTTAAAATATTTTTCGAATATTCAACGTATATTTTTATAGTTATATAAACATTTATTCGAAAATAAAGATAATATAAGATAGTCCTAATAAGCTGTAGCGTTACAATTAGCGAGGGCGGGCAGCGTACCCTTCAGCTCGCCCGCTGCGGTTACTAATTGCCTTATTGATTGTTTATTATGGACTCAACGATTGCATTGTTATCAATATCGAAGAATGTGTACTTAAAATATTACGTTTGAAATATCTCTTTACTTTAATTAGAAACTAGGATAAAATATTTAAAAATAACTCATTCGAAACAAATACGTCTAACGGTATACTAGTTAGCTATACAGGTAGTCATTTACAATTTGTATTTACAAAAAAAAAAAAGATGATTGAAAATAAAAATTAAGCGATAGTATTTATAGAATAAAGTCCCTATTAAATTGCTTTAATATTAATTATCGTCAAGACTTTTTGGTCGTATAAAACATTTAGGTAACGAACAATGGTTGATGTCGGAAACAAAAAATAATTTAAGCAAGCATATCGACGTATTAGGCATGTACAACAATTCGTAACGGTCTGTGAACAAAACACAGAGCGGTGTGAGTTACACTACGTTAGGATGATTGATAGCGCTTCGTATCATATCGTCGAACAAAACCTCACTTCCTAATGACAGGCTTTTAAAAATATACGATGCGATACTCGTCACCTCGGCCTAATGCCGTCGATATGTTACCCGCATCAATCCTCTATTCTCCTCACGTCTGCGCCGGATCTAATTAATTATGGTAATTAAACAGCTTGCTATAGTGCGGACGTGTTAGTTTGCTGGGAATTTCTATTCCTACACGATTTTCTAGTTGCTCGCTTTCCTATACACTGATGTTTTCTATTTTTATTGAACATTTATGATTATTACAAGGAAAATATTATTAAAAAATATTATTATATAATAGTCAGTTTGTGTAAGAATATTTGGCTCGTCTTCTACAATCCTTCGTAAGGATTAGTATTTCGGCCATTAAACTTCGGATTAATGGATATTCAGCGCCAAAATTCTTGTGCCCTCATCACTTTTGTTTGACCGCGATATAATTATCGACGTAAAATAAAGATACTATTTAGCTAAAAGGATATAAAGATTAATTACCATCACCAATCACATGTTCTAAGAATTCTTTGACTAATGTACGCTAGCTTATTTATTTATTTATTTTATACATTTTATTTTGAGGTAATAATATTCGTCCTATGTTTGAATTCATATATGATGTTACTTTTTTATTTGTACTTTGTTCCTTTCGTTATCCCTTATTTGCTCTCTTCGGTAACGGATTTCAATATTCAAAAGCAAGGTATTAAGAACCTTTCTTTGTACATAGTGCGATTTTCCGTTCACATTTTTAATGACGTGGTCCAAGCTAAAAGATTCCCATATCACTTTAACTTTACAATTATAGATAATTTTTTTTTTACACAATCAATAAAATAATCGTTTAACTTGACTTAATATGAATTTAAATTAATATTTATTTATATTGATGATTCGATTTTTAAATTATATAGAAAATTATTTCTATATTCTGTGAAAACAAAAATATATGAAAGGAAAATACGCATATATATATATATATATATATATATATATATATCTACATACACACATTCCTAGATACAAGTATCTTTTCACTGCAGCCTATATCTTTATCATTAGTCTGTAACGACACCGTAACACGACGCGTTGGTGCAGTGGTCACAGCAACTGGCTGATGCGGTAGCGGTCGCGGGTTCGATCCCCGCACATGACAAATATTTGTATAGGCCATACAGATGTTTGTCGTGGTCTGGGCGTTTGTGCTTGTGTATTGTGTGTGTTTCCGGATTCACATCCTACTGGGGACCGTTGAGTATGAGCCGTCTATTATTTAATATTATAATCTGTATGTAATATATTTATTCAAATTTGCAAATATGGTATGCTAAAGAAATACTTCGACTGATCTATTCATGTTTTCCTAATCGCGACAACTCACATCTCGAGCCAACGAAACGCATTCCTGACGAAGAATGATGCTTTCGGCTGCGAGTAGGTAGTGCTTTGTTCGAGTGATTAAGTGCCTCGGGACGGCGTTCTTAAGCCCTTCAGCTAATGAGTTGAGTCAGTATTAATCATGACGAGCCGGACGCCCTGACGGACAGTGGGTGGTTTTGTTGATGGCTCTAAACTTGAGACGTTAGCGTATGCGGTGTGATCAATGACCATGTGCCGACAAGTTATCGTTATACTTAAAACATAAAAATTAAAACAGGTATTATTTATTTGAACAGAATTTACTGAAAGTCAGACTACTGCTGAAGTTAGGACGTATTCAATTTGAAATATGTTTTGAAATACTATTAAATACTTTGGATATTTTAAAATAAAAATAACATCTTAAGACGTCTAAAGGTGACGCCACATGTTAAATGATAAACGCGTGTCGACTTAAACTTTAGATTTCTCTAATCATGAACTAAGTACCTACTAGATTTTATTTCGTGTCTGATTTTCCATTGTATTGGGTATGTAAAATGGTATATAAATTACAAATAAAGTTAATAATTACTTATACTGTTTACAAAGAGACAGCCAACGTTATCCAGTAGATAGAACTAGTGTATCTACACTAGACGGATGCAGGTTTCAATTTGGGCCGGCACTGCTGTGTATTTAAGTGCTAAATTTATCTTTAAAATTCACTTTGTGCTCTTCGGTAAAAGACAAAAATGTTAGGAACCTTGCATATTACGCGAAAAATTCTGAAACATGTTTATCCTCCATCCGGCAGTTCAGTAGCATGGCGGTTTACGTTACAAACCTTATCCTTACTAATATTATAAATGGGAAAGTGAGTTTGTTTGTATGTTTGTTCCGCTTTCACGCCGTAACTACTGAACCGATTGCTTTGAAATTTTGCAGACGTAAAGTTAGAAGTCCGGATTAAATAATAGGGTACTTTTTATCCCGAAAAAGTTTGATTTTCCCGAGGGAAAACAAAAATATTGTTAGTTCGGAGATAGATGGCGCTGTGTGTAGTTTAAAACAAAGTTATGTTTTGCATACGAATATACACAATGTAAACTTAGAAGGTAAATGATATGATAATTAATCCCCGAAAAAGAGGAATTTGGTTTATCTTCTAAACTGGTTTTTTACATCTACTAATCCTGTGTACTTAGTAATTTTCTTTGCAAAAACTTCTGTTATTATTTACCTACCCTTTATCCTGGTATAATACTGTTCCAGAGGGTTTACAAAAGTGAAGAAATTTCAAAAAAGTACATTATTACGTGCAAATATGACAAATATACTGAAATAAGTATAAAGTATTAGCAGTTACGCTATTTAGTTCTTAAGGTATGCGATAGATGGCGCTTGGTGGTTTTTAAAACGTGGTATCGTTGTGTTTTCTAAGATGCGTAAGTAGTGGAATGACATCTCGCGCTTTAACCTATAGCTCATACGCTACCTATACTTATTCGGTGCACTTTTCGACTCATTTATTTGCTGTTTAACCTAATTTCACTATAGTTTTTTTTCAGTTAGTTTTATAAATATTTTTTGTTTTTAAATAGAATTGAGGTTTAGGCAGTAGCTGTATAATAGTTAAGTTAGGTTAGGTTAGGTATCCGTAAGGTTAGTTATAGCACAGTTATAGTTGTATAGGTTACTTTATTTCTCTAGTTAGACATCTAACTAAAGTAATTATTGTTTTTTTTGATAGGTAATTAGTCGCTTTGTTCATCGTTTAGGTTGATTAAAAAAATAGTAACTGTATAATAGTTAGGTTAGTTAAGTGCTTTATTTCTAGGTAGTTAACCAAAATAGTTATTGTTTTTTTTTGCTGGAGTACACTTAGAAAAGCATTGTTTTTCGCATGGCCAGCTCTATGTAGCGTGTTCCCGGGTATCCAGTGCCCAAAATTTGCATGTTTTTGCTCCCCAACGTAAAACATATAATATAGTTTACCACGCAGTTTTGGTTTAAAAACTCTAAACTCTATATATACGGGAAAACTAAGAAGCGCGATATAACCGAATTCATAACCGAATTCCATGCGGGCGAAGCCGCGGGTAAAAGCTAGTTTGGTATAAGAGTAGATATTATAGGTATTATATTACACATTCCACTAATATGTATATACATTTATACAATTTAGATGTATATTCGTATACACCTACTGGTAAAAATTGAATTTGAAGCACAGGCAAAGTTGGATGAATATCTTTTTTTTTAATATTAAGTTTAAGTTTATAATAAGTTAAGGCTTGCGTTTGACCACTATTTCACGTGATGTTTTTTTTTTTTTTTTTTTTTTTTTTTTTTTTTATATGTTAGTTGAATAGGCAAACTGGCAGACGTGCCACCTGATGGTAAGTGGTCGACGTCGCCCATGAACATAAACTAGTTCACCTGGAACTAGCCCAGCCGACTCATTTATGTGTTGCCTATCCTGAGACATATGATGTTAAGTCTCGGTGCCAGTAATTACACTGCCTGTCTTGCCCTTCAATGTTAAATGAAAATGCGGTCTAGGATGGAGCATGCTTACCTAGAAGTTATTAAGTTACCTAGAACCTTTTCACACGCTATTTAACTTGTGTATTGATTTATAAAATTACTAAATCATTGATCACATGGAAATATCTGCAGCACGTAACAAAATATCAAGTCTTAATAGAAAAAAGACCTAATGAGGATTCAATGAGCCGTTATAAAGCTACGTAAATTATTTTATTATGAATAAATTTTATTAAATGATACCCTACTTGACATGATAGGTATACTTTTCGGACAAAAATGTCAATTTCAATAGTTTTCTGCATAAAGATTTTAAGTAGGTACCTCAATATTTTTCGAGTCTAAATAAAATGTCCGTAGCTTATTGATGAGAACGATATTTCTTCAATTCAAAGGTCGAAATCAAATCGTCATTAGTTCACGTGTCAAGATCCTGACCAAGGCAAGGTACGTTCAATGCGAGACGTGTCGCCCGCCAAGACATGCGGATGACTGATCCGTCGCGCAAACTAATGTTCTTTTTTTTTTCAAAACCCTCCATTTTATATTTTAAATCACAAAAGGCAGAGACATGAGTTATGCCGACTAGTAGTTTTTACGATATACTTAACTTGGATTAAATTTTTATATGTTTTTATTCATTCGTCGCTCGGTCTCAGTACGTGATGGCATGTGACATTAAAATAATAAATTAGTTAATTATTCTTAATCCGACTGGATGCTTTGATATTCAGCTTCGTTGGTTAGGTATAGACTGTGCTTTTTTTTTTTGTTTCGATATACCTCCTTGCAGAGTTTGTTACCATAAACTTCAACAATGGATTTAATTTTTGTTTTTAAATATACGGATTTTTTGCTGTTTTATTTAAAAGACAAAAGTAACGTATATGCGTAAAATTGCAGTCTCCGTAAATTTTTTGTTCAGGTTTATGTAGTGCATTTTATTATGATAATAACGGGAGACATTACCCGTTTAGCCTGCTACGAATGCGCTCATTTTTCGCTGCAACCGAACTGGGGGTGAACAGAGGGCATATAAATCGACACAATACTTTTGATACATTTCTTCAAACTTTTTGGAGCAATGAATCTTTAGATTGTTCATTATGTCAACTATCTACAAATTGTGCTTTCTCATCTGATCACTTCAACAGATAACACGACGATATATGTATATTGCGACATAATTGTTTCAGTTTTTAAAACATATTAAGCGACGACTTAAATACTTTATACAACTAATAGGATGATTAACTTTTATTATACAAAATACACTACAATTGTATCGACTATTTCTTGCAACTTGTATTTTATATTTTGATAGTATATACACAGATTCTATTCATAATAACGCGGATTATAGTCATATTAGTAATCATAGTATCAAAATCCAATGGTCGCAGTAACAGCTCCACTGCTCTACAATAGACAGGTATAAAGGTCGAAACAGTCGCAGAATCCGCGTCATCTCGGGTAGCAGGCGGAAAAACCAGAAAATATGAATATAGCTCTCAATAAATTAAAATGACTTGATGTAACCTTCTAAGAGATGAGTCGTGTTTTATGCTTCATTATTAGGAAGATTTGATAAAGCTTAATATTGTAGTAAGAATTTTCATTTTATGAAATGTTTATTGTTTGTATATTTCAATGGACGTTTGCCATGACTTAGTTCACATTTAGATTTAATAAATTGACTGAGTTGCAACGACGCCGCTATTTCGAGTTATATCGTGATCCTTTGAAGCCTGTAAATTTCCTCAATAAACATGCTTTTTAACCCAACAATAATATAATCTTTCAAACGTATCTGTAATGTAAATAAAACGTTTCACTTTTTATGATAGTTTGTATGTATATATACTGTACTGTATCAGCCTGTAAAGAACCCACTGCTGAACGAAGGCCTCTTCTCCATATAGAAGGGTTGGAGCTTAATCCACCACGCTGCTCCACTGTGGTGGGTTGTTTACAGACTGATACAGTACAGTACAGTATAGTTAAAGTTTGCCCCCCGTGGGAGCTCGTGGCGGAGGTTCTTGCCGAGACCTACTCATACGTCTCGGGTAGGAGGGCTCTTGGTGAGAACCCTACGTTGGACGGGATCCTACGGGTGTGTCAGATAGGGCAGGAAGCGCTTATGCGGAGGTGGGGGGAGGACCTGGAGGGGCAGCCGTACGGCACACGCGTAACGGCTGCCATTCGCCCGGTCCTTGAGCGGTGGATGCGTCGAAAACGCAAGCCCCTCACCTTCCGTCTGACGCAGATTCTCACCGGGCACGGTTGCTTTGGTGACTACCTGTGCCGGACGGCCCAGAGGGAGCCGACGACTGAATGTCACGATTGTGGCGTGGCGGTGGACTCCGCCCAGCACACCCTCGAGGTGTGCCCGAGGTGGGCGGCGCTGCGTCAAAGTCTGACGTTGGTCCTCGGAGGGGACTTGTCGCTCCCGAGCATTATCATCGCGATGCTCGGCGACGACGAGTCCTGGAAGGCGATGGTCTCCTTCTGCGAGACAGTAATATCCCAGAAGGTGGCCGACGAGCGGGTGAGAGAGGAGGCCGCCGACGTGGCCTCCATCCGCGGGCGACGAATGGGGGTGCGTAGGAGGCGCTACTTAATGCGCCTCCAGTAACGCCCGACCGGCATGTGTCGACCCGGGCATCCTGGATATCATCTGTAAATGGATTCCACTGCGACAAAAAAAAAGTATAGTTAAAGTTTGTAAAACAAGTCAAAACAAGCGACGTGATGTCCATATTACCATAGTGATTTACGAGTATAATAACAAGTGAGTGAACGGGTTGGCGGATAATATCCTTACAATGAGTAACGATCATTAGGTACTTGATGTCCGTGATAATAACCGGGACCGACGGCTTTAGATGTTTTCCGAGTCACGGTGGGGAAACCCACAAGGACATACACCCAGACCAGAAATAAATATTTGCACGAGTGCCTATAAATATCTACCCCGATCGGGAATCGAACCCGCGATAGCCAGCGCATGGCGTTGAGGCGACTACTCACATCACTACATCAGAACGGTCGTATATGTATATTATAAATAGACACTAATTATTACAGATGAACGAATAGAACACTAAGTATAGAACTTTAAAAATAAATCCTCTACTGACGAATATCTTTAAACAATTCGATGTAAATGTATAACGAGAATACGAAATGTTTAATGTTTAAAGAAACTTTATTTCTCATAAATAATTACAGGAATTCACTTACATGAGAAAGTTACAAATTAAAACTTTAATCTATAAATAAAATTACGATACTCTGATACCACAGATTACCTACGATTAAAACTATGTATCATACTCCGATAGGGTCGCCATTGCGATCGTTTACGATACTTGCATAAACACTGAGCTCAATAGTTTCGTGCATGTAAGCCTCCTTTGATATCAGCAGTGACCAGGACAAAGCTTTGTGTACAAGATCAATGTCTTGAGAACCGAACACTCGACATATACACCGATCCTTATATCCAATGTTGCTAGTATATATACATTAGTCATAAATACATACGGGCAACCCTTTGTGCTATTGACCGTTCTGGTCCGCACTTGTATGTATAATTAGCGTGGAACGATTAATTAATAGCGAATGCAAGTCTATACATAATATAGGTACAGATATATAGATGTACCTAAGGTTAGTTTGTGGAAATTAATTTTGCTATTATTTAGTATAATGTTTTCAATGATCGACAAAGCGTTCGTGTCTCGAATAAAGGCCCTTTATTTGGAATTATAATTGCATCGATTTGTAGTTATAATAAAGGAATCACTTTTTTCTTATGACATGTAGTAATACCTATATTTAATAAATGTATGCTGTTTTTACAATGATGTATAATTTTATATTTTCAAACAAACGATAGGTATTAATAATCTACAATTAAGGTTTTAATTTACTTTCATTTTTTTGTGTTTTTTTCCTCTGGTTTTTTTCCCTCTTGGCCAACACTTCATTTGGTAAAATTAATTATTGTAATATTTAATAAAGCCGATGACAAAACAGACATCTGATGTCAACCAAGACATTAGAGATAAGCTTAGTTTAAGTTAAACTTAAGGTAACTTGATAACATTAGGTACATTATCTAAGTTTATAATTTACCGAATGTTAACATTTATTTATTTATAATGGATCCATGACTTGATTAATTAAAATTTAGACTTTTTTCTTTTTTTACGTTCTGTACTGTACAGTACTGTACTGTACCGTATCAGTCCGTAAACAATCCACTGCTGAGTGAATATAGAAGAAGGGTTGGAGCTTAATCCACCACGCTGCTCCACTGCGGATTGGCTATAATTTCCCTACCATGAGTAACGATCGGCTTTACGTGCTCTCCGAGGCACGGTGGGGTGACCCACAATGACATACACTCAGACCGGAAATAAATATTTGTACAAATACAAAAATATATATTCCGAGCGGGAATCTAATCCACAATCGTCGGCCTCAGCGCGCGGCGTTGAGGCGACTACTCGCACCACTACACCAGAACGGTCGTCACACGTCCTTATATCGAAATAAATCATTTCATTTCATAATATGATAAAAATGATTTAAAAATAAATGTGGATTATATTAAAAATACTTTTATAACCAAAGTATATTATTATATATACTCAGTACAAAATTATATAAATTAACAATGATGTTTGGGTTTAATAGTGCTGGCTTTCATACTGGACATATGTCCTTGTCCAGTGACGAGTATATGACTGAAATTATAATGTTTGGGTATTGTATGGACGCTTTCTAAGAGAGTAACTGTGAGTTTCTTGCTGATTCTTCCCAGCAGAATCTACATTCCGAATCGGTGGTAATTTACATTAACTATAATTAATAATAATATATAGTTGTAAAAAGTTTGAAGCCTATTCGAATTTAAAAAAATTTGATATTGGTAAATATTAAGCTATGTTATATGGGATAGTTATAGCGGAATAATTTTATTTCGTAAAATTCTTTTCAAAATACTCTTAGATTTAACTAAATCTTATAAAATCGTCTTAGTCGGAAAGTCATAGAGTACAAAGAGAAAATGACATTGCACATAATCGTAACACAAACGAACTCTATACGAGGCAGAGCACAAAGCGAACTGGCGCTCGTGGCAAAGGGCGTTAATTCAGAAGAGACACCCAAACAAACGCTTTGTGAATCACCTGTTGGTTCAATAGGTCAATGTTACAGCAAGGAGTTTAGCGAAACAGACTTTTGTGGCTGTTGAATGGCACGCAGCAGCTATTGTGAGCCCGCACAAAAGCATGTATGCGATTGGATGCCTCCGATGCGACTTGCGTCTTTGAAATTGAGAGTGCCACGCGAATATCGGATTGGGCTTTCAAGTACGAATGAAATGCGGGTTTGTTTAAGACTTTTTAGTCTGTTTTTTTTTAATGATCAGCAGGTAATTAAATATTGAATTAAAAAAAGCTGTTGGTTACTTCTTTTTTTGTTTTGTAGTTTTTATTTTTCTACTTTTCGAAATTCCTTTACTAGACTTATTTTAATTTATATTATACTTATCTTTTTTTTTTCGCTTAATATTTTTAGGGTAGGTACTTATATATTTATTCTGATTATTATTTTTATAGTATAACTACGATTATTTTTGAAAAAAAAAATTAAGTCACTTTCTATCCTGTATTAGAATAGAAAAAATGTCCACTATTATTCTTAATTATTTACAATTATTTCCTATGCAATTCATTCGCGAACTATAGGTTTGGTACTGTGGAATGTTAGTTAAGTAAATGTTCATATATTGTAATATATTATTCACAGGTATTTTATTTTGACGGATGTTTAATATGGGAACGGATTACTTCATCTACATCCTATAAAAACATAGTATAAAGCTGCAGATATTTCAACACAAACACACATTTTATTATAGTAAGGGATATTAATAAATACGATACCAATTCAAACATTTACCGAGAAAACACGCTACTGGTTAAACGAACAATGGTCGTGAGGTTCCTTCAAAACCACTTAACATGGGGCTGACAGGTTAGTTCGAACACTATACGCCCCGGCCGCCAATTGAACTTTTATTTTTTTGTTGAAAATATGTTTTTCTGAACCAGGGAGCCGCACCGAACACTGATTCTCACGGCATCTTAACCATACATTCGATTTGGCAAAGCATTTCGAAATAAACGACTTATATAATATCCGAAATAAATAAGTTCCGAAATTAAACTCAATAAAGAAGTTCGAAAAACATTGTAAAACATTGTACGGTAAATTCGTTGTTCGTATTTAAGTTTATAATACATAATGTATCTACAAAATTAGAAGCGAATTCTAAAGTCAAAATAACCTTGGAGATGAAAACGTGTTTCTAAAGTATTCGGTAAGAAAATAACGAGTAACGGGGACAATAGGTAGGAGTGGACGCGACTGTTATGAAACGCGACGTCACCGACTGCTAATCGATGGAGAACAATGACGTAATGGAGTGGGGTGCGCAGGCCGCAGTCGGAGTCAATGTTTACTCGGCATATGCTTGGTTTCTTTTCTTCCGCTTCATATTTTTTTATTTGTAATGTGACCCCAGTCCTGTTTGTCCGAGACTAATTTTGATCTTCATACCAAGATCTTGTCTTATGCAGGTCTCATTCTGCTCCTTTAATTATGGTTTAATTGTTATAATTATATTATGTAAATATTGACTTTGAGATTTTTTATTGTTACTAATCTATGTTATAATTAAACTCAAATTATTAAATAAATAAAGTAATTAAATATTGTAATTTTGTTTATTTTTAAAGATCTCAAACTACATATGAACAATGAACACGTCAATATCAACCCCAATGTTTCTAAAATCGAATAAAGTGCAAAATAAATTCTCTAGGTTCGAGGGGTTGTTTGAATTGCAGGTTTAATGAATTGCATTAATATTGTATTAACGGGTACTGCCCCCAGCAGCAAACAATCATTAGAAAGCGACCCATAGACCGTATTTGCAGCGAGGAACTTGTTTGCGAATACAAATTGACATTAAGAAGTCTCGTGTGCACTGTTAACGACTTTTTTTTTCGGAAAGCGGGCAGTTAGTTTCTAGCTTAAACTATTTGTTAAATAACAGAACCGGCCAAGTAATATGTATACTGTTATTTGTATTGAATTCAAATTTTGTACTAATATGAGTTTTTGAAATTTTAAATAGTTTTAAATTTTAATTTCCGTTATTTTTTTAATTCGTTGAAACATACAAGTTTATTCATAAAGTTGAATCGGTAAACCTAATAATAATTAATCCATTTATTTTATTACGAAGTGAAATGGAAAATTATTTTCAAGTTGATATAATTTTCCACGAAATAGACACAGGTTTATGGTTAGAATACGAGTACCAGTACGTTCAGGTACTCAAATATGATCGTGAGTGAACGGCTGTTGTCTGACCAACTAATGCCGTTACCGGAAAATTGGACATCGACTGCTCAATCATACGCGACACTCCACGCAGATTAGCTGTTCACTACCCACTACCCACACTGCCCTCACATGTACCGCAACACAAGGAATATTCACTGTCATCCGGCCTCCATTGACCTCTGGATCCGGCAGCTCCTAGCGCTTTCCGCAGATAAAGCGGAATTGTACACCATCGTTAATATTACCTCGAATCGATTCGATGTTCGCGTTTTGAATTTCGTATGTCTTTCTATTCTCGGAAAATGGTGATGTAGTCATTTGTTTACTTTAGTCTTTCGATAAACAAAGCTGTGGTAACTAAATTGTTATTAAGTAAAAATTTATATTTAACGAATATACTTTTAAAATAGTTTGGAAAATCCAAAAGTGCATATAATCTCTTTTTTCAGAATAAAATTGTTAAAAACAATTAAACCACATCGAATTAGACCGTGAAATTAAACAGGGTTTTATTCCTTACTATACTGAAGCGTAAGAAAAAGAAAAGAACTCGATAAGTGAAATCTTTCGGTCGTTATCGTGACTACATACAAGATCAGCATATATAGACACACAGACGTTCAAGACAGAACTTTTTAAAATAGTTTTTTAATTAGTTTAAATAACAAAAATGGTATTAAAAGTATCATGAGTGTTAAAAATACTATTTTTTCGTAATATGTTTGTCTATTTACAAGTGCAATATACGATAAATAGAGACATTATAAGTAGAACCCACTACCACCTCAACGCTTCGCTTATGAGGCGTGCAATTAAGAAACAAAATTAAACACGTGCATAATGCGTATGTATCATGCTTATGCGTTTTAATATATACCTATATATTTTTTAATTTTCTTTATCTAAAAATAAATACAGAAAAATAAAAGAAAATGTTTAACTTTCGAATCGAGAATAATTATAGGCATATCACGTGATACGCTTAAGTCTCTATCGTATTGCAAAGCGCGTCCGAACTATTCAAATCTTTATTTAGCATTCTAAGTGCCGTTGGCGGCTTTAATTTTTTAAGCTTACTACAACATTCATACTGTATTCACCTCGCGTTCTCACCACACTTATACAGGTATGTACCTAGCTAATGGTGGACTGTGTAGAGCGGACCAGTCATGTCAGATATTCTGAGAGCGATTACATACAAAACTGCGCTATAAATCTATGTACATTTGGGTTCATTTTTAATTTTGAGTACCGAAGTGTTAAGATGTTTTAAAGATAAAGTACCTTTAGAGAAGTAGTTTGCATAGTTATGTACGCGTTTATCTAAGCTATATCGGACGGTATAGGCGTCCGTGACGCAAATTCAGTGTTAAGAAGGTCGACTGAACGTTTACTGACGCAATATACATTTTTTGTTGATGTTCGACTATTGAACTTAGTATTTTAACTCTTTTCTGAGAATATTTCGCTCTTTCAACTTTATAAAACTTATTTAATTAAAAATTAATGAATGCACGTAGGTAAGTAATATTATTGTAGACAATATCACCGTCTCAATCTTAGCTAATCATTCGTCGAATCGACGTAAAGGCAAACGTTCGGTATTCAGTACAAATTAGCAAGGCTGTGGTATTTACTCCATTACCCGGCGAGGCCGCCCGTATCAAGTATTTATAGTGTTTGAGGCGCTTCATAAATATGCAGCGGTAGGCGCTCGCCTTGCCGACACTTGCTATTCAGCTGCGCTGAAGGATTTGACGCAAGCATGGAAAATGAGCGACTTTTTCATTACTTCATCTTGAATTTTCCATTTTTAGCAACATTTTCCGCCATCTTTATACTTATTTTGAAATTTTAGGAAAGAAATTATCATTTTTATGAAATAATTTTCTGAATGTTATCGTTCTTGCCCTAAAAAATGTACAACTTTCGTTTTGTATTTCTATTTTATAGCAATTAAGGAATAGATAGGTATATAGATGAAGAATAGGAAGAAGAGGAATAATAGATATATTTGCTAATATTAGGTAGCCATCTAATATTAGCAAATACATGTATCCCAATTACTACAAAAATAAATAAAAAAAGCTCAAAATGTTGCGACACTGAAATAAATGAATACCGCGACTCTCTTAACTTGTAGAATGGGTTTACTTCTTATATTCGTCATTATTTTGATAGAATCTTATTGGATTATTATGCGTATAACTATAGGGGAAAGGTGTCCTCGTTGTCACAAGTACTAGTTGTCACAACGGCTATATTTTTGAAATGGCAAGTATTTTAGATACGAATCAATTGTAATATGCAAACATATGCCAGTACTATCAACCTCAGTAAATAGCATGTCCGCTGGCTATTCGGATCGCAGGCAATACACAAAAATAGAAAATATTGAAAAATGAGTCAAATTTTTATTCTAATTGTTTATATGTTCTACATAGTACTTCGCATTAATGTTGGTAAAGATTTTGGTGTATTCTAATAAGAAATTTGATCATTTTTATGATACAAATGCTGTTCATTTTATATTGCAATTAATTGAGGTAATTTTTTTGTTTTGTTGCTAATGGTGGATTAGGTACATGTTGTCCCAGTTGTTCGGGGGCAAGTTGTCACAGTGACAACTATCCCCAATAAAGTTTATAATCGCTCAACCTTTCATGGTAACTACTACTTGACATGAGTTTTCAACACAAACGTCTGCTGATGCTTGAGGCCAAAACGTCTGCTGATGTCATGATGCACGCTGTGAAGTCAGTAGGTCCTGGCAATTTGATTCGAAGCGTTGCCAAAGATTATAATATTAACTATCGCCCTTCCCGTAAATGATATATGCAAGTCCTTTGCCTTTTTTATTGTTTTATTTGTGTATTGGTATGCAAAAGAGTTAATAAATAAATAAATATTGCACACTTTCTCGCTACTGCAAAAAAAAATAGGAAAAAGGTGACTCTACTGAGGACTGACGTCTGTGGGCTATGTAAAAATTAGACAGGTTTTCACTGATGCTGAAGAGAATATGTTATAGCAGTAAATACAGACGGCTACAGATTTATATTTTAGGTTGACTCACCACAACGAGAACCAGTACAAAAAACGCCACCTGCAACTTCTTGAACTAGCATGCAGACTCATCCTCCTGTATCTTTGTCAGCCCCTGGTACCCTAACTATTGAGAGGAAATCTGACTTCAATCTGAAACCTCATACAGCTAGTGTGGCGGCTGTACCTTTGTTATCACTTCAAGACATAAGGTCATTTCAAAAAACTCCCCAAACAAAACTGTATTTAATAAAAGAAAAAGAAAGAGTGCCATCTTGACTGACACCCCAATAAAAAATTCGTTATAAGAACAACAGAAAATGAGAAAAATAAAGGCGAAGATACCTAAAAAGAAAAAATTTCAAGGGAAAAAGAATACGTAACCGATCAGCAGCAGCGAAAAGGAAAATTCTGAGAGATGTACTTTGTTGATTTGTTTCGAATCTTAGTCTGCAAACCAAACGAACAGTGGGTACAGTGTACTAAATATAAACTCTGGGCTCACTTTCTATGAACAAAGTGCCCAAACTGTGCTTCAGAGGACCAGAATGATAGTAGCAATACAGTGTGACAACATGGACCTCTTGCTGTGACAACTTACCCCTGATATGGGGTTAGTTGTCACACAAGACTTAAGTTTGAATTCACAATATTTTATATGTAAAATCTAGTTGATTTCTTAGTAATATGTAAAATTATTTAGACTAATGAACCAAACATTACGATTAAAAACTTTAAATAAATAAATCAGTTTTATTTTGCTTATTGTACAAGTTAATGTAATTTTTGTGACAACTAGCACCAGTCTCCCCTAGTGGAAAATTAATAAGCATACAACTTATTACTTCTGGGTAAAGAAAGAAATAAAGGTATCCCTATCTGTTTTAATTAAAAGGTATGGAGCCAATGTAAATAAAACTTCACTGGATATATTTATTTATATCAGAAGTCTGGTACCTATATTACCGGCCATAGTTTACAACTTACGCCGCTTCCTCAGCTCCACGGCTGGTTAGACTGCGCGCTCCGTGCGGTACCTCACTTTCAACAGAAACTTGGCGATGTATTTCCTAGTGCATTTTTAAAGTATCGCTTTTGTATGTTCCACTTGTTTTAATATTGAAGTTGTGTAAGTTTTTTTTTGATCCTATTTTTACAAACTGCTGCGTGTTTTTCTCTACGGCATTAGGCTACATAAAATAATAGACTACATTTAAATTGAAAAAAAAGAAAATGATAAAAAATTTATATTAATAAAATAAAGGAATTTGTTTTTATTTTTTTAGGATCTGCTTTACCGTCGTTCCTTTAACATTTGTTACTATAACTGTATATTTTGTTGTTATATAAAATTATAAGAAATGTAATTGAGTGAACGAAATCATTTTTATAAATAAACAAACTAAAAAACATAATGTCATACCTACCTGTGCGTTGCGTCAAAAAATATCTATAATGTCATCTTATCGTGTCACCTTCCAAACCATCCACAACCATTGACGGCATTCATTCACGGGTGACATCTCACCTGTCACTAACCTAAAGTTACGATAATCATCGAAAAACCATTCTCAAACCAGCAATTGTTCGCGGCTCAAAAGGCCGCCCCCGATATTCAAAGGGTTGATAAACATATCAAAGCGATTTCCTTTTGTACCTCAAGTACCCGAACTTTAGTCATAAGATACCTGTTTTTTATTTTTTAATAAACAACGACTAACCGATTCCATTGTATGTAAACAATCAACTAAATATCGATTATCAACAATCGATGTGAATTCGGTGGATATTTTGTCGACATTAGTGAAAAGACCACCCACAACACATAATAACAGGTACCTTACACGTTGTACGAACATACTAAAATAGATGTAATGAGTTTTAAACGATTATTATTATAGGACAACATTTCTTGTTATAAAATAATTCTTTGAATTACAAAAATAAGTATCTTTAACTGAAACTTTTTTGTTTATGTGACAATTTTTATTACGAGCCGACCGACTATATAGACCAAAATGCTATTATCAATGCTGTTTTCAATTTTAATCACCGATAAAAAAGTGTGATGTTATAAGTTTGACGTGTATGTCTGTTTGTGCAATCGTAAATCCCTTACGAATACACTACAGATACACTCTTTTCTAAGCTATAAAAGTATATGGAAGTTGTAGTATAAGAAAGTTGTTATGTTTTTTCAAATTTTATCGTAAGATCATATAGAGTTTGGAACATCCACAACTTCTTAGCGAACATCTTACCTTACAACACAGGTATCATGTACTCGCACATAACGATGCTTCGATTAAAATGTACACTTATACCTATGCATAATACGTATTGTTGTTTATTTTTAAGAGATTATTTGAGATATTTTTAAGTTTTATATAATGTACGTAAAGTTATTAAACAAAAAGTTAAATTCAGTCAAACATGATTTATTGAAGTTTTCATTGTGACAATTTCTGCAAAGTTTTCAATGACGTAAAATGACGAAAGCTCAGTTTCGATTTCGTAATTCGTTTAAAAATAAATACTTAATAAAAACTTTAATGAACTCCGAAAAAAATGTAAAGACTAAAATTCGTATTCGTGTGAACCTCTTGATTGTGTAATAAGTTTCATTTTGATTGAGCAATTTCGTTTTTGTACCTAATGTTTATTTTAAATTTAAACTTCGGCAGCGAGCGAGATTAAATGTCAAGTTTGACATTTGCTAATATTGAGTTGTGTTACTTTGCTGCCAGTCAAACTTTTATTCTGGCTTCTATTTTTATTTTATTTTATGAAATTGTTTTGAAATCCTCCGGTTACTTAATTGTATATTGCTTCTTTTAGCTATTTAAGAAATTGAAACCTTTTCCAAATAATTATATTTATATAGTATTGTTTAACTCTTTAAACAAACTCTTTTATGACGACGCGTTGGCGCAGTCATCACAGCAACTGACTGAAGGTCGCAGGTTCAATCCATGACAAATATTTGTATATGACATACATATGTTTATCGTGGTCTGAGCGCTTGTGTTTGTGTTGTGTGTGTTTTCGAATCCCCGACACAGGATTCTCACCCTACTGGGGCCGTTGAGTATGTGAGTTAAATTTTTCATGGATTTTATATGTTTTTACTAGGTAGGTATATACTTTTTTATATTAACTATATACTTTTTTCTCAAGTGAATAAATGCTTTGATTGCAATAACAATTAGCTAGTGCTTGTGATGTACTCGTAGACCGCGACTGGCGACACGTGCCGGCTGCGCGTGACGGCGACGTGATAGAGTGCCGATTAGCCGCCCGCTGCCTACGCCGCCGCGCCGTGCCTATCTGCCTGTTTTACATGCCTGTGTATAGGCGTTCGAGTAGGCAGATTGGAAACGATGCTACTTTGTAGACTCTATTATTTTAAAAATCAGAATTGTGAAAGTTAAACAAAACTGTAATAAACATAGTAAGTAAATGCAATGACATGTGTCTTGTCGATTCATGTTGGTAAGTAAATCGATGATAGAAGCGATGTTAGTTCACAGGATCCAGATTTTCGCAAACATAGAGTGTCAAAGAAAAGTATAAAGTAAGTACCTAAGTGCTAAGTATTATAAAATAAAAGAGTGCCCACCTATGTGTAATATAATGACATGAGAACCACCGATGAGGAACTTTTTTCGTTATACTTATTATAACATCGTTTTAACGGTTTCTATGACTAAAACAACTTGTAATAAAACTTTGTGTGGATAGATTTTGAATGTTATGCTAAATGAATTCCAATATATATAATAAAAAATAGAATATCATTCAGGGATTGATCAATAATATTAATAAGATAGTATAGGTACTATTTTTACGACCAAAATAGGATGTTGTGTTTGTATTCATTCTAAGATATACTAATGATAAAGTTATATAAACAATATAGCGGATGAATTGGTTACATATGATAATGACAAGGGTATGTACGATGTAAGTAGGCGACTGTTAGTTTATCCAGTGTCTTGCATCTAATTTGCATATTATTTGTAATTAAATGCTTCATTGACATAGTTCTAACGTTTTGATGTTTTATTTTTTTTTCTATACTTAAATTATAACAACCGCTTTTTGGACTTTTAAAATTATTTGCTAATGATTAAAATAAGATTTTGTAAATAATTTATAAAATATAATAATATAGGTATAATATAATTTTAAATATATAATATAATTATAAAAAGTGTTACAGATATACTTATAATATTATTACGTATAGTTATAAGTGTGTATTTACTGTTGTAATCTTACAAAAGAAATAGATAAACACTCAAATTATATAGGAATAGCTGAAGTAAGCCAAAACAGCCTGTAAATTTTTCACTGCTGCCAATAGCTTACTCTCCTGTAAAGGAGAAGGCTTGGAGATTATTCTCCATGATGCGGATTGACGGGTAATTTCCTTACTAAGAGAACGATCAGGTGTTTATGATAATTACTGGTACTGAAAAGTTTACGTTCTCTCTAAGCCGCGATGATTAACACTAAACTGAACCGGAATCGAAACCACGATAATGTCGTCATAGATTGGTGTAGAAGTAAACTTAAAATTTATAACTTGAATCACGAAATAACGAATCATACACAATGAAAATACCCAACATATTTAATTAATCAATAATACCTATCAGAAATATAATCTTCTAATTAATAAATATAATTAGTATCAATATATTCTTTATTTTTAGTCAAAATTATAAAATTTGCACAATTGTAAATTTTTGTATCAGTGGCAATAATTGTGGCTAACAGACAGAGGCGGTTGGTCTGTCGCTGCCTGCGATCAAGAGATTGTACGTATATAAAACATAGTATTTGTACACAATCATGTTAAAATATTATGCACATTTTTTATATATGGGAGCTATATTATTTACAATGTGTTTGATATAATTAAATAATACTCATGACATTCCTTGTTAACTTAATTATTATATTTTTTGAGAATTAATAGATATACACAATGTGTTGGAAATATCAATCGTTGATTAGGTTACATATATAAGCAATCAGCACTAAATCGCAGTAATCAAATTATAAACATTACATTTTTAAACGAAAATTAGCAATGTATAATGTAACTATTCGAAAATCTAAATAGCAAGTAAGCAACCCCGTCGAAACAATTTACAAACTCGAGGCAAGTCACCGAATAGTTTATCTAAGACAAGAGCAGCACAAACAGCGACGAGGAAAACATCGCGACACCTACCCATCGTCTACACAGATCCGTATCCTTAACTACACACTCGAGTTAGCTGTGTCTCACTCGCGCTAAGAAAATGAAACGGACCAATGAGGGGGTGGGGTGACACGCATTTCCGGGCCCGGCTCCAATCAGCTGCTAGAACAAAGGAGTCGCGATAGCTACTTACCTACGAGTAGCTACAGGCGAGGGGACATAAGTAAAACAGTGTTCCAGTGTTCACACACGTGCGCTAGACACACACTGGGATTTTTTTTTACCTGGAGAGAGTTTTTGTGGGCGTATCGCTTGTTTGTGTTGCGTCTAGCCGAGTGATCACTTGGCGAAGTTTACGCAAGCTGAAGCGTAATGGCTGGAATGTATTGCCTTTAAAAAGCTTCAAGACAATCTGAGCCTTTGTCAATGTTTTATCTCACTTAAGACAAATTTGGTTGCAATGCGGGAAGCAAATTCCAATTGCTGTATTTATCTACTGTGCTTCTATACGTGATTTTATAAATTACCTTATTTGAAATTTGTTTTTATTGTGTAATTTTTAGAAAAATCTCAAAGAATACTAATAGTTCTAATTGGTTTATTTTCAATTAAATAATAAAAGAAAAACTTTTTAATTTCCTTAAAAATTAGTAAAAATATACTGTCTCGAAAAACGTTCCATTACAGCTCATTTTTTCATTTGTCTCTCAGAATCCTCACGTTGTTAAAAGTACATTTTTCTTTGCAGTCCTCGTGTAACGTACTTCGTACATCCAAGGACCCTTCCTCGGGACGTTGTAATGCAAATAGTGTCTTATAAGTCAGTAACACAGTTGCAAATGTAATAATTTAATAGCAACACGCTCAGTAAGACTACAATTTGACTATCGCGAATTTCCTGCGTCTCTACGGCCATGAAATGTTTGATGGCACGGTGGAGTTTCAAGCGGTAACAAAGTCTAAGTTCTAAGTGTTAGGGATTAGTTTTGTTTCGAAGACATCGAGACGGTGAGAAACAAATCTGCGTAAGGTACGGGTGTCGAGTAACTCGTGTTCTTACCCTCTCTCCTTTGTTCGGGCCGGAAGAGTGCGCTAGAATTACATGCTCGAGTCTGATGTGCGCTTATTTTTTACAACGCTATATGGTACTCCGACTTCGTATAGATATGCAGTTCAACGACTGAAGGAATAAGGGGGCGGTTGAGTAGGTAAACAAAACATGTTTGCAGTTTTGATTTAGGGAAAAGTGTGAAAGAATACTTATAGTCCTTTATAGAATTCAAGCTTTACGCTTCAATTCCGCCGTTGTATTATACTTATTTACAAATAAAACGGTTTAAAGCTCCGAATATTAATGAGTCGAGTTGAGGCGCGAAATAAATTTTCTACTTAAATAATCTACGCGTAAACGTTAAACATTTGTAAGGGCTTGAACTGTATCCGATAAGCGGCGTTTATTATATACAGTGCGAGATTTTTCACTGTTTGGTCCATTTGGTCTCATTGGTTTCCGTGACTCGTCGCCGCACGCCACCCTGCATACTGATATACGGATTAAATTACTCGGCCAACTATTTTACACAAAACCGGAGGCCATAATTAAAGTCCGGAGCGAAAATGGGGAGAATCAAACGTCTTATCTGACCAAGGAGAAATAGCGTTTCCACGCTGAATAGTTCCCAAGTCGGTAGCGAGTGAGCGGAATAAATAATTATTGCGGCAATCTAAAGTTGGCGATAGTTGCGATGCGGTAGCTTCCCTGCTTTGATACCTAATGAACACAGTTTCCTATTGGCCTTTGATTTTGTGTAACAATGAATTATAACTTTAAACTCTATAAGTTATGTACGCATTTATATAAGAAGTTAATAGTTTGATTCATTTCATTTATTAATAATAATTTACGGCGAAACTTTTAAATATGTATACTTGGGTTATAATATTACACTTAAATTAATGAAATCAGCGAATTAGTAAGCTACTAATAATAACAAGTGGTCGCCCAATGGTCGAAATTCGACCTAATTTATAATTGACAGCATTTTCAACATCATAAAAATATGATTGCGCATAACATGCTTAGCATATGCAGCAGTCATTGGACCTGATCTGTGTTAAAAAAATTCGTTGCACGTCGACCGTGTTGACAACAGACTTTGACAATAAACAAAAATTGTGTATGTATTTACATTGTACACATATATATTGTGTGTGTAGTGTTTTTTAAAAATTAATTTAATGTAGTTTGAGCAATATTATAAAAAATATTAACATTCTGCACTTCTTCTCCATATAAACTTTACCTGCCTTTCATACTTCTCCGTCCGCGTAATTTTCGTAAAAAGGGTTACAAAGTATTTGGTTCACGTATTGATATATAGATTTAGTATAACTGTCCTCTAAAATTAATGTCGTCTTATTCAACTAGTATTAATTAAACTACACATTCACAATTATGCGTATTCGTAAGCTTCATACTCACTGAACACGCATCCCATAAAATCAATAAAGAAAGGAAATACAATTCAGTTCGACGATGTCTGAAATAAACCATTCTTTACATTGAAAGGGAAATAATCTGAGTTTAGCAGCGGGGGTTTAATCAGAAATCCGTGAATTGCTTTAAATCGAGGAAAACGCAGGAAATATCCTTTGTGCCGGCAATTTCCCGCATGCGTGGGGCTAATGCGCTATCGGCGCGTAATGACTTCCTTAATTAATTCGCAATATTCTAGCGCCTCACTCGCGCACATCCACGACAAGGACGATACCGATCTTGTAAGCGCTTACGTATTAGTGTACGATTGTTAATTTCATTTGTCAACGATTAAATGTAAAATTTAATATAATGATAGCTATAAATAATCAAATGTGACGTAATAATTTTTTGATTTTTCCACTAGCCGACAAACATATGGTAACCTATTTATATAGAAAAACATTAAGAGAGGCTGCCTTAGATATATTTATTTTGTAAAATAATAGTGATAGTAATCACATTGAATATTTCTTATAAATTATTGAAAACGGATTTTTTAAGTGGCGGAAATATCAAGTTTTAAGCCCTTTTAATGATAGTTTATTCCAACTTTTAAAATTAGTTTTGTAATGTATAAATTATAAGAACTTTCAAATTAATTAAATATTACTTATATATTTATATACGGTGGTTAAAAATAATAAAAGCAAATTATAACGTCTTCATTTTATTGATAAATAAATGTATACAATAAATATAAATTTTAATAAATGTAAAATTAATTTAGGCATAAAATCGTGTACTACTAAGACCAGTTTTACATAACGCTGTATATAGTTGTCGAGGGTCTTGAGAGAGGGCCCCGCTTCGTTGCCTAGCACCGGAGGCAGTAAGAAGTTATTTTAGGAGAATATTGCGAGACATCAGAGGCTTATCTTTACGGCAGGTGTTCCCCCACGGGGACAAATTCGCGAAATATGTTTCGACTTATGGGGATCATGGCGATGCGACATCTCGCTTTACGATGCAATTTCGATATGATGCTTTTTATAACCCTGTGTATTAGTTTGTAGTGGAGTACTTAGAGATTATATAGTGATGGACTGAATATAAAACGGGTGTGCTTTAGTTACTTATAGACAAATAAATAATAAAACTTTATATATTTATGGTTATATATTGTCTTGCATTAATAATGTATTTAATTAAAGATAAATAATAAAATAAAATATTAAGTGTGTTAAATATGAAACTCAAAATATTTATGCAGTTTTGTTTAAACAATGACATGTATAATTTACTAAAATGTTCACACCTGCTTGACCTACCTACTACGCTATACAATCCATCCATCGAAAGGCCATCTAAACGATCGGAACCAACTCCCAACAGAGGTCACTTTGGTCGAGTTGGTATAATAGACAGTCTTGTTGATTTTCTTTTTGGTGTCTTTTTATTGTTGGTCAACTAAATAAGGATTGTTTGCGAATCTCTCACAACTGAGGATAGTACGTTTAGTCTAAACTCGACCGTGTGAAATATATTTAGCTATGGGTACGGTAGTGAAAGCGCGGTATTGGTATTATTTGCATTTTGGACGTCGATCACCTTAGAGTTAGGTAGTAAGGTAAATTTTTATTCTAATAACTCGATATATATATATTCGAAAAATAAATTGATAAATGAATACTAAGAAAAGTTGAAGGATTGGACCTTAATTCGCCAGGATGTTTTAATGCGGGCTGGCGAATAAAAAATATATATTAGAGTTTTTTCTAAAAAGCAGATTTCCTCCCAATGTTTTATTTCGCTGTCGAGCACGAATTAATTCTTAAACCCAATGTTGGCACTTGAAGGTTTAATGGTGCTGTGCCTATATTGGAACAGGCTATATAGCATATCACAGTAGTTGTAACAAAAATATCTACCTATCTCACGAGTATCGCAAAACCGTAAAAAGTGTCCAACTGATCTCGGAAACACAACGTCTACTCAGCGCTTAATTTTTAAATAATTACCTCTTGATTGAAATATATCTAACGCGATGTATTAAATACGATTTATCTTTACTGTAGCAAATATTTATTCCTTGAGTAATATAAGTTAGTGTGCACGTATTATACGTATACATTAGCTACATCAAAGGAAAGCTCAAGAAGACGAACATTTGTATGTAGACGAAGTCACGTTAATAAGCAATTAAATAGATTAATAGAAATATTTGCGTCATGCTGACGTTAAATTGACTTAAAAGCTTTAGATTTCAACAAACCTTTGATCTTGAGAAGCTCTTGAATCGATTAACAATCATTGTTTGACAGTTCAGAAATATCGACAGCAGCCTTCACGATTGTTTCTCAATTCAATAAATTATTTCGCATTGTTACGAAACAACTAAGTGATTTAGGTAAATTTTTAGATCAATTTATTTTATATAGGCTTAGTATATTTATAATTTTATTGACAACTTCAACGGTTAAGTAACTTTATTTACAACTCACGTCGTTAAATTAAAACACATTATTTATTATATATTTTATATTCGTAACTATAGAATTTCTTAAGTTAGATTGATTTAACGTTTAAGTAACTAGGAGTAGGATGAAGTTCCTATCCTTCAGTAAATATGTATTCGAAGCATAATGTAACTAAGATAGAGTGTTAAAGATTTTAAGGACAAATCGGCCAAATTGTCAGGCCAATGATCAGCGTCATGTAAAACTGCTTTCCTTCTAAGAAAAGCTTTCAAAAAATACTCCATAACAGACAAGAGCGCAGTAGTTGAAGTCAGATTTTGAAGTCGTCATTAAGATATAATGCACTGTATGGAGATTATCAGACGTCGTTGTGTATCTTATGATTCAGCGGTGTATACCCGAAATCTTCAACATTTTGGACAACCACCAAAAGTTTTAATTAAAGTTTTATGCCAACGTATTTTATATAAACCAGATCTCGGATATTCACATATAAACTTTTAATATCAGGTAATAAAATACTCAACCCCTTTTCAGTAACAAAACCCACTCGAACTGAAACACATGTAACTTTAAACTGTTTAATTACACATTGTAAAAGTTTATGAAACCTAAACATTCAAATAAACTGTTGCTCACGTCGGTTAAATAAAAATTACGCCAGAAACGTCCCGAGGGAGCGGTCTCATTGTGCGACCACAATGAACACTCCTGATTGGCGGAAGGATGTTCTCACTAAATAAAAAAATATCGTCGCGTCATTTCGTGCAATTTTCGTCGAATTTTCAAACGATAAAACCTGTCATTTCGCTGTTGACGCGCCTATAAAATATTCATGCAGACGGGCGAGAGATGAGCGATTTTTTTCTTCGATTTACGCGTCGAAATAAGATGTCATTTTCCGTATCATTAGCAGCGACTCGGAACGTCGCGCGATGCCACTATTTATACGCAAATAGGATAAAATGACGCCCGGCCGATCGACTGTTTGACACGCTATTGATAAATTGCGCCTTATTGAAAATCGTTTTATTTTATGTCCTATTTTTTGGTATTTACCACTTTTTGTTGTATATTTGACGTTTGTGGACATTTTCACTCAATCGGATACAGATACTGTCATTAGCCTTTGAAATATTTATTTGTCTACGTATCTTAAAATTTCGTCAATGAAATAATTTTTAATAGGTCGATGTTTTCAGTTCTCAATTCAAAAATTTCTCCCTAAACAATCTTTTACCTAACCATACAGGTGTCGGCAAGCATCCGTATTTCATAGCGAGGTAAATTCGATTGGAATAAAACTCGTTCCCGATAGTGGAAGCTCGTTGAGCCCTCTCTTTGCGAAATCGCGCGGACTAGTTTATCTCACCCGTTCACTTACCCGCTACCGCTACCCGACAAAGGAATCTAGCACGATAATCTGCAGATGCTTTCGATAAGGGAGACTGTTTATCAGTTTTCAAGAGTCCCTTAAAAGCGGCTAGCCATCTGACTCTAAAGCGGATACTTTTAAAAGCTAGATGAAATGCTTGGTTTATAAAGTATCTAAAGATTTTCCATTAATAGTTTAATTCATTTTTTACTTTCATCTACTATAACGATTAAGAGTTATCAATACAGGCATTAAGTTTTTTTTTTTTACAAATTATCATATTTTATATTCTTATTGGAATATATAAAATAATTACTTCACAAAACGTAGCGAGAGCGAGAAGTTTTATCCCTGGCGCGGGTTGAGCGGCTTATTACTGCCCCACGTTGGGCGCCATGCGACAATATTGCGCTGCCCGTGTCCCGCACTAATCCCCGGATTCATTTATTTTTGACAACGCAATACGATTTTATCTCACGGCTTCTGATGCTGTTTGCCGTCTGTTATTATGGTCCCACAATATTCAAGCTACTTATTTATTTATTTATCCACCCCATATAGGGGTGATTTGACTTTTAATGCTGCGTTAAGTGGTTGATTTAATTTTAAGATTTGAATGTCTTGTCTAATATTTATTTAGAATTTTTTATGATATAATTTTATACAATATTGTAAGAACCAATATTCTAGTCCCACAACTTTGAGACATCATATCTTCACTGATTTATTTGCATTTTAATTGCATAGTACTCAATAAAGTAATCAACCCATTAAATAGAATTATAAAAAAAAACTTCTAATTATTTATTTTAATAGTACAATCTTTAGTTCTATTAATATATCCGCTGACGTGGTCCTTCATTCTCCAGAGACACTTCTCGATCTAACCGAAGCGTACCTACTGTAAGTGACAGATTCAGCGTACGAATGTACTTGAGGTTTTAATTATTATACTGTTCTGATGAACTCCCATACAAAATAGAACTCATTTTTAATTAACTAAGGGTCTATTTATGAGTAGTAACTATAAAATATCGATTTTCAAGTTTGCATTGTTCAAATAACAGATTGAAATATTACGTTATTAAGTAGGTTCAAAACAGGTATGTATTATAGTTATTCCATGTTTTTTTAATTAAGTTGCATATATGTGTTGTATAATTAAAAATTAACTTTTATTATACATCGTAGACTAATATATTGAGACACTAATTTTCCTTGACTCTTAAACAAATTCAAAAAAGAGGCTTCAAATTAGAATTAAAACGTGTATAACAATATACGACATATAATAATATATATAATAACGATATATTTTCGATGATATGGATATAACGATCAATGGGGTTATTACATTTTTGAAAAAAAAAGATAATGTTTTTTTCTCGATGGCAAATAAAAAATCATGATAAATAATCTATTTATAGAAACAAGTTCAGTAAAACTTGTGCTTAGGTACTTAATTACTTGTTTTAGTCGCCTTTCTACGCTAAATAATTGAGATTAAAAGAAGTATTAGTAGTAAGAAGTATTCATTAACAATTTTTATTTATTTATTGAATCAAAAAAGGATATTAATTTTAAATATTAGTAAGATGTCATATAAATTCATTCGAGTTTTAGCGGAAATTAGCGTCGTTGATATCGAAAGTGATAGTTATTTAATAACTTAATGCTAAAAATAACACAAGAGAAAGATATATGATTATATAAGGATTATATAAAATAATCTAATGCTATAAGAAATATTGATAGGGAAATCCCTATGTACCTGAATAGATATTATGCATTATTTATATCTCTAACCGAGGACATTATTCGTCATCCTGAACATCAGTATAAAAATAATGAAAAAAATTTGCATAACTTATTAAAAAGTTTGACGGACGAAATGAAAATGAAAATGAGACACGTCAAAAGAAAGGAAAAAACAACGAAATACTCACGAGACAATAGATATTTTGGGCGTAACGAAGGAAAACGGAGTTTTTATCATGGAAATTGCGGGTGAACACTTCGCGTTTTCGCCTTTCCCTCGTTTCTTGGCGGAGTCTGTTTTTTAATTATCGTGTTTGGCAATTAGTTTCGGCAAACGATTTTTTTTCCCCATTTCCCCCCACTCGCAGACAACTTGTCCACGCTTAATGAGGTAATTTATAGTCTAAATACAGAAAAGTTGTTTTTTCCTTTTTAATTCAAAATTGTTTTATACTTCGATTATTACAGATTATAATACTTTTTCAGAAATGGTATCTGTATTACTGACATATTAAATACACAGCTAGAATGAATAAAATATATCAATAATTATTATTAGCTGTTATACTGTATATTATTTCTTAAAATCAATTATTTTATGTACTCAATTATACTAAAATTCGGTTTTACTTAAAATTGGAGTTTCTTATTATCTTATTAATAGTTTGACTCAGTCTCTCAAAAGAAATTTTGAATTCGAACAGACATTATATAAGTAGAAAAAATATAGCAACAAGTAATTGTTTATTTATGCAATCTCTAGTTTTATACAATAAATTAGCGTCCTTTGTACTGACGTAGTATGTTTATATATAGACCAAAAAACTTTACCGTTTCCAACTTCTTTGCGACCAAAGATGACTAGTTTAATTATACAAGGGGTACAAGGATGAATTCCTAAATGTAATACGAAATAACTATTGATCAAAAAAATCCTAATACGAAGCCTAACTCAAACAGTACTTTGTTGTAGGCAAACAAATTGCTAAGACACTTAGTGGGATTCGGAGGCTATTCCCCAAATGACACGCCGCAAAGCATAGGATTATATCGATTGAAACAAGACTTGGAAAATGCTTTCATATTGATGTACCGAACGAGTAAATATATACGTAATAAATATTGCTTATATTTTTAGCAGAAATAATCTACGTACATAAATAAATGGTATGTAAATCTTCGTATATTTATTCAGGAATCGATACGGTTGCCATGTACTCGTATGTAGGTACAGTAGCTTTAACCTTACGTATCAAATTTCGATAAGCCACATTCATGTAAAATAATAACTTATATCACAATATTTTAAATATTTTGTAAATACATCAAAACCGAATAATGAAACTTGATTTTATTTTATTACATTTTATTGTTTCTGTCACGTTATTATGGCTCAGTTCAATTATGTATTCAGTTATAACGTAGTGTAAAATCGTAATGAAAATTAATATAAAAGATAATTATGAGTATACAATCAATCAACAACAAGTAACAGCAATGATGCAAAAAAGTCATTAAAACACAATGTTCCAATATTAAAGTAAGTAATTGTAGACAGTGTTAAGAGTAAGAAATAGTTACATTTATGACATAAAATTGTTGATAACGCTCCAGATGTTTCGTACAAGTGCCAAATCACTAGGACGCCTTCGGTGAAAACCACATCCCTCTTGTTTTTTACGGAGGGTTCGGCTAATTCGCACCGCTAAGCACCTATCATGGAGTAATTTTTGGGCTCGACTCAGTTACTGATATATTTACATGTATAACGTAACTAATTTAATCAATACATTTATTAGCAATAAAAGAGTTATTTTGAATAGTAATGGCATATAATATACATGTTGTATACCACGATAATATTATTATGTAGTCCACCTTTATATTTGATAAACACGAGTGTCAAAGTTTGACACCACTAATATTGTCATACTTTATTCAACTAACAGAGCAATGTTTTGAACCTTTTTATTTTAATAGAAAAAATAAGATTTGATAACTTTAGTTTTTTTTTCGAGTTATTTAATGTTAACCAGCGATTATAAATGCCTTCTACAACAGTATAATTTGCGAGCGTCATTAGCTCGGATATGAAACTCGAACGGCACACTGACGCAAATCAAGGAAATTAAAATTCTCAAACAGAGGGCAGTTACACCAAATCCTGCCACTAAAACTCCTATATAGATCTCCACGAGCGTTGTAAAAAATCATTGCCTCCGTCTACCCTCAGCCCTCGGCGAGGGGAAAAATCTAATCTGTGCATTTTTTGCGGGACCGCGATGCCACAAAGAATTTCATTTCCCACTGTTCATCCATCTCTATTTCACTGACGGCTCTTGTTCTTGCCCCCTCCGCCCCCGCGTCCTCACCCCCAAACCCCTCAGCCGTTTTTTAGACTTCCTCGATCGGAGATAAGGTTAAGCGAATGTCGTCTTATTAGTGGTTCGTACATGACAATCGCTACCTCATTTAAATTTATTATCTCTACATCGATTTCATTCAGTCTCTTGATTAAATTCCAAAATCTGTTAAACACGTACAAAATTTATACAAAAGATATTTTGACAGGATTACATTATTTACTTGATTTAATTTTACTTTACTAAAATCCGATGTTATTATTAAGAAGCCTCATACTTCGAATTAATAAATAAATAGGAAGTAGCGTATAAACTTTAATAAGAACACAATGCTAAACGTCATGTTTATCATTAAAGTAAGTGTCGTATAGATATCGATGAGCGAAAGTCAAACTTTAATTGTCCAACTATCACAATCGAATGGGTCTTCACGAAAACAGCATAACACAATTGTGTACAATTGACATTCAAATCTATGGGCATTGACGCTTTGTGCTTTTATTGCCACTTATTGACGCGTAATTGTCAATAAATTCCTACGGGATCGGAGTTTAATGTGGGTTTGGGTGAAAAAAGTTATGTTTTATTAATATTTTTACGAGAGCGTTTAGGATGAACGATAAGATCTGGCTTGGGAAGTTTTTTCTTTCAATTTCCGTCACGATTTGTACACTCATTATTGGTGAGTCGATGGGGGCGATAGGGGCAGTGGTCGCATGCTATCGAGAGTGCGATGTTATCGTATCTCTTAGCGACTTTCATCGGGGCTTTCGATTGTCCCCGGCCTCCCCCTTTCTTGTAGTCGCCTGTGAGACGTGATTTCAATGACTGCCAGTCGTTATGATTTATTTCCGAACGAATTTATTACGACATAAAACTTGTGGAAATGTTTGTAAAACAAATTTGCGAGTGAATGCCTGTCGTTTACTTTGATAAATGGTAGTAAATAATATGCCCGAAAATAGTTTAGACTTTTACTTACACTTTAATTCTAACAGCCTATGATTTGTAATACGAAAATCTTTTTTTTTTTTTCATTTACTTTACAAATGTTGGTACAGTAATCTTAATTTATATATACATTAAAAACCACTGAGATTTAAATTTAAAAAAAAAACATTAAAATCTTTAAATAAGCTTGTTAAGTTTTCTTTATTTAAATATACAAAAAGACTTTTGATTACTATAACAAATTATCATGGAACATTACTCATATTTTTATAAAGGTGTAAGCCTATAACAATTTATACATATATACATGTCTAGATACGTATATATCTGTAGCAGTATGTTCTGTTGTCATATAGAGGGATTAATTCAGGACACGTCGCCGTACTATCTGATCTTGGTTCAGTGGGGTCTTTGATATGTTGTTTATTATTTACTGGGTGAGATAGTGGAGTGAGTGAAAAAATTAAAGTAAATTTAATTGTTTTTCTTATTAGATTATATTTTTGTCTTTTAACTGTTTAAATTTATAATAAGTTACGGGTACTGTATAGTTTGGTTCTTAGGCAGTTATGTCTATTGAACATTTATTTTTTGTGCTAAATCAAAAAAAAATTTTTTTTTGAAAATAATGATAGATTGATAATAATCTCAGTTCTTGTTAACTAGTACACTATCAGACTGATAGACATGTAAGAACGCGCAGTCTACTTGCTAGCCGTATGGGAACTAGCTTAATTTAATTAATAAAAATATTACTTAATGACAATTGCCGTGTAAAATGCTGAATATGCAATTGCGCAATTTTACGTTTGTACCGTACATGCTCCCAAAGGCGAGAAGGGGAGAAAATTTGTGAATTATAAATGATAATAACAATGATGAGACAATGTGAAGCGATTAGGTAATTATGCTAAATAATTTAAAGTCTCGAAATAAATTATATTTTTTTTTCTTTAATCTTTTTTTCTCTAAATATTTTTTTATGTTTAAATGAATTTTTAGTCATTATTACTGTTATATTGTATATCATCAAATCAACGTGTAACTTAAGGAAGATAAATGCTTATTAAACATGTCGCTCACAACTGACAGTATCTACCCTCAATCTGTGTCGCAATGGAAAACAGAAAAATATCGTTTGTCTTTACGCTTACAATAAAAGCCAAAAAAGTAAAAGTATAAAAAAATTAAGACTAATTTGTGCTATGTTCGGATAATTAAAAGCTATAAACAAGGAATAGTTAAATGATTCTCATTGACTTCTGTTTTGTCATATGATTAAAAATGACTACTGTATGGGATTTGGATCTCTATAATATCTATAGTACTATACGTATTACTAGTATTTGAAATTATGAAATAGTAATAATTTGAATCATTTTGTCTCCTTAAATTCTACAATTATAAAATTGTTTCGACTATACTCACAATCAGTGTGATACTCATCACATAATGACCATTAAAAATATTAATTTTAAAATATGGTGACGATCAAACTACATATATGTTGACTTTTCGTATCAAGCTAATATTTCTTTTACATATATAAAGAGAAATAAAAGCTTATTAAACAAATCGCTCTCCGCTGACAGTATCTACCCTAAATCTACGTTTACACTGTATGATAGAACTCAACACTTGTAGGCCTACAACTGTGAATATATATCTCCAAATATTTTATAATAGTTCATAATACTGCGTACTTCTGTAATACACATACATTGAAGTATATTTAGGTATAAGTACTAATTATATGGATTTGTTATTATTTAATGTGACAAGCTTGTAAAGGCATAAAAAGAAACTAAAATAACTTTTATTCAATTTAGTCTAAAATAGTATATTGCTAAAGTTTAGAATAACCGTTTTCTTTTCGACTAAGGAGGACTAAAATAGTAGTCGAAAGATGTCCACGTTTGTGTCGCTGAAGCCGAACGACATCAAACAGGCAGTTTTTTTGCAATCATCAAATTGATCTGCCCGCGCGCCATCTGGTCCGTGAGTAAATCGCTTTCGGAGTCCGTGAGCCGAGGAATTAATTCATATAAAACACATATCGTTTGGACCGATTTAGTATCACTCGATACGGGATGAGAGGTGAACTTCGTAACTACGATATTTAGAGATTACTATTATATGAGTACCTATAACTATGTGAGTTTTATGGATTCTTGCTATTTGTACAATAGGATATTTAGTTCTTTTTTTTTCATTATTTATTTAAAATATATTTTTTGTAAATTTTGTTACATTTTTTTGGATTGACTTAAATAATGTGTTCGTCAACAATACTTTGAGTTATTTAGACAATTGAAATAACAAAAATGATACTTTCAATAAAATTTATTGTTGTTAGGTGTCAGTTATGAAGACATTTTTGTATAATCATAGAGCCTGTTGTAGAAGTCACTGCAGTTGTATAGTAAAAATGTTACATTAAAATTTATTGTGCTCAAAAAACGCTTTTAGTAAACATATTTTTAACTGGAGCTACAAAACATTTTCATGTTCTAGCTGAAAATTGTTACTCTTTCCCGGCGTAAGCTCGGCGTCTACCGTAGGGCGTGTACACGTGCGCTCATCAACTAATGGTCCGTGCGCGGCATTTGAACCGAGCCTACACTCGGTACAAAACAACCGCCCGCCTGCCTGCCTCTACTCCTAGGCCTGCTTTCGGCGCAAAATTATAACGTGTAAAACACGGCCTCTCCTTGCATTCTGCGCACGGGATTTTTATGAATGGCGCAATTATTATTCGCATTTTAAACTCGAATGCGGTGCTATTTTCCCCGAGACGTATATAGCAATATTCGTAACGAGTTTTCTCAGTGCTGCTACCTAATTTCAGATCGAGGGCGGTACCTGGAGGTGTGGGGCGCTATGCGGTACTGTATCGTCGGAGTCCACTCTGTCGAAAGCTGACTATCGCCACCGCGGCTGCGAATCGAACCCGATTGCAAATTTATTAGCGGACAGTCGCCGCCGGTCCGCGGGTGCACGTACGTGCAGTTGTTTTTACTCTTCGTATATTTTTTTCTCGGCGAGACTCCGCTCTCCCCTTTTGTTCTCAAGTGGACCAGCTGTCATTATACGCCATGTTACTGTAATTTTTTTTTTGACGTTTTTATACAGTTTTACGTCGAGAAGGCGTTCCGTTTGGAAAAATGTTCGTTTTGCGTGCGTCCTGGAGAGTTTGCGTGGCAACGATGTCGACGACGCCGATACAAACAAAATGAGTTATGGAATTTCATTTATTTCAGAGTTTAGTTTTATTGTATGATTACTCAAGTAGACGTGGAGCAAATATAATGAACTCGATAAAATATGCATGAACGTGTAACTAAGTTCCACAATGTTATTATGTCTTGCTGTGTAGCGGTCGGTTGACTAGTTATCGAGCCCCGCAATAACCCGACCGAAATGTAACATGTGTCATTGCAGTTTTCAAGTGGCTTCTGTTTGATAATTTAAGCGAACCCTTTCAACTGCGGGGCCCTCGAGAGTGTAATCAATGAAAGATATAGTTTGCCTTGATTTGTATTCAAAGTAGGTACTTACTTCAAATTGTTCAAGACTAAATAGTGCACTGTAAACAGTGACGTTAAAACATGTTATTATACCTACCTATTGGATCAATATATATTTTACACATACGTATTATTATTGTTTTTCATTTTTTTATTAACTTTCGTTCATATATTTTTAGCCAACAGGAGCAGCGTGGTGGATTAAGCTCCAACACTTCTATATGGAGAAGAGGCCTTCGCTCAGCAATGGGTTGTTTACAGGCTGATACAGAAAGTACAGAATATATTTTTAATGTAAAATAAATTTTACCTACTGAAACATTCAATAATAAAATTAAAATGTGTAACGTTTATGCTGAACAATCGTCTCAAGTTAGCTTTTATTAGAAATATATTCCTGCTGTTATTGGCAGATAAATCTCTTCGAGAGGTCTTATAGGATATTTCAAAATTCAAACTTGCAATATTGCTACGGTACTAGACAGCTTATTAGAGTGTTTCGTACACATTCCTTTGTATTACGATTATTATAGTAAATCATAAAATCTACAGTTGATAAGATTTTTTTTCTAGCAGCTCATTTAATCTATACATATAACAAAATTGTAAATTTCACGTGTTTGTATTTTTTTGACGTGATAAATTTTGTAATAAAACTTGTAAATCGATGAATGCCGGTTGCACCGCACGAAGTATTGTCACTTTTCGCAAGCGAGAACGCGGAACAAGCGATAGAGAGGCACGATCGCCTTAAGCGTTCGGCTCGTGAATGAAAACAATAACGCAGATTGAAGGATCGTATAAGTAAATATCACACATGTATATAAGTTATAAATAAATTGTTAATAGCACATTGTTACTTGTAATTAATCTCATTAATCTATATAATTTAAGTTATAAACTATTTGTAACGATGCAATTAAAATGTTAATTTATCAAAAACAATTGTAATTAATTGAATTAACTCATTATTTTGTATTATACAAAATAATGATAACTCAGTGATAATAATTCAATTAAATTCATAAAAGTATGCATGCATGCATGCATGCATTTATTATCAATGTTTTCTTACGACGTTATCACGTAAAATTATCGTCCGTAAACCGACTTTACAGTCAATCAATTTTTTGTCAGAATTTTTGACGAAAATTCTTGTAAGAATCTAAAAACACTAAAAAACGATTTTCATTTCTATCATTTTTTAAAATGTCTATCTATCTGTCTGTCTATTTTTTTTTTGAACACTCATCACAGCTAAAGTACTAAGTACCTACCTAAATGTTAAAAATCTGCATGAAAATCATATAGCGTACCTACCTATATATTCTAAGTATATAGGAAACCATTAATTGCCCCTTTTACTTCACAACTTGTAATTATTATAAACCTCGCTTGTTTGTATTTTATATATATTTTATGGAGTACAATAAAGTTTAAATAAATAAATAAATTTATTCTTTATTTCATCAAAATCATTTCACTCTATCAAAAGTTATTGTAATTTTAATTTTATATTTCAAACGATGGCGTTGTAACGAGTAGGTGAGTTACATAAAATACGTTTAAATGTGATCCAAAAATTGTAATAACGTTGTTTAAAATAATGTTTTATAACATTTAATAATTAATATACATCTTAATAATAACTAATATAGGTACATATTTAATACAAGTCAAAGTAATTTAAAAAACTAAAAAACCCGACTGCGATTCTGTGTAATTTGGAAATGAAATTAATTTGGCGTCAAAATTCCGCCATTTTTATTTTTATTTTGATATACCCAGTGTCACTCTCACAGTAAAAACGAATCTAATGACACTTCTCAAGCTAAAATCCATCGAGTCGTTCAGGCCGCAGAGCGTGCCAAACAATTATACATATATACATACATACATACACTCTCACACTCCCGAAAAACATAACCCTACTTCTGGTGCAGTCGGGTAACTAAGTAAATGAAAAATGATGAAAATAATCTTCACAATGATAATGTAAACCGTTAAAAGTACAACACTATTATAATAGATGGCGCTAATAGTAGGTACATACTTTCTAGAATCAGTATCTTTCATTCGTTTATTCATTCATTTGGTTTAATGCTATACTAACTTTAGTACCTTTAATAACCTACACGACTACAAAGTACCTACAGCAAAATTTATGTGTGGGCCACGCCACGGGCACATCTAATAATTATATAAAATATTAATGTTTGATTTAAAACCCAATAAAAAAGCTTAAAATTGATTCAACAAACACTCAGAACGAGGAGGCAATATATATCATCACAATTATAAAATAGCAAGCTTCTAAAAGAAAATACGTGCGGTTGACACCGCGGTTACAGCCGGTACCTATATATTAAATGTATACTAGTATTATAAAAATAATATATATTTGATTAACCCTGTCACAGTTGAAACAAGTTTTATAATTTATTTTCATTCGAAAGTTACATTATTCAGTAGTAACACATAGTCTACAACGTCAACGCGATTAAACCCACGCGGGACGTCTAGTGTGTTATATAATATAATAAATTTGAAATATAATGTAATTAGTTTTTTCGAACGTTCTCAAGAGTTAATGAGTTGGTCTGAGAAATTATTTTTAAGTTTAACTGATAACTCGATCGTAATATAATAAAATGGTAATATAATTAAAAATGCGCTATAATCCATGGAAACTACAAATAATAATAAAACTACAAATAATGATAAAATAAACTACAAATAATAATAACACTAAAAGTATATATGGCATTTGCTTGTCAATGAAATATATATTAACATTTTATTGTTTTAATAAACATAAACAACAAGAGTTCAAATGGCGTTTCGAGTTCATATTAGTAGTAGATAGTGGTAAATGAAAACATATTAAAGAAACATTGATTTTTGGAGAGAAATGTGACTTTTCGTATTAAATTACCGCAAGGATACACAAAAAACGAACAAAGACGCTAACAACTGTTATAGATATAAATAATTACCACAAGAATAACAAGGCCTTATTAAATAATATTAGAGCCTTTGTCCAGTCCGTTACGAGTTAGCAGTGTCATCGTTTATAAGTGGAATATTATTCGACAAGATGCTGAGTCGTGTTGCTCGTTGGTCGTGAAACATTCTCTCGCATACAGATGACATGTGACTCACGTTTTTCACGCGCGACTGACAACTAATTTATGTTAATAACACATCACTAACTAATAAATATGTACGGCACGTACTTACTTAAGTTTGCTCTCGACGTGGCCAGATCGAGATGGACAATGCGTGAAAAATATTAAGTATCTCAGACTTCCTTATATGTTTCAACGTTTTACGCCCTCAAGACTTATTTCGATACGGAGAAACTTCGATACTGCGAAGGAGCAACTAAGAGTTTCATCTTATTCGTCTCGATACCGATATTAGTCTGAAGTTTATAATTTTTATTTATTTATTTACAAAGCAAAGCATTACACAGAAAATAACAATTTTACAGTTATAAAAAATTACAGGTTTACAGTTTTATTGTACAGATTATTTATTCATTTACATTAACAATTAAAGTAATTGGACACTCAATACGTTCGTCCAGAATAAGTATCGTTTACCTAAAATCGAACCTCGTCAATGTTGATGTGACTCTGATGCCTATGCTAGGTATAGAAATACCTGTATTACAGATCATCAGTCTCGCACCACCCCGGGCCACTAAGCATTCTGCATACATAATTATTATCACCGGAGCGTATTATTTAAGAATAAAAATCTGTAATGATCGTTACTGTATAAAAACGTATTTCATGCACTAGAAATACGACACTGTTTGGAAAAGTGGTTAAATTACAAAAGTAATCAAATATTAACATCAAAAGTCAATCATTAATAACAATACGCGTCGAATATAGAAATAATGAATTAATGAAAACAATAAGTCACAGGTTGTCACGCCACGTCAATGGAGCGGCGAAGTTCCTCACGCGACGGACGTGACGCAATACGCTATCACGTGCCGGTTCATTTTAGGGCTACGATTTTCCACATCTCAGACAGTGTAGTGTCACTAATACAATAGACCATTCCCGTCGAGTGGGAGTCTCTTATCGATCTACTGGGACGTCATCGGGCGATAGCAGCCGCGGCGACGCAAAAAGCGTGTCAGTGTGCCGGTTACAAAGCCTTTGTGGTGAGACCGGACACCGCTCGCCGCCGCCGCCAGCTTTGTTTGCTGTTTAGTGTTCGTGCGCCTCTAAAAGTGGTGATTTTAGTGTCCGTAAAGTTTGTTAGCGCAGATTCCGCTTAGGTGCCTCATAGCTGTAACGGTACCAGAGAGCCCGCTAAAGTGTTACGGATATTGCACGCTGTTGTAAATGCTTCCACGTAAAGTGTTTTGAGAACAAATATTGATTATACATTTATGTATTTGTTCATTAAGTAATTACTATTTATATTGGTATACCTACAATTAAAAGTTTATTTTATTTTATTTTAATATATTAATTAATCTTAAAGAATTGTTCATCTGAAACGGTTACTGATTTACCACTGTACTGACATCTCTACTGAAATCAATTCAACGTATAAGATTATGTTCAGTACTCGAGGTTATAATTTTGTTTATATGAGGAAATATATTTATTTGTTAAAGTGATTTTCGATGATGTGCGGCCGAAGTATCGGGAGCGGAGGGCGATGTCGGCGTCGAGGGCGAACTTACTCGAGGCGACAAAACTCCGAGATGTTTTCACTCAAAATAATAAGTTCCAAGTAAATTTTTTGCAAAACTCGGTGTAATGGATTGTTGGGAACTTCGATAACTTTCGGAAGTTGCTCTTCGATTTTATTTTGCTAAGGAATTTTTTAGCCAATTTCCCTCGAATTGAAGGCGAAGTTAGAAATCATCCAGTCACCCTTCACTGGTTAGCATCACAGGATTTTATTCATATTTAATTTACTTAGAGGCTAAAGAGGAAAAACATAATTTGATCTAATGGACAAATTGTGTTTTTGTTCTTGTTGTAAAATATGTCGGTACGTCACTCATGTTTATTTATTTTATCATTTTTTTCATATGCCTGCTGTATAAAACACTCTGTTTACTCGGTATAGTATTTCTTTTATAATACCGTAGAGGCATAGACGGATCTTCTTCTATGTGAAACTAATGTTTGTAACTTTACAAAATTAACATTTCCGCTTAAATAATACAACCTACTCATTAATGATATTTTAATAACGATTACACAGTATTTACCTCTACATTTACAGTTAGAAACTTGTCAGGCCCACACGCATACATAATCGAATTATGCCAAAATCAGTTTATTACCGAGACCGTAACCCCAACAATTTCTGTTGGTGGCACGTTGATGACGCGTAAAACAAATACTCAACACTCTATCCGTCAGCCGGCGCAGGGGTGCTAAAGTTAATAAAATTCATGTATCGGAAACTTATAGCCGTGAAATATTGTTTGCGCGAGGGTACAACCCTAGCTTCCTTATAAGAATAAAATTACTCAAAGATTCCTCGGCGCTATAAAATTGGCGCTGAGCAAACTCTTCGGTCTCGTCTTATCGTTCAAAGTAGGTACTAATACTAATTTGCTTTCTCTCATTATCGTACTTTAGAACTGACGTACCCTTTACATCCTTTATACTTAAGTACGATATATTTTTGTTTATTCTCATCTTGATATTGGTGTCGCACTAAAACAAAACTATTCATTTGTTTCTATGACTGAACGGGTGAACGAGACATTGCAGTGGGTGTCCGATTGGGGCGACGCCAATCTTGTCCAGTTAAACCCTTCCAAAACACAGGCGTGTCTTTTCTCCGCGAAAAAGAGTAGCTTCGATTTAATACCCACTTTCGAAGGTGTATCCTTACCGATTACTAACCATCTAGGGCTTCTAGGTATTATCATCACCTCTGACCTCAACTTTGGCCAACAAATTGAGTCTATGGCACAAGCGGCGTCCAAGAAAATATCAATTCTTTCAAAGCTTCGGCGGTACTAACAGCTGCTTAATCTTTACACTGCCCAAGTTCGATCCCGCATGGAGTACTGCAGTCACCTCTTGGACGGTGCAGCCAAATATCATCTGGAAGCTTTGGACTCAGTTGACCGAAGAGCCCGTGGGCTAATTAACAACGAAGAGCTCACAAATAGCAGACTACACACTCTTGAGCATCGTCGTCGAGTTGCCAGCTTATCGGTTTTTTATACGATACACTTTGGAGAGTGTTCGAAGGCTCTTTTCGAACTGATTGAGCCATCTCCATTTCTTTATCGGATTACTAGGCGCAGACAAAGGTTTCATCCTTACGTTGTTGACATACCCAAAAGTCGAACTAAACGGTCTGGCAGCTCGTTTTAGGTGAGAGTCGCCAAGATTTGGAACGACCTGCCTGGGTCTATTTTTCCAGATAGGTTGAACTCTGGAGCCTTTAAGAGTAAAATGAACAGGTTTCTTTTGGATGGGCGTGTACCACCTCCGTCTTCATCTACACTTTCCATCAGGTGAGATGGAAGACAAACGCCTATTCCATTGCAACTATTAAAAAAAATTCATTTGTTTAATGATTAATATTCCTACAATTTTGTTTACCATAAATTTTTTTTGGAACATAACCTAGAGTAGGTACTGACCACTGTAACATGTTGAATCGACGTGAAATTTTACTGCTATGACTTTGATAAACATCATCATTAGTCGACAGAAATGCAAATACTTGGTGTTATATCATATTCTGTTAGTCAAGTTTATATCAAAATTCTTATTTTGATGATTTAAAGTAAATAAATTTAAATACTAAAATACAAAAAAAAAAACATTATTAAATTATTTTTAATAACTAATATTTATATTCGTTACAGATACTATGAATGTTTTAAACTTATACCGAGGGGTGTATAAAGATTAGCCGTGCGTCAGACTGGGTGGCACCGGTCGCATCAGCATTAAAATAAAAATAAGGATCGCCATAAATAGCCGCGTACAAAGACAAGATATACGGTTATAGCGGACTGGACTATTCGTGCAGGACGCCCGCTTCGCCCGTAGACATATTAAAAACAATTACTTTCTTACATAGCATTAATTTTCCATTGCTGTAACATTCAATTTAAATAAAACTTTGTAATGCTATGATACTGAAATAATATGTATTTATATCAAAATTACATTTTATAACGTTATAGTGATTTCATTTATGAAAGAGAGGAAAATCACACAGAAAATAGTAAAAAAAATTCGAGATCGAAAGCCGAACCTTTTGAGTCCTATAACGTTAACGGAGCACTCTCTCCAAAATAACAGACGTGTCACCGCGAAAAGCCAAGTCGCTCCGTCCTACCCTATCGGTCATCGTACGGTACTCCCCTATGAAGAAAGGTCGTCCGTATTTCTGGCGCCAAGAGGGCTCTGAAATAAATAAGAAAGGCTTCAATCGCCGTCAACCCCGCTCTACCCTTTTATAAGCAGGTAATAGATGAATGTTCTTCATAATGCTCCACAAAAATTAAACAATATACGATAACATATACAATTTTTGCATTTTTAAAATGTTTTTCGATGTTGTCACGTGATTTAACAGGTATTTTTAAGATAGAATGCATGATATTTTTTAAGCTACTGAACAGGATTTATGCATACGTGCATTCAGTAATAAATTTACCTAATCAAAACTTTAAATGTTGTTTACATGCAACTAGCTTTACTATAATATTATTGTAACAGATTAAAGTGAATATAATGTGTATGAATTGTAAAAATCTCAATTCAGATCTCTCATCTGAAATAAATTCACACTTAGTAAAACCACGGAAGACAGGCAAAACAAATATTACGTCGCTATAGTTTTTTAAATGAAAGTTTTTTTTTTTTCGTAAACTAGGTTAGGAAGATATAAAAAACAGTTTCAACATGATAAAACGACGTGAAAGCTAAATAAGCTAATTAAAAAATATGCATGTTCCCTATTTTGCTATAGCAATCATATTACTTGTATTTTATTCTTGACATATAAATTTTTATTTTGCTTTGAACTGGTCGCTCTGAAGGTCTATGGGGGAGGCCTACGTTCAGCAGTGGACATCCAATAGCTGATGTGATGATGATGAAATTTTTATCTGTTAAATATATATATATATATATATATAGATATTTATTATAATGTATAAATTTTTAATTCTGTAATGTAAGAAATAACAAAAATTTTCAATTTTGAAACGCTTTGTCGTATACGCTCGAGTACATTTTAACCCTTCAGCGGCAGTTGGATAAATGGGCAAGTCGTGTCGCCAAAGTACAAGCTTCCGGACCACTATGTGAGGGTTAGTGATTTGGTTTGAAAGAAAAATTACAACTATTTACTGCTATTTTATTTATATCTTTATCTGAAACCTAACTATACATAATAAGTAATTTGTTCGCTTCTTTCTTGTAATTTTTTTTAAGTGTGTTTTATCAATATAAAAAAATAAGAAAATCTGTCGTTGTTTTTTTTTACTACTTTTTCTCCTACAACATTCATAATTAAGTAACTACTTACTACATTATCATTTTCATAAAATAGTTGTAAGTACCTCTTAATTTGTATTTTACATTGGAAATAGCTAGCCAACGAACGAAGGGACCAGTTTATCTGATTTTCAGAATTCACTGAGATCTATAAAACAACTTCTGAGAATATATAAATTTACTGGTTAAAGGGATCAAGTAAAAGCAAACGGGAGCTGAGAATAGGGACTAGACTCTCAAAATTACCTTCAAATACAATTTTTTAAACAAAACGATGTATTATTGAGTACGTTCTTAATTTTTGAAGTAAGATAAGGTGGTGTAGGTTTTACGCAATGCTAATGAGAGTATCATTATGACATGATTGATGATTAAGATGATTAGCGATAAGGCCGCCTTTTGTACCTACTTATTTCCTTTCTTTTGTACTATTGCTTATTCTTGGTGTACAATAAAGAATTATTATTATTATTATTACTATTAAGTAATCGTTAGTTTTAAAAGTCTTATAATATTTCCTTACGCAAAACGGAACAATGTTAGTTATACATTATTAAAATACAAAAAATAAAATTAAAAAAACGAACAAAAAAGATTATTGATTTCAATTTAAATATTTTCTTCTTCTTTCTTGAGTAAACGTAGAAATTACTTAGTGTCCTTTAGTTCAAATACTTGTAATAAAACAACATGCAACAATGCCTAGCTAATGAATTGATCGCGTGCGAGCCGTGGGTGCATTCGGATGCATTAGTACCGTTTCCGGGGTCGCCCTTGTGGTACTTCCATCTTTTTAGGGTTCTCACAAAAAGCTTGGAAACTTATTTAGGTATGTAACTTCGATTTAAAGTCGTAATTTTAAATAACTTTTAAATGTTTTGAAAATATTGTATTCTTAAAAATGAGTTATTAAAACATTAAAATTAAACAAGCATTTTATTAATAAATAAAACTTACATTTAAAAGTTGTACAGAATTTGACCCCTGTCATGTTATGAAGATTGTATTAACTAGTTGAATATTTAAGATAAACAGACGACCCAAACGCGTCTAATTTACATAATTTTAATCATAACGAGTTCGTACATAACGTAATGAAACTTTGCGTAACAATTTGTCATTAAGGCCAAAAATACTTATAAAATTCCCGAGACGCACGGGTAGACCTTGCGATAGAAGGGTAGTATTTCCTGTTCCCGCAGGAAGGGAGGGGGGTCGGTCCTCTTTGTGCTGCGATAACCGGAAGCGGAGGGCTCTGAGGACGGAGGGTAATGTCAACTGTAAGGTATTTTTAAGTTTCTTCTCGGTGCTGATTATTTTTTTAATGTTTTTTTTTTTTGGATAGGATTTTAATGTTTATGAAACATTTCGGTAAATTCACATATCAACATAGTTTTAACAGTGTTAAATTTTTGGGTATTTTTATGTTATCGCGGGATTTAATATTTACGTGCAAATGTATTTATTATTATTTAATACTCTAAAAAATGATACACGACCGTTTTTATACATATTTGTGAAATCACATAACATTAACAGTATACATAGCACACATCATACCATTCGATGCTTAGTAGGTAGATAATAACGGAGGTCGCGGCTAGCAATCACGGCTAAATGGATACTTTTATCCTGAACAATAATAATTTTTAGTTGCACCGAGTGCCGATAATGGCAACAATTTCCGACGATTAGCCGATAGCCGAACATTTTACGGACACTTGGAAAAACGATTGTAATAATGCCTTCAAGTGCACTACTGTAAGACTAAGTTCCGGCTATTTACTCGTCTGACCGATTTTATAAAAATACTTCTACCTCTAATATGTACTTGTATGTATAACGTAATAGTATAAAAGTTATAGTTGCAAGTAACACTATACAACACACATATGTACATTACATACACTTGCTATCGTGTAGAAGTAACAGAATTTTCTTTCTTTTTAATAAATTAAGTAATGAATAAAAACAAGACAAAATAGTAAAATTAAAACTGAAAGCAGTGACGAAATCAATTAAATTTATTATTACATAATTATAATATCAGGAGTCTGAGTATATTACCTACAACTACAATTTTGTTGAAGCGTGTTCACCAAGTTTTTGGTGTATGTCCCAAACTTATTCATGACTAGATGTGCCACCGGCGTCGCCTTCGTATAAAATTTTCTTTAGTACGTAAATGATTGAAGGTATTATAACGTCTTTTTTGGTATAAAATAATAAGTTTATGCATTTGCATTAACTTACGCTTCTCTCGTAGTTATCTCACACCACCAATACAATTACAATAAAATTCGATATAATTAACCGATTTTAATTAAGTAAACACTAAATATTTCATGTTATTCAAGTCAGTTATTTCAAACAATAATATCAAATATCGATCATATATCAATTGATAAATTGATATTCAACTAGATCAATCGAATTAGATGATTAGAATGCCAAAAATAACTAACAAAACACGGATTATTGAAATTAAAAGGTCCCTGTCGTTAAGTAGAAACTAAATTTTGTCTTATATCAGACTGATGTTCTTTGTGTGAAAATAACCGCAATTTTTTTTTTCGTTGTCAGCCAGAAGAGTAGGTACCACGCTGCAGGCGTGGTCCAGGAGTGTATTTGTGTTGTTCTTTAAGGCAGGTGGTGAGCCTCTCTTGAGGAAATACAGACCTATCTCACTTCTGAGTTACGTTTATAAGTGATTCGTCTCAAGAGTCAACAAATTCCAGCCATCGTAATAGGCCAGGCTTAAAAATGGCTACAGCATCGTAAATTACATCTATACTATTTGACAGATTATACAGAAGACTGAAGAGTATTAACAGCCACTGTGTATGGCATTAGTGGACTGGACATTCCAGGCTCCGTGCTATTTATAAAAAAAATTCAAACAAAAAAAGAACAATAATACGTCGACCAACCCAAGAATCGAAACTGAGACCCCTTGCGTGGCAGAAGTAGAGCTTGCGACCACTCGACCAACGAGGCGGGCACTCTTAGAGTACCTAATGGTTTAAAAATATTTAAGTTTTTTCCTCAAATTAACGCGAATGAAACCACGGGGCACAGGTAGTAACATATATGATAGGGAATGATAATATATATGAAAATGCATTTGAATGCAATACATAGCTTCTCTCTAAGTCAACTCACGATATCATTTATACGACAACTTGATTGGTTTAATGATAAAATTTAGTAATGATGCGTGTTTAAACAAAAAGACACAGACACAGGAAATACTTATATTTCTAAAAATTATGTGTGTCCTTTGCAATAACTATCAATAACAATAATATTTGCAATAACAATTACCTACAAAACAGATGAATGTTAAAATACTTCGTCTTTATTAAATACACAATCTTACTCGTAGATATCTACACCGCCCATCGCTTACAAAATAGGTACTTACTAGAGGGCGATAGGTAGGCGCTTGTCTAAAATTTTTAGAAATCTAAGAACTAAATACTAAATTATTATTTAGTACACATAAATACTTCATAAGCAATTCTGTGCTTTTAGTGCAAAGATGCAATTTCTTCACGTAATAGTTTCACTATCTTTCATACGCAATATTTTTGTTGTTTTTATTATCTGTGTCCACAACGAATGTCAACTGTAAAAGCAAAGTGATGTTGTATCCAACAAAGTTAATAAAACAAGCCCATTACGCCTAAACTCTCGTAATCTCGCACTCTTAAAACAAAATGTCCGCCGGCATACAACCTTGTCCTTAGTGACGTTCTTTTTAATAAATTACGTTTATCGACATTTAAGTACCTAGCGTACCTAATAGATTGTGTAGTAATAGTATAATCAATCGAGCTTTGTTACAATTACAAACGTTTACCTAATAAATACTTTTAATATAAACAAACGTTTTCACAAATATTTTGTTTCATATTTCAAGCATAAAAATAATGAATATTTTATAAGAATTAATTCAAAGAAATGTTAACGCATTAAAAATATAGCTTAACTGTGTAAATAATGTAAACTCGTAATTTTCGTAAAAATACTTTGAAGTTTAAAGTAGGTACCCACATCGCTAAAGTCACATCTCTCAGCCCGTATCCGAAGCGGCATGCATTTGATAAATATTTGCGATTTATTTCATTCCTGGAGCCATTTTTTGAGAACGCCCGTAAAGAGACGGAATGGCGGCATGTTCAACGGAGCGGCACTGAAGTTTTGGCGGGAAAATAAAAACGCGTTTAACTTTGTGTTAATATTATATTGTGCCATTATTGCGCCATTTATTATAATCCCGGAAGGGAAGGGGTTGAATTCTCGTTTAATGGACGTTTTGTTAGAGAAAAACAATTTTTAACGATATTCGGGCGAAGCTTCGGTAAATAGCAATTTATCAAATGGATATTTCATACATTAGTCCTGATGAGTTTTTATTTTGTTGGAATGTTTTTTTTTTAAATACAATTTAATATATATTGCCTGTTCTATCAATGCTCGTTTCAATTACTTTTACCACTGCTATTTAGTATTTAATTTAAAAAAAATAAAATTAATTAAAGAGATAATAATAATAAAGAAGTTCAAATTGTATTAGGAAAATTAAATAACTGATTACTAAATGAAATTATCTATGTTTTGCGCAACTAACTTGGCCGTATTCTTTATTCTTTACCTTCCCTGTTAAAACACATCGATTTTTCAATGTTAAAAACCTTGTCGTGTATGTCCCAGTTCACGGTGCGGCGCACACTTTGTACAAAGATCATTAATTACAAACGCAATCTAACCCCCGCCCGCGCCCTTAGGATATTCGTTACTACGTGAAATGTGGTTAACCCTAAATTGCTATGGAATAACGCTATTTTAGTTATTGATTTGTGTCCGAATAAAGAATTGGATTTTAAACTTAATAGACGTTAGATGAAACTTTGAGGATACATAACTATTACAAAAACCGTTAGAGTATTATATAGCTTGAAATAGCCCTGCGATAGCGAGAATTGTGCAATAAAATTTCATTTTAAAAGTGCTATCTTTGGTTAGCAAAAAATTTAGGTTATGAACATTTAGCAAGTCATGAGTAATCGATATGTATTTAACGTAACATCGCTACAGAGCAATTGATTGCGACATGACAGCACGATTATCGCAAACTACTTAATTTTAGCTAAAGGACTACTAATATAAGCTTTAACTTAATCACGATTATGTACATCAATAACTTCACATTTGTGCATTTCAATCACGAATGTTGATTTAGCATTGCATACTGGCATACCGACATATATATTATATATATCTAGATATCTATGCGATTGGTGTACCATCTAGCATGAATCCATTATATATTTATTACGTACTTTAATTGTTATAAATTAATGACCATACTAATGAGTGTTCTACTATTTGTTATTTCCGTTCTATATTAAAAAATAAAAATCTTCTAGGTATAATTAAAATATTTCAATTTATGTTGAGTAATGTATTTGTTTTTTTATTATATATGGATTATAAATTAAGTAGGTACTACAATAATTACCAATAAGATACAAAGTATAATTTAGTCTTCGACGTATTTGTCGTCAACCGATGGTTGTCCACTGCTAATAAGGCTAAATACCTCATTAACGTCATATATACCTGCTCCTGCTCCTTAAAGGAGCTAAACAAACTAAACCTTAATATGCGTGATTTTATTTTTTCATTAAAACATTTATATTTATTATAACTATAAAGTAAGCGCGAAAAGAATACTCGCTATGCTATATATACTATCATATTATTTAACGCGCCAAAAATGTATGTATTTTTTTAAAACACTTTATGCAATTAATTATTATTTTTATGGTTTCTTACTGTTTCGTTACAAGTTACTTACATTCTAGGGTCTTTCTCAAATGTCAAAACGGCCTATTACCTATATTTTGATGACAATAGTCAGTTGATTTGTCAAAAAGTAGGACAAATCAAAAATTGTTATAACTCACTTTTTCGTATTGTTTTCTAAAACCGTTTAGATGTTAGAAATTAAATGTTATTTATCATGTAGGAGAAAATCACAGCATTTTTTTAAAAGTTATTATAAATCTCGATACGTGTGTATACCTATACCTATTATATGTGATATTTTATTGTCTGTTACTCCTGGATACTATGGCTTTTTAATGGTAAAATATTTTTAAGAACGACTGATTACTTAGTTTCACAATTCTCTTCGGTATTTTTTTTTTTTCGATTACAAACAAACAAATCTTTTTAATGATAGTATCGACAAATTTAGATATAAACAAAAACATTTAATATCAATCGGATATAAAACAAAAAATGCCGTTTTTAATTATTGTTCACTGTCTATTTTTAAATGGCGAAGCTGTCCAAAAATGGTCAGAGCTAGCTCGACTAGGTGTGCCAGATAATCTATAGTATCGAGTCCAGTGGCGACATTGACGTCTCTCGTGCTCGGCTGGATGGTGCTCAGCAACCTCTTGAACCTCTCGAGGGCCATCTTACATTCACTGCACCGCATCTAGTTGTATATCTGGGTTGATGGCGGAGGTGTCATTAAACGAACACATGCATGCAACACCAAGCCGACTCACTTTTAAAAGGGTTTTATAAAAATTTAATACATTATTTGGTCATTTAATCTTTCAAAACGAATAACTGAATTATATCATATGACATAAGCCGGTCATTGTATTACTCGGCGATGTACCTATCGATAGAAATCTTTTGTGTGACAGGAAATGGAATGGGATTCCTGAAAGTGCCTACTTAAAATTATCTTGAAATTAAATAAAAACAGGAATACGCTAATAAATCATACGACTATGTTTTTTTCTTATTATTTTAACATGTAGCATATAAGCATTCAAAATATCAGACTTTTTTTTCTTTTTTTTTTTTAACTTAGTCACTCTTATCTTGATAAAATTTTTGAAAATACTTAAATATATATTATTTTTAATCATGAATATAATAAAATACTTTGTAAACGTTAAACAGAAAATTAGGTAAGAACTTCGCAAATAAACAGAAAAAAAATCTAATTAACATCTACAAAGACCGAAAACCTAATTGGATTTTAAAACTATTTATGTTTCGATGTAATATTTTACTACCAAGCTTGTTATAAGCACATAAAAAATTCAAATAAGTACAATAATTTATTGGATTATAATTTTATAATAATTACGAATTTAAATAAGAAATGTATAGGTACGACCGGAACTACTTAATAGATTAATAGGATCTACAAATAAATGACCAACTGAAAGATCAACGTGAGCCATGTGACGACTAATCCCTAGCTATCTAGGCCAGCGACCTGAAGTAGCCAAGGGAAGAATACCCTTCCTCCCGCACCACCCCCACGTCTTCCCCTTAGCGACCTGCTGAGTCTTTAATTGAATAATCCCATTCATTAATCATAAAACCCGTCTGGAGGTGAGTTTAAATTATTTTCAGTCACAGTGACTTAATTCCACGCTTGACAGGATTTTAGTCATCGATTTTTATTTTTATTTTTTGATAAAGATATACTAAATGTAAATAAAAATGCTTTGTTTTTTCAACTCTAAGCTTCAAATCCTAAAATATTAAATATTACATCTTATAATCGACGACCGTTCTGGTGTAATGTTGCGAGTGGTCGCCTCAACACCGCTCGCCGACGGTCACGGGTTCGATTCCCGCTCGGAACAAATATTTGTATTTGTACAAATATTTCTTTCCAGTCTGGGTGTATGTCCTTGTGGGACTTCCCACCGTGCCTCGTAAGCCACATAAAGCCGTCGGTCCCGGTTGTCATCATAGATAGACACCTGATAACGATCGTTATACGTACTCATTGTATGGGAATTATCCGCCAATCTGCAGTGGAGCTGCGTGGTGGATTAAGCTCCAACGATTCTTCGTACAGTACAGTAAATCTTAAAATACTTAAATAATATTTGCATCTCTTTGTAGGTATGTATTAAATAAATGAATAAGTAGGTATGTTCCTAAAAGAGGAAGATTTACAATTATGTTTCTGTATACATAATTCAATAAAGGATCTATTATTCTTCAATTGTTAATAATTCTGTACAATATTTAGAACGTTTTTACAATTAGAAAGTGTGAAGCTACCAATTCGGAAAGTGGATTCTGAAGAGAAGAACCGGCAAGAAACTCAACAGTTATGATCGTGGTAACATGATGTAAATCGTGATATTACCTAATTTTTAATATAAGTATAGATACCTACTATGTATCAATTATACTTAGATATACAAAGCACATACCTACACATAAAATTAGTTTTTACGAATATTTTTCAAATTTTTCTTTACTTCCTTCCGTTAAATAAATTTATACCTAGGCATTATGCTTTGCGTGCATGCTTTTTCAAAATTTATTGATTAAACTGTTTCTAGGGGTCCAGTTAATTAATTATACATTTCTATAATTTTTAGAAATATCTGTCGTATTTGTTTTAAACTAACGCGATCACTATTCATATTTAAATTTATATTTGTTCGGGTGCTTACCGCGTTTATAATTTTGTTTAGTTCCCTATATTTCGGCAATGTTTCATCACGGGGAGACTGACTGGTAAGCACCCGAACAAGTATAAATTTAAATATCTGTCGGTCTGTCTGTCCGCTTGCTTGAACTCGCATCACAGTTAAAGTAGATACTTACCTACTAAGTGTAGGTTGAAAAATCAATATGAAAATCATAAGATATATCCTGAGATAACATTTATTCCCTATTTCATAAAAGTCGCTTCACTCTATCAAAAGTTATTTTTATTTGAATTTTGAATGAGGGTATTAGAAGGCAAAAATTGTAACAACGCATTTAATATTCGTACAAGACGAAAATAAACGTCAATATGTCGGATTGAGATTTATTTTTACCCAAATTAAAACACTATGAAGAACAACACTATCGTAGTAGATGGCGCTAATGGCGCTGTCTTGCGCGGTTATTTAGCACCCTAATAACACATAATATTACTTCAATACCTAATAATCACTTACTCGGCCACAGCTAGTTATTAAAATAAAATATGTATACCTATCTATGTATATTCAGCATCATGGGGATCCGCTTTTGAGGATAAATTAGAACATTGAAAAAAGTTTTAAAATCTTGACAACCTATTAGATTGATTATAAGTAATATTTAAATGTGTTACCTATACAAAAAGGTTTTAAGTTAGAATATTATTCAAAGACCTACCTACTGATCTAATGAATATTTTTCGTTAGAAAAATATTAATTTTTTTTTCATTAATTTATTCATTAGGTAGTTTATCTTAAATAAATATTTTTATTGTTGTAAAATAAATTACCTAATATTTTTTTTGGTTTTTAAAAATATTTATATAATATCTACCTACCTACCTATGATAGGTAGGTACCTAATTTAATAGCAATTTTTTTTTGTAGATTCAGGTTGAGTGGTCCTATATATTTGTAGATAAAAAATTGATAAATATTATATACGATATGATGATTAATAAATTGCATATATGTATTTTAAAACTGCGTTATAAATAGGTATATTTTCTATAGAGTAAATAACCTATTGAATACCTGCCCGGTAACTCAATAAAAATAAACAGACCACTATATCTTACATAGGCAGGACCCAAGGGCCGTACCTATATCAAAATCAAGACCCCAGGCACGTACTCGCTACCCACATCCAACGCTATACCTACGTTACGTTATACGCAGACAGGAAGCGTATTCCTTAACCCACACAAATAAACATGCTTCACTAAATACACTCACACACTGTATCGCCCCTTTGTCTTAGCTAAGTGTCAACCAATAAAAACAAAGGATTCGAAAATGGAACAAAAAGAGCTGGCCAATAGCGCAGCGCGTCACGCATGTTGATGCGCGGCTATTGGCTTGAAAAAATCCGTTTAGCTCCGATGACTTCGACTAGACGTTAAGATTGATAGGAGGAATTTATATTAGTTCCCTTAACATTACCACTCATTAATCAGCATTTCTTTTATTCTAATTTGAAGTATTTATCAAAATATTTATATACAAGAACAAGAAATAAAAATAAAATCTCACTAAGCCACAATTATGAAAATTGTTACAGAGAAAATAATGTAGGTATACGTCTTATATTATGATATTTTAAAAGAATCCGATAATGATATCAATATTTGTCATAAGTTCTTTCATCATTGAAACGGTTAGCACATCTCGACATTCACGGAGACTTAGCAGACACCGAGAATAAGGAGAATATCTCACGGCGTGTGTTCACGTGTGAACGGGGGCGAGCCGGGAGGGGGAGGGGCGTTCGGAGGGTCATTTATCATTCATATCATCTTCGCTCCACTTCGCTCGCCGCACCGCCGTAAATAAATAAGAACAGACTCATCTTTTACAGCCGCTTCCGAAACTTAAATTCAAAATTGTGTTCTAAATCTTTCTGTACAAAGACTTTTATCCCTTGAAGATGATTACGCGTCATAGGCCGCTTTTAAATTAAACACCCGGTTAGTGAACTTATGTAGGCAACTATGCATGTTTGAGATATATGTAGATAATAGACACTTCGAGTGATATAAATGTCTGTTTCATATGATATTCCTTAGTTTCAAAGTCGGGACACGTGTTTAGTGAAAGTTATTTGACCTAGACTGTCACGATACGAAACTAAGTCAAAGTTCTGTTTCACAAACCTACGTTTGTAAATATCGACTAGAATATGTCTAGTAAGTATTTTCATATTACAATACACAATGGTACCTACAATCATAATTATAGGTAGTAGGCATAAAATATTCCAATATAGGTTTAGGTAACAATCGTTTGTAAGTAGGTAGGCAATATTGGTACCTACCTATACCTACCTATAGTCATATTAACGAAAAACAATTTCGATTACTAATTACTAAATCTTATATATCCAATAATATAATCAAATTGTTCGGGAATATGTGCAGGTGTACATATGTAGAGACAAGATGTCCGAACAATTGCGAAACCTTTTATTATCTAAGCATATTAGGTGCTTAGATTCGAAATAATTCCGTTCGCTCCGCTCTAAGAAGATTAAGAACGATTGGACATCTCAGGAGGCAGGTACGTACGGGACGATTTTGAACATAATGGCAAGATAGATACAGCTTAGAGAATGGCCCATCAATCTAAGTAGACTTTATCGATTGCGGAGCGCTCCGGCTTAGGCGTATCGGTAAGACTGGGACAGAGAAATACGATTATCACGTAACACGCCTGATGATAGTACCTTGCGACTTAGTAAATTGAAATGACGTATAACATCTACGGCTCAAAGTTACGTTTGTTTGGTCCGCTATAATTGCTCGGCTGCGTCTCTGAACTGACGAGTCGCCGGCACAAAAACTCCTAAATCCAGTTCATTAGGGCTCTATTCACGGCCCACCCCTGGATGGAGATACGCGGTGATTACTGCAACCGCTCCCGACGGCTCACGAATAAAGACTGCATCATAATTTCACCAGATACACCCTCGCAACGCATTAAAACAAATAACGACCTTAATCCGGGGATTTAGAGTCGCAATTTGGAATGCTTTCTCTCGTGTCACTTGCACAATGACATGTAAAAATAATGAACAAACTTACGCTATCGTCGACGTAAGTTAAGTTTTAGGTCTGGGGCGGGAAAGATTATATTCGCTTGCGTTCCATCGGCGGAGATGTTTTGTAAATTAATAGGAGGAAAAGTTTCGCGGGCCGTTGTCGTACCGGCAAGGTTGTCGCAGTTGTGATTCAATTTGGACGCTAATTTAATGACGTTGTTGCAGAGGAAAACAAATTGATATTCATATGGGACCACCGGCAGTTTATCTTATTTATACTTTTACATCTGACATCGACTTCGTAGCCTCATTAGCTGAAAACTCTTAGCATTTGTTTTCTGTTTAAATGAGTTCAAATTTTAACGTTGTAGTTTTCATCCATTTGTCCCTACTTAACAATTTTTAAAAACAATTATTAATTACATTTACTTACAGATGCTTATTAATATTAAGTAATTTATTTGGAATAAAGAAGTTGTGTTTTGTAAAATTGCTTGATATATTCGGTCACTGCTTTGCAACTCAAGATAAATAATGAAAAAGTTTCATCATCATCATCATATTAGCCATTGGATGTCCACTGCTGAACGTAGGCTTCCCACATCGACCTCCAGAACGACCGGTTCGAAGCAGCCCCCATCCAACGGCTTCCGGCGACTCTACTCGAGCATCTTTCTGCTTCATCGGCTGTCAATTCTACGAGCTAAGTATGTGCTCTGCCCACTGCCACTTCAGCTTGCAAATCCGTTGGGCTATGTCGGCAACCTTCGTTCGTTTGCGGGTCTCATCATTTCTGATTCGATTCCGCAGAGAAATACCAAGCATAGACCTCTCTATTGCTCGCTGTACGACTTGGACTTTGTTTAAAAGGCCCATAGTCAGATCCAGATCCACGTATCAGATCCGTATGTCATCACTGGTAACACACACTGGTCGAAAACTTTCGACTCAGGCACTGAGTTATGAAGAATGAAAATACGTTTTTTAATTACTTTTTAACTTCTCGAAGTTGGACCTACCAAGTCGGACCTTTTGTCCTAGGTAGATGTACTCGTCAACAACTTCGAGAGTAGAATTTCCAACAGATATCGGGGTAGGTACGATTTTTTTTTACTAAAAGATGAAAAAGTTTATTAAGAAAAATTATAATGTGAGACTTAGGTACAAGTCATAATTCATAAATTTCCTCAATTAAATCCCCATTTCATACATTTTTTAAATCGGACATAGCTAGAAATTACCGCATTCGAACAAACAAAAAAAGAAATTCTTCAGGCTAATTATATTAAGTGTAGACCATGATTATTTTAAAGTGTAGATAGTAAAAAATACTTCAAATAGTCTAAATCAACAGGGATTGATTCTACTTTCTACTATAAGTACCTTTATTATAACTATTTACTATTAAGAAAAAAATCATACCTATTTTATTTTAATATCATCTCATCATCCTATTTTCTTTTCCAGATGCATACTTGATTCAATTTAAATAGAATATTTTGTCTAGTTAGATTGGTAAGGTACATAATTCTACGTCTGAGATTTAGTTTTCCAACAAGAACAGTAACAGTCTGTAAAGTCTTTACGTATTTTACGAAGAGTAAATTTTTTTTCCTTTATGACATTACACACGGTCGTCTGTTCCCAAGGTAGGTAATAATGCCCGTGTTTATATTATATTATGTTATTTTATATGTTTGTATATTAAACGTTAGTTCGAATCCCTTCGTCTTCCCTTGACTTGAAAATTGACGAATAGGTAACATAACATATAGTAGGTATAATTTTTCCCCAGTTAGCTACACATCTTCCATCACGAATTTTTCCTTCAGTGCCGAGTATAAGAAGAAATTTTCAAGTCAATTCACAATTTTAATTAACAAACGACATCAATTATGCAACAATGGATGTTAAGAAATATGTTTACGTATGTCTATGACTCAATAAAAATTTTACACTAATCGGAGGAATAAGAGATACAAAATTTAAAATCTTACGTTTCACACTTATTAGCAATGCATGACGTAGGTATTCTTTTAACATTTTAAAGTTGAAAATATAAAAATTAAAAGTTAAACTTTATCATCATTACCTATCCAATAATTGACTGCAATAAAATATACACTAAGGTTGTACATTAAACATAAATATAAGTATATACTAGTCAGAAAAAAAAATAATCTGCTAATTACCTACCTACAAGTCGGACCACCCATAATTTTAATTTTTATTATTTACCATTATGTCGGCCGTACACAGAATATTTATTACATATTCTATGAAAATTTTAAATGTCTACATTTACTGTTCAAAAAATTATGTAGCGTTGAAGCAGATGGACGGACTAACAGTGGTGTCTCAGTAATAGGTATTCGCAGGGTTAGTAATGTAATAACACACTATATGTAAATTAATTTTGTACAACATATCCATGTCTCTAGTGTACCTATTGTGAATCGTCTGCAAAATTGAATGTTTAAAAAAACGTTTTAAAGGTAATACCAAAAATTATTACCAGAAATAATATGTGTTTGTTTTTAAAGATTTATAAGCAATATTAAAATATTTGCGTTAAGAATAATCAATCAATATTAGTAATTTAGTTTCTTAGGGATATATTGTATTTGACTCAGTAGGTACCTACTACATATATATCAAAGTAATTATTGAGCAAGCTGACACTTCTATCGTATGAAATATGCTATACTATATATACCTACCACATGTGTCTTTTCTTTTAATGACTAAAAAAGTAATTTTTTTACAGAGTAGTCCAGTTTCGATGAATATCTTTTATTACTAAGTTACATGTCGATATTTGTATTTACTATATCAATTTGAAAAAAGAACTCATAAACTGAAGTTTCACTACTTACGATTTTATCTAAATTTAGGTATCCAACTATTATCTGTTAACCCCGTAACTTTGTACCGAATTGTCCGATTTACATAATTGTTTTCTATTAAGTAGAATATACATCGAAGTTAATTATGTTGAAATTCAAACAACCAACCCTCAGACTTCAAAAATAGGGTTGTTTGATTATTCCTTACTGATGTTTTTACTTTTGTAGGTTATTCAATTTATATACCTAAATATTCTTTTAAGTGTAAAAATATCATTTTGTCGTAGTAAATATTTTTAGTTTTTTCTTATTATTATTTTAAAAAAATATATATCGACTCATAGGCAGACCAATGAAAAAAGAAAATAATAAGACATTGATTTTTAACTGATTTGATCTGCATTTCTATTTACAGCTAAGCCTTTGGTCTCTTGACGTACCTAGCTATTTACGCGCGATCAATTCCTACCAACTGCTGGGACTCCGGAGTCTTATAATTCAATGGGCTGTCAAAAATCACGTACAGCGCAAATACCATGTGTACTTCTTCTACAAATACATTTCGTGTACATGACGTGTAGTAGATAAATTATTAAAAATTATACAAAAAGATAGCACTTGTAAAAGTTAAATTAAAAAATATGTAAATATTTGTTATACATAGGTACTAATTTAATAAAAATATTTATCACTCATGATAGATCACTTCGCTCTGTAAAATAATCTATGCCATCAAAAACATAACTTGTAAAAAGAAACCAAGTCTCGCAACTCACTTCTTCTTCCGTAAAAAGTTGTGAGATCCATGTAATACCAAGTCGGCTAATTTATTCAATCCCTACTTAAGGGTTCTTCTCTTTTAAGTTATTACGTTAGTAGCTAACCTAACAACATCGTATAGTGATCATATCAATATTAAAAATCTTTGATGTTTTAAATAAATAGACTGACTTGGCAAGCGCACTAAACAATCTAATTTAATATAATATTCCTATGTGTTACTTCTTAGATACATTGTTTTCATGCGATTGCCAAGTCAATCTATTTATTTAAAACATCAAAGATTTTTAATATTGATATGATCACTATACGATGTTGTTAGGTTAGCTACTAACGTAATAACTTAAAACAGAAGAACCCTTAAGTAGGGATTGAATAAATTAGCCGACTTGGTATTACATGGATCTCACAACTTTTTACGGAAGAAGAAGTGAGTTGCGAGACTTGGTTTCTTTTTACAAGTTATGTTTTTGATGGCATCTCATTCCTTTTTGTAGACAGTCCTACTTATTTTTCCTTCCGGTGTTTTCTACTTCTTCAATATCAATAACGTATTTTCTTAAATCCTTCGCTCGGTCTAATGAGCTTTTCTTATTTTTGTAGATATTCTTCCTCTTTTTCTTTTCCGACACGATACAGATATATTATTTGATTGTCATGTCATACATATTGTGATCTCAAGTTGACAATTTTAAATACTTGACAAGAGAGATGAATGAAGTATGTTTAGTCGGGAACAGTGTTGTCAGATTGCTGTCGATTTTTTACACCTAAACTTCCATAAAAATAAACTTTTAAAAAATATTTAAAAAAGTGGATGTATACTTATGTACGTACGTAAAAAGTTATACTTATAATAAGACGATGCGCAGAGTTAATGGTTGGTGCGCGCCATCTGTAATCAGACCCTGAAAACCTACTAAAACAAAGTACTCGTCAAGACGAATCAATGGAGCCGAAACTCGATGGGGTTGCGTCTTTTCATTACAGAGTTCCTATGACCACCTTCTAGCTACATCATCAAACCCTGGTTACCATTGAAAGACAAACTACTCGTCTAGAGGATTCAAACGAGCCCGAACTCGATGAGGCTGTGTCGTTTCATTGCGAAGTTCTTATAAATATTAACCAAATATTAACCAACAATCACACCACGTTAACCTAGCCCCGTGCTAAGTTCGTAAGAACTTGTGTTACAGGTACTAGGAACGGAAATAAATTTAAGATATAAATACATATATACATAAATACACATCCATGACCCGGTGCAGACATCTATATTCGTCATACAAATTATCTGCACCTGGCGGGATTCGAACCCGCGACCGCTGCGTAAAGTGGCCAGTTGCCTGACCACTCGACCAGCCGGCCGTCTAAATTATCTTATGACTGCTTTCCAACTCCATTATCAGATTAGACCCTGGTAATTATCTAAAAATAAAGTATACGTCAAGAAAAATCAAACGAGCCAAAATTCGATGGGGTTTCGACGTTTCATTACAGAGTTCCTATGATCACCTTCCAGCTCCATCATCAGACCCTGGTTATCTTTGAAAGAGAAAATACTCGTCAAGACAATTCAATCGAGCCCGAACTCGATGGGGTTGCGTCGTTTCATTACAGAGTTCCTATGACCACCTTTCAGCTCCATCACCAGACCCTGGTTACCATGAAAGACAAACTACTCGTCAAGATGATCCAAACGAACCCGAACTCGATGATGTTTTGTCGTTCCTTTGCCTGCCTTCTGGCTCCATCAACAGATCAGACCCTGGTAGCCATCTAAAAATTAAGTACTCATCAAGACGAATCAACGAGCCTAAATTCGTTGGGGTTGCGTCGTTTCATAACAGAGTTCCTATGACCACCTTCCAGCTCCATCATCAAACCCTGGTTAGCATTAGAAGATAAATTACTCGTCAAAACGATTCAAACAAGCCCGAAATCGATGAGGTTGTGTAGTTTTATTGCAAAGTTCCTATTGCCACCTCTCAGCTCCATCATCAGATCAGACTCTGGTAACCGTCTTGAAACAAAATACTTGTCAAGCCGAATTAAACGATCTGAAACTCGATGGGGTTGCATCGTTTCCTTACTAACTTCCTTTGACCACCTTTTAGCTACATCATCAGACCCTGGTTACCATTGAAAGATAAACTACTGGTCAAGAGAATTCAAACAAGCCCGAACTCGATGAGGTTGTTTAGTTTCATTGCGAATTTCCTATGGCCACCTTACAGCTCCATCATCCGATCAAACCCTGGTAACCATCTAAAAACAAAGTACTCGTCAAGGCGAATAAAACGAGCTGAAACTCGATGGGGTTGCGTAGTTTTCATTAGGGAGTTCCTATGACCACATTCCAGCTCCATCACCAGACCCTGGTTACCATTGAAAGACAAACTACTCATCAAGACGATCCAAACGAGCCCGAACTCGATGAGTTTGTGTCGTTTCATTGCGAAGTTCCTATAGCCACCTTCCAGCTCTATTATCAGATCAGACCCTGGTAACCATTTCAAAACAAAGTATTCGTTAAGACAAACTAAACGAGCCAAAACTCGATGGGGTTGCGTCGTTTCATTACTGAGTTCCTATGACCACATTCCAACTTCATCACCAGACCCTGGTTACCATTGAAAGACAAACTTACTCGTCTAGAGTACTCAAACGGGCCCAAAATCCTTCCTTTGGCTACCTTCTAGCTCCTCCATCGAATCAGCACCATGTAATCATAATATTGCATTGTCACATGATTTACTATTATTTTGGATCAAATTTAATTTGCAAGATTTGATGACAAATATCGAGACAGGTGAAACAAAATAAAAGCTTGTAAAAAGTGAGTTAACACATCCAGCGCAATGAAGTAAGTTAGCGTAATTGCGCGGCGCCTACTACTTAGCTTTATGTTGTCGGTTTTTTGTCACAGAGTGCACGCGCATCGTATAAAAATTTACTCTCATCAAGAATTTATAGCTTTAAAATACAAAAGTTATTTTGAGTCCTTATTTTCTATATTTATTTTTATTTATTTAATGTTAATATACATATATTAATTAACAGTTATTGCTGTTATGACTCACTTAATCAATCAGATGCATTCTAATAATGACATAATTATATGAACTCAAAAATGATGACCACGCTGGCGAAATGGTGCGCGCTGTTGTATATTAAGCGGGAGATCCCGGGTTCAATCCCCGGCAGAGTAAATTTTCTTTCTCTGATCTGCTTTGGTGGGAGTCTTTGGTAGTGGCTAGTTACCACCCTATCGGCAAAGCCGTGCCGCCAAGCGATTGAGCGTTTTGCTACAATGCAGTGTAGAAACCGATAAGAGGGATAGGTTTAATATAGCTGCCAACTGAATAAAATAAAATAACTTACGTACGGGAAGCATGGAAGCCGTGGAGCGGGCAAACTACCTCAGGCAGTCGCGGTTATGATTTATTGGTGTTCTTTAATACTTTGCGTGATTTTGGTACAGCTACATAAGACATGTCCCATTCTTGCTTTTTCATTCCGTTGACCATTTTACAGGTTACCTTTGAAGATAATTATATCTAGGTACCTATCTACACCTATTCCACTATATTATACTTGTACAGGTACACTGATTCATTCACTGCAAATGTAACTTTGTAATCCTATATATTTATATGGGATTACAAAGTTATTTATGCAGTTGGTGTATCTAGAAAACTGGACCGAAATTGCAAAATGTTTGAATTTTTCCTTGGTTTATATACTAAACACTAATAGTATTCTAAATTTGAAGCTTCTAAGTCTGCTAGAAGTGCCTTAGAGTTTTGATGATCGGTCAGTCAGTGAGTGACAAAATTCGAAACTTTGACTAATTATAATTCTTAAACTACTGGTTCAAATTGAATGAAATTTGAAATATACCGTGTTTATACAATGCCTGCTTGAGTATTGAAAATTCAGACTTCTAGTTTTATCCACAACGAAGTTATAGGGGGTCGAAAATGGCCTGAGTTGCTTCGAGAAAAGGATAGTACGGCCGTGCCACTTTTTTTTTTTGCTCGACTTGGCGGAGGCACTGCCGTGCCTCCAGATCTCTTTCTACTCCTATTCATCGGTCTGGGTTTTTGTCCGATTCGTTTGCTGTGTCTGCTGTTCGTCTCTGGAACATGTTACCTGAATCTATCCGTAAGGCTCCTTCACGTGACTCAATTTAAGAGACAAGTTAAGGAATTCTTTTTTACCAAAATTTAACCTAATTCGATGAACCCAATAAACACAATGACAGATTCATTGTGTTTATTGGGTTCATTAAATTTGTTATTGTCGTTGTTTGTTATTGTTTTGATTATTGTCGTCAGCTTGTTAAGTATTATGTTTGTATATATGTATCTGTTTATGTATATGTATTTATATATATTATGTATATATTGCTCATGTATTTAATATAATAATTGTTACGATTTTTTTTTGCCTTTCAAACTAAATATATTTTCTCAATTTCCAATTTTTGCACACCTACAAACTTTCGCTCTTGTACGTCCTAAGGTTGGCTGGTAGAGAATGCTTTTAACATTAAGCCCGCCTTTTGTACAATTCAATTTTGTGTTTTGCAATAAAGTATAAATAAATAAATACATAAATAAATCACTACTTGATATTTTTCATTTTTTTAACGAGTAATATATTTGTCTAAATATACGCGTAATGACATTTTTATCAAAAAGTGCAGCTCTGTTTTTTGGTGAGAAAGTTCGACCGCGCGAATATGCGTGTCATTAGCGGCTTAACGCTTAAACTTTAAGGTTCCTTTTCGCGTGTAGTAGTCAGCGATGTAAAAATAGACTACCTACTATTGAGTCATATAGTATCAAAAACGGCAGTCTCCACATTTTACTCAAAAAAAGTTATCTATGCCAACTTTTCGTCTATAATCTGCTCTTCCATCTTAGTTAATAAAATTCTTATAAAAATGGCTATTTTACAATGAAAAACAATCTTAAAGTTTGGTGTTACTATCAAAAGCGGCATTCTCCTAGAGCATATCTTTCAAACACGGCATTCTCCACTTCGACCAATCAGGGCGCAGTATTTAGTATGGCGCCAGCGTCTATACGCTTCGAATCTACTCGCGGATTTTTTAAGTAATTAACTGTTTACTTTAGTAAGAATTTCTAAAACTTTTGTTTATTTTAACTATGGACCATCCAGTATCATCATGTAATTCGAGGCAGACAAGAAAACGGCAGAAAGGTCCAGAAAATTGGTCTGTAAATATTAAGAAACGGGCGAGCTTTGTATACTGCTCTTACCAAGTTTTGATACTTAGCTTAATTTTTTTTTATTAATATATTTTTTAATAGATTGTTTTGTTATCTACATCCATTTACGTAAATATTACGTTCATATTTTTACAAAATATTTAGTTATAATATATGGGCAATCGTATAAAAATGGTATTTTTACCATTTGTACCAGAAATTCTTAATTAATTTTTACATAATATAGTACCTACATAATAGTTGCGTATTTTATCGTTTTTACGATTTTAGAAATTATGAATTTATAATGTATCAGATTTTGCCCGCGTAAAGTGAGACTTTTATTAAATTTAAATTGTTGTTTTATTGTATCTCTTTTAACTAAATATATATTATAATTTACGGACTATCTACCTATTTTGTGTGTTTTCATTATTTTTATAACATTAACTAACCCATTTGAGTTAAAGTATCAAGATAAGTCGATCCCCTTAATGAATGTTTTAAACATGGCGTCAATCCGATCAAAAACGGCAATGTCCAACACAGTTACTATCAAAACCGGCAATCTCCAAGTATTCGTAACAAACCCGGCAATCTCCTTTCGTTTTTTAACTATTTCTAGATACTTTTTCTCTGTATATATATTTTAATTGCTTTATATGAGTGACGAATACAACTATGAAATATATTCTACGTAAAAAAGTAGCGTTTAGTTGGAAAAATAGAAGAAAAGAGTATTTTTCGTTTAACTCATAAGTGAGTAAAATGGAGACTGCCGTTTTTGATACTATATGACTCTATTCAAAGAGTAGATAAGGAAGGATTTTGTATGAAGTGATTCACCAGTTACATAGTAACTATTACGTAATATGTGCCACATCTTCATACTGGGTGGTCTAATTGAAAATATTTATTTTCGACTCATTCATGTCACCTCGAAATCACATGAATTTAAAAAATAAAATCGATTTCAATAAAATACGATTCTATTTATGAAATTGGTCGTTCACCTACGACTATTTTATATAGGTATGTATGTTGGGTTATATTTTTTTAAATATTGTTTTTATTAAATAGTATATAAATTAATATATTCCATACGACTTTAAGATTAAATACTTAGACCTATGTGTAATAAACTTTTACTCATGGTATACCAACCAAATTTCTACTATTATTTAATGTAAAATGAGTAAGGTTGGTAAAGGCACACTGTTATACTAATATTATAAATGAGAAAGTAAGTTTGTTTGTTACGCTTTCACGGAAAAACCACTAAATCGATCATCATGAAACTTTGTACACATATTCTTGGAGATATTAGAAGTAACAGAGGAGTTTTTGGTCGCGATAACCGACATTTACGCGTGCGACGCCGCGGGCAGAAGCTAGTAATATTATAATTACATAATATACCTAATAATAAATATTAATAATTTATGATAATTAATCATAAATTAAAAAGGTTAAAGTTAATAGTTTTTCATGTTCATGATTAAATGATGCTATTGTAGATATACCAAAAAGTGCAAATTCCCTCCCTCACCCGCATCGTTATAAGTATCCTGAATGACGTATCAAATTCGACAACAACCAATTTTTACTCGTATAGGTACGTTAGATTATGTTTAAAGTTTTCTGATAACATCAAAAAAAACCTAGAAATAGTAGATTCAACAATACATAGAATCTATCGTTATGTAGGTACCTATACCTACATATTTATTCTGGGATGAGAGAATTGAATGTTGATCCGTAATAAGTAGTTGAGAGCGTCATCCTGGAAGACGGCAATATTCGCACACCCCGGAACGCCTGGTTCCCAGTGCGTCCTCAACGAGATAATTGACTCGTCGGCTGCGTCTGCGCATTGTTGGTGTCATTACACCCTCGTTATTCAATTCAACAATTGCTCCTTGTTTCGTCTTATCGAGGCTAATGCGATGCTTTCTTGGTACTATCGTTGAGATGTGTATTGGTTATATATATCGTTCGATTGGTTAATGTATCTTAGTTGTATAATAATGAAATCTAAACTAACATTATAAATGTAAGAAGTTTAATTGTTTGAATAACGTAATCTCATGGTCTACCGTTGATGCCAAAAATTCTTTACGAAAATATTAATCTTTATGTACCTAAGTGTAAATTTATTGGGAGCGGAGCAGGAACCATAATTACAAGTGATATCGCGTGGAGATATACCTAGGTATTAGATATATTGTCACTGCAATAGTTAAGGTATCAAATTAATAAGAACATCACGAAGACACGTCGTGGCCGTAAAACTTGTGTGCATAGAGCGAGAGCGTATTTAGAAGGCTAAGCTGAACTGTAAGGTGGAGATAAACGCGGCCCAAGTAATCCTCTTTGTGTAAAAATGTCCCCAGTGTCGCCCCCACGGGCGCAACTTTATTAAAAAGCGCGTAATCCCCACTAGTGGACTGGGTAACGCGATTATACTCTAAATAACTCAATATGGACTATATGAAATTGAATTTAAATCCGCGTTGATACTCTTGTATGGGGACATGCATCTGTTAATTGAATCATAATAAATTATATTTTTAACTATTATATAATCAACTACTAGGTACCAGAAAACTTTGTGATTTAATTACACTGCTGAAGTTTGGAAGTCTTGTAGGTATATTTATTTATAGTTGTTGAACTATTTAACTACCACTTCTTGCAACGGTAAAAACGGAAAGTATTTAAATATTATTAGCAAAAAGAAAAGCGCCTCGAACTAAATGTCAGCAACTGAAAATTTATGGTCGACTGGGTGACATTTCCCTTTACAATACACTTTTACATATTTCGATCACAGTAAGCTAACAAAAGTGATAATTCTAATAAGTTGACTCGGTATGTCTAATATGCAAACGTAGCTTAGTATCTTGACACCCCGACAGCAGGAAACGGGGAGAGGTGGCATACTTCATTTACTTGCAGATCAAACAATCGCCGACGCCGCCGCCATCTTGCCGGAAGAGACGTCACTGACGCGCGATCGCTTTGATCCTGCACAAAAATAACTCTCTAATTCAAGCCCTCTGAAGCCTTCAGGTTTGCGATAAATGTAATGACTTTTTTGTTTACAATTTAGTGTCATTTTACGTTTATAATAATAATTATAAAAAAAGCAAGTTGTATATTAAGATATAATATAAGATATAATATATAGGTTAAGACCTGTTTTCTATTACCGTTTAAAAGACAGTTTGAATATTGAACAAGTAATAATAAATTGTACCTAATAAAAGCTATTGATATTTTATTAGATTACATTAAACGTTACTCGATTTTACCTTTATTTAAAAATTTCTATATATGTAAATTAAACTTGCAAGTAGGTACCTAAGTGTAAACACATCACCCGTGCATTGACTTGGTGTAGTAGTTAAAATATTATCGTTACTAGGTATATCTTACACCAATCTAAAGTATACCTATAGAAACTCGTTACGAGATAAATAAGTTAGCTACACTTTTAATTTCAATTTTCTCGCTATTCAAAATATATTAAAAATAAATCAACCTAAACTAAAACTAAAATAAGAAAAGGAATTGAAATGAAAAAAATAAGAAATTAAGTACCTATATAATTCTAACGCTCAAAATTCATTGTGGTATAACGTGACACCCTTTTTACCATAAATCGTCTAAACAACAAAACACATCACACTAAATCATGTAACTATTCAAAACAGTAACTTCTGACGACGAAAAAAAATAAATTTTAAAAACTGTGTCATCTCCCTATCGAAGACAATGGACAATCTTTAATTGTCGGTGAAAAGGTTCGAAGATAACAAAGGCGTTGGATGTCAAGCCGTATCAAGGGAATTAGAAGTGTATTATACACGATGAAAGGATTACACAGGTGTCCTGCACCGGGTGTCGGATTACAAGAGCTTGCATGTGTGGGATGAGGAAAACTGAAAATTGATTCTTTCGAAGATTAAAAACACGGAATTATTTCATTATCACTACAATATTAATTATACATACTTAATATACAATAAAATACAATATTTAGAAACAGTAATGTAAAAGTATTTAGTAAAAATAATTTTACCATACCATTAAAACCACATTGTGACTATATTTCGGATTCTTTGTTAACGTAAAAACTTTCTTTTTAACCGACTTAAAAAAGGAGGAGGTTTTCAATTCGTCTGTATTATTTTTTTATGTGTTACCTCATAACTTTTTACTGGGTGTAGCGATTTTGATGTTTTTTTTTTAATATTCCAAAGTTGATGCTTGTCCTGTGGTCCCATTTAAATTTGAGTAAGATCTGATGAGTAGTTTTTAAGTTATCCCTAATAATGCGTATTTAATTGACTTCGAATACGTTGATAATAAATATAAATAAATAAATAAATATTAACCAACAATCACACCACGTGATGTTCTCATTTTATTAAGTGTCTATGTAAAATGGACAAAAGAAAAACTGTATAGGATGGTTTGGTAGAGCATCCCGTGATCCCTTTCTAGGTCGGTGATGTTCTGATAAAGATCTTCGGAGACATGCAACGGAACTCTTCAATAAATGACAGCAAATCTGCCGCGGTTACTGCAATCATATATATTCAATATGCGTCGTTAACACAATCACACAATATAACATCACGACTGTTGGAGTCAGTTTTTGTTTTGTTAAAATTTTAATTTAACCGAAAAGTTAAGTTGTACCTGGGATCTTAGTCAAGCGTAAAAGAGACTTTAGTTTTAAATATTGGTACAATAGGTTTTTTTTTAACAAAAAAGATTATCGCTGGTCCCTTCTCCTAGTTCATCAACCGTGTCTAACATTAAGACATTCATTGCAGAAATTTTGTTTCGTAGTTCTATTATCTAAATGGAATATGTTAAGAATGTCATACTCACAAATTAACAAGTCATTATTAAAAATGCAAATTTACATAAAGCCTAGCCATATTACATAAGCTTGTCTCCTTACATCCTTTCTCTCCTTTATAATATCCTATTCAATCCATTGTCACCCAATTACCCACGCGAGCGTTTTAAATTTCTACATCCTCCTGGCTCCTCATGTCTATCAAATGTTCAACTCCTGCAAATTCCATCACACTTCCAATTTTTACTCCTATTCGCATACCGTCCATGCAGCAAGGTTGTGGAATTCGTTACCATCATCGATTCGCACCAGTAAATATAGATATACTATATATATATATATATATATATATATATATATATATATATATATATATATATAACTTACTATGTGTATATATATAATTTACTATACTATTAATATCTTTAAAAAAAAGTTAAAAGACCATTTTTTGTCCTTGACATGATATTTTATAGTAAATAAATATGTATTTATATATTTGTATTTAATGTATTTATATACTTATATTTATGTATGTAATATATGTCTAGCTTATACATATTGGATATGAATAAATATAGTATGCTTTATATTTTCTTCGTCCATAATTTTGTTTGTTAATGTAGTTCTAATTTCATTTAGTTTAATTTGATTTTTTTTTGTGTGTAATTGTACGTCTACCTTATCTGATTATATGTCTAAGATGATTCCTTTTCGGGTGTGCTGGAAGAAATCTCTTATAGGGATAAGCAAACCCTTTATACATTTATTTCAATGACTTGTATCTTTTTTGCAATTTTCTGTACGTATAATAAAGAGTTAAATAAATAAAACAAATAAGCCTAAATGTAGGTACTACTCGTTCGTGTCAACACGAGTGTCACGTTACTGAAACAATTTCGCAACTCTGATACGAGTGCTGAGGTGACAGCGAGACTCGCTCGTAATTATAGCCGTATACCTACATACCATTAACCTCCATCAGGAAACTCCACAAATGTCATTTGCGATGCACTTTGTCTCGCGTCTCGCGTTACCTGTCACGAGCAGCCATTAGAGTTGACCTCCCACGTTTCTAACTTACCCTATGAAACTTACCCTCCATGTCTTGGCTATTGACAAAGGCTGCGTTTCATGCTATTACGTTTCTTTACTTCTTTAAGTCTTGCGTCATAAGAACTATATTTGAATAAAATTTAGTTTCAGAACGGTATTGAAAAATGTGTCGTAGATGCCTCATGACCCAAAACTTGTCATTTCCTCCGTGATTATTCGCCTCAGAATACGGTCGGTATAGTTGTCACGGAACGTAGGTTATTATTGGTGAGTGTCGGTTTCAGCTACATCGATATGTTGACATTTTGAGCTCATGTTTCGTGAATGTTAACCTTTTATATCATAAATCAAAACATTGGAATATTTCACACGTTATTGGGCGATATTGTCTACTAAATATTTTAACATTTTACATACATTTTAAAACCTACTAAAGTTGCAACGAATTTTTTTGCTCGTTTTTTCGTCATTATCGTCTTTTTTATATTCAGTCTAATAGTAGATTATTATTTAGCCGAATATATAATACCTACTTAAAATATAAGTAAAAACTAAAAAAAGATATGGTAAATTAATCATAAAACTTTTGTATATGCTGAATATGGATTGCGTCGAGAACGTACAAAAAAAAATTATATATTAAGAGTAAATTATATATATTAATATTTTTCGTAAGTCCAAAAAACAGGTAACTAGGGCTCGGGCGGTACAAGACCACTAGTGTTGGTAATCCATACATCGGTCATAATTTCAACAGTGAATGGCTACTAGTTGACAACAATATAACGATAGACAAGGCCTTTAGACTAGATTATATTTAGATCTTTTCTGTAAGTTATGCTAAATATTCGATATTCACATCACAAAATACCTAAGTTTGTTGTGTCTTTACATTACATACTACATAAAATTACAAACCGTTCTGGGGTAGTGGCCTCAACGCCGGAAGTTGCGGGTTAGATTCTCACTCGGAGCAGATATTTCTATTTATTTAAATATTTGTTTCCAGTCTGGGTGTATGTCCTTGTGGGTCTCCCCACCGTGCCTCGGAGAGCACGTAAAATCGGTGGTCCCGGTTGTTATCATAGACATCTGATAACGATCGTTACTCCGTAGGGAAATTATCCGCCAACCTGCAGTGGAGGTGCAGCGTGGTGGATTATTTATATGATATTCTTCTAGATGGTGAAGAGGCCTTTGCTAATCAGTGGGATGTTTACATGTAAACATTGAGTTTACATGTAAACATCCCACAAATAGGGCACATTCAGTTCAGTTCAAAATTACAAAAGTTTTAATTACTCCATAATTTAATCTTTCTTTTTTTAGGTTTTTTAGGTTTACAGGTTTCTTAAGTAGCTATATATTATAGAAAAAGTCGTGCATTAAGTTGTAGAAAAAGGTAAACCGAGAATTTAACAATTTTAATTAAAGTCTCAAAAGCGGTCATTTGAGCGCACTGGTAGCTTATATAGTGCGAAATACTTTTATAATATATGTATATAAATTACTATAATTGAGTGAAATGCAAACTTAGATATAATTTGAAAATTTTACGTTTAAGTAAGTATACCTCTATACGCTAAGGAAAACAAATTATATCGCGTGCTTCATTAAGAAAAGTTCTGACTATTACTAGACACCGTGTTCATTAGTCGTGAAGTGAAAACACTTTATGATGACAAATTACATTAAAATCATCTACATTTACTTTAAAAAAACAATTTGTATAGCGTCACAGGAATCTCATAAGTTAATGACGTGGCACACAAATTACGCTACACCTCGAGCGCACTCTTTTAAATTGCTAAAGTCGCACATAATCGTCGCGAGAGCGTCGGTATAACATCACGAAACGCGACATCGTTTATGCCGTGTTATTGTAATAACAATATTCGGTCGCCGCAGGAAATGACAATTATTTTTCGGTCCATACCATAAGGACTGAGAGAATGAATCCTCTTTCACACGCGCAAAATACCTTGAAGGAGTCCTTTGTATGCGCGAACACGACACAGCAGGACAAAAAATGTCCATTCACAAATATGGGTTAGTCGCGATACTCATGCGCTCTAAATGGCGGCTCAGGGGGTTAAGTTTTTAAAACAATTTTTCTTAATTTAACCATGAACTTGAGTAATTTACAATACTTAAAAAAGTTTTGATTTCGTTTTAAACGAGCGTGACAAACGAAAGACATGAATTACAAGTCTTTGGATGCTGATAATTTATTACGTAATAGCAGAGTCTAACTATAAGTATCTAAGAGTTTTAAATTTGATTAAGACCAGCTATTAAATACACTATCATCAAAGTTTATTCGAAGAATAATCATTGCGATAGTAATACCCATTATTATATCCGACACTTTCAAATTACGACCATTAAGAGCTTGAGAATTGCTGTTAATATCCTTATTCAATCGGTGAAGTGATTAGAACGCGTACATAATATACGAATAATGATGGAGCCAACTATAACATATCATATCGATGAGGCGGTACCTACAGATTAAAAAAAAAACTAGCGAAGGAACAATGCCACGCTGTCTGCCGGTGGACAGGTATATGACGGGGCACATTTTATTGGTTTTCCGAAACATTCCCTCGCGCTATTAATAAATGAGTGACGATAAAAAAAAAACTCGTAGAATCCATTTGTCAGAAGTCCAGTGATTTATGGGCAAGGACTTTTGGAATTCCTAGAAGAAGAATGTTTTGTTCTATTTGCTTACCTGTCACTTTGATTTAAAGTGGGAATAATTTCAGTCTCGCCACCAAGACACCGTCCTATTTACTGTTATGGAATTTAATGTTATTTTAAACTGGTAAGAAATAATAATAAAATGCCTCTTGGGAAATCTTGCCAGCTTTACTCTCACAAAGTAGTAAATTTTAACATTTTACTTGTATTATTTATAATTTGTAAAACTAAATTGAATATGATAAGTAACAATTACATATAAAATGTATGTAATTATAATGAAGATATTTAAACTACGTAAAAAATGCTCAGGTAAGTCAAAGTTAGATATTATTCAAAATATTTGATATCATAATAGTACTTTATCGTAAGTGTCAGAAATAAGAGATTGTTTTAAAAGCCTTAAAATGATTAGATAGGTACACTCAACAAATATTTCAAATAAGAGTAGGTAGAGTATCTGTCCGGATTATATGTTTAAATATTATAAATCGAAATAAGTATAGCTTGTATATAAATGAAAATTTTATTTAATACCTATTCCAATTTTTAAGGTTTGGTTTTACAACTATGTTACAACTACATATTAATATCATAATGATATTTTATACACTTTTCAGCATTCATGTATTTTTATTTATTACTGAAAGTAAATAAGATTTTGTCTATTTTTCATTTAGTTTTGTCGATTTACTCAAACTCACTCAATTAATTTCGAATACTCACGATGACATGTAAGGTTATAATCTCAAGTAAAAACAAGATAACGAATATATACGTTATTTCAAAGTATTGTAGTTCCAAAAACTTGGATAATTATCTTCGTAAAAGCTGCCTTTACATCTAAACGTCTTGTATCTTTCATTTACAGTATTTATAAAAAATCATGGTAAAAATTTCCTAAATGCAATAGTTAATACGCATACAATCATTTAAAACGGACACATTTAAATTTTCTAATGTAAAAAAAGTTAGATTTTATTTAAAATATATAAAATAAACTGCATTTTAGCGTAGTACGTAGTTTGTATTCGTGTGTATTTTTTTTTTTTTCGTAGGTATAACAAATATTTAGAGAACACAAAATCTGAGTACCTACAACTAAATGTTTGACACCAGCAATGTCCGTTACGTGCATGCTCAACTTTTCATTTCTTTTATCGTCAACTACAAAAATTATTAAAAATAAAGCAAATAATGACAAGTTAGATATAAACCGGCATTCCTTTTCTTCATGGACTGGACAGTTCATGGAGTGTTCAAATTACGATATCGCATCGTCACCGCGATACGATCGATACGTCGTCGGTATCACACCGCGATCGCACCGCGAAATGTGCTGACCTCACGATCACGTAGGTGTTACTATCGAATAATATGAGAATGTTCCTTCCGCGATAGCTATGACTCTAACCCTAAGTCGTAGACCGTTTTTTTTTATTAGATCGTCCGTGACTTATCTTTTTAAAAGTAATTTTTAATAATATTCCTTTTCTTTAATAATTTACACTGGTAAAAATGTCCATAGTAAATTTTTTTACGCACCACCCTTTTGGTATAAAGGAACTCAATACTGTAATTTCTACACTGCACAACTTACAAGAACTCAGTTTCAAAATATTATAAATCATCTATCGCAAAATTACTAATTAGTTATTTTAACCCTGTTTAGCAATATTACTATACATTATTCGTAATTTAACTAAACAAAATATATCAAATAAATCTAGTAATTTTACAACAATCAATTCAAGATTCCAAGGAATTTTACTACACAACTTGTAAAATTTTAAGAATGCGTAGGGACCTGGATTTTTATTAATACATAGATACGCATTTTTCTATTTTTGACAGTCTCTTGTTGTTATATCTTGTTTAATACAATCAATTTCAACTCTTTCTTTCTCACAATCAATTAGACATCATTGAGTATACGTCGTCTGGTGGTCATGATGAAGTCAATTTCATTCCTAGTGGAACTATCAGGACTTATCCAGGTACATTTCCCATGAGACGGTTTCTGAAAGAAGGAGTTCATCATAAAGGTCTCTTCTTTCCAGAAAATCGGCTAGCCTCTGTCCTCTTTAGTTCCGCTGTCCATATTCAAATTGCCCCTCAGTGGTCTCGTCTTTTGCTATCTTTGCATTAAAGTCCCCCATGACATGACATTGAAGTAGGTTTTATTGGTTTGGGCAGTAGCCCACCAGACCAAACACCCGTCTGGTCGGAGGATCCTCCCGTTTCAAGGGAGGATCAGGATCTTTTCGGGACTGTTCAGAGGTGATGCGGACAGTCCCCATGGAGGAGAAGTCTGGCCTTTTCGTCGAGGTTAGCCTATTGCTGGGGGATCCTGTTGCCTACAGATTCGGAACACTTCAATTAAAGCGGCTGAAGGCTCCCGCAGGGGTTTAGTACAGTATTGCACCGCCAAGTGCTGAGTTCGACATACGGTCTAGGACTGCCTACCCGAAAATCCTGGATATCACCCGTAAATGGGTTCCCCTGCAATACAAAAAAAGGTTTTATTTGTTTGTATGGCTCTACTGATATCCTCATACATAGCCTCTACTTCTTCATCTGGGTGTACCGAGGTCGGTGCGTATACCTTCAGCAAGTATCTTTTAGATACTCCGAGTATAAGGTACGCAACCCTGTTCAACACACTTCCAATGGTTACAATGTTCCCAATGAGGTTCCCGCGGACCATACTCGACACTTTCTTGGGACTTTTGGTCGCCCTACCGGTAGTAGAACAGGTTACCGGATTTCAGGGTTATCATGTCCTCCCCCTCTCTTAGGACTTCAGATAAACCTAGTATATCCCATTGTAACCTGTTCATTGCCTCCTCCAGCTCAACAATCATTTCATCAGACCTGTAGGTGTGAATGTTGTGTGTGACCAGGGCCAGGTGTCGTCGTGGGTGGCAGTGGAATCTCACCCGGAGATTCTAGCACCCCTAGCCCAATCGTTACCTGAGCCGCTGCCATAGCAGGGAATAGTAGGGCGACCGAGTACTAGGGGCCTAGGCTCGTTTTTACTTGTCATATGGGGGAGGGAGTGGTTTGCTCGGCGTGGGCCATGAAGGAGGATCCTCCTTTTTCGATATGGAGACCCTCAGTCCAGCATGGTAATATGGTCGACCGTAATCGACGTGCCGGCCTCTGCTAGACGGGAGGCCTCCGAAGCCCGGGCTGTCACCAACAAGTCGTCAGCGTAACATAAGACGCTTAGCCCGGGCAGACTAAAAAAATTTTGTAATAGATTTTTAGAATGTATCGAATTCCTTCGTTAGATTCACTCATTTTGACGAACAGAAAAACAATTGAAAAATGGCGAGAAAATGTTTTTACCTATTATTTTTCGTTTTCTTAATGTCCTATATTTATTGATATTAAAACCAGCCAGACACCAAATATACGAAAAAAAATTTACCCAATTTATTATTTAACATTACCTATCGTAAATTTAAATTGGACACAATTGTTAAATATCTACTTGACAATTTTCTAATTTATGCTAATTATTTTAAAATGGCTCACTATTGTATTCTTCTCTCAATGTAACCACTTAATCTATTTACTTAGAAAAGTCTAAACCTAGTCGATACGTAATAATTTCCACGAACTTGATCAGGGCTTATCCTCTAACGCAATACCTCGAGAGCAACAGTCCTCGGAAGCCCATTGTTCATCGAAACTCCAAAAATATTGAAACGCGCCAAATCTCTCGTTTAATCGAAAAACGTTTCAAATTTTGCTCAAACAAAAAATAGTTCACTAATCCGCGGCATCTTTGAGATCAACAACGGACAGGGATTGAAATATATTTGTTTCTAAAGAAATATATTTAAAAAAAAACGCCACGGATTATTGATTTCTGCGAAAAGTCGTCAGTCGGTAGGGATAATGTTCCCTTACGGTACGAGAACGAATTACTCGATGAAGGATAAACACACTTCTTATTTCGGCAGAAAATGTACTAATCCCGTGATCAGTGAAACGAAAAATTTACCTGCCTTAAAACTGTTACACTTCTAACAAAAATTATAGTGAGCTTTTTTAAGATCCGTCACCCAAAAATCCATTAATTACACAATATCATTTACTAACAAGCAATTTAAAACTGAATAATTAATAATCCGATCGCAAAAAAAGAGTAAAATTAACATCGGATATAAAATAAGACGGAGCGTGATCGATCAAAATAATAATTAATAATAGATCGGCTTCGAGTGCCGACTGTGATGGATCCCTGCACTTAGTCATCGCGTTTAATTAAAAATGGCGTCGTAAATGAACGGTTATATTTCAAATTTTTAACTTCTCACCATTAAAACCTTGCTCACGTATTTCAACTTACCTGTATGTCATGTCTGTTGTTGCACAATCGTCAATAGTTAGTATCGGTACACAATGGTGGACAGATGGTACCTATTGCGATAAAATTATAATCATCAATCAAGAACGACTTGGTAATATGTTTGAAATCCTTAGATAACATTGAAGTGTTTGACGTTCAATGTCAACACGAATTATTTTGATTTCTTAACTAGACGTCATATATGGAAACAACTCTTTAGGAGTTGTTTCATGTAGATCATTGGCAATCCACACATTCACCTATATCTAGATAACCTGCGCAGTGACAATTGGCATCACACAGGTTATCCTCGATGCTGCAACAAGCTTTCTAACTAAAAAAATTACTTAAGATAGGTCCAGTTGATTCCGAAATTACAGCTAAAACAAACAAACACACAAGCAATCAAGCTCTTTCTCTTTAATTTATTTATTATATCGCTGTATGATATTTCTACTAATAGACAACATTTTGTTTTCGTCCGTGAAATAAAATGTTTTGTTGCACATCGTCAAAAAAAGAATAACATAAAACTTCTTAAAGCTATTATTTTTATACAATTCATTATTTTATAGATGAAATTTAAGTTTTTTTTTTTTTACATACCTATATAATATGTTAGTGTAAGTAGGAAAATTTATCATAGCTGGAATATCCATCCGCGAAAGTAAAATACCCTATTCATATACATAATGTAGTATATTTGAGTTATGTGTGTAGATGAGAGCATTCCAAATTAACTACACTACAGTAAATAACGTAAACTTTATAAACCTTAGTTATTTTTAGATTAATTGCGGTTTTATCTAATCTAAACTCCTGATTGACCCGCTACGTATATCAAAAATCAAACTGTAAATTTGCAACAGTTCAGTTTATTAATTTAAACACACGTTACATAAAAAAATTATAGTCAGTTATAATATACCTAAGTTAAATCAGGAAAAACGGAAATCCTGTTCGTTATACATTTGCTAGTAATGGCTATAGCTATACTGAACGATTAGTAAATACAACAGATGTAACATTAATGAAATTATAACTTTCCTATCGGCTGAACGGTGATCAAAGACAATCGAAGGTGCTGTTATATAATTGGATTAGCCAGATATGAGGTTTAATTGCAGAGCGCATAGTGATGGACGCGCGCCGCGGGGTGCGTTCTCTGCGCTCGCGCCGACTGGATACCAAGTTCATAGGTTGGATGTGGCTTTGTATTATATTAGACATTTTACCACCTTGCACTTATATTGAGATATTTACTCTTTTTAATTAAACATGTCTTATGCTAAGTTTTTATATTGCAAACGTGTAACAGAAATCATGTAAAACTGGAATAGTCTTCAAAACTGTATAAGTATATAATCTATATTTCTATATATTTTGAACTAACGAAGTAGATGTTTAATTATTATGTAAATTTCTTTCTCACTTTTATTTTATTCCTCTAAATAGACATCATCAATTTATACAATTCTCTATACATTTATTTTGAATACATCTTTCTATAGAATAAGTATCTTTGTTTGTAGGTATCAACAATAAAAGAATAAGAAGTAATATCCATAGTAAGAAAGTGCACAAACTCAATCTGCAAAGCGGCAGGAGGTGTGCTGGATCGAACTAATGATAACGGCTCGATCGACGGATTATTACATTAAACTCGATGTTTTATCATCAAGCGCGCCGGTACTTCACACCTCTGACAAAATTTATTCTGATGGATCATGGATGTGTTATTGGATTTTAAAGATTTTATTTTCTGTCTTACGAAATTGAATTTAATAAAATAATATTTATTTAAATTTAATAAATTATTATTATATATAAATTTAATAAATTAACCCCACGACTCATAGCCTCCACTGGTGACAAGAGGGCTGGTGCATTTTTTGCCCAAAGAATCGGAATTGCGATTCAACGGGGAAATGCTGCTAGTATTCTTGGCACCATTCCACGCGGACATAATTTATACCAAAACTGTTTGTAAATAATTATTTTAAGTTTTGAATTGTAAATATGTTAATATTGTAAAATTTCTGTAAAAAATATATGTATTAATAAAATAATTATATACGAAACGATTACGTCATAAAATAAATAAATTTATACCTATATACATATTATTGAAACAGCTGAATTTAAACATGTCTTTAAATTAACGACGCGTAATACAAACACAGCTAAATATGTGTACCTACGTGAATTTGAAGACTTATGATCATAAAAGAAAATTCAATTTATTTTCTAGTTTACTATTTTTTATAATAACGCTCTAATTATCGAGTCTTGCACTACGAGTACTAGGAACATAGCAGATAATAGGAACTGATTAGCGGGCGCGACGCCGATGAATGGACGATCCGAGGGCGCCGCGGCCGCTGGCGAGGCCGACAAAGGCTCACGCACGGCATCCGCAGACAATCCGCCGAGTATCGATCTCTCGCGACCCTTCGAACCAGCGCCGAGCCTAGCACAATGCCGCGGCTCTTTATTATAGCATCTCATATTGTTGTCATTGTTATTATTATGATTCTTTACCGCTTTCCATTGTCGGTCGGCGTTGTGGCGGTGCTTTTTCACGGCCCGCGTTTAGTCTGGGCATCGGGACCGCGACGCTCGCACGTTTAGTTGTGGAAAACGAGTGTTTTCCTCGCGAAAATTTTTGTAGTTTTGTAGTTTTTACGCGCTATGAGGTGCGCGCGCAGTGTCGTGTGACGGACGAGGTGTGGAGTTCGAGATTGTTCTCGCTGTCAGCTGACTGGGCTGTCATGTACTGTACATACGTACATAAGTATATATCTGAACGGCTGTATCAAATGTTGACTTTCAAAAGTGATAAACATTTTAATAATTGTATAATTATATTAATATGTTGTGAATATATTGTTATTTCTAAGTACGTCGGATTTTTTTTTTTTTTTTTTTTAGAATTATGTCAGCTATTTTTGTACGCCAATTTCAATACAATACACGAAGCTAACTTCTTTTTTGCATTGCAAGTAAAAAAAAAATGTACACCGTAGTCATAATATATCGGGACAATACAAATCATATTTAAAAACTAAGCTGCAGTAATGGTCTGTAATTATTTCATTTGTGCTGTAGTGAATAAGATTATTTATTATTTATATTCTATAGAACAATATTAGAGAAACAACATTCTCCAATATATTTAAAATCTGCGAGATATATACCTATATTATAAAATAACACAAATAACACTAAAAAAATTTTTCTTTTTTATTTATTTCAGTAAGTTTACTGAAAAACTTTAATTAGAACATTATTAATTATAACAGCGCACTTAAAACATTTTTTTTTTTTCAAAATCCTAGTGTATTGCGGAAGTAAAAAGAAATTCTAATCGAGAAAATTTGTTTACTTAACAGCTGTAAAGTTAATTTTGATCTCGGATGGCCCAATGGAACGCGTGAATCGATACCGGTGGTTGCGGATTCGAATCCGGACTAGCACGGTTCAATTTTCAAGTGCCAAATTTTTCGATAAAGGAGAACGTCAGGAGGAAATTTGCATGTTTTGGAAGAAATACACAATCACATTTTTCAATTTTCGTTCTGCTTTCTTATCCTTATTAGGAATACTTACAGGGTTTTCATATACAGAAATAACGCAATTATTTAAAATATTATTTATAACATTATTTATAGTAGTAATTTTATATTGCAAATAAATTTTAATGTACCTACGTACCTACTTTAAAATAAAGTACCTGGATGACCGAGCTTTGCTCGGTTAAACTATATTTAGACACAAATTACATAGTGATAAAATATGAATAATATTTTTAATCTTACCGATATAATAATATAACAATAGGCACTGGTTATTATTATTATTATTCCAAAAAACACGAATTACAAAAAATAAAAAAAATAAAATACCGAGCAAAGCTCGGTCATCCAGTTAGTAAAGGGCTCCCAATAATAGTTTTTCTCACAAAAGAAGGAACTTCAAAAAAAAAAAAAGAAAAAGAGTTCTGGAGACATCTGGATTCGAACCTGGGGTCTTCTCAATTCGAGTCCGACCGGTTCACATCGGAGCTGTTACACACTTATCAATGACAGCGAAATTTACCTTCGTATTCTAACGATATTTTTTAAATGCCTGAAAAAAGGGATAAAACGACATTTTCTAGAAATAAATCTTAGCTAGATCAATTTATCGCCCCCGAAACCTCCTGTATACTAAATTTCATGAAAATCGTTGGAGCCGTTTCCGAGATTCAGATTATATATATACAAGAATTGCTCGTTTAAAGATATAAGCAGTGCCGGATTAAGGTAACTTGATGCCCTAAGCAATCTTCCCCTGTGGGCCACCCTATCCTTAAATGAACTACAAAGAATTAATTGAAAAAAAATGTGAATACGTATCGTAGGTAGAATATGTATGTGTTGTTCCTTTTGCCCTTATCACATGCTAGGTGGGGTCGACACAACATGATTTCACATGTTGTCCTAAAATTAGGCTATATTTCTAGACCGGCCGCCGACTTGACGTCAACTCACCTCAGGAACATTTTACACAGCCAACATATGTTTTCGTTACATTTGACCGTTTTCCGACATTTTACCGAATGATGGAAATCGAACACACGACCCCCGGCAGGGTCACTACAAACTACGCCAACGGGCTCCCCATAATATGTATATAATAGTATATATATGAAGGACGAAAAAGATATGTAGCTAGAGTAGAAATAGAGTAATTCATCATCAATATCGGCCATTGGATGTCCACTGCTCAATCAGCCGTCACTTCTACGAGCTATGTACCCTGCCCACTGCCACTTCAGCTTGCAAATCCGTTGGTTTATGTCGGCAACCTTCGTTCGGCTGCGGATCTCATCAGTTCTGGTTCAATCTCGCAGAGAAATACCAAGCATAGCCCTCTCCATTGCACGCTGTGCGACTTGGAGCTTGTTTAAAATGCCCAAAGTCAGTGACCACGTCTCAGATCTGTATGTCATCACTGGTAACACACATTGGTCGAAGACTTTAGACTTCAGGCACTAAGGTATGACGGATAAAAAGACGTTTTTTAACTTCCCGAACGCTGCCCGTCCGAGCTGGATTTGACGATTGACCTTGACGAAGGTAATGTACTTGTCGACAACTTCGAGAGTAGAATCTCCAACCGATATCAGAGTGGGCACGACATGGACATATTAATTTTAAGGCCCACCCGTCGGGTTGACTAAGTATAACATTTTTATTGATTTATTAAATGCAAATTGAGATTTTTTCGGACATTAAATTCGTGGTTAATATTTTTTCAGTCTAACGTTTTAAGCATAATTGGATTCGATATATTATGTATAATAAAGACAATGCATCTAATCTTTTTTGACCCATGGTCGTTCTTTTTTCATTTTTTATAATTTTTAGTTTTGAAAAAGATCTCTCTGAGGATTTTGAAATTGCTTTATCTTTAGTGTGCTGGTTTTTTTTTCTCTGTCGTCTCTGGTGCCCCCCAAGACGGGATGCCCTAAGCAATTGCTTAAATAGCTTATAGGCTAATCCGGCACTGGATATAAGAGATAAGAGATAAATAAATTGATAAAAATTTATTATTTAGTATTAAGGCAATTGATTTTTAAATGCATATGTAATTGTGTACTACAATACCTACCAACAAGATAGACGATAAAAATACCACTACTTATCAGTTTATTAGGGTTCCGGATCTAAAGAGTGCCAACGGAACTCTATAACATTACGTTCGTAACAGTGATAATTAAAAAATAAATAAAGCTAACACTTGAAGGTATTTCTCTTTCTTAACAAATATGTATTAATGTTTCAGTGGTACGGAACCCTTCGCTTTTTTATTACGTCATTCCTCGAATTAATTTAATTGTAAAGGATATTCTAAACTGTCTAATCTACCGCTCCAATTTTCCACAATAATATAATAACTACATGGTCTCATATAACAATTTCATAATATGTGTATAGTATATATGTATATATAGATAGGTACGGCCAGTCCATCGCACGTTATTATTTAATTTGCGGCCTCCCAAGATAGGCCCGATGAGTCGGAGACAGCGGCCGGAAGATATTCCCTCCCCCCATCCCCCCACACCCCTGGACACAGATAATGTATGTAGGCAGTAGGCCTATTCAAGTGTGACGGACAGAGTATTAAAATGAAGATTGCAGACTTTTATGCTCTTTCAAAAGTGTATGTAGGTATATCTTGGTTGAAAAAAAAATCCGTTCCTAGATTAAGTTTTGATTTATTAAAAATGGTAACGAGTGGATTTATTAGGTTCTTTTATACAACGAACTTTGTATTTATTACTTAGGTAAATATTCTTCTTTGATATACCTACGTACAAGGAGGAGTGGATAGCAATTGATGTGCGATTGTAGCTCAAAGTGACTAATCTAAAACATACCTATTGTCCACTTCGAGAGGTCAAGTAACCGTACTCTTAAAATGTTCTACGCAATAATGTATAACAAGAAGTATTAAAAAATACTTTCTTTATAATATGCTACAATATTTTTAAAATTTATAATTGAAATGTGTTGTTAAGTTCTGTCTGTTTATTCGTAAGTCTACATATATATGATCCAAGGGGAGGCGATCCCCAACAAGGAGAGATGATAGCTCTTACGTGCGGTCTTGTTTGTGTCCAGTCGCTCCGAACCCAATATTGGCCTTTCATTATCATGCACCGCCTGCGATTCCGTCTTGAGATGAACGATGCAATATATTATATGTGAATTGCAACAGAATATTCGACCGATAGTACCTAAATTAATAACTATTTCTTGTTTACATAATATCATGTAAAATGCTATAAAATTTAAGTACCTATAAGTTACAATAAAAAATAGAAAAGATAATAGCTTGTAATAACATCTAAAAAGCTAGTTATATACATTTTAATTTCAAACTTCAAACCTTAACCTAAAAGTTATGGCAATTATCAACAGATTAATTATTGCAAAAAACTGACGATTCCCGCCAACAATGCTCGGCGGCCATATTGCGGCGCCACGTCAACTCAGTGTTGCCAGGCGTAATAATTATTAATTTGCAGCGACACTCGCGCTCTCGCGGCTGTCATTAGTGACACCTCGCACCAATTAGAACGCGCAGAGTGTTTGATGCTCGGTTTTTATTTAACACCAGCAATTATTGAATGACTCGATGCGTTGTCACTAGTGGTTTTCAGTTGTACAGAGGTGTTGACTTTTCATTTTTTTAAAAACGCCTGCATTTTCATTGCTCTTAAATTGAGTCAAGAATGATTGCTACGAGCTAAAAGTAAAATCGAAAGAAAGAAAAATTAAAATATCTTCTGTACTTCACATGTATTTTCATAAGGTATTAATTAGGTAGGTATATATAAGTATTATGTTTTTTTAATGATCTATTAAGAAATATGTATATATTTTTTAAATTTTTTGTTACTAAAACTATTAATTTATATTTAAAAAAAAAACGTTTATAATCGTTCTGGTATAGTGGTGAGATAAGTCACTGTAACAGCGGTCGCGGGTTCGATTCTCACTTGGGGCAGAAATATTATACTAATATTTGTTTCTGGTCTAGGTGTACCTATGCCTTTGTTTGTCACCCTCCTTGCCTCGGAGAGCACGTAAAACGTCGTCTCGGTTGTTAATATAGATACCCAATAGCGATTGTATCTCATGGTAGGTATATTATCCGAAAACCTGCAGTGAAGCAGCGTTGTGGATTAAACTCCAATCCTTCTCCTATAAGGAGAAGGCTGATTCATAAAAAATGAGACCCTTTAATAAAAATTAACATTACGTTCAATTTCTAATAAGATTTATCTTTAATGACTTTAGAACTGTAGGTACATAGGTACATAAAATATTTTATCGTTGACACATATCACTTATAAATTAATATTTTTACGTTAAGTTTATGTGAACTACCAACATATCAAAGTTTTTACATGTATTATTAATAAATATACAGTGACATAAAAAATTATGGATATTTTTACCATGTTTTTGGTTTTCCTATTATCTTATTTATTTCATCTCTCATTTTTAAATTACATTAATTTTAATCTTATTTACATTGCAGAAATAATATTAGGTACAGACAGACATATTTTGCAGTATTTTCATTTATCTATTTTTCTTGTACAGTATATATAAATTGTAATCTCTTACTAAAATCTTATTAGAAACATACTAAATTATGCTACAAGATGATCGATATAGATTATAATTATTATTTAATCCGCCAATCGTCAAAAAGTTAAGCCCCACTTCTAAATAGGCTAATTGATTCTTTTACCAATCGTGGATCATTTATAGTTGTTAAGGGTATAGACAGATTATACATAATTTCATTTCTGATGAGAATTCACAGATTCTAATAGTGAAATTAGATAGTAAAGTTGAGTCCAATTAAAGATCAAATAGCTTCATAAAACTGAAAACTAGCGCTTCCCAGGACCTCGGTCACGTGTAAGCTAATTGTTGAGCCAGCTTCCATTGCCTCAATTACTTTTTTTTTTAAATAAATATTTATTATGTTTTAATTTAATGTAATGTAATGTGAATAAAATTCTCTCTCTTCCCCCGAGAACATGGACGCTGTAAAGGGTCCAAAACGTCGGGAAATAATTTAAAATAAAATATTGTTAAACTCTAGTTTTAAATAAACGCGATAAAATCAATTTTAGACCTTTAATTAAATAAAATTCTCTAAATCGAAAATATGCCACTCCTGTCATTATCAATTAAAATTATTGTAAGGTATATAGTGAAATTTGTTTCTCATTTTTAAATCATTGGCTAAAAGTTTTGTTTGTTTGCTTAATAGTTTTAATCTAAATATCTCCCATTCCGATTACAAAATTCCTTAACAGGCCAAATAAATCCTAAGGGCTAAATGATTAGTATCTATTGATTATTCAATACTAGTGTTACCGACGACTTCGTTCACGATTGGTATCACTTGCATCAAGTCTATTGTATTAAGTATAATCACCAGCTTAAGACCAACTATGCGTTCCAAAGATTTCTTTACATTTCGGGTTTCAAGTTATTTTGACCTAATACCTACGGAGTTATCACGTCCGTAATTTTTGAAACAACAATACAAAGAGGTTGCCATATTTACCAGACAATCATTAAAATGTCTTTATCTAACAAAACTATGTCGAATTAAGGGATATAAAGTGCTTATACTACGAATTAAAACCGTGTTCAGTTTCATTTAAATTCATTAAGTAGTTTAAGCGTGATTAACGACCATGATACTGACAGACAGACAGACAAAAATTAAAAAAAAAATCCATTTTCGGCTTCAGAATCGATTACAGATTGTACTCCAAACATTTTTAAAAAATATGTTTACAGAATTGGACCTGTTACAGTTTAATTATAGGTAAGTTTATATAGGGCGGGCTCATAACTTTATGCCACGAATAGAGATGCCACGAATAGTGATTTGGCCGAATACCTAATACCGAATATTATTATATTTTATATAATAATTATTTGGCGAAAGAATATCGGTGACAGATTGCATAGTGCATTTCGTTCGCGACATGTTACGACTAACTGGTCTTATCTTTCTTGCGTTCATTTAGTTATTACATGATATTGTGTTACTTGTAGTTCTTACTTACTAAAAAATATGAAGATGTAGATAAAATTTCTGTGCAAATGAGATTGATTTTTATTTACAGATTTATCTATCGTCTCCTATCGTATCCTATCAAAGTGCATACCTATAGTGAGAGGCTATTTTCAGAAGTAATATTTATGAAAAAAAAAAATGCAGTCGTTTGCTGTCAACAAATGCTGATTTTTTTTTCATTCATCATAACTTGCCATTGATAGATATTTTTTTTTGTGATTAAAATAGATATTTTTTTTTTCTTTTTTGTATTCGGTAATTGGCCGAATACTGTATGCTATTCGGCCGAATACCGAATATTTAAAAAAGTAGCCGAATAGGCCGAATACCGAATAGTAATCGAATATTCGTTGCATCTCTAGTCATTCATATCAAACAATCTGACAGATATATCGAAATAGTCGAAACCGCGTGAGAAGCTTAGTTCAAATATGATTAGTCATATTAGTTTAGTATATAAATAAAATGAGATGCCGTTGTGCGCTCATCGCGTAAAAGCCACAGGTATATTTCAATTAAGCTTTCTAAATTTTATTTCTTTGACATTTGGCCCCCGTAAAAAATAAATTATTGCGGCATCTTAATTTAATAAAGTTTTAAGATACGATTTATATAAGAACTGCGTATCGGAGATGAGAATTTTCTTGTCTTCTCTAGTTTTGTTGTTTTAGCGTACACAAATTACATACATTAAACATATTACATTATATAAATTGTTTATGTACCTAATTAGCAGCGCAAATGAAGCGCGGGAATTTTACAAGTTATTTATTAAATTATATTTTTCTCCTCTTTTTTTTGGTCATTTTAATTTGTACATACCTATATTGTGACATTTTGAAAATGAATATAATATGATCGTAAATTATTTATTTTTATCACTGATTATAAAATTTAAACCAATTGTAACTCAATTGTAATTTAGGAGAATGCTATCTTTCTTACAATTTTTATTCATTTTGTAATATATTTTATAGTTAAATATGAGATCTTGAATGTTTGTTCTAGTTTTTGATATTTCGGTTAAATTAAATTAATTCAACTGCAGTGTTATTTATTAATCTTGATGCATCAACTGTTTGCGTTTATATTTTTTAATAATTTTTTTTTATATTCCTTACTTATTATATTATTTAATGAATTTATTTGATATATATATATATATATATATATATATATATCTTATATGTCATTCAAATTTTTTTTAATTGTTTATAAAATTTAAAGCAATTAATTGTTAATTAAGTAACTTATTTATATAGGTACCTAACTAAGTTGTAAAATGTTTTTAATCTAGAAAAATTTTACTTCTCTGATGAATTTAATTGTAAAATATGACATTTTGAAAATTTCTTATAAATTTTATTATATAATGACTTTTTAATGTGATTAATAGTAATAATGTGTATTAGTATTTAATTAATAATATCATTGCGAATGTCGTGTCCATCTGTAATAGCGGGTACAAGACCTATCTAATAATATCTATGTACCTACCTTAAATATTTTTGCTGTGTACCATGCGTTGATGAGCCTTGAATAAATAAATAAATAAATTAATTAAAAATAAATTACATCCGCAATAGTATGATTTATAATTATTATGTACTAGCGGTCTGCCCCGGCTGCGCCCGGGGTACGTATATATACGTAAACCTTCCTCATGAATCAGTGTATTGGTGAAAACCGCATGATAATTCGGGCAGTAGTTTTTGAGTTTATCGCGAACAGACAGACATACGCGCCGGAGGACTTTATTCTATAATATGTATTTTTAATGAATTGTACCTCTTCTCAATTGATCTTCATCGTTTAAAAAATTAAATTGAGTTCAACTACAATTCGGAATAATAAAGAGTATTGATTTTTAAATCACCATCTAATTGTACGCCTCGATTCTATAAAGATTCCCAAGAAAGAAGAAATTATGGCTATCAATTTATTTTTTATTTTGTATAATATTAAATCTGTGAATAATAATATATTTCATTATCATAAGTAGTTAGTTATAAGTATATGAAATACCTATGTAATATGAAATAGATAAATTTATCGTTTACTTACCTTAGGAACAGACGATCGTGTGTGTATTTAATTTTATTATTATCAACAAATTAAGTGTATCAAAATTCTATACAATTTATAAGCAAATGAAATTTTTATTAAATTAATACCTAATACTTTAAACAAAAACTTGAGTGTAGATAAAATTAAATTGACTCTAGCTGAATGAAAATACAAAACAACTTAAGCTAATGTTACAAAAGTGACAATCTTTATAATCACCCACATTTTTTTTAAATGAGTCATAATCCTTTACAATGAGCCGAAAGTGCAAAAGTATCTTTATAAGTCGCCCATTTCTATTAGTTATATTTATTTAAAAATGTTCCTTAGGTATATGTAAACATTTTTTTATTATTTTATTGCGAAAACCAAGAGTAGATTGGCGTCGTCTACAAAGTTAAATTGACAATAAGTGTACGATTAGAACGTTTTAACATTCTGTTGTCTTACCTAGACTAGATTTATCTCCCCATACGTGGAACTATTGTTGGTTTTCTTTGACCACACTTTAGATGTATAAATATAATTTAATAAATTCATTTAAGTTAAGAAATCATAATATTGTACTCTGAAAAATGTACTAAATAAAACAATAAAATATTTTACGAAGTTTTTTTTTTTAAACCCTAAAACTCGTTATTAGCTCCTTCATGAATCGTATCTACTTAAATATTTCGACTTTAAAATATTTTTTTTTTATTAAATCATTCTTTTGTTTAAAGTATTAGTAAATTATTTCATTGAATAATAGCGAAGCAAACAAAAAAACAGACAGGAATACGAAAAACACGTAGAAACAAAAGAACGAACTACACAAAAACAAAATTCACTTCTAAGAATCAGATGAAAAGGTTCATGGGCGTCCTATCATAAAAATAATTGCAATTTTTTTTTTTGATAATTATCGTCGACGTACCTAGTTCAAGAAATCCATTGTGTTTAAACAGGTAAAAAAAATCGTTTTATTAGTTCTTACAAAATATTCGCCTACTTTTATTATGGCAACTTTCTTTTTTTACTGTGACTTAGGTAGGTACTGAGTCTAAGTGTAAGCTATTTTATTTAACATAATGTAGATTTCTAATGAACCTTAAGATCGGTTCAATATTTTCACTCACATCAAATAATTCCTCTTTATAATGAATTAGTAAAATAGATTAATATCGATCAAATTATTAACCAACTTTAAAAAAAGGAAATGTTTAACTAGTGTATATTTGCTTATTTTGCACGTTTTGTAGTCTAGACGGATGTGTCATTAACGATCGTTAGGTTCAAGTTGATTTTAGTAATGAGATAAATAGATTTTAATTAAATTTAGTGACAAAGGAGAAAACTTGAAATAAAATAACATGGGTGTGGCATATTGGTCTTATCTATTTATTTTTATTTATTTATACACTTAATTGCATACACACAGTTAATATGAACAGTAACATAGTATAATATATTTCTATATTTACAGAGAAAAAAATTAAATAACGAGTAGAAAGACTGACAGCATGTAAAGGCGGTCTTATTGCTCTAAGCAATCTCTTCCAGACAACCCCAGGCGAAGAAGACTATTTATAATAAATCTAGAGTTTTACTGATCACGAGTTCGATATCTGATCATTACAAAATTTTTATAAGTCATACAGGTGTTTGTCGTTGTATGGACATGTATATAATACAAATATGTATTGTTATAATCAAACTTAAATAGGCCTTTTTATATACGGAATCAATGCAATATTAATACGTACGAAACAGCTACAATAAATCTGCTCTCGTTTGACATTATCTCGATACTATATTAATATAGAATAATTACAAGATTTTATTAGAAAATCAGAAAAATTGAATAGTAAAATCGACCTTGTATCGTACTACATGTTTATATATCGCATAATGCAATGAATGAGTGCTTAAATTGAATAAAACGCCATTGTGCGTAGGAACAAAGAGGCATATTGTAAGTGATTGTCAATGACTATCTGAATTATTGTAGACACTAGACATTGCGCTACCATCTCTCTACGTGAGGCCTTGAACTTAGCTCGCAACTGTACACGTTTTGACGTCAATCCAGCTGTTTTGCATCTATGACTAGTTGATACATCGTTATAGCGCTTACGTGTTTTTTTTTTACATTATCTGATATTATTTTATAATAAGGAAAATCTTAGAAATTCTCATATCGAAGATTTAACGTTATAGTAATGAAGTAAAACTAATAACTAAATAGAAGTTGCCTAAAGAAAACATCTTAAATTGAAATTTCAAGTAGCGCTCTACAAAAGAGCCAGATAGCGTATGTTGTTTACAACATAAACTAAGGTCGAGAAGGTGCAACCACCGTCGGCAAACAAAATTGTGATTTGCATGAAACGGCGGCGGCGAGGCGTACGCTCGCCTCGGTCGCCACGCGATTAAAAATGCAGGGCTCGGCGGGAGGGAGCGCGCGGGCGGGGCGGGGCCGCAGCCGCTTCCCATTGGTGCGCGCGCGGCACGGGCGGGCCCCGGGGACACGGTGCGGGGAGTTGCGGGGGGGCGCGCACTCGCCACCGCCCGCCGGACTACCACCTCATTACGCATGTAGACATCGTTCAGTTCGGTTCTGCGACCGAGTGTAACCGACTGCAACGTAATTCTGACGCGTACCGCCGCGAGTTCATGTGAACGACCGATAGCTCTCTATCGTTGTGTAAAGTGAACGAAGGATCGGCAAGCTGTACTCGCCGCTGGAAGAGGATATGTTGACGTTGGAGATGGATATAAAGGGCGCCAGTATGCACGGCTCGGTACCGCCGCACCACACGATTCAGCATGGCTATACGTCGATGAGTACACTGAGCGGGCAGGTGATGTCGCTATCTCAGCAGCAGCAGATGCAACAGCACCAACAGTTGCAACACCACCAACACCAGCCGTTGGCTCAGCATCACTCGCAGCCCCAGCAACAACACCATCAACCACCAAACAATAATAATAACAATTCTAGTAAGAACTCAAACGCAGAAAGAGTGAAACGACCGATGAACGCGTTCATGGTGTGGTCGCGTGGGCAGCGCAGAAAAATGGCTTCAGATAATCCAAAAATGCACAACTCTGAAATATCTAAACGTTTAGGTGCACAATGGAAAGATCTATCTGAATCTGAAAAGCGACCGTTCATCGACGAAGCGAAGAGGCTTCGAGCGGTTCACATGAAGGAACATCCAGATTACAAGTATAGACCTAGGAGGAAAACGAAGACCCTCGCTAAGAAACAAGAAAAATATCCATTGGGAACTGGAACTCTATTGGGAGCGAGTGACGCGCAAAGGGCGACCGCGCCGTCAACGCAACAGTCACGAGATGTGTTTCAAATGGCGCAAAACGGATACATGCCAAACGGATACATGATGCACGATCCTAGTTACCAGCAGCAAGCGTACGGATATCCTCGCTACGATGTCACCCAGATGCAGCAAGGTGGATACAGCGGTAGTTACTATGGTGGAGCACAAAGTACGCCATATATTCACCAGACATCACCACCTTCGGCGTATGGACTGGGTCCAACTTCCCCCACTGGCTATCCGATGCCGGCTTCATGTAACTCACACTCGCCAAGCGACTCGTCAGCCAAATCGGAGCCAGTGTCACCCGGGCCACCGGGTATGAAACGCGAGTATGTGTCGCACGAGCCTGCATCACAGATGAAGCGTGAGTTTACAAATACACACCTGCTATCTCAGATTCACGCGCACGAGCAAATGGCCATGAAGCCCGAATTCGGGTCCAACCAACAACAATCAGAAATGCAACAAATCATGAACTTTTACGCCTTGCCCGAGGACCAGCGGTACGTGACCGTCGGCGACCGCGGCGTGCAGCACATCTGAGATTCACCTTTCGCGTGTGACATCGACATCCCGCCGCTATGAGCTGGTCGTGTCGCCGCCTACAATAGGGCTTTGGACTGTGCTTGATTATTTTTGTTTCGAAACGTCCTTTTTTTGTGCTGCGGGTACGACCGCCGCCTATATTAGTGATAGTGAAATAACGTCGGTGTGATATCAAATCGCCTCGGATAGCCGAACGTTCAAATAAATATTGTTAATAAATTTAGTTAGAATATTATAAAGTGCATTGTGCGTACGAAAGAGACGTTGCGGCGTGAGGACGTGTAAGGATTACCAAAAATTGAGTAGCTTGTAAATATAAGCACGGACACTGACTTAAAATTGAGGTTTAGTCTAACGTATTTAGTAATAAGATGCGCCACGAGGCCACTATCGTACGCCCGTGATTTTAATGTACAAAATATTTGTTAAATAAAGTCTAAATCGAATTTTATTCAAAAGACTAAAAGTACTGTAATAAAGAAAATGTACAGCGTGTATGATAATCACTCGATACATGGTTAACTATGGAGAAAAAAAATATAATTAAATTGTTAAAACTAAGTACATGCTGTTATGTTCTCGACACCGAATGACTACTCTCACTCCTCCTGACATAATATAATCTTAACGTTTTAATTCTTAGTTATGTTTTTTTTTTTTTGTTCCTATGTCAACTGTGTATTTGTAGTTATAATGTTTGTAATTATTATCCATTATTCAAAAATGTCCAAGAAAAGATTTCAACGCGCTTAGTTCTCCCTTAAAAGTTAAATATTATGTCAGTTCATCATATATTTGATTTTAGTACTATTTTTGTATAGAAATTTTACAAAGGTCCATAAATCTTGAATCTTCTTTTGTTTTAAACTTCTCATTCATATATTAATAATTTTGTTAAAAGTATGGTACACAGAGATTAAACGGGGCTTTTTAAAGCAAAAAAAAGGATTTTTTATAAGCTATGATTGAAATGTGACTAATACCTCTTTGTGATCCGTGACTTTTTTTAGATTTTAAGTTTATTTTATGTTGTAAAGATACAGTTGTAAGTTAATTTTACCATTTATACAGCAAAACAATTCCTGTTCTAAGTATTATATAGGTTATTTTTCAAAATTTAATCACCTACTTGTAAATGGACCGATTGGACTTAGTTGCGCTGAAAAAAAAAAATACTTGTAAACTCAATTCGTAGAGTTGTAAATATTAATATTGTAAATAAAAACAAATAAGAAAATATTTCTGCGTTTAAATGTCATCTAATTAAATACTATTATTTTTTAAATTTATAATATAAACACATGTCACTACAAAAATCGATGTAATTAATTTATTGGAATTCATGACAACATATATAAGTTGACACATTCATTTCAACAGAAAAATAATTAATTGATTAAGCAAATCGAATTTCATACGCAATTGAAACAAGGACGTCGATAGCTTTAAGAAAAGTCGCATTTCAATCAATTACTGTCAACACGCAAGGGGTGAGTTTGGATTTAATCAAATCCCGGGGAATAGTTGATAAATTCAGGCACTTTTTCGTCCCCCGGGATAGCTATGCCGCGATCCCGCCCCAGTGTTTAAGCGCATCAATTTAAACACTACTTTCACTTACGTCCGATGGGGTGAAGTGACGTATGGTGTGAATTCATTAGATTTTTTTATTATTCAATACTTGAGTATTTAATATTTGTTTGTTTGTTTATGACTTAATAATCTAACATGACTTTATTCGTATCGGAAACATCTAGTTACTTGTTGCCTATTATCTGTTGAATTATTGTTTAACTTACATCATATAGTTCAGTATAAGGTTACAAATAAGTAAACAAACGTCATAGACTTAACGGCTCCTGATAGTTAGAATGAATTTCTTTGTTATGGGTCCGGAAACAAAAACAATCAGAAATGCCCGGACCACGCCAAACATCATGGCCTATACAACTATTTGTTATGGGCGGGGATTGAATATGCGACCGCCAACACGTCAGCCAGGTGCCATGCCCACCGCGGCTAACCATCGCCATCACTGTTGAAGTATTTACTGATTATGTTATACCTTTATAATTAGACAAGATAACATATATCATAAAGTTGAGGAGTTTGTTTATTCGTTTGTACGTACTGATCTCGGGATATGTTGTTTCGATTTGAAATATTGATAATTGCGTATGTAAGGTTTATGGGCAATAAAACGTTATACTATGAGTCACATTTTTGATATTTTATTAATCGGTTTTTTTTTTGTTTTTTTTTTTTATCGTAATATTCCTTATATTTTTTAATCATAATATCTTTTTAAAACAATGTAAGCGTTTTGAGAACTAATTTATTGGATTTGTCTTTCTATACGACAAATATTTAAAAAAAAATAAGACATCTGTAACTCAATAACGTTGTTTCATAAATGAAATAAAAAAAAACCGAATGATAAGTTTTCTCGATCCGATAAGTTACATAAGCTTAAATAATAAATATACAAACAAATCAGATTGAAAGGTCATGGTGAGTCTTGATTTATAAAAAGAAATAATAAAAAAACCTTTCATCGAAAGTTGAAACTGTTGTAATTATTTATATAATTATACGATTTTAAATAACAAAAATTTGATGTTGTTTTATTATATCTGACTTTGTCTTTCAATTTAATTAAAAGGATGTATTATGATTTCATATGATTTTTGTCCTCAATTTTATTTTGCTAACGCATCACGCTAAAGCTATTAAATAGATTTCAATAAAACTTGATTTGACTTCATACTAAGATATAAGACACCTACTTTTTATCCAAAAATTTAGTTCCCTTGAGAGATGGAGTAAAAGTCAAAACAATTATTCGCGAAAGAAGTCGCGAGCACAGCTTGTTTTTAATATTAACGTTTAATTAATAAATGACAATAGATAGTAATGAACTAATGAGTAAATATAAAGTAAGAGAAAAAAAAAAAAAAAACTCAGACCGAAAAATCCTAAAATCAGCGTTTTCGAACAAAATATTAAATTATTAATATTTATATGTAAGTAATAATTTTGAATTCTTCTTCGACTTAAAAAGTTTCAATAAAAATATAGATACTGAAAATATAAAATTGTTATAAAAGTATATTTTTTAAAGATATTTCGAGATTAATAATCTAAAACACATTCCGGATGTGAGGCCGGTCACACATTTCGCGCCCCACCGTCACGGTATCGACCGGGACTCGAACCCAAGGGTGGGCGACTGTTCCCACGATACCGAACCATTGTCTCTCACGGTTACCATTGCTGTGATTATTGCGGTTCCTTCGAATGACACACGCCTAAGAAATCTAAAGATGCGGAAAAGAGGTTAACAACACAGAAATTACCATGTTATCATAAAAATGTTATAACAAGATGCTTCAAAATTTATTCTAAAATTTTTATTAATAATAATTGAAGTATCGTACTTAAAAAAATCTTCCTTTATGCTTCTTCTTTACAAATTATCGTGGTCATCGTTGTATCAACTAGCTGCTAGTAAACACTACACTAAACAAAGAGACGCACGTAAACATTTTATTTGTTAATTCTTAAACTAAAAAAGTTTACGACATTATCTGTAGTACTAAGTTAGCATTGTTAAGCCGGAGAGCTGTTGTTTTGTTGCGATAGCTTCTGGACCAGTACGGTTTGATTATTACAACTTTTTATTCTTAGAAAATCCTATTTATTTATTTACACTTTTTTGTACACCACAAATATATGAACACAAGTTTATGACAATTACAAAATGTGAAGTACATGGGGCGGTCTTATGGATAGTTAGCCATTTCTTCCAGACAACTCGAAATAAGTTGTAGTAATTTATTTAAGAGAGAACGGGTAGGTGGTGCAGTTATATAATAATAAACTTACATACAAATATCTACACACTAATACTTATACACTACATGTATACATACATAGTATAATAAACTAATAAATATACCAAAACCTATTTACTGAAGAAATTATATTATTTTAAATTATACAAGCTATGTGGCAGCCATAACTAATGTCAACCAATTTTCTATTAACTAAATAAATTAATAATATGTTTAACATACAGGTAAAACACAAGGTCGTCTGTTTCTTAGGTAGGCAACTTAATGCCTGTGTATTAGGTAACAGCCAATTGATATATATATTTTTAAATAAATATACATACAGAAATAAATATATATCACACCCAGACTCGAGGCGCGAATCGAACCCATAACCCTGGAGCAGGAAGCAAAATACGAAGCCGCAGTAAAACAAGGTAAGTACAGCGCATTATTGACAATGTGTGTTAAATCTTGCTTCAAAAGCGTTACAAAGACTAATAAAAATAGCAATACATAGGTATGATGTCAGATTTAACTTAAAATTTAATTTGAAAGGGAAATAATTTATTTAGATTAGATTGAAAAAGTATTATAGAAATGTACGATCTACAGATTTTGCTAGGTACGAGTACCTACTGACGATAGATCTCTGACACAATTTGTATGAAGCTTATGTAAAATTCTATCTCTAGTTAGCAAAACCAGAAACAAATAGATTATTCAGTGCAAGTAGAATACAAGTGTTATTTTATCATGTAATATCTAGAACATGTAAATAAGATTTTCAATGTGTTCAGAGTTTAATCATAAAAAAATAACTTTCATCTTATAATATATATTATAATGTATATAAAATAATATAGCAATTATATATTAGTAGTAATGTTTTTAATTATATCTGTAAGTAAAAACTATTACATATATATAATATATATCTCGTTGGCGTCAGTTACTGCTGTTCGTCCATTATTAGACGCAGGCCTCCTGTACAGACCTCCAACCCCCAACTGTTAAAATCCAGCGACACCCTGCGACTCTTTCAAAGTCGACTGTCTATCTAGTAGGAGGTCTGCCAACAGTGTGCTTCCCGATGTGGGGTCTACATTTTTGGCATCTCGACTCCCCCCCGTTGTTTACAGCGATGCGTTAAGATATATAAATTGATTATGTACGGACCACGTAACCTATTATTATTGAGTATGATAATGAACCATTGATCATCACGTGTTATTCGCTTGCAGATTAACTTCAAGAGCTCTAAGATGTAGCATCGTTTGTATTAACTTCTATATATATATATATATATATATATATATATATATATATATATATATATATATATATATCTTAGTAAAAATGTAAGTTCGAAAATGTTATTTATTTTTATCACATTTTCGCTTCAAAATAAAATATCTTCTTCCTCCACAATAGTTACATCTGCTTGACTAATACTAGACTTCCGCTCCACATGGTGGTTTTTATACTCCAACCCGATTTCCCACATCCAACCAGTCAAACAACGGTGTAAACAACCGAACTTGTCGCTTAAATCCTTGATCAAACATTCTTGTTTGTTCTTGAGATTGACACCGGCCCGCCCCTGGCGTCGGTCTCTTTGTTTTTATGTTGTCAATATTTGGTCTCATTTGTCATTAAATGTTTTTAAACAGCGATTCGTTAATGCCGGCGAAATGTGGGTGGCGCTGTGTGAGACCGGGTAGATAAGAGACGATACATAAACATGTGGAGCGATCTGAACCTCGATAAACTTTAACGGATCGACGTACAAATAAATTATGAAAACAAGAAAAAAAATTGAGTTCGTATCTTTTAAAAATGTATTTAATATTTAACAATATATTTTTACCTTCAAAATAGAAATATCACGAATAATTTCTTAATTTATTTTGTAAATTTGTATGTGTATTTAAACTCGTACAATGTTTTATTTTAAAAACTATTTTTTTTTGACATACTAAAAAATATATAAAATACTATTTTGGGTAATACAAAATAATATTAATAATAATAATAAATAATAGGAATATTTTAAAGACATGTAAAGACTATGAGATTTTTTTTGTCCCGGCACAAAATAAATTTCTAAAGCGATAATTTGTAAGTGCAGAGCCTACCTGAGGGACGCGACTAAAGTACCGTTACGGCTGCTAACGATTCCGAGAAGGTCAAGCGCACTAAGTTAAATTCCATTATATTTTTTGCTTCAACCGCTTCGGCACATTGCTTCAAGTTAGCCAAGGCTAAAAATATTTTTTTTCTGTAATACACCCCGTATTACTAGCTGCTTTGTTTCGTTTGGTACAAACAAAGCAAAAAGGTGCATAAAGTAACGTTCGTACATTTTAAGAAACGCTAAGTCGGTGTGGCTAGACACACCTACCTGATGTAAAAAAGAACTTCAAGATATTTTTCATTCATATTATTATTATTTAATATTGAGTAGAAAGCCACCAAGCGCATTTAAAAAAAGTTATAAAAAAAGGAAAAATTTTAGTTATTTTATTTCTTATTTATGATTTTTTTTTTAATAAATAATACATATCTACTACATGTCCATTTGCTGGTATCGAATAAAAAATTTTTAAAAATTAAAAATACCTATAGACTCTTATTTTTTAATTTCTTTATAATCGAAATTACTAAATCGGTTTTAATAATTCTCTCACCTTACATTACCGTTATTAGAAGGCTACAGTAGGTACCCAGAAGTATAAAAATATTTTCCTGTTAAAGCATTTGCAGATGATTTACAATATATTCCTACCCTAGCTGATAGTAACATTTTAATACGCTTACCTTAAAACTTATACCTCGAAAAGGAATAAAGAACAACCTTTTAGAAAGCGAAGTAAACGAAAAGGTAAATCAGGTAAAGAAAGTGACGAAAATATATGTTTTGTTTCAAGCATCGTGCTATTGTAATTTTATTGTTAAGTTGTAAACGCATAACAGAAAAAAAAACCGTCCGTTTTCAACATGACCGTCTCAAATAATAGTAGTAAATTTAAAGCAAAAGACATGTTTTAATAAAACTAAACGAGTATAATAATTTGAAAGGCTACATCAAAACACACGGTTAAAGCATTGTACTTTTGGATGATGATCTACTTTTAAAACCCATAAAATAACAAAAATGTAATTTTTCTTTAAATGACATAGTCGGTAATCAATTTATCAAAAAGTGTTATTAACATAGATTGAACATTCGAAATATGTTGTTAAGCGATAAGTTTATTTAAAAAATTACCTATAAAGAAATATGATAAAATAAAATTAAAAAAAAAAGTAATAATAAAGTAAAGCACATAATGTGCCTATTCAGCAACTTAAAACAATTTATGATTTGTGATGTGTTATGAGTTACGAAAATTTTATAGATAATGCACAAAAAAAAATTGCGATCCTCTTACTGTTTAGTATAATACCTATACTTGGTACCTATACAGAGTAGCTTCATTACTGTATCGACCTGTAGACCACCGACTGCTGAGCGAAGGCCTCTTTTCCATAATATAGAAGAAGTGTTGTCCACTGCGGGTTGGCGGATAATTTCCCTACTATGAGTAACGATCGTTATCAGTCTAACCGGGACCGACAGCTTTACGTGCTCTCCGAGGCACGGTGGGGAGACTCACAAGTACAGGAGTAGCCTAATTGCACCTCGAATTTCCTTTTTGTGAGCCGTAAAATCATACGGGTAGAAACTTAGACGACTAAATATATATTTAAAAAGTTTTTGAGACTTCATTCTTTATTGAAGCCTAAGCCAGAATAAGACCGTTACTTGTACGTAGTGCAATTGTAAAGAAACTTATTTATAAATACTTAAAATACAGTTTTTAAAGATGAACTGTTGCATACTGTCAGCGTATAGTAATAAGATTTACAAGTAAATTTATCTTAGTAATAAGTACAACAAATCCATGTATTACAAAAAAAAAAAAATTCTTATTTATATGCAGAAAGCTATGTTTTTATCTATTTTAGCTTTTATTTTATTAAAAAAATATATTTTTATGGTAATAAAATTAAGTTATTAATATTTAGGAAAGTCTTCGAAGCCATTTTTTGCACAAAAATAAACCGTCGATAACTTATATCCTTATTAATAAATAGCAGTAATATGCTTAATTCAATACATCCATATACCTACTTACATTAGAACACAGCAATAGGGTTGACTGTGGTCATTCTATTCTCGGTAACAAAGCTAAAAGCAAGCGAGCGGTAGTCTTTTGAAAAAAAAAGCAATAAAATTGTTTTTGGAAAGTTTTATTACGGTAAAGGGTTCAGAATTATAAAACAATTAAATTTGTTCGGTTGTAAACGCGACGTCATAGTGTCATCATTTATTTACATTATTATTATGACTTTTGTTTTATTGTTATATAATATGAAGAGAATGAATATAGAATGTTTACGTATTACCGTTATATCGATCATTTTATTTTAATATGACTTTAATTAAGTACTCGCGAAAGTAGACATATGTACTTATAAACTGTTTTGTATGCATTTCGGTGCAAAAACGAAAAAAAAAAATTAAATACTTAATAATATAATAATAAATATAGATTATATTATTTAATATACTTAATAATAATAGTAAAAAAAACTGAGACATTTACTGATAGGTATACATATATTGAACATAAATTTGTGAAGTCAAGTCTAATGCTCTATTAAGGCCCGCTCAAGAGACAAAAAGGCCAGAATTAGCAAAAATAAATAGCAGATTTAGGACAGTAAAGAAATTTAACCTTTAGGTATAAGTCACGGTCTTGTTTAGTTCAGATAGTCATGATTATGAAAATAGTCATAATCACGACAAACTTGTCGAAATTTTTTTACTAAGCGATCCGCACGTTGCACTAACTCGGCGAACATAGTATATCGATTACTCCGCATTCTAATAAATACAAATTAATTCATTGTTATTAACAATCTTTTTACCCCAATCTGATATCTGTAGTCAAATAATAATTATTCTACATAAAACTTGGTTATACCTGGTGGACCTCTATACCTGCAGACTTTTTTGTCTCGCTCTAAAATGTATAAAAATTGTATGCTTGAGATTATTTTTTTTTTTAATTCTTTCTCTTAAGAATATTTAATCCCTATTTAAAAACATTTGTATAGAAGGAATAATTTTTGAATATTTTTCTGGTCTCTAAGTCGTTGCTAATTGTTATCCTGGCTGCCATATATCCGGCTTTATTCAAGAATTGGCGTCTATAATGCGTCTGGCCAACATTCGGGTGGGATTTTAAAAGAGGGCCTTATACTGTCTCAGACATTAGTTTTATCAGTTTTTAAATTTTCATTCGGCTCTGACCTTACTTCTTTTTTACGCAGAGAAAATCTTCGTAAGATACCCATCTCCTGGTGAAAAAACCAGGTTATCTAGGATGTTCACCCGCTTAATTTTATTTAAGAATATGTTTCAATACTTTTGACAAAGAAAGGTTCATGCAAGCACTCAATAAGGTCTGGGATGATATTGAATACGGAATTGACAACTAGCAAATTACAATACTTGGCCTGTTAGACTTTGCTATCGCTTTCAACACAGTAGATTTCGATATACGTTTAGCACTTATCAAGTCCATAAATATTTCCTCGAATGCTTAAGAATGGTTTTATTCCTATTTATGCCTATGCCGCAAGCAATCCATTAGGCTTGATGGGAAGCAATCTTCAGTTTCTCCTATCAGTTCTGGCGTCTCGCAGGGCGGGGTGCTTTCTTCATTGATTTTTTTCCATCTTTAATCAACACTCTCACTCGACACTTATGGTCATCTTATCATCTTTACGCTGATGACTTACAGATTCATACGACTACAACTGTAAATGATGATGCTTGAGCTATTGACGATATAAATTCCGATCCAACAGTTATCACTACCTGGAGTAAGTCGTATGGGTTGTCTGTAAATCCTAATAAGTCTCAAGTAGGTATGTATTTTCGGTAATACGAAAGAACTACACAAAATTGACTTTCCTCTTCTTCCTTTAATTTTATTTGATGGTGTTTGTTTGTACTATCGTGGATTGGTAAAAAACTTAGGTATCGTAATGAATAGTACTTTGTCCTGCGTACCTAACATTGCTGAACTTAGCCGTAAGATCTTCTGTGCTATTGGTGGACTAAGGGGTGGAAAAATCTATAACAAACAGAAACTAAAATATCTCTGGCTCACACCATTCTTCTGCCTATACTCGATTATGCTGATCCCTGTAACTAAGACATATCACAGCAACTAATTAATAAGCTCGATAACCTACAGAATCTTATAATACGATTTATTTTCGGTCTGAGAAAGTACAATCACATTATATACTGTACACAAGTGGTTAACAAAAAGATAGCGACGTCATTTACAAGTTTACGGTTTATAATTATTTTAAACGAAGATTCACAACATGCTTTCAAAAAGAGACAGACGAATTGAATACGAGTACTTATTCCTCAGAATTTTTTTAAATGACTATTACCTATATTAACATTTTCATATCTTTTTCATTTATTAAACTCATATATGGACACAAAGTATTAAGTACTATAATGGGTATCAAGTGCAATATTTAGACATAAAAATCACGTTTTTATATAACTAAAACGAGCATTATTGCGATTAAAAGAAATAATAATAATTTTGCATACGTAGGACAGGAAGTATCTACGTAATCTAAGTAGTAGATAGATTACGTAGATTACTTAGTCAAAATATATTTAAGATAAGATAAGCTTTCGTAGAAGAGATAACTTATCGGTATTAGTATTTTCACTTATTTATTATTTTAATAATTCAATAAATTACGTTTGTTTTTATTTAAGTCGTACAATACTGAGCTTAACGCGTCAAAGTAATAATAATAAAACTATTAATTTAACGTAATTAAGTAAAAATTCAAAAAACTGATTTACAATCAATTGTGACCTGAGCGAAGTTTATCATCGGCATTCTTTTGTTTTTAGCGTTAGGTACTGCCATTGTACGTTTACGTATTTCCACTACTTTAGCGGTTCATTAACAAGCATGATCCAGTCCCCCTTAATACTTTAATCCTGTCTTAGGATAGGCAAAAATACTAAGATATTTTACTCGTTTAAGCAACAAATTTGTTTAGGTGAATGATGTGCACTTTGGCAATTTTTAGATGGGAACAAGCGGCACAGTACAACACCTGGAACTGGACTGGAAAAGTGTCAACGCTTCATTTATTTGAATTGAAATTTATGAAAATTTGATCAAAAATCAAGTGGCTATTTTATTCACATAATTCGAATGAGAATCATGTACCAAGTATTCTCCTTAAATATTGATAGTGACTCACTAGTCATTCTGTATATATCAAAAATATTCTTATCATACGTAATTTTTGAACTGAAAGCGTCTGTAAACGTCCCACAGCTGGTCAAAAGCCTCTTCCCCATATAAGAGAAGGGTTTGAGCTTAATTCATCACTCTTCCTCACTACGGGTTGGCGGATAATTTCCCTATCAAGACTAGACTTAGACCTAGAAGACTCACAAGGTCATATACAGACCAGGAAGAAATATTTGTACAAATACAAAAATCTGGTCTGAGCAGCAATCGAACCTGCGATTGCCAACATTATGACGACTACTTGATCAACAGTTACAATGTTTGATAAAACAAAAAATAACATAATATAATTTAAATTATAATTAAAATACTACAATGGTCATAATACATATTACGATATAATTGGTATAAAATTTTGTAGTGTGATTGTTCCAGAGTTAACTGAACGTAATGTAGTGGTGGCGTGTTACGGTAATGAAACGTTAAAAGCTGAAGCGATAACATTACGAAACGAAACTTACTTATTTCTAATGAGTCACTCGATGAAAAAAAACTTTTATAGAATCTGATTTGCCATATCCGGTAAATTAAATGGAATATTAGTGAATTATATAATATTTTATCGTTTGTTTTTTAAACAACCGTTCTGCTTTATTAGTGCGAGTCACCTCAACACCAGTGACTGCGAGTTCGATTGTCGATCGGGACAGATATTTGTATGCAAAAATTTGTTTCTAGTCTGGTTGTATGTTCTTAGGAGAACCTCCGTACCTAGAAGAGCATGTAAAGCCGTTGGTCCCAGTCGTTATCATAAACACTTAGGTACTCATGGTAGGAATATGATTCGTAAACCCGCAGTTCTCTAAGCTATGCCAATCCTGTTCCTATTTGGAACACTTGCCCAGTGTGCCACTGTTGGCACTATTGAGACATTTGCCCAGCAGTGAGCCGCTTACAAGCTGATTCAGTTCTGTTTTTTTTTAACTTTCATTATAATTAATTTAGTTTCGTAATTTATTTGCATTATATATTTTTAATATATGGATGATCGGATAAATTATATATTTTGCAATAATTGCTAACAGCTAAAAAAAACCTTAAATATCATCCTTCCTTCATAATAATTGAAACGTAATCCTTATTGAAAAAAATACCACCCACTGCTGCTTAGATTCTGGTAAACATGACTTTAAGTCAATAATATTTTCTCTTAGAATTTCTTTTCTTTTTGTAGTAGGTACAGTTTTAGGTTAAGATATGATGGGTTGATACTGGACAAAATTTCCTAAATAAAAATAGATTAGAAGAAAATTCACTGATGAGATTTTAGTACAATAAACTAAACTTGATCTAATTGAGCACATCCTTTTAAGACATCGGTAAACACAATTACGACAAACTTGTCGAAACTTTTAAACTAAGCCATTCGCTCGCTGCACTAACTTAGCGAACCTCGTATCTCGATTACTCCGCATTCTGATAAATATAAATTAATTTAATTGTCATTGATCATCTTTTTACCCCAATTTGATATCTGTCCAGTATTTGTCAACAGTCAAAGAATTATTCTACATAAAACTTAGTTATACGTACCTATACCTGCAGACTTTTTAGTCACGCTCTAACATATATAAAAATTTTACCGATGCTTAAATTTTTTTTAAATTCTTTCTCTTAAGAATGTTTAATTCCTATTTATTAACATTTGGATAGAACTAATAATTTTTGAATATTTTTTTGGTCTATAAGACGTTGCTAATTACTATCCTGGCTGCCATATATCCGGCTTTATTCGAGAATTGGCGTCTATATAGCAGTGCGTCTGGCCGCAATCCGGGTGGAAATTTAAAAAAGGATTTAATACCAAAGACTTCTAAAACCTGTCCCAGACATTACTTTTAAATATTTAATTCGGCTCCGGAAATTTAGTTGATGCCTCTTTTCTTTTACGCAGAGCAAATCTTCGTAAGATACCATGTTCCTGAAGTAAATACCAGGTTACGTAGGATGTTCACCCACTAAACTATTGCGACAGTTACCTCGACACGTATCCGAAGGAGCCGCGAGCTAGCTTACGCATACTCGTATGTACGTTATTTGTTTCGAAAAACTTAAATTGAGAGTGGTCCCATAAAAGTTATTGGACCACTCTCAATTTATCAATATAAATATATATTAATATATATTTAATATATATTTTTATATATAAATATATAAAAATAATAAATACGACACGTATTTATCAATATAAATATATATTAATATATATTTAATATATATTTTTATATATAAATATATAAAAATAATAAATACGACACGTATCCGAAGGAGCCGCGAGCTAGCTTACGCATACTCGTATGTACGTTATTTGTTTCGAAAAACTTAAATTGAGAGTGGTCCCATAAAAGTTATGGGACCACTCTCAATTTATGTATGATTTATAATTATTTGAAACTAAGATTCGCAACATACTTTCAGATAGAGACAGACGAATCAAATACGAGTACCTACTACCGATTCCTATGTTTATTATTATAATTATGTTTTTTTTGTTTGTTTATTGTTTGTGACTATAATTTTAACATTTTCACATCTTTGTATTTTATTAACCTCTTATATTGACACAAAGTATTAAGGACTAAAATGGGTATCAAGTGCAATATTTAGAATTAAAAATCAAGAATCGTCAAATTGCAATAATTACGTTATCATTTAACTGAAACGAGCATTACTACGATTAATAGAAATAATAAAAAATAATAATAATTTTGCATAGATAGGACGGAAAGTAATCTACGTAGTCAAAATAGGTATATCTAAGATAAGATAAGCTTTCCTAGAAGAGATAAACTTATCTTGTGAGCATTTTCACATCTTTGTTATTTTAAGAATTCAGTAAATCACGTTTTTATTTTTAAGTCGTACAATACTAAGCTTAACTCTTTCAAAGTAATAACAATTAAACTATTCATTTACCGTCTTTATAATAAAAAAATTCAAAACACTTATTTATAATCAATTGCGACCTGAGCGATCTTTATCGTCGGCATTCTTTTGTTTTTAGGGCTAGGTAGGTACTTAAGCGGTTCTTCTGTATCTGCCAGAAACGACTTAACAAATAATAATATCTAAGTTTGCTTTTGTCGGCATTTTATTTTAACACCTATGTTTATTTATAAGTAGAAGTCTGTTTGAACACGCTTTATTGAATCGCCGTGTCTACCAGTCCGATATTAAAAATTATTTCTACTTATCTAACTCTCTTACATTTGGGAGGTTAGGAACCTACATTTTGCTGCAATTTATAATTACTATAAACGCTAAATGTAAATCCGCGTAGGTTGTTTAGTAGGATATATATTTAAAAAAATATTCTTATCACATATAATTTTTGAACTGAAAGAGTCTGTAAACGTTCAACAGCTGGTCAAAAGCCTCTTCTCCATATAGGAGAAGCGCTTGAGCTTAATCCACCACGCTGCTCCACTACGGGTTGGCGGATAATTTCTCTATCATCGCTATCAGATATCTATGATAACAACTGGGACCGATAGCTTTATCTGCTCTCGGAGCACGATGGGAAGACTCACAAGGACATACATCTAGAAAAGAAATAAATACATATTTGTACAAATACAAACATCTGGTCTGAGCGGCATTCGAACCTGCGACTGCTAGAGTTAAGGCGACTACTCGCTCCACTACACCAGAACGATTGTCAACTATTATAATTTTTAATAAAACAAAAAATAATATACAATATCCATTTATCTAGATCAATGACAATATCATTTTAATTAGGTATAATTTATAATACTACAATGATCGTAATACCTATCACGATAGGTACATGAATATATATACACCTACCTATATGTCTTCATACAAAAATTTTACATCTTTTTTTATAATTTTTGATAACAAAATCAAAATATATGTTACATTTTATTTAAAAACCTTGACTAGACAAATTCTAAAAATTTCTTGGGTGTAATCGTAAAACCAAAACACTATGGACTATGGACTATGGACTATGTAAAATATGAAATGATAATAATTTATACTTATCAAAAGAAGATATGATATATATTCAATGAATACCAGATACTTTTTTTATAGGTCTAACATAACTACACACACGGTCGTCTTTTCCTAAGTTAAGCAACTTGAAGCCTATGTTTTTCAAGATAACAGTCGACTGATAAACATATTCATATTTTTTGTATTAAATTTATATAATACACTAGCTGTGCCCCGCGGTTTCACCCGCGTTAATTTATGGGAAAAACATACTTAAATATTTTTAAACAATTACTCTAAGAGTAGGTACCCGTCTCGTTGGTCGAGTCAAGCGTTACTGCCGAGCGAGGGGTCTCAGGTTTGATTCCTGGGTCGTTCAACGTATTATTGAGTTTTTTTTTTATTTTTCGAAAATTCTCAGTAAAAGAGTGATGATAGGAGAGATGAAAAGAGTGATGTATAAGGACGCAACGGAAGGTCTCAAAAAAGATTATTTTTTCCGTTTTTGTAACATTTCTTATTATTGCTCAGTCCCTATTGGTCGTAGCGTGATGTTAAATAGCCTATAGCCTTATTCGGTAAATGGGCTATCCAACACAAAAAGAATTTTTCAATTCGAACCAGAAATTCCTGAGATTAGCGCGTTCAAACAAACAAACAAACAAACAAACAAACTCTTCAGCTTTATAATATTATATAGTATAGATATAAAAATATAGCACATATAAAAATATTACACACGGACTCGAGGCAGGAATCGAACTCACTACCATGGAGAAAAAAGCAGGGCCAATAAAAACTGCCCCAAAAGCCTATGTCCTATTTGTCGGACTATTTACCTACCATAAAATAAAATAGCTCTACAGTATAATTAAAATCTATATGTACCTATATAATTTTTAAAGATTTTTTTTATTTTCTAGTAGAATGAGAATATTATATATATAAATAAATAACAATAATTCAATAAAGTACCTACATAAAAAAATAGTAGGAGTCATGTATTAAAATTAAAAGTTAATTTGTTTGTTACAGACATACACTTTTGTTAAATTTATAGTTAATTAAATTGTTTATATATATGTATTATTTTTTTAAAGAAAATATTTTTTTTTTTTTTCAGGTAGAACGATAATATTAAATGACGAAAATTCAATAAAGTACATTAAAAAATAGTAAAAATCAGGTAGTACATGTATTAAATATTTAAAGTATTAGTTTGTAACAGACATAAATATTTGTTAAATTTATATTTAATTAATATTGTTTGTTGTTTGTTGCTACAATTAATTAGTATGTTTATTAATTACTTTGTTTTGAATAGTGCTGATTTTTAAGTAGGTACCTGTCAACATTAATAGACTTATACGCCTTGTTTATTATATAAATGATTGCATAAATTATATATTTTTCCGTAATTGCTAACAGTTATAGAAAACCTTAAATATCATCTTTGAAAAGTAATCATTATTAAAATAAATACCACCCACTGCTACTTAGATTGTGGTAAATATGACTTTAACTCAATAATATTTTCTCTTAGCATTACTTTGCTTTTTGTAGTACAGTTTTAAGTTAGGGTATGATGGGTTGATATGTCCATGTTGGATAAAATTCCCTAAATCATAATATATAAAATAGATTAGCCAAAAAATAAAAATAATCACTGATGTGATTCTAGTATTATACAATAAACTAAATTTGGTTTAATTGAGCACCTCTTTTTAAGGTATCGGTTGGACATAAATTCTTAATGAAACTACAAGCTACAAATAAAAAACAAAGGGCCGCGGAACGCTCGTAAATCGCGCGATAGAGTCATTAGCCAGGGGCGACTTGCCACCGAATAATTAAAAACAAATAAACCCGTCACGGATTACCTTATCTGCTCCCATCTTGAATCCCAATTATTTTTATGTTTAGTTTTGATATACGAACAACTTTCACGGGTTTTATATTTGGGTATGTGTGTGTGTGTGTGTGTGTTTTTTTTTTTATTTTTATTAGTAACTGTTAACCCTAGATTTGTAGGCAGATTTCGTTTTATAATTTTTACGATGGTTTGAGCAAATTAAAATTAAATAGGTCAAACAGTTTTTTTAATAATCCAATTTTTAAATAATGAAAAGATTCTTTTTTTTTCTAAAAATTTATAATTCTTAATTAATTTAACCACGAAAACGCTTTTAAACGATTTTGGAAAACAATTTATTAGCTTGAACAATATGTTTCCTATTTTATTTAATAATATTAATAATTTTTAATTATATTTCCGTGTTTAAATACAATTTATATAATAAAATCTTAACACTTTATATTTATAAAATGTAGTTGCTTTATCTTTTGGTAAGACATTGTTCAAGTATATTGAATTAATAATTAATAATAGAGGCTCAGGTCATTGAACTATTGAACTGTTATTAATTTGTGTGTAACAATCAACGTTTAATCACTCAATTAAGTATATAAAAGAAAGATGCGTAATACAAAAATAAAAACAAAATGTATAATAACGATACATAATTAATAAGTTTTATTCTACACTGCTTAGTGTACATTTTTATGTTGAGATATGTCATTTGCCAGTGTGGGCGTTAAAACAATGTGCTATATTTGTATTGGTGCCTACTTAAAGCCCATCACATTTATTACAAGCAGTGCCCGCGGCGTCACTCGTACACAAGTTTTACTTTAGTATGTAATAACATAACATATAATAATTTACATGATAATTAATAATTACTTATTACAAATAACTAACTAACGCCGTTATCCATAAAACAAAATTCAAATTACATATGATATATTGAAGTGATTTTGACGAAATAACGACTAAATCTTACCTCAGCGTATGCTTTATGATTTTCATGATCTTCGATCAATAAGCCTATTATTGATCGAAGTTCATGATGATTTTTTTTTAACCTACACTTAATACTTATAGTGATACGTGTTCAAACAAAGAGACAGACAGACATATCTAAAAATTGTAGAAGTGTATAATAATTACAGTTTTCAGGCCCCAACACCAATTTTCATAAAAAAATTATGGAAGTTTTCCAGACACGTGAAATTTACAATTTTATTATATGTGTATACGTATGACAGAGTTTTAAAAAAAGATTACATATTATTAATGATACGTAATATTTCATATAAGCGTGGGCTTATCGACAAAATTAAGTTAAAAAAAAAACAATATATTAACATAACATAAATATTACATGCGTTCCTGTCGTTTGTCTATTAGGTACTATGCAAAAAATACCTGCGCAATTTTACGGTCTCACTATTTCAGTCATGTAGTTCGTAGCGTGGTATAAGTATATAGCCTATGAAGTAATACGAACATCGCATAGATAAGATGGGTAGAACGTCATCTAAAAAGTCAAATTTAATGTTATGGTAATGATAAAGCTTTCATAGATAACTTATCGATGTTATCATCAACGAAACTCGCTTATTATTTTAAGAATTTAGTAAACTTTTTTTTTTTTTTTTTTTGTTAAATATCAGTATATTTCGAGATAAGCGCTTTCAATCAAATAAACGGTTAGGAAGACAAACACTTTTTTGGTTTATTGTATTAAAATTGGTACTTTATACATATGACTTAGAATGGATGTAAGCAACAAAATACAAAATACAAACAAGTATGCTTAATTAAAAAAAATCAAAAAAACCCGACTGCGTAATATACTCTTATTATAAACTAAAAATAATAAAACAATTTACTAGCTTTCATTTAATACCCATATTGCTACAGTAAGAAAAAAAAATTCAACAAATAAAAAAAATTATATAGCCTATGTCACTACTACAATTTAGATAAATCCAACGACACCTCATATGTCAAAAACCGTCCAGCCGTTTGGGCTGTGGGGCGTGCCAAAGAAATGGACATACATACGTACATACATACATACATACATACATACATACATACATACATACTTACATACATACATACATACCTACATACATACATACATACATACATACTTACATACATACATATATACACTCCAAAAACATAACCCTCCTGTCGCAGTCGGGTAAATATGATAAGTGTCAAAGAGAGTACCGAGAGTTTTTTTTCCTCCGGCTTTTTTTTCTCTCGGCCTACACTAGGGACATTATTATATTGTTGTAATATTTAGTAAAGCCGATGATGAAATAGATGATGAAATTGTAGATGTCTAGCGAGACATTTTTTTAAAAAATGAATAAAATATTTTTGATTTTTGATTTTTGCAATAGATAAAAGCTTCACACCAGTAAGATGGAAATCCTGTGTCGGGGGTCCGGTAACACACACGACACGAAGACAAACATTCAGACCACGACATACATTTGTATGGCCTATACAACCATTTGTCATGTGCAGGGAACGAACCCGCTAGCGGATCAGTCAATAGCTTGACCACAGCGACTACGCCTCTTCGAATGCTAATAAATATATTTATTGTTTATTTATTTATTGTTATGAATTAAGCTTAAATAAATATAATCATATCATGAAGATAAATGTAAGCAATGGTCTTCAAACACACATTATCTAGAAGTAAAACAGGCTGTGTTTCTTATATAAAACAACGATACAAATAGTGATAGAAATAAAATACATATAATATAAAAATATTGTACAACCAGTTGTGCCCGAGTGCATTCGCGATTACACATTGTGAGTGTCATCCCCTCTCTCAAGGGAACCATACTTAATTTTGAGATATAAAGTAATAAGTGTCCTAGCTCGTAGTATGGATTCAAATCATGCCAAGTTTCATTAAATTCAAATCTATTCGTACTTTTCGCTTGTTTGTTGTTTCATGTTTGTGAGAAAAAATACATTTTTAGCTTTAATAACAAATTACCGAGTTCCTTCCGAAAATTGTTCATAATATCTTCAATATACAGAATTGTGTCAGTTATAGTTTTATATAAAGAGAGAAAATATTGGCGACTACTAATAATTAGGGAACGTATCCATAGTCCATACCAGGTGAGCCGTTTAGAAAAAAAATACCAAGCTTGATCACAATTGTTCTTAGGTTTTCGTCACGTAGTCAATATCTTCTTAAGAAATCTCGCGCTTTTTCGAGCTATATTCAAATATGGCGCGCAGCGCTTAGCGCTTTTTAAGCTCACAGGTGGCAACACTGCATTATACTACCGCTACTAGTACTACTAACTACACTTTTTGAATTTTCTGTTTTCAAAAAATGTTTCAAAACTATATTTATTAATTATTACGTAAAACTCGAGCGAGTATTCCATCCGCCTTCAGAAGCTCTGACGTAATACCGTCCTCGCCCGCTGCCTTATTGTTTTTAAGCTCTCCCAGAATCATACTAATCTCGTGCATGCTGATATGCGGGATATCTTCAGAATAATGTCGGGTTAGCTCATGAATCTTCAGCCAAAGTACAAACAGATTGATTGAGCCACTTATACAGCTGTCCGTAAAACTTCTCGACCTCCCTCAATATCTCAGCTCTGATCGACGCTGTACCTCCATCCTCTGTTTTCAGCCTTGACAACCGGCTTTGACCAACAGACGAATCCGTTAAAAACACTTTGGAGCCCTGATTCCGCTCTGTCGTATCTTTGATACTTTTTGTATTAAAGACACGTATATCGTATCTCAGAGATTTCCATATCCGTCTGTTGATCCACCTATATGCTTCAGCGTCACTAGAAGACTGCAGGTTTAATAAGCGTCGCACTTCCATAAGATTTTGAGTTTGGAAATGGGCTCTCGACTGTATGGACAGTGTTCACCAACCTGCTGTTTATATCGTCCACAGAAACGCAATCGTCAAGGCAAACGAAACGATTTCATAATTTGAGCTGAAAGGTCTCGGGTTTTGGATATGTGCATTACATGATCGCAGTGTAGACTTCATCAGGCGTAACCGTTTGAGATTAATACCGATATTCGATGTGCCTCTTACCAATAGGTGATCACTCTTGGTTTTCACCCTATGGATCACGGAGACTTCACTGAATATCTGTCGTCTGGCGGTCATGATGAAGTCTATTTCATTCCTATTGAAACAATCAGGACTTATCCAGGTCCATTTCCTGGAAGGCGGCTTCTGGAAGAATGAGTTCATTATAAAGAGTCCCTCCTCCAGAAAATCAGCCAGCCTCTATCCTCTTTGGTTCCACTGTCCATATAATAATTACCCCAATCTCAGCTCATCGTCTCGTCGTTTGCCTATCTTCCCGTTAAAGATCCCTATGATAACACTTAAGTAGATTTTATTCGTATTCGGGCCGGAATGGAAACCCGGTCCTGCTAGACACGGCGTCGTCGGGACTGTTCAGAGGTGAGCCGGAGTCCCAATGGAGGAGAAGTCTGGCCTTTTCGTCGAGGCCAGCCTGTCGCTGGAGGGATCCTGTTTCCTGCAGATCCGCGACCCTCCAATTAAAGCGGCTGAAGGCTCCCGCAGGGGTTTAGTACGGGATTGCACTCCCAAAGTGCCAAGTCCGACAGAGGTCTAAGATTACCTACCCGGGCGTCCTGGATATCATCCGTGAATGGATTCCCTTGCGACACAAGAAAAGTTTCTATTCGTATGTATGACTCTACTGATGTTCTCTTACACAACCTCTACTTCTTCATCTCAGTGTCCCGAGGTCAGTGCGCATACCTATACGACCTTCAGCGAACATCTTTTAGATAACTGAGTATAAGGTTCGCAATCCTATTGGACACACTTCCGATGGTCACAATGTTGCCAATATTGGGACTGTTGGTCGCCCTCCCGGCAGTAGAACAGGTTTCCGGACTTCAGGGTTATCTGGTCCTCCCCCTTTCTTTGGACCTCGTACAAACACAGTATATCCCAATGTAACCTGTTAATTTCTTCCTCCAGCTCAATCTCAGCAAGAATCCTTTAATCAGACCTCAAAGTGCGAATGTTGTGCGTTACCAGGGCCAGGTGTCGTCGTGGGTGACAGTGGAATCCCATCCGGAGATTCTTCGTACCTCCTGCCAGGAGTAGTAGGGCCACCGGCGACTGGGGATCTGAGCTCATTTTTAATTGACATATGGGGGGGAGGGTGTATTAATACAACAATACTCGCCGCACTTGGCATTCGTGTTGGCGAGCACAGTGTGTTATTCAGGATATGATGAAGCTGCTGCCCATCACCACCCCGGTCGGTGCAAAGTATTCGCAACACTATAGCCTTAGTCGCCTTTTATGATACCTCGGCAAGAGAGAGGTCGGGACTATTCTCATCTGCCAGTCACCGCACGGCCAAGCCGGTCACCGCACTCTCACTGTAAATTTTTAACATAATAATAAGGGGGCGTCCATAAATTACGCGAGATGTTTTTTTAAATTTTCTGACCGTCCCTCCCCCCTTGGTGAGATGTCGTGAGATTTTATTCAACCCCCTCCCCCATCCCCCAATCTCACGTGAGATTTTTCAAACGTCGTAAAAACGTGTATAACGTCGAAGTATGAGTAAAATTATTTTCTTTCGAACGAATTAGTAAATGATCTTAATAGTATTAGGCGATTACGCTCAAGATTAAATCTTAAGTATGTACAATCTGGATTAAATGAACCAAAATAGTATAATTTTTTTTTATTTCAATTAGAAAAAAAATTACGTGATATTTGCCGAGACCCCCCCTCTCTCCAACGTAAGATTAGATGAGATTTGACTCGACCCCCTCCCCCCCTTAAACACCTCACGTAATTTATAGACGCCCCCTAAGAAACTCATTGTTAATAAATTTTTTTTAGTTTCCCCTGTCAATTGTCACTTTATAATTGGATAATATCTTGACCATACAGACAAAACAGCAGATAATGTTATGGTATGTAATGATTGTTATTACATCATTCGTCACACTCACAGCGAAATAGTAATGGAATGGAAACAAGGACATAGTTCTGACTGACGAGTGTTTGTTCAATTTATATGGGAACTGAAGGGCCCTCGAACACAGAGACGCGCCGGCGCCTCACTTCCACTGGGTCACTATGATAAATCAATATTTTTAAGAACAACACAATTGTTGTTGACAGTTAAAACAATGATAAGAAAAATTTAAATAAATTAAGTTGGGTTAAAGTTTTTATACTACTAGGTAGGTACCTACTCGTCGTTCCCATATTCTTAATGAAGTTGTTTTTTTTTTGTTCTTTTTTTTATGCATTAATAATTAATCTTTTTTAACATTTGTGTTTTTATCGTCATATGCAATATTAAAGCAAAAAAATATATATGATAAAAAAATAGGTTTTGAACGAGAATGTTGAATCGTTTCTATAGATAGAACGTGTATTTAAAAATACAAATAAAGTGCTAAGCGACAATCTCATCGATAAATCAAGGTTCCTGTATTTTAACTAATTTGAGTTTACACTAACGCCGTTGACGGCGAAATGCAACATCATTTATTAAAAAATTAATTTACTGAACGGTCCAGCTAACGGTCTTGAAGCCTCTTCTACCCGTCACTATCTGCTTTAAAAACATAGAGTGAAATAAAATATATGCAATGTTAACAAATCACAAAATAGAACTTTAAGAGTATTACATTAAAGTAAACTTTGGCTCAACGACAATAAAACATACGACCGCGATAGATTGAAAACGCTGACAGTAAATAAACAGTTGATACAGACTGCACATCATTACACCAAAAAGATGAACCACGGCTGATATTTAAATTTGAACTCTCTTTCCTTGACAAAAGGTTAAAATTTATATAAAGGTTTCGTTAGTCGTTTCTTATCGCAGTAGGTTAGTGGGTGCGAGAGGAGCCGGGTCAAATGTTTAGCAAATAGACACATTCGGATTCGTCTTGTTCGCTGTTTGTATGGCAACACCGTGAAATGGTTATAAAAGATCTGTACTGGAAGTACACACAACATTGTTGATCTTGCTTTGAACCGCTAAAATCCCAGCTTCTTTAGAAATATATTATATGCTAAGTTGCAGAAATATATCAAATATGACCATCGAAGCAATATTTACCTACTATGTAGCGACAACTGCGGTGTAACGATTATAGAAATTTATTTAAAACGGTAATCAAATCTATAAAAAAGCACGGTTTTTTGTTCATTAGGTACTAATTACTTAATATACCTTGTTTTAAAACTAATTAGTCATGGGTTTTAAAAACAATATCGTTTAAATATAAATAATTATTCTAACATTCATCGTTATTACTTTTCACTCGGAAGCATCTTCGGATCAAACCCAAAAATAATCGTCCATCAATCAACCGTCCCGATTCGTAAAAAAACGCTTTGTCGGAACAAAACCGTCAGTAATTGTTGAGATCTAAAAAACAAAGGTGAAAATTTATAACGAGACGAAATTCCCGAATCATTTTGTTTAGTGCAAAATTATACAGTTTTAAACGGGTGTTTAGGTGATTTGTACGTCTGTGATTGACAGGTATTACGTAGTAGCGTCCACGGAATGAACCAGTGTACAATCCATCGCCTGAACAAAAAATTAGCTTAATTTCACACCTGTTTACCTTCAATTTAATAATAATACAAGATCGACGCGTTATATGTGATTAATTCAATTACTTCGCTAATACTTGGTTATGTAACTTTGATCGAAATCTATTTGCAATTTGTCAAATGTTTTTAATTTGGTATTGCTCAAGCTATAACTTATGGCGACTGAGTAATTAACGAATAATAATAATTTAAAACTACAGCCTTAGAAACATCTTTGACGTATTGTAAAATTTATATTCCATTTTATAATGTTCTGCCATGAGTTAAATACGTATTTTTATATAAATAGGCCCGTTCGTATGTAAATGTAAACATTTCATGCTACTGAAGTAGGACGTAAGTAAATATGTAATATACAATAATTATTGTAGGTATATTATATAGAGATCATTATCGATACAAGGACCAGACACTTTTTTTTTCTTTTTGTCGATTTGTCGTATACAGTTTATAGGTACGTAAGTGAACTTGATGAGCAGTATATATGCCTAATATGTCTTTCCATGAAAAGAAATAGATACATTTACTTTCTAAAACAGTTCAAAAAACTTCTCTTTGGTCTAAAAATTTTGGTCTGTATATTACATACTTAATTGGACAATAATAAATACTTTAAGTAGGTATAGGTACAATACAATATAGGTATGTTAAACTTTTTCTGTTTAATTTGAATTTTGTAACAATGTATGCCTCATTGATTTATAGAAACCTACATACACTTAATGTAGGGTACTATTCTAAACCGTTTTGTCCTTAATAAATGACTTAAATTAAGATTTTGAATTGACTTCAAAAAAGCACGATGAATGAATTTGTCCGTTTTTTAAATTATTATCTTAGGTACGCAATCTCTTAATCTCGAATTACGTAGGTAACTGATATTGATAATTATTTTCTAATAATTGAATTTAAATTGGTTCCAAATAAATTCTGCGAAAACATATTATATCTAAGGTTTTGAAAATCGGTAGGTAGTCTTTTTTTACTCCTTTAAATCCTATGAAACTCTGATAAATTTAAAATTTTGAAAATGGAAAGTAGGTATCTACTAACAAGAGCGATTGTAAGCGAAATTCAACCGCGGCACCTTCGACTAGGGATGTGACGTCACGTTGTGGGTGCCAACACGTCGCCGTCACGCTCCACAAACAGCGAGGTTACCGCAGCCTTGACGTCGACTCACATTGCGCACCGGATCAGAACAGGCCTTAACTAACTAAATACTATTTAGTTATCAGGTGAGAGAATCAGCCCGATGCGTCTTCCGTGTTTTATATATCTAACAGTGACTACCAGTGAACTATTTATAGCTACAAGACGTTCACTATGAGTGTTATTAACATCATAATGTTTGGTTTTTTGATAATTTAATGGTATGTATTATGATGGCATCGAATTGACACCATTGAATATCCACAATTAATTATCATTAAACACGCACCCCAGGTACGAAAGAAACTATTGGAATGTCGCCGTATCGGCGTGCTACCCAGCCGTCTCGCCCTGCTGGGACATTTAGTTATGCATTATTAAGAAACTGATGTTTTTAACATTTTTCATTTAAATAAGAAGTTGCCAACTCCTCAACCCCCGGGTCGCATGCAATTCGCACCACATTTGCTTGCTGTCTTATTATTCAGAATTATTTTAAAATTTTTTTAGCTAAAGAATAAATAAATAATAATAATCATATTGCAAAAATAAAATAATTAGTGTATTGAAACTAAAAAATCACATTATTTTATAAACTGTTTTGTTTTTAAAATTATTCATATTTTTGTTATAATTTCCATAACATTAAATTATCTTCAGCCGATTGTTCCCTTCTGGACATGGGCATATACATATATATGTATAATAGTTTCTTGATATGATCACACACCACATGCTACATCACAGGACACCAATAGAAACTTTAGCATAATGGTAAAAACTCGTTGGATTTGCGCATTTGATTTAATTAATATCATAATATTAATTTGTCACAAAATTTTGAAGAAGTTAATACCTATAGGCGGCTTTTGCCAATGAGAGCCCTTGCCTACTAACAGGTTGATGATCCCTGACTTAAATGTTACTTTGTAACTAATATCTGGGTAAGGTTTAATACAAAAATGATATTATTTAATATTTTTAAGTTCAAGGAGAGAACTGTAGGTAGATATATCATTATTTAGTTCATTATGTATTTTTGTCTCTTAAGGAATCGAAAGCTATGTAAGCGTTCAAAAATCGATTTTTTGACAACTTGACCACCAAAATTTATTTTGAACAAATTTTTTTTTCTCTGTTACATATATAAAAACGTTATTACGACGTATTGTAAGGTAGACAAAATATACCATGATTTTTTCATGTCTGTCGATGTCGATTTGTCAATAGAATACAATTCTCAAAGCTATTTATCATACTTAGTTGCTAATACTTCCTTGACGTAGAGACAATAAAAGTAAATTCTGTCCCAGTAAAAAATAATGTTTCTCCAAACTATTTTCTTCAGGTAGCGTTTAAAACAATAGCGTCATAAAAATTCGAACAGATTTCTTGCAGATGCAAGTACTTATATTGTAAATGTCCCGGGTAGGCATGGCAAATCGACATGGGAGACAATGGGCCGCGCGAAAGCCTCATAAAAGTACAGAGCCCATAAACCCCTGTCCAAAATATTTACTGCGCGTGACAAATAACCAGTTTCTTTGTCTTGTAGATGTCTCGCCAATTCGACATGGTTGATCTAAGACGTTTGGCGTGACATTCGAAAACGAACTAATGTGTTTAAAAAATCTTGAAGTTAATTGCTTTTTATAAAAGAAGAGTGACATGTCAATTTTATTAGATAATTTACATTTAGTAAAATAGCCAAGGCTGGAAGGTCGAAAAGGTGGTGAACGTGCAATCTCTAAGAGTTTTGCACTTGCAGGGGCGTTAAAACAAAATTGTGCTGAACTAAACCAGTCAATAAAGATCCCTCTGCTGTTCAAACGCCTCTTTTACTTTATATGTAAGAAGGGTTGGAGTATAATCCACCAAGTTACTCTACCGCAGATTAGCGGATAAAATGATGAGATTAATTAATGTTTATTTATTTTATAGCAACCAGATAAACATTACGATTTTTAACAAATGGTAGATATTCTAATATTTTTTAATTAATCAAGCCTGTTGGTCTAAGATCCGGTATAATAAACTTATACCCTCATCATTATTAGTGATAAGAAATAAATGATAGTATACTCATTGATATATGTATTGCGAATAGATTGCCTAGTTAAATTACGTACAGATAATAAGAAATAATTACAAATTTTAATTAAATTTCTTAAATCTACTCTGATTAGTTTTTTAGAAAAATCGTACACTACTTAAGAGTACATAGCCAACAGAATTGAAAAAGTTAAGGTTTATGTATTTATTTATTCTTTATTGCACACCACAAAAATTTAACAAAAACATAGTTACAAATTAGTTGAGTCAAAATTGTGTAGTACAACAGGCGGTCTTATGGCTATTTAGCCATTTCTTCCAGGCAACCTACTTGGATAAGGAAAGTTCAGCAAAGAAAGAAACAGGTAGGTTGTGCAGTTATATAATTACCTTACATACTAATATATACATACAATACTTATATAAGATACATAATTAAATATGTAAATGCAAATATAATAAACATTTCTATTATAAACTAATAAATATTAAACATAAATAAAATTAAATTAAATAAAAAGATAGAAACATCTAATAAAAATAAAAATAAAAAATAGGTAAATAAATATCGTAATCAAGTCGTCTTCAGCTTAAGATAGTGATCTTTAACATACTTCTTAAATGTTAAGAGTGATTCGGCTTTTCTTATGTGCAACGGCAAACTGTTCCATAATTTTATAGCCTGAACAGTGAAAGACTGTGCAAAAAATTTAGTTCGATGCGCAGGCAGCTTCAGCATAAGATTTCGAGATGATCTTAATTCTTCCGAGGCATTTCCAATATATTCAAATTTATCCTTCAAATAAGAAGGAGCCTTAGGATTAAATAGCACACAGTACAGCAGAGAAAGAATATGCAAGTTCCGGCGAGAGCGTATAGGAAGCCACTTGAGCTTTAAGCGAAATTCAGAAACATGGTCAAATTTGCGAAGGCAAAATATGAACCTGATAGCAAGATTTTGGAGTCGCTCAAGTTTATTAAGTTGGTCCTCGGTCAAATTAGGATAGCTTGCATCTGCGTAGTCTAGAATAGATAGCAGGAGAGAGTTTGCTAACATAATTTTGGTGGGGATTGGCAGAACATATCTCAAGCAACGTAATGAGCTTAGTGCTGAAAAAGTTTTCCTGCTGATTTCCTTCAACTGCACCGACCATGACAGCGTGTTATCAAGGTGAACACCAAGATCTTTAGCAGTGGAACAGTAAGGCAGCCTTATACCGTTATAAACAACAGGAGGTAGATTTTGGTTGTTTATTTTCGCAATAATGCCTGGGCTGCCAATAATGATAACTTGCGATTTTCCAGGATTGACACTAAGACCATAACGCTTACTCCATTCTAAAATACTTCTAAGGTCCATGTTGATTATATCGACTGCACTAGCAATATGCTCGGATGTAGAGTGGCGATAAATCTGAATATCGTCTGCATACATATGGTAGAGAGAAGAAATACATTGAGTAATGGAATTAATGAAGATTGAAAAGAGCAAAGGAGACAAAACGCCACCTTGAGGTACCCCAGCTTGGACATCACGCCATGAAGAGAAGGCCTCATCAAGGCATATACGTTGTCGACGTCCTTTGAGGTAACTCAGAAACCAGTTTCTCACCGATGGAGATATGTTAAAGGAATGTAACACACTCAGCAGTATATCATGATCAACAGTGTTGAATGCGTTAGTAAAATCCAAAAGAGTCAAAATTGTGAGTTGTTTATTGTCCATAGCTAACCGAATATCGTCAGTAACTTTGACTAGAGCTGAGACCGTACTATGACCAGTACGGAAGCCGGATTGAAGAGGATTTAGAAGGTTCTTCTTCTTTGAGTTGCCAGGTATAAGCCATCAGGTGAGTAAATGTTATTTATATACTGTCATCAATTATTTAATCGTATATTACTCATATCAAATGTAAGCTGTGTTTGACTGTGATCTCACTCTGTTGATAAATAAGTGATATTGCAACGTAAGGTAGAAAGCACATGCCTTGAAGATTCCTATTCACTCTTCTTTAGAATGTACCGATGCTGTAATTGACAGATTTAACCAATCCACACAGGAAGTTATATAATCAGCAGAAAAGGTCCATGTGCTTACAATGATAATAACGGCAACGATAAGAACGATATAAAATTCTTCTTTGAGAATTCTACGTACCTACCTATATATTTATATTAAAGAAGATTTAATATATTTTATCACCACAATAGTCAACAAAAATTCTTTGTTTATTAATTTATATGATGATAATGTAAATTAAATGTAATTATAAACTTTCTTAAAATAAATCAGTTACAAAAAAAATTGCTCTTTGTTAATTACGTTCCATTAGGTCCTAGTTTTGATTAGTATGCTTTATTCCAAGGCGCCCTAATGCTAAACGTCGCAAGTGCACTTATGATACATCATGATTAATTAGGAAATTCGTACCTACTGCGACAACTTAATAAAATTATCACGTGTCTATTTTTTATACCCCCTTCGCTTATAAATGTATTTAATAACTAGCTGCTGCCCGCGACGTCGTTTGCGTGAACGCTATTATATTTCTGAGTATTACACGTTGTTACAGTTGTTGCGTTAAAGAAATAAAGGTTCACTGCTCGTTTCCCGTAGGTGATAGCGTGATAATATGTAGCCTATATACCTGACTTCTTAATAATATTCGTGCCGAAGTAAATCTACGCAGTACTTTTTGTGTTTATCCCGGACATACATACAGACAAACAGACAAAAATTCTAAAAACTATATTTTTGGCTTCGGTATCGATTGTAGATCACACCCCAAGTATTAATTTTAAAAAATATTCAATGTACAGTTTTGACTTTCCTACCATTTTATTATATGTAGGTATAGATAACCTGATGAATTTTCTTTATAATCTAATATTTTATTTGTATGAGTATCCCTATTACTACAATATGAAATATTTTGATACGCCTCTGCGTGATTCAGAGAATTATTATCGATATACCGTGAAAATTAAGATTATAAAGTAATCCACGAATCAGAGGAATAAGAGGCGATAGCACGTGCCGGCGCACAAAACATTTATGATATTTAAGAGAGGTCTCACACCGGCCGTGGGCGATCGAACGGGATAAAAAAACAACGGTTGTCGTTTTACTTCGAATCGTTAGTTATAAAGCCGAGAGCGAGCCGATGGCCGATGACTGTGAAAGTTCACACAACAATTTAAAATTTTAACACCAAGACACCGATGTGAACTCTCATTAACTCGGACGTCCCGATATATCGCTAACTGTTTTATTGTTTTCACGAATTATTGGAAAAATTAATAACATGCGTGTATATGTATATTGTGTATGGCTCCACGCGGACGTCTCGCGGCCGAGGTAAAAATTTTAGTTTAATTGTTAAAGTTTTTCAACATGCGCGATTATTCATATAATTTACTTGTTCTCCTGAATATACTGATATTCATAGTCTTTCAATCATTAATAAATAAATATCCTGTATTCTTAGAAGTTTTTGTATGCGTTCTAAGGTTATAGTAATATATAATACTTTCACGTTTCCGTCAGAGCCGATCACTAAAATAAAAAAATAAATAAAACTTATTATCTACACCCAAAAAAAATCATGTCAACAATAACTTAATAATTTCTCATATTTATGATAAAACCAAACATTTCGTAAACAGCAATTTTCCTTCTACATTCATGAAAAAAAAACGACCTCCATCTCGAATGTCATTTGCACGGCGTGCCGTTGAAAAAGCAATTATTTCAATATCAGGCCCGCGCGCGCACCCAGCGCGCAACAAAAACCGAAGCGAGCACGCGCGCCGTGACTGACACAAGAAAGTTTCGGAGACGTCGCGAAGGACACATTAAACTGTCATTGAACGCGGAGTTGTAAGTTCACTTGTATCTTGAATACAAAACATTTGATAGGATTACGTTATAAGTATCTAAAATGTTTTTGGAAAGTCTTTAATTATGTTCGCGGTATCCTGTTCTCGAGTATCGGTTGATTAACACCAACAAGTTCTATTAATATCGACGGTCGCGAGTTCGATTACCGATCGAAATAAGCAATTGTATTTATATAATTATTTGTTTCTGGATGATATTCTTGTTGTATCCGCATATCCGGTATCCGCACCGTGCTTTGGAGAACACGTAAAGCCGTTAGTCCTAGTTGTTACCATAAATCATCTCATAATTGGTATGTTTGTAAGAAAATTATCAGCCAACACGCAGCAGAGCAGCGTATTGGTTCAAGCTCAAAACCTATTTAAATATATAGAGAACATGCCTTTCTCCACCAGTGGGACATTGAAAGGCTGTTTCAGTTCGGTTCAGTCATAATTATGTTTTCACAGATAAGTATTGTCGGTCCGAGTACCTATTCTTCTTCACCAATGAAACATGCTTTAATATTTCTAGATCGTAATCTATATTACAGAATCGGTAAGACAAACTGTTTGTGTGTTTGTTTGAATGTTCTTATTTAGGGATATATTAGTATTGGGATTAGTATTAGTATAGTTAGTATAGGGATTATTAAATTAATAATTGAATTAATCGCACTACAATTATTTTTGCAATAGAAAACTTTGGATAAGGTCATAGACTACAATACGTGGCGTCGAAGGAGTATACATCCTCAGAGTTAAAGCCGCGCTGTTCATCAGTCTGGTATTAAATAAATTTGAAGCCATGCTATATCAAAAGTAGCTTATTCAATCAAAATGATTTAATCGTTTCATAATCGACAAATAAGCGTAACGTGCACACAAATTCCAGTAGAATGAAAAACATTCTCTTTTCTTTAAATGAAGTTTAAACTGATTGGGTATTTTTTTATATTTTAAATATACATAAATTGCATTTATTTCCACGTCATAGCAAATTGTAACACAAATAAAATTATGTAATTTTATTATTTGCCATTGAATAGCTATTATTTGAAACATATATATGTACCTACATTAAATCTATATATGTGCTCTTATGACACTATTGTAAGTATTTTGTCATTAAATTAATTAAAACTAGATATAGATATTATTCAAAATATTACTACTAATTCCTAGATGAGTAAAATGAGGTTATTTTTCAGGTTTATTTTCAGAAATTAGAAGTTAAATTAAAAGTATGTAACATAATATGATTTAATTATTTTTAAACATATCAGTTATATAGACTGTGAAGAATTTATTAAACATGTACTTTTAAATACGTGCATACGTCTGGCTCGCAATCTTTTAAATTAAAGAAATTGTTATTGATTTTTATTTTTATCTGTCTGATGCTTCGTAATAAAAACTTTCTTTAAGAGCTCGTTTTCACTTTTTTTACGTAAATAAAAAAAATTACATATTTTTTAGTTAACAAGTCTCAAATTGGTCTACGATATTTCATTAGAAATGTTAAAAATATCGTTCATTAACAAAATATATTAAGACGATTTTGCAGATAAATATTAAACTAAGCTTTAGTTTAATGATACAGCGTATTATTTTTATTTTTTCGCTGTTTGTGTTATTATGAAATTTTTCATATTATTATTACTCTACCCGCTGTTCTATAACAATCTGTATATGTCACAACATTGGTAAGTTTTATTATTTTATTTATATTAACACTACCTAATCCAATACGCTGCCCACTGCAAATTGGCTGACATAGGTAACACGTATTCATATGTGGGTACTGAGGTGTCTATTTTTGAATTCTTTTTCTTCACCGATCACGAGCACCGAGCGAGAGGTGAGTTTTTAAATAGCACTTAAAAATTCGGTTGTGTTAGCAGGCCGCTGGAACTCTGGAGTCTCAAAATTCGAAGGGCTGTCAACAATTGCGTATGCCACTACGTGGTTTGTTAACATGCCTACGTAATTCGTGTCGACATAAGTATTTATAGTGACAGTTTATATAGTAGATGGATTATCATACAAAAGTAAAATACATAATTTTGACGGCCGGCTGGTCGAGTGGTCAGGCAACTGGACACTTTACGCAGCGGTCGCGGGTTCGAATTCCGCCAGGTGCAGATAATCTGTATGACGAATATAGATGTCTGCACCGGGTCATGGATGTGTATTTATGTATATATGTATTTATATATTAAATTTATTTCCGTTCCTAGTACCTGTAACACAAGTTCTTTCGAACTTAGCACGGGGCTAGGTTAACGTGGTGTGATTGTTGGTTAATATTTATTTATTTATAATATATGTTACAAACATAGGAATAAAAAATCGTTTAATTTGTTATAAATACATACTAGCATATTAAAAATATTAACTAAAATAAATTCTTAGGTATTATATTAAGAAATATAAACAATACGTTATAGAAAATTATTTCATTTGCCTAAATATGTAATGGTAGTTTGATCATAATACGCAGACCTCTTTTTCTACGAGATCGTTCGACAAGCACAATATTGACTTAAAATAAGAATGTTTAGATTTTGTAGGACACTGTGAGTCATCTATTTCGTAGTAACTTATCTCTGGCGCAAAGCGGATTTCGCCCTTATGTTAAATATTTCTTTCTAATTACTTACACATTCCGAAAATTTTATCGTTAGGTACTCATGCTTTGAACTTTTACGCAATCACTAATTCCAAGAACTGGAATATCGTTGCAACTCTGCGAATGAGCGTATTATAACACTATGACTGCTTCTATATTTACTGAATTAACCCCCCTTGGGTCATGATTTTCGAGAGTATGTATATGTATATTAATGTATTAATATTAATCATGACACGCTCCGTAAGCTAAACAATTTTGACGAGTTTAAACATGTGTCATTTGATTCGTAATAATAGTGCGAATGACATTAGTTATGTGGGCAGTCAGGTTTTTTTTTTGTTCGTATTTATTAAACTACCCATCCATAGGTATGTCTCTCTAGAGTAAAACCAACATTGTAAAATCATTAACCTTTCCATCAAAATATGTATAATATTATCTTATTCATTCAATTTCGAAACATAAATAACATAAACAACCTTTTATTAACCTTTTATTGTCAAAAATTAATCAAAAAATTAATTTGAAAAATAAATTGTATGTATAATATATATACCTACATACATATATACCTATAAAACTTAACCTAACATCATTATATCTTTTCATGTGTACTTTTTTAAAGTACTTTTTATTCTTTTCTATAAATCTTATATTGTATATCTTAATTATATGCGAAACTTTTAACTTCGTGATTCGTTTACTACAAGTAAACAAATAGGTTATTTATAGATTCTGTTAAACAAAGACAATGCTCGACCGCTGGTTTTCCACTCTGATGCCTACTATTGAATAATTGTAACAAACAATAAGCTTCCGCAAATCTGTTAGGTTTTTATTTTACAAAAACACAAACCACAAGGTTTGTTAATACAATTTTAATTTTTTCCCGAGATTTTACTTTTTATATATATTTTTTTTTTCCTTTCAATCAATTAATATCTATATTCAGTCGATATTGACCAGTTCAGGATACTTTATATTTTTTACTTTATTCAATTTTACATTGTAAAATGAATATAAAATTCTATATTTCATAAATGTAAATCTCTTCAACAATCCAAATCAAAAATGCCTGATATTATAATGTTGAGTGAAAATAGTGATTTTAATTCTATTTGAATACATTCAATGTTTTACAAGTTACTTTAATGCAGACACAATATCTTGACCTTACTTTAAACGTTGTCTTTTTATCATCGATGTCTTGTTAATTTTTATAAGATGTGCTTTTATTTTAAACTTATTAGTCTTACAATACTGGAAGTAGGTACTAACATAAGCAGCTCAATCAAATACTTATTTTGAAGTTGATAAGAATAACATATGTAAATAAAAAAGTTAAATATAATCATAAGTTCTGTGGTAAGAAGTTATGTATCTACGATGTATGTTTTTATTGATAAGTAAAAATAAATGCTTTTATACATACGATAATCACATACATATATTAACAAAAAATACACTATATATTATATTTATATTAATTTTAAACTGCTTTATTCTTTATTATCTTTAATGTGAAGGTCCGTATATGAAGTGTGTCTATATGAAAACATAATATGATTATTATATTGACCGACCGGTTGGCACAGTTGGCAGTGACCCTGCTTTCTACTCGAGGGTAGTGGGTTCAATTTCCGCCCCGAGTCTGAGTGTAATATGTATTTATTTCTATATGTATTATTTATATTTATATTTGTTAAATATAATGTGTATCAGTCGTCTGTTACCTAAAACACAGGCATTAAGTTGCCTACCTTAGGGACAGACGACCGTGTGTGTACCTATGTGTGTATATTAAACATATTTATATATTTATTTATATATTCTGATAACTTCATTTCATTCAATTCTATTTTTTCTACTTATTGACATGTTCGTTTAAATCGTAATCCTTTCCAACTAAATATAGTTGATTCAAACATTGCAACAAGATCTAGCATAACAATATGTGTGAAGTCGATAATTCAGCCCTCTTTTTGTTAAGTGACAAACATTTGTGAGTGTCACTCGAATGACAATGCAAGCGTGGAGTGCGCCGGAGCCTCTACTACGATACTTTCTAGCATTCGAGTATTTGCCAACACTATTAGAGACAAAAACATTACAGTTAGAACATAATTGACTCGCCTTACAATAAAATAATCAATTACCCTTCGTTGTTTAATAGACCACAAATACCCTTGGCACCGATTGTTACCGGTATCACGTCTTAAAATATTCTTATTATATTATTAATAGCGGTCCACCCCGGCTGCGCTCGGGGTATGTACGAGTATATGTACGTAAATCTTCCTCGTGAATCGCTCTATTTATTGGTGAAAACAGAATGAAAATCCGTGCAGTAGTTTTTGAGTTTATCGCGAACAGACATTTGATTTATATAGGTACTAAAATAAGACTTAAAATAGTTTTAATTTTCTTTTTATGAATCATAAGCGATAATGTCTGAATGAAATAGTTGACCGATTACTATTTTTTTAAATAATTAAGGTATTAGTGGACAATCCGAATGTACTGTTATCTAATCTAGCGACTAATGGTAGGGCCGAGGAGGCTGTGCTAACGGTAAATCGCAAGTATGTCGCCCGCCAATCACTACAGACGGTAACGTAAATTAAGGCACGCTCACATCACGGTTAAGAAAATTTTCAACAAATTTCAATATAATTACATTATATGTATTTATTACGTATACTACAAGTATGTGTATAAGCCATAGATTCGCAAAGGTTAAATTTCCTGTTACTTATATTAATTTATCTGTTTGTAAGAATCGTAGAGTAACTGCAGCATATTTGGAATACTAGTTTGTTTTTTGAGAATATATTCAATGAGAAACGGGATGGCTTGATAAAAAATACAATAAATTATTGTCAAATTATTAAACTTTAATAATAAGAAAAATCAAACATAACAAAAACCAAAAACTTTATCAAAATGCCTATAAAACTAAAAAACTCCAAAAACGGGATTTGACTTTAGGTGCAGGTAATTTGGAATATAGTATTTATTCCAAATAGCTCATTAGCTAAATAGCTAATCAATCTTTTTAAATAAATTAAAAAATAGCCTGATTTTGTTTAAAAAACTATCGGATGATTCTATCGGAGAGTCTTTATTATTTAAATATCGAAAAAGTATTGACCTAGGAACATTAAACTGTTTAGCTGCCTTTAAGTGTCCCATTTCTCTTTTCTCTAATAGCGCCAAGAGCAGCGGCCACTTCTTCCTTTTCTCACCTCTTTCTCTTTTTATATTTGTGAAATGTTGTCATTATCAAAAAAATAAAAAAACCAGAATGGAACTCACTCACTTTCGGTACCTATTCCAAATTAACAACATATCATCGTAACCTAAAATTCTATGTCACATTTTTAATTCTAGAAATATTCACAGAATCATAGTAACATCGTAGACTAACAAGGTCACTTAACATTTTAAATAATTATAATAAAGATTTAAAGTATTACAGTAAATGATTATCACTGATTGCATTCTTGCCAAATAAGTTTTCAAATCAGGCGTCTCGTTCTTTTGGGGTTTGTAGCCGGAATGTCAAGATTGCATCCTGCCTTTAATACTCAATAGCTTCATGTCTCGTATGACGTTATGTTTACGACAAAAATACACAAATGGTATTTATATTGATTTAGATATCGAAGTATTCCAAGTTACCTGCAGTATCCCAAATATGCTGCAGTTCCTCTACCTAATTTTATCCGTTTTATAATTCTAGCAATAAAATTATTTATGTATTTATAATTTTTGTATATAATATATTATCGTTACTAAAACATTAGTTACGTCAATAATGTTTATTCTCAATGCAGCTTTAAATTGATATTAAATCGTCATAAATAGCACGAGTTAGATAATAAATTAATAATATATGTATAATCTGAAAAAGTTAAACAAACATTCGCATACAAAAATGGTGCTACATTTTTAACCCACGTTTCATTTCGCTAGTGTGCTTGTGACCGTCATCGCGAACGCGTCCGACTTGTAAATTATGTTCTAGAGAGTACATTGACTTAGCGTACATTCGTTCTAGATTTAACACTTAAAATATTATTTATGAATGTCGTTTATGCGCCATATATGACAAATTCTAATGTACTTATGTTTGAATGATTAGTTGTATGGCTTTTACCATTGAAGAGGTCAACAGGTAATGTACTTAGCTAACAAGATACTCAATATGACAAGCACTAAATGCAAGGCAAATAAAGAAAATGTTCAAAGTTCCGATTATTTTTGAGAGTTAGTAAAGTGTTACGTCTGGGCGATGGCTATGTTGTTTTTATTTATGAAAATAAAAAACTCAAAACATGTTTCTTCTGCACTTCTCTTGTTAAATTATACTTTTATTTTCACAATGATAATCATCATTGCTAATGTTATTTAATTATTGTTATTCGTATACTGGTTTAATAGTAGATATGCCGATTTAATGATGTACATACTGAATTAATATAACAACATAACTAGGTACATGAACGATATTATTCGGGATACCTACTGATTCCTTCCATGATTTCATTGTGTGTATGTATGCAATGTTAACTTAAATACAATATTTTAATGGTTATTTAATATTAAAATTCTTTGACAAAAAAATATATATTTTGTAGACTCATATCTGAAAAACCATCTATTGGAACGTTATTACGAGGCTAAAAGTATGACTTAGTCTTTTCCGTTTGTTACGAATCTTCTTTTATAGTTGTCTGTATTAATTTGATACACAAATATATGAACAAACAAAAAATTTATTTTTCTTTGTATTTACTCTAAGACAGGACATCAAGATCAATCTAACGAGGGATTAGTGACAAAAATTGCTGTACTCGTTTAGTAGTTATGACAGAACATAGAAATAGACATACATAAGGCTCAAAAACACAACCTCCTACAATAAGATCAATCGTTTTGCAAGACAATCACAATCACAATCGCAGTAGCAATTTTATCGAATAATTCGGTCGAAAATATGAGATTTTGTAAGTGTTGTTAGGATTTTGAATACAAACAATTATTACATTAAGTGAAGGTAGGTGAGTCTCAATAAAGTCCTTGTGCATATAACACGCTGTCACCCACGGAAGAGAAAACGTCAGTGAGAGACGTCGATCACATGATATATGATAAATGTTAAACGTCGAATTGTACCAATGATCATGGGTTGTGTTTACTGGATATTACGTATTTTTGAATTTCGTTTTAATTGTGTCGTTTTTATACCTTCATGTAAAGTACTTAATAAAACTTATGTGTGTGAACACATACAAAGACACACACACCTACGCATAATTATTAAAACTACTAATACAGTGTTCGCATTCCGTCTGATGTAATTTCCCACCTTTAGAAAGTAAATGCACAAACATATGGAAACGATTTTGTTTGTTTGAATACTTGTAGCATTCATTTTTCTTAGCTTTTATCAGATTGAATAATTATTTTTAGATAAAATGTTTATTTGGAAAAGTATAGAGTATAAAGAATCATATTCTGAGAGAGATTCTAGAGAGAGACTCTAGAGAGCGAAAATAAATATACATATACTCGTATTAGAACGTGACATGTATTGTAAGTGAAACAGGTGAAATACCAAGAGATATTGTGTTAGTTCTAAGTAGGTATACGACTTTTTACATGATATTTTAACGTTACTGTGCGTTAATAACCAGATTTTTTAACATCAATTTTATAAAAGTTATTACCATGTCACCTTTAATAGTAAGCAGGTAAATGCAACAACAATAGATTATTATTAATGAAATTTTACTGAAAATTAATTATTTTTAACAATTTTTACTGTTAATACTAGTGTCACTGATAATAAATAGAACGAATAAAGAAAAATATAAGATAATAGTATTTTTTATAAACTAAATACTTGAGTGAAAAAGGCTTAGTTTAGCTTAGAAATGTCTTATCTAGTATCTATAGATCATAGGCGTGTCAATCAGCTGCGCGCCCAATGCAGGTCTGACACGAGGTTAGCTTGCCGATTCCTTAATTGTCTGACGTTTTGGTGTCAAATTCCACCGAACCAAATTGCTACTTAAACGGACGGGGTAGCATATACTTAAACGAGTCTCGATTGCAAAACTGTTGATGCCAGAAATTTAAAATATCGTTAGAATATTAGACGTTATTTGAAATTGCATTTGTATGTATTGTCGCAGTTTTCACAATAACAACGTAACCACTGCATTTGATATGGCATTTTCTATGACAGATTGACTTCGATGATAGATGTTGTAATTAAAGAGACCTTTTACCATTTTTATTACAATATACTATTTTAGTTATGTATAATATAAAATATAAGTTTTATTATGAAAGATGTTATTTTATATCAATACGTATAGCTGACGAACATAAACAATTTAATCGATTATCGTTGTAATGTTTAGTTTTGTTGTAAATATCTATGTTAAGACGTCTTTTATTAAGTAATAATTTAAGCGTCATTGGGACCACATTATATAAATCTAAATGTTTATTTTTAAGATAAATGGGATAGCCCGTTAAAGAGGGTTCACGAATAAATTACGTCAAAATCTATAAAACGTGCTTCAAAACAAAATTATTTTGAAAAGGGTATCTCATTCACACATTAGTGACGCTACTCGCCGCATCCGACGGTAATTATTAAAAAGTTACGTCCTGATTCTGGACACCTTTTTTTATTCTTTTTTATTTTTTATTTTATATCATTTAAATTTCGAATGTCATGAGCGTTAAGTAGTATTTATGCGATCCCCAACAGCGCGGAGGCGGTTGGCCAAGGAAATTTGGAGGCAGTTGGAGGCGCGTAAATTTGCTTTTAATTTAGTTAAGGGTTAGTACAGATGTTGTTCAGGTCTTACAAATTTGATTCGATTATTAATTCAATGATAAAATATTGTTCCTGTTAACTGATACAAGGGTCTGTATCTACTACAGGTAGGTGTAGTGGGAATATTTAGGTGTAAAATATATTTGTATAGATTTATTTTGTATCACAACGTCCTTGAAAACATTTATTACAGGAAATACACTTCTAACAATATATTAAACTAAGCTATCAATAAATCACAAATAGCAACTAACTCAAATCCGTAGTGTGTTATATCCACATTATTTTGCCCTCCTTTACAACATTAAACATTATAAGGCCAATCTCACCTCCCGTGATATAAATCCTCCTTGGACACTCGGGAGCGGATCGCCAAAGCTAATTCTGTTGTGATTAATGCTTCTTGCACATTTCCACTCTAGCTCGTGCATGCAAATTTAAATTGCAGTCACTAAAACAAATACATACAAAATTAAACCGTAATCCCACGAAATAAGGTATTCCAAATGAAATTTGAAAAGTTTGTTCAATAAAATAAATTGGTAATTTATAATACGTGCGACTTAAAAGTAACTCGCTACTGCTGGTTCGCGTTTCTCACGCAACTACTAACAATTAAATAATCCTGCATGTTATATGATTAAAACACTGATTGGTAACGATTATACGTAAAGATGGATCTTCTTCTCGTTTTTTCTTATTAAAAATTAAATTTACGGATATAATATTAAAGTAATTGGAATGATTGCCCAATGACAGAAATCTCTGGCATAATAATAAGCATTTGCGTACTTTACAAAATATAGTATGCACATTGGTTATGTGCTATTTAAATTAATATTTTATATAAGTATATTTGTAAGTGCTAGTAGATTATTATATGAAGTCCTAAACAGATGATAATGGTTATCTCAGTAATGGTTATAATATCATTAGAAAACTACGTTATGAGAAAATATGTCTTTATAGAATTATTATACGACTTATAATGCCTTAACATTCATGGCTAAAAGAATCGCAATTCGCAACTCGTATGAAACTGAGATAGGTAGGTGGCTAGTAAATTATAAACCAGACCAATAGGGTCTATTTTTGACTAGACCGTAAACATTGTCCCATGTTATTAATTAATATATATATATATATATATATATATATATATATATATATATATATATATATATATATATATATATATATATATATATATATATTATAAATACAGTTTAAAAAAATAAAAAATATATATAACATAGAAAAGATATAAGAAAAAACTGTTAATTAAATACATTCGTCAAATATTATGTTGTGCTTAAAATAACAAAATACCTAAAATAGGGTTCATCTCAATTGACATAAACAAGTTGATTGACCCACATTCCGAATAATCCTCTAATTCCATGATAATTACAAACGAAATCTATATCAATATATTTACCATTATTCATGTTTAGATAAATTAAAATATTATAACACATCCAGCTTTCATTTCGCTAACAAGATACCTTAATAACGTAATAGATATAAAAGAACAATGACTTGAAATAATTACAGTGTAGCTTTAATATTAATGGCTTTTGAATATTAATTATAGCATTTGTACTGTGAGTCGCACGTAGCCGATTATGGTTACCGATGTCGATTGTCGAATCGATTATTACGTAATCAATCACTCAATCTCGATTCCTATCAACGCATTACTAATCGATTAGAAAAAAACATTTCGTAAAAGTTCTATATTCGAATAATTCTACAGAAATTCGTATAAATTGCTTAAAATCAAAAGCTAAATTATAGTCCTAATGTCCGATTCGCATGACCAACGGTTACCTCCGCCTAATTTGTTTTATTTTCTCTATTTGCTGCTTTATAGGGCGGTTTGAATTTAACAGTAACATGTCAGCACGCGTTGGGATGGTTACGCTAATCGCTAAGGTAATTATTAAGAGCAAATGACTTCTTTCGTTTTGTGAACGTTTTGGTTCATTTCACACGGTTATAAACGGTTCTACCGAACGAATTTGTACGGACGTATGTATGTAGTACAAAAAAGTTTTGTTTTGTAAAATTCATAATTAATAAATTCATAATAAGCTACTGAAATATTAATAAATGTAATCAATGATAAAAGTTTAAAAAAAAATTGTTATTAAAATCAACAAAAAAATTACCCACTTTAAATTACATCTGATTCTATCGCTCGTTAAGGTAAATAAAATAGATTGACCTTTAACGTTAAAACCACAGATATTTAAAACAATAATATATTTTTTACCTTATTATTATTTTTTTAAATTTTGTCTAATATAAATTTTTGAACTGCAGCTATTTTTTTGTAATTTTGTTTTTTATAACCAAACAGACATTTTGCTCTGTTTTTAAGCTAGCTACTGCACTATAGGTCGCGAGTTCGAATCCCTCTCATGACAAAAGTTTGTATAAACCATATAGATTTTCCTGGTCGGAACGTATGCGAATGTGTTGCATGTGTTTTAAGGTCTCTGTTATAGAATTTAATCATACTGGGATATAGTATGTGAGAGTTTCACTTTTATATTTCTTAATTAAAAAACGTAAATATATACCGGTATATTTGAGTAAGTAAAAGTTGGTTGATTGCGACAATAGTTAGTTGGTAATAATACCTTCTTGGCTAGTGATTGACGTCTCGTTGAAAACGACTAATGTAATTATATCTCATAGAGGAATTTTAATAGGCGACAGCACTATCGCTTTGCTGGATCACTGATATATTTTAATACCCCGATATCGATTGCTGTATATAGTTTAACAGTTAATTCTGTTTGTTCATTTACTAAGTGTAATTGTGTAAACAAAATGAATTAATTGATTCAGCGTACACGTATTGCGTTAATTAAAGAAAGTAAATTAAAACTGTATTATTGTAAAAGTGAAATGGTAATTATATACTTTTTTGCATTTCTCATTGCGTTAAATAGCAGAAATCACTTGATATTAAACTACGGGTACTCTTAGGAAGACTCCAATAATAAAAATAGGTTTCTTTTGTTTTTACGTTATACTTTGTCTTAAATCATATATAGTTGATATATAGTTGATATAAATAAATAGTACGACGGCTGCTAAATAAACTCGACAAATTTGTTCATTCATACTGATTGCCGAATGCAACTAAAGAACTGCGTATTTGGTATTTCCTCGTAAAGTATTCATCAGAAGCAGCATGCCCACTGCCTCTTCAACTTTGTTCGTCTGTGGACCTCATCATTCCTGATTCGATCTCGCAGAGAAATACCAAGAATAGCCCCCTTTATTGCTCGCTGTGTGACTTCGAGCTTGTTTATAAGGCCCATAGTCAGAGACACGTCTAAGATCCGTATGTCATCGCTGGTAGGTATCACACATCGGTCGAAGACTTTCGACTTCAGGCACTGAAGTATGACGGATGAAAAAACATTCTTTAACTTCCCGACCGTTGCCCGTCCTAATTGGATTTGACGATTGACTTCTCTCTCGAAGTTTAACCTACTAAGTTGGACATTTTGTCCTCGGTAGATGTACTCGTCAACAACTTCGCGAGTAGAATTTCCAACCGGTATCAAGGTGGGCACGACATGGACATTCGACATGATTTTTGTCTGTTTCATATTCATTTTAAGGCGATCCCATCAGGAAGCTCCATCGAGGTCACAACCATAATACCGAGGTGTTCCAGGGATACTGCCATAAGAACGATATGGTCAATGTGCCACCGCTGGAGAGACTGTAAGACCGCCCAAGTTTCGATCGAATCGAAGGCTTTCTCATAATCCACAAACACCAAGCACAATGGCCGATTATACTCATCGATCTTTTATATAATCTTCTGCAGGGTGTGTATCTGGTTTGGGAGGCTGGTAGTTGGAGTCATCAAACTTGCCCGTCAGATGATTTGTAATGACTCTAGAGAATACCTTATAAACGTGGCTCAGAAGCGAAATGGGCCTGTAATTCTTTAATAAGGTGTTATTGCCCCTTTTTACAAGAAATTCACCACCACACTTCCGTTCCAGGCTTCCAACGTTGCGCTCTAAAGCATTAAAGAGTCTCTGAAGGGCTTTAAGGACCTGTGTTCCACCTTGCTTTCAGAAGTTCTGATGAATTACCGTCCTCGCTTAGTGCTTCTTGATTTAAAGCTGTGCCAGAGTTATACTAATCTCGTGCAAGCTGATGTCCGAGATATCTTTGAAATAATGTCGGGTAACCCGACCGAGGTACCGAGATATTTGTTTATTTCAGTTAATACGACTTATTGTTAGTTTCACTTCGAGATCGCTTACAATCGAGATATTTGTCGCGAACTTGGGTATACCTGTTCTAGCAGTGGACTACGATAGGCATCTATATAGATATATCCGTAAGTGCACAAAACGGATGAAAAGTCTGCAATCCCATTAAGCTACTTTTAATTCCAGAAAAATAAACGGTTTCTGAGATAATATGAAAATTCCCAAGCGAACAAAATTGCAGGAAACAGCTAGTACTTTATAAATCCGACTTTTAATTCTCGATTACTTTTTTAATTTAGTTAGGTATTATTTGTTATCCATTACGGGGTTGCAAACTTTCACAAGCTGATGTGCATCTAAGTTTTTATAGATTTTATTAATACATATCTATCTACTATCCTATGAGGAATAGGAATAGATTAGGAAAAAAATAATTCAACCAATATTTGTGACCACTGTAACTGTAAAATAAATCTCACACTATAGATCTGTCAATCATTATTAAAATATCACATGCATTCATAGGTAACGGTGAAATACCATAAAATTAAGAGTTATACCAATTTTAACGTGAACTGGTAATAATATTAACCATTTCTTTTTTTTTAAATTTTATATATCATTTGAAAATGTGTGCTATAAGTGTGTGATATGGTTGATTTTTATTTGATGAAGTACTTTGGTGATGGAATTGCAAACGATTAGCTGAACAATATACGAAAATCGACTACCTGGTATTACCTTCCTAGAACGCAGTAATAGTGAACATCGTAATCCTCTTCTACGGAATGGCGATCGCAAAAGATAAATTGATAATTTTTAACTAACTATAGGGTTGGTAACGAGCGAATTAATATTATTTTCATTTATTAATATAAGTACAAAGAACAGCAGCTACGATAATAGTGAAATAAAAGAAACATTTCATAGATCACGCAAGATCTACCTCATATAGTAGTTTTTTGAGAATATGAGAATTGTTACTTTAAAAGTTTTTATTTTATTTTTGAACATATAGGTATTCATAGTAAGAACTATAACTAACAAAAATAGTTGCAACTTAAAATTCATCAGATTTTTTGGTAGGCATTATATAGTTTCAAATATATTTGAAATTATAAGCAAATTTCTTTAAAAGGCATCCCTTGTATATCTGAACATTTTGTACGTTCACTAATCACCCAAGTCGGGCGTCACAAAGTCTGCCGAAAGCCGAAGCTCGCCGGAAGGATTACTAATTTTTTGCAGATTACCGACCGTAGTTACCTGAGCCCTGAGTTACTTGAGATGTATTCTGTTTACTTGTCTCATGTTTTGTGTAACTTGTGTAAATCGTAAGTATAGAACTTCACTGTTTTAAGATGGAGTCGATGAATATAACACAGCGTTGTGTTTCTTAACAGTCTTTTAACAATATACTTTATAATTTTGTCTTTATAACAATATACTTAATATTGTTCGAAATGAAATAAAGAACTTTTTTTTAATTCTATAGGATAACTGTTAAATATGACAAATAATATAAGCATTAACGTTTCAAGTTGCAAAGTAATAACAATAATGAAACTATTGTATTACATGAAGTTTAATATCCTGTAGTTGTCTACTAGTGTGGAGCATTGTGGTTGATTAAGCTTCTTCCTAAACGGAGAAGGTAGCTCTGCATAGTTGTGGGACGTTTATAGGCTGATTCATTCATACATAGGGTTGCCATTCGTCCCGATATATCGGGATTGTCACCCTCATTGGGTCCACTGTCCCGACGTCCCGACAAAGCCCAATTACGTCCCGTTTTCTCGCGCAGTCACAGCAATTCAAATACGCGCCTCAAATTACTTGGACACGCGCTTGCGACGAGCAACATTGCGAGATCGGCGCTAGGGAAGAGAGGCGACCGCGCCGCCTTCACGTTGCCCACACGTCGCCGCGTGCTATCGACTATCGTAGCAACAGCAAGGCAGTCGCCACTTGCCAGTTAGTACTTGGTAAACAAAAACTACAGTAACAGTGGACCGATGAAAGATATCGCCTGCTGCCGGAGACTATGTAGTCGATTTTACAGTGTCAGGTTAACTTTAATATGACTTTCACGGAGTTTTATAAATATGTAAAAGGACAGAAAGAATTACTGAAAAAAGTAAGGTCTTCAGCAAAATACGATCAAGCCACGTATGCTTCCATACATTAGAATTTGTATTTTTTTTTAAATAAAATATTCGTACTTAAATAGTTCTCTCTTTGCGTCCCGACACGAGCCTTGCCAAATATGGCAACCCTATTCATACAATGTTACTTTTGCTTATCAATTTCATTGTTTTCAATACAAAATCCATACAGTTAATGTATATAATATTTAAATTTAAAAAAAAAACTAATTTTCAACTAATTATTTCCAATTTTAAATTTCAACACTATAATTTTTTTTTTCTGCTTTGGCCTAAGACTTTTTACATTGTTGGTCAATAAAGTGTTCAAATAATCTAATCTATCTCTAAATTCGAATCAATAGATATCTATTGATATATATTGTTATCGTATATTAAATCTAATGCTACGAAAATATTTTATGATTGAAATAACCTATACGACAATGAAAACATACTGCACATATTAACTTATAAATATTTAATACATGAGTCAATTATTTATAAGATTAGTTCTAATAAATTTCAATTCATCTGTGCATACATGTAATAAAAATTGCAAATTTTACGTGGCTGTATTTTTTCTGAATTTTTGAAAAAAAAAAATTGTATAGGGGTCTTAAGACACTAATATATATTTATTACTATCTTTTGTAGAAATTTCCGGCTTCTTTTTTATTTAAACACGTATAATAGATAAAGTGTTAAGTGTAGGTTAAACAATCAGCATGACAATCACAAAGCATATCCTGAGGTAGCATTCTGTATTATATATCAGCCTGTAAACAACCCACTGCTAAGCGAGACCTCTTCTCCATTTAGAAGAAGGGTTGGAGCTTAATTCAAAACGCTGTTCCACTGCGGGTTGGCGGATAATTTCCTTACCATGAGTAGCAATCGTTATCATATGTCTATGATAACAACCGGGACCGACGGCTTTACTTGTTCTCCGAGACACGGTGGGGAGACTGACAAGGATAAATGACCAGATAAAATACAGTCGTTTATTTCATTCAAGTCGCTATTTTCCATCAAAAGTTATTGAAGTTTGAATTTTGTGTTTCAAAAACAACAAAAAATAGCAAAAACGTTGTGTTAAGCAATGTTTTATAGAATTTAATTAACAAATAACACGAAATACATTGCTGCATATTCATAACATCTTCTTAGGATATTACAATCTAAAATAGGGATGATCGATATTAGAAAAACATCAATGTTTAAATCGATATCAGCATCGAATCAAAAGTATCGATGTACGATATATATCGATTGAAAAAAAATCGATGTATCTAAAACATCGATGTTTTTGGTAACAAACAAATAAAACAGTCTAAATTTTTTTATGAAATATGTTTTTACATATTTTATATATGAAACAAAAGTAAGCATCAACGTTTTTGGTAAAAAACAAATGAAACTGTCTATTAATTTTTATATTAAATTTTTTTTTTTTTTATAAAAATATTTGAAACAAGAAAAATTTGCAGTCCCACTGTCGTTTAGGCACACTCTGTAAAAATAATATGCACGCTAGACGGCGCTCTAAAGAATTATTGACTTTTCGATGTTATAATCTTTTTACATCGATGTGTCGATATTATCGAAGTCAAAACATCGATGTAAAAACATCGATGGTTATGAAACATCGATGAATATCGATCATCCCTACCCTAAAACCTTCTAAAACAGTAATGTAAATCATTAATATTATTTTTACACTTTCGTTAGTTTTGTTATTTTTACAGTTTCCTGCCAAAATGTTATTTTTACAATTGTGATCCGATTTAATGAAAATTTTACAGAGTATACCTATAACTTAAGCTTTTATTTTATAATCTGTCTATTATAATATTATGAATTTTCTTGTTTCGGTTTATCTTCTATATTATAAAGTTATAAATTTCTTAGTCCTTAAAACACAAAATATTATCTGTTCTGAGATAACATTTGAAATGCATTAACTTACTTACTCTTCTCTTGTAGTTATCTCGCACCGTCCATCAAATTACAAAATGCGACGTCATTAAACATTGATGCAAATTTTTTTTGGACATAAAATAATAAATTTAAACGTTTCCTGTTTTCAAATTTGAACTGGATTGGATTGGATCTTTTTTATGGCGCAAAAATTTCACCAGGGTCGTATATGCCTATCCAACTAACATTTAAAAAAAAACTACACAAAAAAAAAGTGAACTTTATAACCCTATTTACAATTCACTCAAAAATACAAACAAAAAAATATTTTATTAGGATCTTTCTTGAGGAAGTTTAAGGCTCTTAAAAAATTACACTACAATACCTAGGAACGGAGAAGAACCTTTAAGAAAAACTCGTTTGAAATCTCGTCTAATTGTACCATATTTACGTTTACATTTTATTACCTTAACTTTTAGCCTTATCGTTCGAAAATACCTATGAGATTGTTTACATCCTGAATGCTATAAAAATAGTTGGAATGTCCGAAGGTATGACAAGATAGCAACCAATTACTGCACTCGTGGTGTTTATCCGCGCTCACTCATCTTAGCGTTCAATTCACACCATCATCTCACAAGTGTCGGGGAAGACTGCGCTGTTGTTTTTTTATAAATTACGACTTAATACATGAGTGATCATATTTTTATCTAACATTTTAAGTGATAAATATTTTAATATTATACAGCTATCCTATTCTGATATGCTCAATACTCTCCAAAATAATGAAAAAGCTTAGCTAGCTTAACAGCAGTGTAGTGCATTGCATGAAGTACATAGGTACACATAAAAACGTTAATCGCCTCCACAAAAGAAACCTTACTTTACATATTATTTTACAAGCACTTTAATTAAATCTTAATTTTATCGATGAGATAAAAAGTACTAGAGGGGCTTTCACAACTTTATTCACAAGGAAATATTCCTGATTAGATTAGGCACTTTTTAGATAAATGCACATTACGGTCATTTAGAATTTGAGAGCTTTCTATGTTCATACTTCAACACTTAAATACAATATTTTTTACTGTGCGCCTTTTTATTAAAATTAAAGTGATTTTAGTATTAAATTTTTCTCTAGCTATAGATTATTAGAATATTGATATGCTACAATAATCGCTAAATCTTATTACTTGTTCAAGAGTTGCATGAAGCTTGTCGTTTTGTTGGCTATCGAACGATGTCGAACGTCGGCTCGCATCAAAGACGTCGCCCCACGAACCAATGCGCCCGCGCCGGTGACTCGGCGTTTTACCTTCGAGTGCGATGTAAAAATTTTCCTTGTACCTTCGGGATCGTTGCCTCAATGTTTTTATTATAGCCAAGAGTAACAAAATAGAAATCATAACAGAAAATAATATCTATACTGTAGGTATCAGAAAAGGCAATTTTAAACAACCTTTCTTCGCTCCGGATCGAAATGAATGAACAGTAAATGAATGAATGTACAGGCTTCTCGAAAACGGTTATTTTGTTGGGTAAACACCCAACATTAAAAAAATACTAAAAATTTAAAATAAACAAATGAGGACCAAATAACTCAGGAATTTATTATTTAATATTATTTATTAATAAATTAATAAAGGAAATGTTACCAAAAACTACTTTACAAAAATTTTGTAAAGTCAGTCGCAATTAAATCAGAAATGATTAAAATGTTTGTTTTCGGTGTAATTCTCAATTAAATTACCTATATTTATATTTAAAATATGGAAATACTTATTTTATATGTAAGTAGGCATAATTTATACTACTTAATTGAATAGACATTTAGATGTATGTCAATTAAAAATTTTGTCCTTTGTCCAGCAGTGGGATGTTTGCAGCTGTTAAGCATCCAAAACATTGTAATTTTTACAGGTCTGTTAGGTTATATTTTTTGTACGTTGCTATTGAAGCATACATAAAATTCCTCCCGTCCAAATCCATCTCGTATTTTTCAAACAACATTTTAATAAAATTCCTGTCAGTTGATTAAAAAAAAAGTGAGTCCCGACCCACTTAGCTGATCTCAATTACATCGGATATCCTCACATAATAATTGAGAACTTCCTACCGTTACGCCCAAACTAAGTATGTTTTTCTTTATAAAAAAAACTCCTTATTCTCCGCGGATTAAATCTTTCAACGGATTTAACTGGAGCGTTGGTTTCCGCTCTTAGCAATGGTTGATACCTACGACTAAATATTACGGTGATCTTTGTATCGCACAATTCTAGATAACCTACTTAGTATAGCATATTACAGCCGCAAGTATCTTAAAATATTTGAATAAAAATAAATTCCTCAACCCTTTAATACCCACTAATATTTTTACTTAAAAATTTATAAAAATGTTAGGGTGTGCATATATTTTATATTGGATAATTAATTTTAAATTAAAAAAAAATACCTTATTTCAATACATATATACATTTTAAGTTCAGTAAGAAAATGTCCGCCATTTTGCTCCCGCGCAACATGCACGTGCAAACGGTGTAGACTTTCTAGTAACCTAACCCCGCCTTTCGGTCTCACGGCGCAAAAAACTGAAATTGTACACCGGCAGGGGGAGTGTGATCCTGTTGCAGATGGAGGGGATAGAGCATATGAACATGATTTATATATAGAAGTTCTGTATAAGTTATACCTATATGGAAGTTCTTATATAACTATGTATTTGATTTATAGAATTTCAAAATTTTGGGGGATGAAATGCTCGAATGATTGATTTAAGTAAAAATGATTTTTTTTTTTGATAAAATTTAAATACATATATATTTTATAGTTTAGTTTTTATAGTTAGTGATATTTTTCTGTATCAATTGTATAAGCACAAAACAAATATATCAAAGAAATACCAATTCTTGTCGGATATGCCCATTGTCTCCAACATACAAACAATTTATTCTTATTACATGTAGGTATACAGTACAAGCTTTTCCAAAAATCAAAGGCAGCAACATCAATATAGTAAGTAAGCTTTAAACAAAGCGATTCACCAAACTCATGTCACCGACCACAATAAAATCAAGTGTTCCATTATAATACGAATGTTTACTACACATAATTACGTTAATCGCCTCCACAAAAGACACCAGACAAAGTGTACGCGACTATTGGTATTATAACAATATCATGCTTTTTAAAACCTATCCAGCGTTCCTTGAGCCCCGCGTGCGTAAGCTGCCCAATAAAAGTAGCAAATCGAAGGGTAAATGAACTAAACGTTAAAGGTCTTGATAAAAAGGTTGTATTATAAAGAGCTATAGTGAATTGTACACTTGTAAACTCGCTTTGTTGAGCGGCGCCTGCCATTATGGTCTGACAATACAACTTTTGTAAGAAATGTTTTTTAGGAATCTTCCATTCATGAAACTGTTCGATGCGTTTTGTAGCTAAAGCCCTGATAATAATGTAACCTGTTGCGTTTCGTGTTTGAATAAAGTTAACGAGAGAATATTGATCCATTCAGTACGATGATACAATAAAATTGTATATCTTTACAGATTTGAGCAACAATTCGCAGGTTAACCAAATGTTATTTGAATTTCGTTTCTTAAATTCTTTTGAACAATTGAATAAATAATTACTTTTAAAAATAGTTTTCATTCTTGATGACTAAATTATTTCTGTTATAAGGTGTAGGTACGTACATATATGATATTTCTTTATTAAAATAAATCGTTCTAATCATTAAGCATTTCCTTATGTATTAATAAGCTGTTGTATCTTGTTGCGCCTGCGAAAAGTAGGTAGGTACGAGTACTTATATTTTATCTAGACAAGCTACATGGGCAAGAAAAATTACATCTAAAATGTTTAGTAAAAATCATAACTTGTTTTACATTTCCTATAATTATAGGAATAATATGTCTATCTTAGAAATTGCCTTTAATTTTTTAATAAAATAAAATAAATTATAATTTTAACGTTATACAAAAGCAATTTCTTTTTCTAAAAATATCAAACAGTGCGATTTAAATTCCTTACAAAAACAAAACTTTATAACAGTGTAAATATAATGATATACATAAGAAATTGTTAGTTCAGAAAATATTTCGCAATATTTAAACAGCCCTATATATCATGTACTGAACTCAACCATCAACGAATAATTCTATATACACATACACAACTCGGCGGTGTGCGTGTTCACGCATGCGCGGTAAGGAAGCTGCGCGTGAGATCCGCGACGCAGCTGCGGCGGCCAGGTGTGCAGCCACCCCTCGCCCCGGCCCCGCTGTACTGTCGTACACTCATTTATTACAACTGAGATTTATAAGCTTAGTTGCAAAATAGTTTTAATATTTATTTATTTATTTATTTAACAATTTATGCACACTAGAATACAAATAGGAAAAAGCACTTATAAACAATGCTGGTACAAAATTTTATTTTTAAAACATAGATTATAATCTAAAAACAAAAATATTAATTTTTATGTCTTTCGATAGGACCTAAAATGATATCACTTATTCATTTGTTTTAATGTGTTTATTATTATTTAAGAAAAACAGAAAACATAATATGTACCCTTTCTCTGTTCTCATCTACTGTTACTCGAGCTTATAAACAAACAAACAAACTTTTAACAGGTTAACGATAAAAATATAAATTACGTAAACTAAAACTTTCTATGACTACATTAGTATTTCCAAGCTCTAAGTAGCAATATGCGTAATTACAAACAATAAAACAACGACTTTGTATTGGAATGTTCATAACATTGGCAATGAATTTCTCGACGACTGTACTTCCCTACCCCCAACTAAATCTGTGAATGCTTGCGCAAACCCGCTTCCATGACATAAACAGTCTGTCAAGTATCGTATTTATTTAAGCCAATGTGCGTTCGAAATATCTCCGTACTTTATGGCTAAGCCCTCATGGGGCACCGGTCCCGCGAGTAATTATCCTTCATGTTTTTATATCTGATTTTTACTGAATTATTATTTACGGTTTGGAGTTGGACTACGCTGTACAGGAATTGTAATGATTCCGATCTCCGATGAAACGATAAGGTACACTTGTTTGACTAACAAACTTTGATCTAAATTTTATTCTTTTGTTTTAATTGATAATTAATTACTCTTAACAAAAGTAACAACCGTTGCTATTTCGCCAAACATACGAGCCGGTAAATAGATTCAGTAAAAATTATATCGATTGACTTCTGTTATAATAATAATAAATAAATAAAAACAATATTTACAGTTATTTAAACGCAAAGTAAATCTTTTTCTTCAATTAATAATATGGAATCACAAAGCTTACCAAATAACCGTCCAACATGAACAATATCTAAAATTAATAACTCTCCAAATTTTAATGCCCTCGTTCTAATTTAGTTCAATTTTTTTTTAAATCATCAACACACTGGATTTTCTACCAAAATCTTTTTTTACAATTGCTTCTGACCTGGTTTTCTATACGATGCGTCTAAATTGACCTCGTCTGATCGGAAGGTGACAATGGTTGCAATGATCGGTTTCTGCGTGATTTCGTGAGATGCAATCTCAAATCAACAATGAGCTGGCGGCAAATTACTTTTCCTCATAAGGTTTTTTTAAGATACCAAAGTTTTTACATTTGATGAAAAATATACACATTTTACGTTTGATCGATTTCTTTTTTTTTTTTTATATATTTTATTAAAACGTGATACTTGACGTGACGGCGTGACGTGGTGTGCATGTATTAAAAACGTAATCAACCAAATTGATTTCCCGACTGCATTAAAACCAAAGATGAGGGCTATAATTTGACCTAGATACTATGTTCTTATGCGTTGTGTTTACGTTGGTTTGTGTGTATGTATATCCATTCCTATGGTTCTCGTAACTACTAAACGAACAAATTTCGATGTTATACATCGTGAGATTAGTTTTGGTGGCACAAATGTCACTAGGTATACATTAGACTAAATGACGGATACGAGGTACATTGGAATAAATGACTTGAGATGACTGATTTGGGGGTCGTCATATTGAAGGGTTCAAGAAAGTATACAGAGTAATGTATCAACATAAATAGCTTAAAAATATCATTACAAAAATATATACTACTTTTACGTTTAATAAATTTACTACAATAGCGACCGTTCGGTGCGAAATACAAAATACGTTCATTTTAATCGCAGTTGCGGTTTTTAGTTCAATTAAATCCTATTTTGTCTATTTTAACTTTTTTTGTCAGTGCAGTGTCCTGTATATTTGAGTCATTTCAAATAGGTATGTACATACATATAGTAATAGGTAAATATTATTTTTTAGTTATTCTGATTTAAATTTTTACTTTGAATTTCGTGCATTAAAAATTTTTCGTTCCTAAGTTTATAGTTCGTAAATTGCTTAATATTGAAATTGCGAAAGTGCGGTGACGGATTCCTTAATTCGATAAGCGATTAGGAACGTGCGAGTGAGGCCACACATCATCTTTCTTTTGGATATAAAAAGCGTTTTGCTATTTACGATTATTTAAGCATTTTGTTTCATTGAATACGAGACATAATTTACAAAAAAGTTAAAAAAAATAAATTTTATTTTCTCGTTAGTCAATAATAGATTTAGAAAAATGGATAAATTGAATTTCTTTAGATATCACTCTATAAATATATGAGGTTCGTGTCGACAACTACAAAGATTCGTTATGCGTAGATATATTATTCCTTATGTGTATTTAACTTTTTTTTCATCCATACCTTACGATAAATCGTAGATTATAAATTTTTTCAAAGAATGTATATCACGACGCATCGCGGGCGCACGGCGATTTGTCGCATTTCACGGCGCAGCCGCGGGTCACGGCGCGGGGTCACGCAATAACGTCACGCGGACTTTCGACTGGCCACGATATACCACAATTTGCCGTTTGTTCTGGAGCTCTATTTTTGATTCACTCGTATGAAATTGTATCGTCGAATGCGACTTCTGTCACACTCGTCTTATGTCGCATGATCTCGTTTTTACGTATTTTTGAATCGTTCGCCTTAAATGTTGCCACTACAATTTGAAGTATTGTATTTTATCCATTCCACGCAGAAATTAAAAAAAAATATCGATACCGATCGCCATACGCGACGAGTTGTATGGATCATTCGTTGCAGTCGAGCGATTCAAAAATACGGAATTTCAGATGGCGAACGAAAATCAGTAGAAATCGAGCGCTCGACGCGATACGAGTGAATCAAAAATAGAGCCCCTGATCTCGCAAGTTTTAATACGTTAATCAAAATACTTTTAGAATTATCTGAATCTGCGTGGTTAGACAAAATGATTATTTTGACGATTATCTGTTACATGCAAATTAGATGTCATATTCACATATTTTTATTTTTTACCGATCGAAATTGAAAATCTTTATATATTCATCAATGGCTCTTAAACTTTTTCATATCAGAACAACTAAGCTAATTTTGATGAATTTGTAATAAAGATGAGTAATAGGTACGAGTATATACAATATAGAATTATAGAAAATGGATTGAGAGTTTGTATGTTATAGCCATAATTTTTATGGCTTAAGTTACAACAGTTTATCTTATTTGTTTTTGACAAGAAATTAGGTTTTAGAGGAATGTATTATACACTTGTTTCATCAAAGAAAATTGCTTTGTAGATCTGGTACAGCAGTTAAAGCCGTTTTGGTTTAGTAGTGCGAGGGTTCGATTACTTCTCGGAGCAGATATTTGTAGGTGTGCAAATATTTCGTCATAGTCGTAGAATAGTGACGGATCTTGCAGATATGAAACTTTGCAGGGCAGACGTTTCAAACAGTTATGTTGTTGTTGTTAATAATAAATGTAATATAGCAGTCGAACTTGGAGATGCTAGATGATGATGAATCAGGTAATTCTTCTTCGCCTAGAAAATAGCCGATGATTTTCAAACGGCTGATTTTCAATCTCGCCAAAAATCCATCAATATTTTTAGCCAGGAAATTTCTAGATAAAGTTACCGTTCGAACAATAAAACTAGATCAAAATCGGTTCATCTGTTTGGGAGATATGATGCCACAGACAGATAAAACAGACACACGCCATTTTATAATAGCCCTCTTTTTCGGCATACCTACATCGAATACTTCTATATTATATGTACATATAGATTTTACTAAAAACTTGATGATTGCTTTAATTCTATAGAATGATAAGTTCAAGTATCTTTAGATCGATAGTTTTACTAGTAAATGTTTAAACCAAAAATATTTATTTATATCATCTTAAAAAAAAGGTCTTGCTTATACAAATAATCCTTCGCTGGCACTCCGGATAAACTAAATTTACTTAAATTTTCATACTAAATCTAGTAGTAATATAATATTTAATACTCAATTTATAAATGTAACAAACACATTTTTTGCTGTTTTTTTTATAATAGTTTTAAGATATGATTATTTGTATTACCATTATAGTTCTATAATATATGTATATGTATTTAACAAGTGATGTTGTATTTTGCAATACAATGTTTAATAAAATCATTTGCTATATTTTAAACAACTTGCTCTATTTAACACGCATAGCTAATACGCTTATATATAACCATACGCTCGCATCCGACCAACCTAGTGATTCCGTTTTCCACAGCTGAGTGAGAACGCGCCTGACTTCCGCTTCCGGAGCCGCGCCCGCGCAGCATCCGCAACCACCGGACCGACGCGATCAACGCCTGTGAGTACCATTTTAGTACCTGTTTTCATATACGTTTATCACTTTGTTGTATTCTTTTATTTTCAGATAACTCCTAAATTTTTATCTTAAAAAAGTAAAATAATTTTGATTTTAATTTATTTTACTCTACCTACCTATATCTTATTTGTGTACCTTATTTTAAAAGAAAAAAATGTAATATATATAAATATTACTATTATTATTATTTAAAAATATGATGATAGGTAGATGATACCTATCTATATAAAACAATAAAATTCAAACATATGTAAAAAAAACGGTCAAGGAACTACAACAACGATCATAAATTACAGACGTAGATTAAAAAATAAAAAATATCTCTAGTGCTGCAATTTTTCTGTCATGATATCGCAGATCGTAGATAGTATGTGTCAAATGAGCTGAGCCGTCGGATGTCTAGCCATTAGCTCGTCCGCCTTGACGCTTCCGACGCGGGAAACAATGTCCTGACGTCATCCGTGTCTCGTGACTGTCATGTGGGTATATCCCGTTGCAAAGACGTTCATATAACCTACAGATAATAAAATGATCAATATATAATTAATAAGAACAGTTGTTATTAAATCTTTACGGAGTTCAGTAGAGTTCATTGTACTGTACTATACTGTATCAGCCTGTAGATAAATCATCCACTCCTGAGCGAAGGTCTCTTCTCCATATAGGTGAAGGGTTGGAGCTTAATCCACCACGCTGTGCCACTGCGGGTTGGCGGATAATTTCCCTACCATGAGTAACTATCGTTATCAGGTTTCTATGATAACAACCTTCCTTCCTTCCTCCATTACTTCGATTGATAATTGTTTATTATTGCTATGTTTTATTTATATATAAGTATATATATTAGCTTTATAATGCTAAAATATTTTTTGATACAAATTCAGTTTATCTCTAAAATATAAAGATACTAATAAACAATAACATTTTCTTGTTTTATAACATAAGTGTACGTTAAGAATTTATTTCTAGGATACCGCTGTCCGTCCATCCGTCTTACTTTCTCTTATGATATTTTGAATATTTATATGTAAACTTAGAAATTTCAAAGTATATGTATTACCATAGCTGATATATAGATAAAAAAAAAATAATAAAGAATCCTTTACCATCAAAGGACGTACTCTATAGGAAATTAGTTTTTTTTACTATATTTAGTTTTATCTTAAAAATATGTAGTGAACAAACATTGTACGGAACCCTTCTTTAGCACAGTTTCATAAATTTTTTTCGAGTAGTGTTTGTGATTACGTAATCAAATCTGTCCTGTTGAACCTGGTATGTCATTATTTAATTGTTTAAATTTGAACTCGTCCTTCTAAGATTATTAAACTTCATCTCTTCACCTGTTTAGAAAAGGAAGTTTTTGCCTAAGCTTTTTCAGTACGTTACAACAAAATAATAATAAAGTCTTTCCATATATTATAGCTCAATCATAACAAAATATACTATCAAACAATACAGTGGTGGATAAACCTACGTGTCGGAGTCGGACTCGCATTTGTCCGCTCCATATAATAATTAATGTTTAATTAAAAAAAAATCTAAAAACCTGACTGCGTAAAATACTCTTATTATAAACTAAAAAGAATAAAACATTTGATAACCATATTGCTACAGTAAGAAAAAATAATTCAACTCCCCCCCCCCCCTCATTCCGCTATTTGCGGGCGCCATTTTGAAAATTTATATAGCCTATGTCACTACTACAATTTAGACAAATCCAACGACACCTCATATGTCAAAAACCGTCCAGCCGTTTGGGCTGTAGGGCGTGCCAAAGAAATGGACATACATACATACATACATACATACATACATACATATATACATACATACATACACTCGAAAAACATAACCCTCCTTCTGTCGCAGTCGGGTAAAAATTAATGTAATCGAAATTAATAAAAAAATCTCTCTCTTTACTTTTATAAAATATTGTAGAAAAAATGTCCTTAATTTCTAAATTATACTTGAACGCAGGAAAATGTCGATAACATTAGCTATTATTAAGAAAATTTACGAATACATTAGTATAGCTATTATAATATATAATCGTCACGTCAATCTTGCAATATTTACAAATCATTACATCGATGTAACAATATCTCAATATTAACTGTTAGCTGAAAGATATTCAGCATAAAAGACGCGGAGACGTTGATAAACGATGTAATTGGAATTAGTCGTATCAAACCAAAGCCGAGCCGTTATAGAAAGTGTGATTAGATTCAGTGAAGCCACATACATACATGTATTTATTTTAAACTAGCTATACCCGCGCCTTCATTCGCGATTACTTATGTATGTAAATATGTATTTGTGTATATATGTATGTATATGTATTAATGGCTCATGTATTTAATACAATGTTTGTTATTACTTTTATTATCTTATTTCGCCTTTTTTTGAAAACGAATTTTCTCAATTTCCGATTTTGACACCTACAAACGTCCGCTCGTGTACTTCCTTAGGTATGATTATAGAGAATGCTTTTGGGTGGTTCTCTGAAATTTGGTTAACTTCTGACCTCATTTTGAAAGTGATTTTTTTAGCTAATAATCAGTAAAGTTTTAATTCTATGTTGTGGGTATAACATCTACTTTGCTGTATCTAAAAGGGCCAGTCACTTTACTTCATATTTTAAGAGAAATTTTGATTTTTTTATAATTAATCAGAATTTTCAAAAATTTTTTCCATAATCAGATGAAAAGGCTAACCAATTTTCTTTTCTTGCTTCTCTGTGGTCACGCGGAGTTATGTCTTTTACACATTTCTGTTGTCCTTTTTCTTATATATCAGGCCAGGAACACAGGGTTATTTTTATTTTTATTCCAATCGCATTATTGTTTGTTTAGACTTTTTTTGCAATTTCCTCTTTAAACAATATTGTTTTCTTCCTAGGCGCCATATTTTACAACAAATATACTGGTATTATGTTTGAAACCATGCATCACACAGTATGTAGTACACTTTTACGACTAGGGCCTGATGGTCTAGGGACTGACGAAACGAAACAAAATCAAATATAACACATTATTTAGAATAAACATTAAAATCAATAGGTGGTCAAAATAACAAAGCAAATCAAACTCGAATTTACAATAAGTAATGAGATCAATTATTAATTAACTACCTTTGAAACGACTTACCTAGGGCCTGAGAGTTTGACTGGCACAGCAAGTGTTTCCGCAGTGAATTCGGCAACCACACTAATAACAAAATGGTTGCCCCGGCTTGGATTGTTTACAATTAATTTAATATGGATGCAATCGTATTGAGTGAGTTATGAAAAAGGTCTTATGGTTGGATGCCGCGTATTTTTGAGTTTCGTACATGACTAGGGCCTGATGTTTTTTATCGCTTACACTATTTGACTTGAAATAATGTGACTAAACATATTGTTATTATAAATTAAATAGTAATGACAAGGTTAGTAATGTAATAGTAAACGAGATTAAATAGAGTTAAATCAAATTATTCTTAAAGAATTATAATTACATTGAAATGATTAGTAATTTTGGGAGATCTCACATGGCTAGGGCCTGATATTTCGAGTAAGAAGTGTCGATTTTTGGAAATAAAGAATATTATGATATATATCAAAATGAGTGACTAAATTAAATGGACTTTATATTACAGCTCAGCAGTTTCAAATATTGGATAAAATTGATATGAATATGTAAAAATTGTTGCTAACACCAAGTTAACCAAATTTTGGAGAACCACCCTTTTAGCATGAAGCTCGCTTTTTGTACAATTCAGTATTGTATTAAGCAGTAAATGAGTTAATCTCTGGATGATTACATTAGATTTTTTTTTTAAATACCATTTTCATAGATATATTTTTATTATTATTTAAGACTAGTTAAGACTAGTATTTAACATTTTTAATGACGAAAAAAAATATTACGTGATATTTACTGAAACCACTCTCTTTCCCACGTTTTCTCATGATAACCGTACAGAATTTTGGAGTAAAAAGTATCCAGTATCCTAGCTCGTTGTATGGGCTCGAATCATGCCATTTGAGTCACATTCAATCAGAAGTTTAAATGTGCAGCCAACATACAGACAGACAGATAGAAAAAAAATGAAGAAATACACTTTAGGTTCCAATATCAATTAGATATAGAACCTTCAAAAATTTTTTTTAATATCTTCAGTGTAGAGAATTGGACCCCTTACATTTTTATTATAAGTATAGATATATAATGTAAGAATATTCATCGGGTTTTTTTTAATACTAGCTATGCCCGTGGCGTTGCCCGTGCATAAATTTTATTTTAGTATGTAGTCGTATAATTAATTTATGGTACTAACTGGGACTCAGAAGGCGCCACCAGCGCCATCTATTATGATAGTGTCGTACTTCAAACTGTTATAGTTTCTGTTTCTATATATATTCTGAGGACGACGCAGTGAGTCAGACTAAAGGACAGGACAGCCTCAAGGGTAAGACACCCTTCTTTCTCTACTGACCCCTCGTTTTACGGACTACTTTAAGGCCGTTGCTTGGAAAGCGCAACCTCGGCCCATTGGGCCGTAAACAAATAACCCGGTAGCGAAGACTACCGGAGAGGATAGGCTCGGGTAGGTAGGCGAAGAGCCTAGAGACCCGTACCCAGTCAGGCCAACCAAGGTCTGTCAGGAGGAGCCACACACTGTTTCTATTCGAATCGGTTTTTTTTTCTGTTCATATCTATTTATTTATTTTCCATCATCCAAAATTGTGAAAAAAGGACAAATTAAATTTAAAATTTTATTAGTTTTCCTAAAAAAAAAAATTTTTGACGTATGTGTTGTTAAATCAATGAACGGAAATCGGAATAATCGGAGTAAAATAATGTTTTTATAAGACTAGACATTCAGCGCGGTTTTTTTTAGTCTGCGATAAAAATTGATACCCGTCACCACCCGTCATAGTGGTTGATCTAATATTTACAGCTCCGTTGCTTTTGGGTGATAGTGTGCGTGCTATAATAAGCTTAATTTACTCGTACTTTGAAAATAAATCGAACCTAATAGACAAACTCATCTCCCCACCGTGCCTCGAAAAGTCCCAGTTGTTATTATAGACGATAGAGAGAAATAACGATTGTTACTCAGGATAGGGACATAATCCACCAACCCGCAGTGGAGCAGTGTGGTGGATTAATCTTCAACCCTTCTCTTATTTGGAGAAAGGCCTTTGAGCAGTGGGACGTTTACAGAAAATTTGGTTTAGTTCAGACAATTAATTAATAATATACTACAAAAATCAAAATTAAAATAATTATATTTAATCTATGATCATTTTTCTTATGAATTCGGATAGTTGCAAATTCGTATATTGAGTTCCATACAATTGAATCTTTACTGAACTAAACTACGTGTCGATTTTTATCATAGTTTAATCCTTATTAAAGTAAGGCCAGTCGTTAATGATGCGGTTTTCCGGTACGATGAGTTAGCGGTGTCATGATATAACCGCACATACTTGTTTATCGACACCACCAAATAAGACTAATTCTAGCTTGTTTTTAGGTGCAGACTTTATAGGTGAATGAATTTTTAGAAATAGTAAGGTGATATATCTCATGTGATATATTTTCTACTATATTAAAAGAAATAAAAAAGTAATCTGATTACGTCACAGTTTTTCTTTAATTCGCTTAGAAAAAAAAATTGTAACATACTATAGCTAATTTGTGCTATCTTATTCACATTTTCATCAATTAAAGTGTATAGATTAGACTATGCTTATAAGTGGTTTCTCTTAAAATTTGTCACGAAAGCTAAACCATCAAACAAAATTAGCGGGTATCAGTAATTAAAAGAGCAATTATGTATCTACTAACTCTCTCTAGTCTAAAAACAATATTAAAAGTCAATTAGTCAAATAGTATTAAAACTTGCAAGATAAGTCAGTTAGTGAATATTCAATGCAAGGTAAAGTATTAGGGGTAAAGTAGTAGGTTTTTATTAACACCATAGCGAATTCTAATTCATTCTAATAAAAATCTTTTATTCCTTTATTCACTGGTATATTAATTGAACTTATTATACAAATATATAAAAATTGTACACGTTATTTTAATAATTTCTTAGTACATAATATAACATACTTAGCAGTTAGTACATTATGGACATATAAAAAGGCTACGTAGATGAGCGTACAAGCATTGTAAATAAGTGTAAAATGAAGACAAGTATAATAGGTAAGTGTAAGTGCAAGACTACTTGGTTGTTACCGATGTTTATATAGATATTAAGATACGATCAACTTAATTTTACAATGTCTTTTGATGTATTAATTACTCTAATACGCAAGAGCATGAAGAGTCAGTGGTCAGTGGTCAGTGAGGATAGATCAGCTGGTAGCTCACATAGCACGCGCAGCCGCATCCTGCGAGATGAGACGCGCCTTCCTGTGCCGCGCGGTTGCACGCGCTGCTGAGCGCGACCGAGGAACAAAGGGAAAATTGGAATCAGTTTAGATTTAAAATTATAACATATTTTTTTGCATATGTCTAAAAACAAAGCTTGATAGTGGTCTACTTTACTAGAAACTTATTTATGTATATTAAACTAACTTACTTCTCAAAATATAAAAGATTAAATTTATTTAAAGTTTAGCACATTTATAGATAATTGTAAAATAAGTCTGCAGGTAAGGAAGGAGTGTAGGAGAACAGTTTTGTATAATAATACAAATATATATATATATATATACAGGGTGACTGGTGAATTACCATCGACATTCGGGGAGAGCGCTCGGCGCACGGTTCCCACTCGAATCATGTAAAAAAAATAGGTAAATATTAATAAACTTTTAAGTAAAGTTACTCAACAATTATCCAATTATTTACGCATCGTCTGGACACCCTAGCAGCTAGCTGCACTTTCGACACAAAACAGGTAGTTTATCTACGTCCAAACGCCACCACGTGTAAACAGGGTAGCAGGATAAACAAGCATGATCCAGTCCCCCTTAATACTTTAATCCTGGCTTAGGAAAGGCAAAAATACTAAGATATTTTACTCGTTTAAGCAACAAATTTGTTGACTAGGTAAATTATGTGACTTTGGCAATTTTTAGGTGTGAACAAGCGACACATTACAACACCTGTGCATGTGCCGCCGGCATGACTGGAAAAGTGTCATCGCTTCATTTATTTGAATTGAAATTTATGAAAATTTGGTCAAAAATTAAGTACCTATTTTTATTGCATGACCCGAATGGGAACCGCGCGCCGAGCGTTCTCCCCAAATATCGATGGTAATTCACCAGTCACCCTGTATATATATATATATATATATATATATATATATATATATATATATATGAAAATTTGAAAAATAAATAACGTGGCTATCGAAAACCTTAACCATTTCTCTATATTATTAAGAAAAGAGTTGGATATAGTTTTTAATAATTAACAAAACTTCTAATATAAGTATATTTTAAAATATGCTATAAAATATTAAGATAACCAAAAAAAAATCTCTTTTTGTTTGAAACTTACAAATTCTAATTTCAATCCATTTATAAATATCATTCAAATCATTAATTATTAACATAAATCATTTTGTTGATATTATTAATGAATATAAATTATTCAGTAGTCATTCTCCCCGATCTCCCCGGGCAGCACGTCGGTATAACATTACGCGCCGGACATAGCGCGCCCACCGTGCAATCTGGTTCGCGATTATTAATTAGATACATCTACTAGGTACTCACAGCATCACTGGCACCTACAACATCACTCATTTTATACATAAACTTACAGTAAAATAAAAATTTATTAATATCAACAATAATTATAATAAAAAAATTAACAAAAATAATATCATCATAACAATCATAATCTACTATTAACTATGATCTAAAATGTAAGTTTGTGCGCTTCCTAGATCATTTGATAAGTACGAAATGTATATTTATTCTAAGTCTAGTTGTCTCGTTGAAGTCTTTCTCAGGTTACTTTCAATTCAGATCTTTCAAGATAATGAACAGAGTTTTGTTAAGGCTTATCCTGGCTTACGCTTAAACTAATGTCTGGGTCTAATGGCTAATTATTATAATATAATACATATGTGTTGCGTCCTACATATATCATGATGTTACATACAGGGCTACATAATTTATTGGGATAAATTTAAATCGTAAATGAACATAGTTTCAGGCATTTATAGTCATTAGTGGCTTAATTCCAATGAAATAAAAGCATTTCACGTGATATAATAAACTAAAAACAAAGAAAATACATAAATATATATGTAATTACATGTATGTAATCACTACAAAACACAAATGATGAAAAATTCGATTCTAATAAATATAAAACATCCAAATCTTAGTCTTAATAGACATCTTTTTCCATTTTCCACCACTATGAATCGAAGAATGTGTTATATTAATATTGTTTATTTCAAACAGTAAAATAATAATTGTTTCTATATTACCTATATATTAGCCTTATTGTGCATATTAACTTTTTTGCATGTAATTGTGTTTTGTATAAAAAAAAAATTCTGTGGTGTGCAATAAAGAATATAATATTATTATATATTTTTATATATTGGTATGAAATAAAGAAATAAGAATTTTTCCGTATGTAATTTTAGTACAGAAAAAAGATTTTTTATAAATTATAAAACATCAAAACAAAATACAAAAAACCCAATTATTGACAGTTAGCTCACCACCAAGATTAAGAATATTTTAAAAAATTCTCCGTCTATTTATAACCAACTTAAAACTACAAATTAAATTCTTAATACCATAATTTATGCTTAAGGCAAACAAATATAATAATTTTATCCTAGAACATAAAAAATCTACAAAGTTCTCGCGAACAAAACCTTAGACACAAAAGCTCCTATTCAATACACTTAATGGATTACACTTTACACTTCCTATACAATGGCTTCGACACATCAGTATCTATTATCGATACACAAAATCATTATTCATTAAATCGGTAATTTTATGTAAATTCGTAGCACGCGTCTTAGCACCTTTTTATTACGAGCTTCGCCGTCATAATATTGTTATACAAAAGTTCGTGCGAGGACGAGACATAAAATAAAAATTTACACATTAATGCGTCAAACTCGATAGTTATGCAAAATTATATGTCATCTGACGATATTCAAATATTTATATCGCCATTTTACATTCGCGGTCATTGAACTTTGATATCGAATACAATCATCGCTAAAAGCATTATGAGCGTGTATACCTACCTACTTTTTACTCTATTTTTAATACTAATTGATTGATTATTATATGATGTAGTTACACTTTAAACATTTATTATACAAGTTAGCTTATTTTCCAAAAAATAAGACCCTAAAAAGTTGGCAAAAAATCACTTGCTGTTGTTCGCGGCGTTAATCGCTCAGATCATATAATAAATAAAATAACATGCGCTAGAATGACCGCTAGTTTTTCCTAATAAACAATTTTATTACTTTTAGGGATGATTTATTTCTTTTTAATAAATAGCCTAATTTTATTTGTTAACTTCATTAATATTTATCAATATTATACATCTTTATAAGCGAAATTTCCAAAAATACTAAAACATATTTATTTATTTTGCACGCATTGTAAAGAGTCCTAATAGCATTGTTAATTTCATTTATATATGGCTATTACGAATCAGTCACTCAGTCAGTTGGGACTTGTTATTTTATATGTATGCATAAAATCGCATACATCTGACACGTCATGTTAATATAAAAATAAAATATAAACATAATTATAAAATTTTCATTCACAAATTATTCACGGATCTTTATACAAAAGAGAACAGGTGAATCAAAAACAAACGCGGGTCATTGACTGCTCGAGTATTATTTGTGTACGAGACTGTAGTTCTTTCAAATGTGCCATTGTTACCTATTGTATTATCTATTGGTGTAAATTGTTCAAAATAAACACATAGTTTAAGCACTGTAGTCCTTTGTGTTCTATTATGATCTCCGATTATAATAAAGATGAGCGTAGACATCCGACACGACTATTTTCTAATAGACTTGCTAAGGAGGCTCATTTTTACAATATATAAAGTATGGAATTTAAACTGTTTTAAACATACTCTTTTTAGGTTTAATAGATCTGTATCCAGATGTTAAGTGACTTGTATTAAAAGTCTTTGTTTCTCAAATTGTCGCTGCTCGACTTGTCTGCGTTGGACTTAAGATGGCAATGAATGGTTTTTATGTAGTCATTGTTGGTTAATTAAGACGTCGTTTTGTAGTGTTTTATTGGTTCTGTAGGTCATCGGGTGAGTGGGTGTGTCTGTTTGTGTCTCATGACGCTAAATCGGTTCTTTTGTTAGTGAATATAATTGTACGGGTTATATGTTTTATGTAACTGTTTCTATCGAAAGTGATTAGAATCATCTGTTTTATTTTATAGTTTATGTTTGCTGATATTATTATGCTACTTTTGGTGAAATAATAAGTCGAGGTATATATCATTTTTAATACACAATCATAAGGGTTAACATAACGAAATAAAAAGTATATAATACAATGCTTAATGCTTATTTGTTAATAAAAACACACACTCTTAATTCTACACTTTAAATATTAACTTAATATTGCATCAACATTACGTCATAACTAACCGTTTTTTGATTTAAGATTATCTATAATTTAATCATAGTTATACCGCGCGAACACGTGTTCCGATTCACATAAAATCTGCGCAAGAAATAAATACCGTCGCACACGAAATTATTTCTACCCTGAATGAATTTTATACGCATTTTAAAATATCTTTTCACGTGGGATTTATGATAGCGAAACCCGTTCGAAGGGTGGTCCGACTTAGGGTGTCGGCGAGGGGTACCTTGGACCCATTTTCTTATATATTTTTTTCTCCTTGACAAACCCCAGCTGCTATAATACGACATGTTATAAATAAAATCGCGATTTTGACCCGTCACGCGTATAAGGGATGCTCGTTATATTCCATGTCAGATAAATTTACCACTTTAGTTCTTAACTGTATTCTCTAATCCATTGTAATAAGGTTTAATTTTGTATAAATGTTACTTCTTAACTGTATACACGAAGTTTGTTTTGCGTTACAGATTCGACACAGGACGTCCTTTCTATTTTGCAAAAATTACTGCTGTGCCGAACTGGAACTGTTTGAATACATATGTTATGATGATATTACATTTTTGATCGACGTTTTTAAGACTGTCAAAACTGATCAATAATTATTCTGAACTTTGTGGTATTAATAATAAATATTTAGTGCGTATTTAATTGCATCCCCAATGCTTAAGACTCTTCCGTAGTATCGTGGGAATTACCTTGTACCCCACTCTTACGCAACCCCTAGCCCAATCCACTCACCAACCAACCGAACTGTCGTTTAACGCTTTTTATACAAAAACAATAGGTACGTGCTATTTTCATTATATTAATTTTATTTATTTATTTATTTACTTATTCGGGAAACATACAGTTTAGTTTTACAGAATAATTTATCACCATTAAATTATAATGAAATTGGCCAAATATATCAATTTTTTATTTGTGGACCTTACAAAAATAAGATTTTATTAAAGTTATACTTCTTTTGGTTTATTAGGAAAAAATTATGAGTAACATTTTTACGATGCGCGTGCAGACCGACAGCCAAAAAGCGACATAATGAAGTTAGCTGGAAGCTATCACTCAAGTTTCAATGAAAACTCATAACTATATTCAAAGTAGTTTCTCAGATAATTATAAATCTACATGTGTTTTATATCAGTGAAGATAAGTTATATTTATTCATAAATATACATATGTGTATATGATTTCAAATTATCTACATATCCAAGCCCAGAAGCCCATTATAAAAATTCGTGATAAAAATGACTTTTATCTTTTAAAAAAATACTTTTTAATTGCATTTATAGATTTGAGGTTAATTATTGTCGGTGTGTATTCTTTTTGTTTAAATTATAAATTCTTATAATTGCATTATTATTTGAAAAATAATTTATTTTTTATAAATTTATAATTCCTTTTAAAAAGAAAGAGTTGTGGCATTCGGGATGTAATATTTAGCTATGTTTGTTCTGTGACGCGACTTCGACTTCGACTTCTTACGTTACAGAGAAGTTACAGAGAAGTATACACACACTTTTCTAGGAATTTTATTGTTGGTATTGGTAAGATATTGCTTCCTATTAATTTAGTTAATGTTGTCTGCGTAATTAAAAAAAAAAATATAAAATTAATTTATCAGAACTTAATTAACTAATAAGAGCATAGAAAAAAAAACGTTTTTTTTTTGCCCCAATAGTTACCACACAAAGGCTATCGTAACATTATTATAACGAAAGTAATAATTTCGGATAGCACAACCGATCGAGTGTAAAATTACATCTACGAAAATAAATTAAATACCAATCACGTAATTCCATCTCTTAAGTTACGTAGAAATGTCGTTATGGAGAACAAAGCTCGCCACACGCGCATCGTTTTGCGACTTCCTAAACAAGGTAATATTTAGTTTTTTTTTTTTTTTTTTTACATCTTACATAGGTATTTTAGCGTTTTACCGCATGCAGAGATGAATTTACCAAAACATATTTCGTTAAATTCAATATATTTGTTTGCTTTTAAAATTTGCAGTCAATGAACTGCGATTTCATTTATGAATAAAGGCAATCTTCATATTTTTAATTATAATGAAATTTTTTTTTCTATCTTTAGTCTAATCTTTTCCTCAAGCGCATTTGATGTTTCTACTAAAAGAAGGTAAATTTTATTTACTTCAAATTTTATATATTTTAATAAGTTTTTCTGTTAGAACAATATGATTTGCTTAACGCCGGCGGTCGCGGTTTCAATTCTCTTGATTTGTATTTGTATCTGGTCTGAGTGTATGTACTTGTAGGGCTCCTCACCGTGCCTTGAAAAACACGTAAATCTTTCGGTTTCGGTTGTTATCCATGTAACATGAGAAACCAATTGTTACTCACGATAGGAAAAACATCCGCCAACCCGCAGTGATGCAGCGTATTGGATTAAGATCCAATACTTCTCCTATATGGGGAACAAGCTATTGCTTAGAAGTGGTACTTTTACAGCAGGATTAAGTTCATTACATTATTTATTAGCCCGTAATGTATAATATGTAAAGCAATCTTTCTTTTTTGTGAAATGGGTCTAGCTCGCTTGTATGTCACTAATAAGCATAAAACACATTACTCCTATTCCTAGTGATGATTTTCATATTGATAATGAGTAAGTAGCTATCCAAATATGACAGTATGTTTTTTTAGACAGGAAATTTCTCTTATACCCGAGATAGGTAACGATTCTTCTGATGAACATTGATATCCTTAGTCACCAGTAATAATATTATTTTATATAATCAAATGAATACCGAGAGGAATAAAAGAGTAAAGAAAGTAATAAGAGAGTGATTAAAGTAAAAAATATATATATCTATATTTATAAACTTGTCTTAGTTGACCTCGTTATCTTGAAATAAAAAGTATTTTTGTTTAGGTACAATCAGTAGGTAGTAAACCGACATGATATTAATTCACAGTGTTTTATAAAAATGTATTATTAACTATGTACTAGTATATAAAACAAGCAGTATTATTTTTGTTTTGTCGATAAATTGTTGGTAGTTACAAAGATCATATAAAACCTTATACTTAATTTGTATATCTTCTAATTCGCTTTCAAATATGTCAGCATATAAAAAAAGGTTGGAAGTTAACTTATTGTCCTTTTAAAGATATGGCTCTGATAAAACAGCATCTTTAAATATAACAATCGAACAACACACATCTAGTTTTCATAGCCCTTAAAAAGTTGTGAAATTAAAAACATATTTATAAACTACATTGTTTCTGAGATTAGCGCATAAAGCTTTAAATTTATACCGAAATTAAGACTACCTGTCGAGTTTGTAGTAAGACTTAAAGTCACTCATAACAAATGGACCGAAAAATAAACTTTTCAAAGCACAAATATGCGAACGTAAAGTTCATTGGTAAGAAAAAATAACGGGAAACAGTTTTTACTTGTTTGATATCTCTCCGATTACTTTAATATTTGCAAAAAATCGCAAACTATATTATTAATATATTGTATTTCTTTATGAAAAATAATAATAATAATATTATATTCTAATAACAGTTTTATAATAAATTTATGGCGTATATTTAAAAAAAAAACTTTTTGTTGTTAGCAGGTTGCAAAATAATTATTCATTCCAAATTATTATAACCTATAATAGTTAGGTATTATAGGTAATATGTATGATGAAAAAATGTGTATTTTATATATATATATGTATATATATATATATATATATATATATATATATATATATATATATAGTACTGTCTCCTATTAAAATATACTTTCTATATTTGTCTTACTATTTCTGTTTTCAAATTTACATGAACATGTAATTGCACACATACATTCATGTCGCTACTTATGTTTGATATAATCAGTATATAAGAATCCTTTTTTTTTCCTAACGTACGAAAATAACCACAACAACTCATAACTTATAGAACCATTTTAAAAAAAAAAAAACCTAACAAAGCACAACTAACCTGCAACATTAATTGTAACTTCTTTGACGTAAACCGGCCAACTGTTCAAAAATCTTCCCTAAAATCGTTCGTTCGCTAGAATTATTGTAATTTAATAACCCGGTCTAAGACTCGTTACCGAACCGGACTGGTGGTTCCCTTAGCATTAAGCTCTATTCACTTGCGAAATCACACAATTGATCACTTGTCTGTCCGTCATTGTCAACGTTCTATGGCATATGTAAATTTCGTCGTTGCAAAAGTGTTTTCACTCATAAATTCGTAAAGTATTATGTAGATTGGTATCAAATCACGTGTTTATAAGGAGAAAGATTTAAAGATAGTCATAATGGTTCAGTCTTGTTTAACTTGCTAATCATTTGTTCAGGTTGTAGATTTTACGATAAAACTCGCCCCATTTTGTATTTTTCATTCATTTGAGATATTTAATAGGAGGGGAATGTGAAGTTTTGTTTTGTAATTATACTCATAAAAATGTATGAAATTACATTACGAATTGAGTTTTAAATTTATTGAGTATGTAAATAACTTTTATAGGTGTGTAATTGTCTCATTAATCTCGAGACTTTGACATTTAATCATTTTATTTCATTTCGATTCTAATATTTTAATGGTTTTAGCTTTTAATTTTTCATAATTATTATATAACTTTTATACAATACATTTGGTAATTATTAACAAAACAAAATAACTAGCTAAATAAGTAAAAATAAACTAAAAATTCTCTACTATAAAATTATTTAAAAATATTAAATCTGGTGAAAAAGAAATCAAGGTCATAATCGAATACAAATAGCACCATGTGATAGCACGTAAAAGAGGTGACCTTGCCCGATTATGATGATAAAAAAGGTTCATTTACACTGCAACTGTTATTTTGAATGAAGAGTCATGGTGCGACACACACCCACACGCGACGGCATAACAGGTGTTGCATTGTTATATGCAAATTACACTTTCCCTCTCGAACTATAAAATTTTTGGCCGCTATGACACTACAAATTATTAAATTAAAAACTATGAATCAGTGCAATATAAAATATATTAAAAAGATATATATATACAAAAATTCATCTAGCGTATTTGTACATTAATTTCGTGTGTCTTGAAGTGAAATCTTTGCAGATAGTATCACCTTGGTATTCATTATATTAATATTTGTCGTATAAATATTATACGACAAATTTTAATATTAGATACACATCGCTGAACTGAATGTAGGTAATATTTTACACACATTACGCTTGACTCTTCAAATATTTTCACTTTAAAAATTAATATACCCGTTTCGCAAACTAACCCCTGAATTGAGAAAACCAGTTCTGTTTTTACAAACTTGCAATATTTGTGCCCCCAATATTTATACCCCTAACACCATAAGATAGGCGACGGAAAAAAATCATCCCCACTTTTTTCATCCATAGGATAGGTTCCTGAAAATGTATTTAAAACTTAATTACATCACATTATCGGTGTAATTAATGTGTATATCTCGACCGAACTACAAGCGTTCTGAGACTGTGTAATCTAAAGTTAAGAACAAAGACAGAATGGATGGACGTGAAATTAGAAGGATGCCCTTATGACTGCTGAATGCTAAAAACCTTGAGTAACTCACTCAACACTCACTCACCCTAATATCAAACATCCAATAGGAGAGAACTTAAAATAGCCACAAATATAAGTCGGACACGACAATCGGCGAGTTAATAGGCTTTGTAAAAAACCGTAATTCGACGTACGTGCGAAGTATCAATTTAAGGAACTTACCAAGTTATATTCGCAATTTTCAAAAGGGTCAAACTGGTATTCAAATGGTTCTATTTAAATATGAAGGTCGGACGGTCATTATCTATCGATTTAGTTTAGTGATGTGACCGTTACGACTATTAACGTGGGAATCGAAATAAAATACAATTTATACGAAGACACGGTAACGATTAGTTTAATAGTAAGATAGGTTTAAATTAGTGTGTAACTAGTATTATGAGAATGATTAATGTTTCTTATTTATTAATTTTTTTGTTAGAAAATTATACATCTCTACTAATGTTATAAAGAGGATTTGTTTGTTTATTTGTCTGTAATCTATAAATTCGGTAACTAAATTAAAATTACATTATTCAAAAGTAGCATAGGCATAATGCATTACGATACGTCTTATAGTAATGACGACATCGCTACAATACCGCTGACCGTCACGTGTTCGATTTCTGATCGGTGCAAATATATGTATCTGGTTTAGTATTTGTCCTTGTGAGTCTCCTTACTATAAATTGGATATCACGTAAAGCTATCCTATAGTTCTGATTGTTTTTATAAACACCAAATACGATTGTTACTCTAAGTTAATAAATTATTCGACAACCCGCAGAAGAGAAACATGGTGGATAAAAACTCTAACCCTTCTCCCATATGGGATAAAATAAATTTTGCCCAGATCTGCTAAAGCTACAGCCAATGTTTATAGGCTATTTCAGTATAATCAAGCATATAACTATACCGGAACAGTAGCTATATGTATGTGTCAACGAGGAGAAAAGACGCTCTTTGTCATAAATAAAGAAGGACGGCAGGCTTTAGTGAGGTAAATAATAGGATATTGGTGCTAAAAATATTCAATAATTTCTCTAGTAAAAAAAAGGTATTTTTTTAAATTGTACTACCAAATTAATTGTGAAGGATCCATTATTTTAACACAAACATGACTTGAAACACTAAAAAATAGTCTTTAAATATTTCAAACTCTAAATTAAAACCAAAATAAAATTGGTAGGTTAGGTACCTATTTTGTTATGACTGCATAGCAGATTTTGGTTGATATTAATTTTAAAAAAAAATTTTAATTTAAAAAATATTTTATATCTTCTTAGAAATTAAACGATTAATTTTTTTTCAATTTATAAGTCCTAAAATGGGATCGTCTTAAGCTGGAAAATATTAGTTATTAATTTAGTTAAATTGATATTACGTGACCTATCTTTGTTAAATTTTTAACAAATTCAGTGATGACAGCAATACACTTTACAGTTGTCATGGACAAATAATATATCGTATGTAGGACGCACCTGAGACAACCGACACTGACGTCATTTATGTGGAAATTAGTATACTCGTAATAGGTCGGGGAAAAAGTCTTTTGGTATTTTGTATGTATAAATTGAAGAAAAATCTATTTGATTCTACTGTTTGTATCTGGCTGGTTTTAATAGCAATAAATATATGACATTAAGAAAAAGAAAAAGAAAAAGTAAAAAACAATTTTCCGCCATTTTTAATTATTTTTCTGTCCGTCAAAATGAGTGAATCTAACGAAGAAATTCGATATATTCTAAAATTTTGTTACAAAGAATTGAGCAGAACATTTTCCCAAAATGCGAATCAAGCGGCGAAAATATTTGTAATGTTTATGGACCTAATGTAGTGTCACTACGAGAAGCACAAAGTTGGTTCAAGCATTTTCAGTCTGCGAATTTTGATGTCTGAGATGCAACTTGGTCTGGTTGCCTTCATATTGATAAACTTGACGCCATTTTTTAAAAAGTAGAGCAAGATATATTAGTAGCAGCGACATAGCCAAGGAACTGAGGATTCACCATAAAACAGTTTTGACCTATTAGAAAAAGTCTTACTTAATATTTAGGTGCCACACGAACTCACTACAAAAAACCTAATGAATCGTGTACTAATTTACGATTCTCTATTAAAACGTAATCAAACTAAACCATTTTTTTAAATGATTGATCACTGGTGATGAAAATTGAATTACCTACGACAAGAACCTGCAAAAAAGATCATTGTCAAGTGGTAGTCAAGCTCCACAAACTACAGCGAAACCCGGATTAACACGCAATACGATGATGCTGTGTGTATGGCAGGATTGGAGGAGCATTGTTAATTTTACCGCTGATAAAAACCATCGATTCGGATCTCTACTGCCAAAAACTAATGAGACTTAAGCAAGAAAATTGAAAAAAACGGCTGGAATTGATAAATAGAAAAAGAGTGGTCTTTCATCATGATAACAACAGAATACACACATACTCGTACATAAATAAAATAAATACATGTTTGGCCACATATCAAAAATCGAGAGAGCTTGATTAGGAAGTGTTATTACATTCACCATATAGTCCTGACCTTGCACCCTCAGATATTCACCTGTTTCGGTATCTTCAGAATTCTTTAGAAAGTGATAGGTTAACATCAAGAGAGGACTGTCAAAACTACTTGTCGCATTTTTTTTAAAATAAAAAATTCCAAGATTTCTACAGAAACGGGATTATGCCACCAACACCACACACACCACAATATGCATCGATGTATAATTATATCAATATGGCAACGATCTATCGAACAAAATGGCACATATATATTATAAATAAATGTAATTAAGCTTTGAAAAAAGTCTTGAATTTGTATATATTTGTATACGAAGAAACTTTTTTCCCGACCTAATATAAATTATTTTCTATTTTATAGAATAATAATATTAATATTGTTGTCTAATTAAATAAAACCTTAGTCGAATTTATATTTATTAAAAAGTTTTCAATTAAAAAAATAGAGTAGAAATATATAAATATAACATAGTTATAGAAGTCATAAATATGAATAGACATGATAATTAACTTTTTCTCTAAGCTAGACTTCTGCTTATTAATCTAGTCTAGATCTGACATATTACTGATTTTACACAAAACGATTGCTAAATGACCTAAACAACCCATGAAGGTTTCAATACAAATAAAATAAATAATAACTTTATATTTTTGGTAACAATTAACAATTTAAATTAAATTGTTTCTATTTAACTTAGTAGACTTTTTTTTTATAACTATAACCAACTGTACTATATTGTAACACTGAATTTAATTAATTTATTATCATTATTCAAACGCGAAGGCCCCTTCTAGCGTATTACGTGTTCATGTTTTTTTTTTTTTTTTTTGTAATAAATTATCTAAAGATCATTAATTATATTATAATGTGGTTAACCGTTTCTAATAATTTTGATGGTTTATATTATATAAAATCGAAAATATATACAACAAATATTCTAAAGTAGCTAGTAGTCAAACGCACATTAGTAGGTAAATCTTATTTTAAATTACACTTCGCTTAGACTTCGCGCTGCGGAATGAGTAGTTTCTCCCTCCGCGCCTCATAATCCACAAAAAACTGGTGACATGTTTCTTAGTGGCATAGAACATTCATATCATTTTTTTAATATAATTTTATGATGTTTATTTTAATAATTTTTGCAATTAATTAACATCTATTCACAGTTTAACATGATCTATTTTTGTGTGACAGAATTTTTTTTATTATTTTCATTGGACATGTGAACTTTCTATTTATTTAGCGTAAGGTTATAATAAAAAAAGAAGGGTATATTACTTTTTATAACTTATTTTAATATGCTAATTATATTCGTAATACTACTCGTACAAATATTTATTCACATCATTATCATATTAATTCAATGAATAAAGGAAATTTTGTTATCACTACACCAATTTATATTTATGTATAATATTTGGAAACCGAATTTCATATTTTTAATTTTAACGTAAATAAAAGCGACAGCAACTACAAAAAACTAATGCAGATTAGATTACAATAAATTAATGTACGTCGTTTCTTATTTGATCATGTTCCACAGACACATTAACAAATACAAGAATTTTTTTTTTTGAATTTTATAAAAATGAAATCTCATAAACCTAATTTTTAACCTGTAAATATAACTATTACACAAGTACCTACTTTGTTTATGTTGTGTTGTGGTGCAACCACAAAAAAAAAGTATTTACAGCTAATTAAATCTGCCCACGTAGTGGCGCAATTGGTCCGCCTCCACGCTAACGCTTAGATCATTTTAATTAATGAAATGAAGACAGAACGTTTTTATTGCCATTTGTTTTATTGAACCTTTATTATATTTTATTTGTAAAAGTAATTACCTTTACCGTTTTATACTTTTTATACTTATTTAATTACAATATAATTAAATATATATTTTTTGCCTTTCGATGTTTTCATCTAATATCTACATATTACTAGGTTGTATAAGGTAATATAAATTATGCTTGTCATGACATTTTATATATTTTTACGACCGTTCTGGTGTTCGCGTAGTTGCCTCAAAGCTGCGTGCCGGCGGTCGCGGGTTAGATTCCCACTAGGGACAGATATTTGAATTTGTACAAATATTTGTTTCCGGTCTGAGTGTATGTCCTTATGGGTCTCCCCACCGCGCCTCAGAGAGCACTTAAAACTTTCAGTCCCGGTTGTTATCATAGACACCTGGTAGTGATTGTTACTCATGGTAGGGTAATTAACCGCCAACCCGCAGTGGAGCAGTGTGGTAGATTAAGCTCCAACCCTTCTTCTATATGGAGAAGAGGCCTTCACTCAGCAATGGGTGGTTTACAGGCTGATACAATATAGTACAGACATTTTAGATTGATTTATGTCAACGTTAACTGAATCACTAAAAACATATTTTATGTAATTTTTTAATACAAATATTAAAATAAATATCTAGTTAAATTTCTCTGATAATAACTAATACACATTTGTCTTTATAATTTTTTGTTCTCAAACTGTTCGTGTTGATATCTATTAGGTGACATTTCGTAATATCTATACTAATAGAAAATGCGATTTCCTCGAGCAAGTTGCTGCGTGCGCGTAACAAGCGCTCGTCAACACCTACCGATAGCATCGCTATGACTGGCTGGAAATTATTCCGAATCGTAATTACGACGATTATTCACGGCTGGCCGGGGGCGGCAGCCATTTTTCAACAGTCACCGTTCTTAATTATGAGCCACGCTGGACGGCTGTCGAAGCTTTGAGCTGCGCCGTCACCTCGGGCCGACTTTGCTTTGCTAGCCGTATTCCGTTGACGGAGACGGCCCGTATTCTTAAGACTTTCGATATTTTCTACTGTTATTATACACCATACCATTCGTTTGTTGTAAATGTTAAAAAGTAGTTCTGATTTTGATTCTGATTTATCGATAATCATAATATCACTAAGTAAATTATATATGTACGAGTACACAATAGTAGTTAGTCAATAAAGATAAACTACTGATTCTATAATATTAAAAGCAATTATATTAAGTACTAATTTATTAAATAATTTTATTTAAAAATTAAATAATACCTAAGAAAAAATATAAATGTCGAATGTTTTGAAAATATACCATAAGATGGAACTCCACACGAGAACTTGACTAGTGTTTATTTATCGTTTTTGAAGGCTTTGAGAAGACAGATGGAATGCTGTTTTTTATTCGACGAAGAGGTGTAAAATAGGAAAAACAAATTTTAACATGGTATTTGATTATATGACATAATTTTGTATTCATTTTTAAGACGAAAGCTATCAAAATATATTTTTAACCGTCATAATCATCTTTTTCACAGTATTAATATAGCATTTTAAATCTAAATTATTTCCTGTTCAACTGAAGATCATTGTTAAATATCCTGTCATCTATATACCAAGCTTACCTTACTTTTGAACTATAAAAGCATCTCTTTATACTACATACCAAAGACATTTTTTTTTTAAACACAAACACACACACGGTCGTCTGTCCCTAAGGTAGGCAACTTAGGTAATGCCTGTGTTTTAGGTAACAGCCGACTGATATACATTTTTTTTAATAAATATAAATATAAAACGTATATTACACCCAGACTCGGGGCGGGAATCGAACCCACAACCCTTGGAGCAGAAAACAGGGTCACTGCAAACTTCGCCAACGGGTCAGTCAAATATATATACCTACCTTACAATTAAGAAAATTATTTTGTACCTCAATATCAGCTCTGTGTCACATTGAAGTTCAAATGGATAATAAATCAAAAAGTAGATAAGTTGACTAATTACAAGTACCTAAAAACAGGCAGTCGACCATTCTGGTGTAGTGGCGCGAGTAATTGCCTCAAGTCTCAACGCCACGCGCCGGCGGTCGCGGTTTTGATTCCCGTTCGGTACAGATATTTGTATTTGTACAAATATATGTTACCAGTCTGGGTGTATGTCCTTGTGGGTCTCCCCACCGTATCTCGGAGAGCACGTAAAGCCGTCGGTCCCGGTTGATATCATTGACACCTAATAACGATCGTTACCTATAGTAGGGAAATTATCCACCAACCCGCAGTGGAGCAGCGTGATGGGTTAAGCTCTAACCCTTCTTCTATGTGAAGAAGCTTTCTTTCATTCTGCCTTCGCTCAGCAATGGGTCGTTTACAGGCTGTACAGTACAGTACAAAAACAGCCAGGCCTCGTGACGTCAAACAAGCCTATTTATTATATTTAAAATAGGATAACAGCACGATTAAAATTACTACCACGCAAGAAACGACTTCTAGATTATAATTGAAATCGCCGTTTGGTCATGATTGTAACACGTACAGTTGTGGAAAAAAATCGTTTGGAAAGGAAATATGTTAAGACGTTCGTTTAAACAATATTATTTTTTTAGCGCGTATGTATTAGAAATTTATTTCATCCATTCCATCAATATATTAGTGTCCCGATATTATTGAATAAATGTAGGTTCATATTTTATAAATCGACCTCTAACCACTTTAACTATTTACCATTAAATTAATTTTAGAACGTAAATATACTTATATATGTAGGTAGGTATTCAAATAGAAGCAAAAACTGTATTATTAACATTGGCCAGTACCTATTACATATTAATATTTTTACCTAGCAAAGAAAATAGTAATGCTATGACAAGTGATATTTTATAAACACACGTAATACAGTATTTATTTAAAGTAAATATAAGAGAACGGTATTATTATTTATTTATTTTTAAATATTTGACATGCAGTTTCCACTCGAATGTACATGGCGGTTCCCGGGCGTGCTGACGCCGGCGCGTCTAATCGGCGTTTATTGGAGAAAACCGATTACTCTCCGACCAAAACCGTTTCGACATGTCACCAATGGGATTGACGAATTCTACTGAACCGCTGGAGGCCGTTATTTTAATTAAATCTTTCGACTCTTGTTCTGTAACAGAGTAGGTACATGCTTTCGACATTTACGAAAACCTTTAAGCATTAATAGTTTTTTCGTTAGGCTTGTATTGCAAAATTAACTGTCAATCTTAATGTTAAAAGTAATGCTTCGCTATTTGGGTTATTATTCTCTTGGGTAACAAACTTAATTTAACTAACGAAATAATAATTAGTAAATAAGAGTAATAAGAAATAAAAAAAATATATGGATTATTAGGTAATCAACACGAAACTTTTACATTTTATGGGTATTTCAGTAAAACATAAAATACAGTATCAATAATGTTAATATCCCTAAATATATTTAAAAAATTAAATGAAAGCCTAATTAAATTGATATTAGTTTAGTTAATTAATAAATTGGCACACATACACAAAATTATAATACGATAGGCCGTACCTGGCAGGCGTGAGCTGCGTGACGAGCGCTTTCTTGTGAAATCTACAAAAAGTAAATTATATCGACGGAATCGATTGTTTGATTGATGATGAGTGAGCATTTTTTAATTTATTTCGAGAATTCGTCCGCGCCTGTTGGGGTCAGACCTCTTAATATTAGGTAGATCAACGGTTCTTTCACGTGAAATGTCTAGGCTGTATATCATTTATTTATAGACACATAATTATATTTAAAAAAAACGTTACAACATTCAAAACCTCCATTACTTTTTAGCTGGTTTTTGCTACGTTACTACTCTTTAAACAGATCTATTTTAAAAGCAAGATATTAAAAAAAAGATTACATCAAAATATATACAAAAGAAAATTTTCAAAATCGTTTTAAGACTTTTATTATGAACCTTAACAGACAAAATTGTTAAACTCCGTAATACAAAATCCCAGTTGTTTTATTGTAACAGAACGTTCTTCTTAACTTGAAATGAAAGTAGATACGAGTAATTACTCGATGACAAAAAATAGACAAATAAAATACAATACCGCTTTAAAAGCGAGCAAATAACGAACAAACAAATTAAATTCGATTAAAACTTTTCCTGTTCAATTCGACGGAACCTAAAATAAAAATATAACGGTTGAGTCGCCAGGTTTTATTTTTTACTAACATAATTTTTTGGCTCAGGTGTCTGTGGTATCTATTAATATTAATTGACGTTTGTGAAATTTTTGACTCTAATATACTAAGAACAATGACTGTGCATTGTTGCGTCGTAATTACTGCGCGCTCGATTTCTTTAACAAAAAACTCTAAAGTGTTTTTACTACAACTTTTACTAGATTCCTATAATACTTTTACGAATTAGAATTTGTATAATTGAAAGAATCTTCGCATTGATGATTCCTTATTGTATTAAATATACTGCTCAAAATTAGCTTAATTAACCAGCAATAATTAAAATAATACGCAAGACTTTTTTGATTGAACAAGGTAATCTTAGGACAAACAACCCGGTCGGGACTATTCAGAGGTGAGCCGGACAGTCCCCATGGAGGAGAAGTTTGGCCTTTTCGCCGAGGCCAAACTGTCGCTGGAGGGATCCTTTTGCCTGCAGACCTGGGACCCTCCAATTAAAGCGGCTGAAGGCAGGGGTTTAGTACGATATTGCACCCCAAGTGCTGAGTCCGACATAGGTCTAGGACTGCCTACCGGGCGTCCTGGATATCATCCGTAAATGGATTCCCTTGCAACAAAATAAAAAGCTAGCTACGATAGAAGACATAACAAAAAACTTTAACCAAAATAACAAGTAATGCAATAGCACGGGTGAAACAGCGAGGGATGTCTTGTATATTAATAATGGAGCGTCGATAGTTCCGTTCCATTTTACAGCTAAACATGTTTCGACGATAGTTACAACCGCTTTAACAACCGGATCTAACGTTCCTATAAAGATAAATAATATACATATACGATGACTGAAAAAAAAGTATCATAAAATATTTAAAATTAAAGTAATTAAATTAGTTTTATTTATTTATACCGCACTGGTGTAGTGGTGCAAGTACCTTAACGCGTTAGATTCCCGTTTAGGGCAGATATTTGTACTTGTACAAATATTTGTTTCTGGTTTGAGTGTATGTCTTTGTGGGTCTCCACACCGTGCCTCGGAGAACACGTATGGTCTTCGGTCCTCGTTGTTAGCATAGACACCTGATAGCGATCGTTACTCAGAGCAGCGGTGTGAATTAAATTCCAACCATTCTTCTATATGGAGAAGATTTGTTGAGCAGTGGGACGATTACAGACTGATTTAAGTCAGTTTAGTTCATTTGGACTATTCGTTATTGTAGTTCAGTGATTCCCAAAGTGGTCTATATCGACCCTTAGGGGTCTAGGACAACCTGCAAGGGGTCTACGTTAGCGAAAAAAAGAAGACTCATAATTAAAATACAATATTTTTTTATTGATTAATTAAATCAGCCTGCTGATGTAAACGTTTTTAAACCTTAGAAGGTAGAATGGAAAATCCACCACCACATCAGCCGTTTTTTTATTTTTTATATATATATATATAAGTGTATGTCCACGGGCTCATTTTGCCCATGCCGTTTTTATTCTAGTTAGTTCTTTTATTTTTTTATTTAGGTACCTAGTACAATAGTAGCTGCTTACATTAGTAGTGTGGGTCACTATATACTATCAGCCGTTGAATATCCACTAGTGAATGTAGGCCTCCCTCATCATCTCTGTTTTGCCAATACTCGCCACTCTTGACAGGCGTGTTGAAGAGCCCAATATTATGTTGTGGCAGGATCTGGTAAAATACTGCACACATAATACAATCTCACTATGTTTTTTGTCGCTTATTTTAATAATCACGGATGCGCATGCACGCAAGATCTCTCTTACTTTGAAAAAAACACGAATTGGTTTTTAAATTTCAATAGAATAATAGTAATGATTACTAATATTTTATTTTAAAAATAGTTATTTTTTGTACAGGTACATATAATTGTAGCAATAAAATAAAAAACAATAATTATTAACACATAACTTGATTTATCTATACCTATTAATAAAAAATGTTCATTCTTTAAGTTAGAGGAAAAACAAAGTATAATAAATACACAGTCAGAGTTACTTTTACAGAGTTTTTAGGGTTCCGAACCCAAGGGGTAAAACGGGACCCTATTACTATGACTCCGCTCTCCATCCGCTCGGCTATCACCAAGCTGTATCTCATGAACCGTGATGATTAGAAAATTGAAATGTTCACAGAAGATATATTTCTGTTGCCGTTATAACAACAAATACAAAAAAAAAACAATAAAAAAATATTTAAGGGGGCTCCCATACAGCAAACGTGATTTTTTTATCTCGTGTTTGCTCGATATTGATACCGGCAACAGGTAGACACTTGAAATATTCACATAATATTTAGTTATATATTCACTTTAAAATTAATAATTAAATTAAAATAAAACAAAATACTTAAGGAGTACCATACAACAAAAGTGATTTTTTTGTCGTTCTTATAGATAATGGTACGGAACCCTTCGTGCGTGAGTCTGGCTCGCACTTGGCCGGTTTTTGATTTTTTTTTTTATCTTTATTACTTTCGGCACTATTGATCTTTAAAATGATACTAAAATTTCTTTGTGTAATAAAATGCCGAATGCCTACAGGCAATTCGGCATGTTTTACTTACCTTTAATAAAAATTAAAAAAAATATCTCGACCCCTGAAATTTTTTACCAAATACTATCTTCGAGGTCGAATTCCGAAAAATCACCTCTTAGTTAACCACAAACTTAGAAAATTTTACAGATTTCATGTTTATTTATTTATTTATACTTTATTGCACAACACAAATTGAATGGTACAAAAAGCGGGCTTAATGCTAAAAGCATATATTCTACCAGCCAACCTTAGGACGTACAAGAGTTATGTTTCTCTAATGACGAATTTTACTTCTTAAGGATTTTGTTAGATTATTCAACTCTTTGCTTTCTTCTTTATCTCTCTCTCCTTATACGTCTAAAATGATATTCTACCTTCGATAATTTAAAACTACTTCCTGGAACACTTAGTACACCTATACACCTAGTTTTGCTTCGGAGACATAGAACACATAATAAATAGTCCAAGTTACAATACCATCTGGTACTTTTCTGTCATGTCCAATAGTGTATATTAATAAAATAATAAAAATCTCCGCTTTTTTACTCCAAGACTAACGGAATGAGTAGTCCTTAAAATGTCTAATTCAGTTATTTAAATCACTGTGTCGCGGCACTTTTGTGTGCCGCCAAATCCTTAAAGTTTGCCGCATTTTAGAAATATATGTAACAAAAATCAATAATTTAATTAAAAAATAAAATTTACTAATTAATTTAATAGGAATAAATATTTAAATCCATAAAAAATATTAATTAAGTTTTGTCAAGCGTTATTTTTTTAGAGTCATATAGGGTAAAGTGCCCATTTTCTGATACTCGCAGAGTGAAGACTGAGATCATATTACGATAGTTAAAATAATATGCAATTGGAATAATAATTAGCAAGTTCTGACACTGACATCGGCCTAGTTTCTAACACTCATATGTCGTAGTATTGTCTCCCGTTTAGATTATGTATTATCAGGTTTAAATAAACTATAATTAAATATTCATTTAATTAAATTAATTAAATATTTTTGACGGCCAGCTGGTCGAGTGGTCAGGCAACTGGACACCTTACGTGGGCGGGGCACATAGCTCGTAGAACTGACGGCCGATGGAGCAGAAAGGTTCTCGAGTGGGGACCAAGTGCCGGCAAGCGCAGCGTCGGACGTCCACGAGATGAACAGACGACTTGAGAAGAGTCGCCGGAAGTCTTTGGATGGAGGCTGCCTCAAGCCGGTCGCTCTGGAGGGCTATGGGGGAAGGCTATGTTCAGCATTGGTTATCCAATGGCTGATATGATGATGATGATATATAATAGTTAAATTAACAGCTTTAAACTTATCTTTTAATTTGTGTGCCGCTAAATTTTGAAATCGTTAAAAGTTTGCCTCGAAGTTTAAAAAAAAAATTATTAAACACTGGTCTAATATTAAGATTCATCATCAAGAATTTCACAGTATATTTACCAAACGTCTTTAAGATCATGTTATTTACAAATACAGGTATTACAGTGATATGTAGTGTGATATGTAGGTATAATTCGATTACAAAAAATCAAGATTCTTAATTTAATAACTTTTAATATTAATTTAAAATAAATCATTTAATATACACAGTACATAACATTCATGTTTTTACTGGTCTGTAACCTAAAAATAGATTTTATTCTGTTCTTTTTATTATTTAAATTTCTTGATTGAAAATGTTTTATTCATAGTTTTAAAATAATACGAACGTAGCGAAGTCGAAATTTTCTAGTGGATCTTATCCGAAGGAAATTGAAATTTCAAAAGTTAAGTATTCAAAATTCATTTCGTGCTAAAAAATTTAAAAAAAATATTAGGAGACACGTTTATTTCCCAATCGTCAGTGAAACTACGTAGAAAGTTAAATTATAAAAATACTTCTTCCTAAAAGAAACCTTAGCTCGATAATTATATATATATATATAGTACTTAAGTAGATTAAATATGAGAAGAACTCTACCAATACTCTAATACATATATGTTTTTTTTTTTTTCACTATAAACACGAACTTGAAACTTTGTTTTATTACGTAAAAGTGATGTTTTTAGGACTACTGGATTGTTACGAATACCTGAATTATTATTTGTATTTAAGCTTACAGATATAGGCAACAATGATGCTTATAAGAAATTTAATGATCATTTTATACATCAAAACAATATGATCACACTTCCAAACTAATATTATAAATGCGAAAGTAACTCTGCCTGTCTCTCGGTCTGTTACGTTTACGTAAAACGGCTACTAACTATTAATGAAACACAGGCAACGTCGCGGGTAACAGCTTGTACATTATTTTAAAAAAAATGAAGATTGATTGATGTTTACCAGTTTTTATGAAAACTACTGAATCGATTACGACAGATATAGATATCTGAAGAACTGGATTTATAATTAGACTTGAAGTTTTAGTACAGAATACCTTCGGAATCTTAAGTAAAGCAGGTAATATCGTAGCGCCAAAAAATTAGCACAATGTAAATGACCTTAATTGAAACGAATTTCTTATAACACATATTAATATTATTAGTTAATTCGTATTGACTTTATTCTAGCACACACACATGGACTACAATACAATAGATGTTCTTAATTATATATTAAAATTAAAATACAAGTTTATTAATATATTTTGCTCCTGATTTCATGCAAATTAATAAAGTATAAATTACTACCATAAATAATAAAATTAAATAATTCAATTTGAAATATCAATTAACAAATCTATAAAATGAATCATAATACAATTAAGTTAACATTAAATGTTATATTAAAGTAATCATATAATAAACGATTTATATGATTTATTTAAACATTTAATTTCAAAACATGTTACAAAATTAATTAATATTATGATATTACTTAAATACCACTTAACATAAGATTATCTTATTGACCTTCACATTTAAATAACGAGTCCAGGAAACAAATTAATATAGTTAATATAATATGTAACAATAAAAAAATCTCAAATTAGTTTTATTTCATTATTTAAAAAAGTAATCGTTTTGTTATATTTTTAATTAGTTGTATTTTTTTATTTATTTTCTTAACTTTATTTTACATTTTATTATACGTACAGAAATATATAAAGACATCCATATGTCATTAAATACAAGTATAAAGGATGTGCATAAGCACTCATTCAATTTCTGTCTATAATCGTTCAATATGGATGTCCTGGAAGAAATCTCTTCTAAGGTTATCCTTACGAACGAAGGACGATTTATATATTTATTAACGATATATTTTTAGGAACGATTACAGACAGAAATCTATATACAAAAAAAAACAAGTTTTATTTCACTAAAACATAATTAATAGGATTGGTAATATAATAATAAAGAATTATTAAAAAGGGATTCGTGCACTCTTACATTATTACGGTTGACTTAAATTTTGGTAAAAGACCAAAAAATTATGATGTCTCACTCTCTCGCTTACACTCGTTTATTTCTACTATGATAATATTAAATAAATAAATAAATAAATAAACGTCTCTCACTCAACGGCCCCCAGTAGGATGTGAATCCTGTGTCGGGAGTCCGGAAACACACAGTACACAAGCAAACGCCCGGACCACGACAAACATCTGTATGGCCTATACAAATATTTGTCATTTAGGGGATCGAACCCGCGACCGCTAGCGCATCAGTCAGTTACTTTTACCACTGCGCCAACGCGTCGTGAAATCTATACAAATAATAAATCTGTTAAAACCTCCGTTTTATTAATACACTATATATCATCAAGAATAAATTTCAATAGCGCGTTTTTTTTCGTATCAGCGCCATCTCTTATCGTGTTTTTCTTTGTTCACGTATCACGAAAAAAGTACAAAACAAATGTAAATAACTTTAATACATAAAAATTAGACATAACTCACAGTATAATTTAGTTTTTGTTTCATTGTAATTAAATTAAAAAATAAATATTTAAGAAAATAGAAATAGGTACCTACGCCGCCAACGCCATCTGGTCTAAGGAATCTTAAAAACTCACAAAACTTATTTTTGAGTTATTATTTTGCTAAACTTAAAAGTTTACTAAATATGTCGGATAGGAATAGAAATCGTTTTAATATTTTAGATAAACATCATTTTCAATTAATATAGGTACTATTATGTTAAATGTCACTAAATATAAAAACGACATTCTACTATTATACGATAGATGGCGCATGTAGGTGATAAAAAATATAAATTTATAATTTTTAAAATTTTAGTTAAATACCCGTGCGAAGCCGGGGCGGGCCGCTAGTAATATAATAAAGTTAAAGTTTGTAGGTAGGTAGATACCTATATATATACAACATATATTTGCTTATAAATTCGGTAATCGCAAGAGTTTTTAGTTCTATATTTAAAAAGTCTGGTGGTGGTGTTCGCGGATTCGATTCCCGCTTGGGGCAGATGTTTGTACTTGTACAAATATTAGTTTCTGATCTGGGTGTCCTTGTAGGTCACTCACCGTGCCTCGAAAAGCACGTAAAGCCGTCGGTCCTGTTTCTTATCACAGACACCTGATAGCGTTCGTTACTCAGTGTAGGGAAATTATTAGCCACACTGGAGCACTATGGTAGATTAAGTTCTAACCTTTCTCCTATATGAAGAAGAGGCCTTGGCCCAACAGTGGGACGTTTACAGGCTGATGCAGTTCAGCTAGTTCATTGGGTAAATAGTCGAATCAACAACAACATTTAATAAAAAGTTTAAAACATGAAATAAAAAACTTATATAGCTTTAAATAAGAATCATAATCGTTTATAAGCAGTGTTTTGTTTAACGAGAGGTATAAATTTAAAGGGGCGAGAGCACGTGATTGATCATCGAGTTCATCGAAGTCGTCACGTTAACTCGTAACGTTATTTACGATATTTCATTATTTATCAGCACCTAGTATAGCTTCACATAAATATTGACCTATTAGAAGAATAAGATACGATAGAAGCGGCACTTGTTAAATTATAGATAAAAATAATATATTAGACCGTGTCTCTTAACGTTTAACCTATATCTATGTACATGTAATAAAAATGGAAATTTGTCACATGTCTGTCCATTCCAATATTTCGTAAAGAAAATAATTACTATTGAGTTTACAAATATCTGACTGTTTGTCTGTAAATGCATAATTGCTAAATATTATTTTTATGTTAAAATACAATACTTCGTTCAAAATAATACTTTAATATAACAAAAAAAAAACTATATATGATTAGGTATCTTTTTAATCAGCGCAAAAAAATATATGTTTCAAATTGGACCTACAAAAGTCGAGATGAACACTTTCGAACAAAAAAAAAACTCTATTTAGCTTAGTAATAATAATACAGAGGGGTATATAAAGTTTTAAAATTTATTTTTATGCTCGTTTTTAAGACAATTTGTTTTAAGTTTTATATGATACCTATAAAACTTAATGGTACTAAAATAAATGCAGTGCTGTAGGCCGTGAAAAGACTTTTTTTTTTATTTATTAGTTCGGTGCTTATTTTTTTCTTTCTTTGTTTATTTTTATTTACGAAAATTCTTTTCCTTCATATTATACGTTAATTTGTATATCCAGTACTACACAGTAAGTAGTTTCTATAAATTAAAGTAGAAAATATATAATCAAACTATAGGTACCTACGATCTCAAGATGCGAAATTAAATATTTTTATTTATAATTTCAAAGAAAATTATAAAATAAAACTTAAAAACTTCTCAAAAATTAATTCATTTTTATCGCTTTAATTTGCATATATATAATTGTGTCATATTAAAGTCTTCGACCAAAACATGTCCATTCTAGTGAAACGTGTTCATCACGCAAGCCAGGTAGCGGACCGATGCGTGCGTGTTATTAAGATTGTAATTTTAAATGAGCCCTTGTTTTAATTGAGTTATGGCCAGTGTAACGCCTGTTAACTGATGTGTTATTTCGACTTTCCTAATCCTAATCGTTTAAAAGTTTTTTACATACTAAACTTACTACGCTGTTTCACCCGCGATGAATTAGGTCACTTATGTTGGTTTATATCGTGTTTTGAGTAAACCCTTTCTTAAAAAGACTATATAATTTACAATTAATTTAACATTAAAGTTGTCACTTATAAGATTATTTATAATCAAATCAAATCAGATTTTTTTTTATTCTAACTCTTCTACGCTTCTAAAGCACTTTTGAACGATATTTTACAGAGCATATGTAACAAATTAATTATAATTAATTTAAAACTACCACCGATTCATAATGTAGATTCTGCTTAGATGACTTAGTAAGAAATTCAACAGTTACTGTTTTTAAAAGCAGACAATACATTACTTAAACATTCTAAATTCAGTCATAATAATATGTCCTGCTTAAATGCCGGCAACGCTAAATCTTCTACACATCTTTGTAAATTGACTAATAAAGACTTTTTAAATATATTAATTGGCAATTGTATTTTTATTTTTTGTATGATTTTATTATTTATGCGAATATCTTGACCTAGAAAGTAAACGATTTTTTAGCGAAGTCGGAAAAAAAGGAGTTACAATTATTTTATTATTCTTCTCGTGTTTATACCTTTATTACTGTTTTTTTTAAATCTATATAATATTATAAATATACATTATATTGTTATAAATATACTGTGACACAATTGTAAGTATATCTAACTTATTAAAAACATCTAAAACTCTAAGATCATAAATACCGCGAATTTCCCTTATTGGCAGAATAAAAAATACTCTGTCAATATTTGTAGCGTTACTTTTACTTTTTAGCGGATATTTTTCATTTTTCATGTATAACGATCGCTATCGGATGTCGTACAACCAGGACAGATGGCTTTACGTGCTATCCGAGGTACGGTGAAGAGACCCACAAGAACCCAGACCAGAAACAAATATTTACACAAATACAGATATCTGCCCCGAGCGGGAATCTCACCCGCGACCACCAGGGTTGAGGTGACTATTCACACCACTACACCACGGTTGTCACACTTGGATTTTAATAAGTTCTGCTAGATGCACAGGTATGAAATAAGTTACGATTTTATTTATATAGACAAAGTTAATGAAATCGAAAAGCAGTAATCATAAAAATGACATATTATGATATTTCACAAGTCCGCAGTCGTTAATTCAGCAGATTACATGCCGTGAAACAATACGTTCTCACGGAGTAACGTACGTTTATTTTGGACGCGCGCTGCCCACCTGTAATAACGTAATGATATTCTGTTTCATTGTAACGTAAGGGAATAACTTCTCACGGAAACTAGTTGTTTCAGATGTGAGAAATATCAATAAATACGATTGCATGTTTTCGAAATTCATGATTTCACTTTATCGTTCTAATAAAACTGTTTTCCAAAACGAATCCGAAAATAGTGAGTCGTCCAAACACAAATTTGGTTTTGCTAATTGAAGTAATGACTTTATTTAGGGAACAGTTCTAGTGTAGTGGTGCGTGTTGTTGTTGTTAGTTTGTTGTTTTTAGTTGCCTTAACGCCAGCGATCGCGGTTTCGATTCCTGTTTCTAGTCTGGTTGTATGTCCTTATAGGTATCTCCACCTTATTATTACTCTCCACGTTATTCATGGTAGGGAAATTATCCACCAACCCGCAGTAGATCAACGTGGTAGATTAAGCTCCAACCCTTCTTCATTGTGGATGAGAGGCTTTTGCCCAGCAGTGGGTTGTTAATAAAAACACATTCATGATTTTTATATTACTACCTGTACCAGCGACTTTATATTATGTGACGCCATACCTTTAAATAAGCCTGTAAGGTAAAGTATGTACACCAGCTTAAGATGAGCCGTACGTTCAAAGATTTACATTTCAGGTTCCAATTTATTTTTACATAATACTTTTTTGCCACCATCGACGTTCCTGCTCTTATTGAGCCTACTGGAATTAGTCGCGATGATGGCAAGAGGCCTGATGGTTTAACGCTGGTTCCCTGGGAAAGGGGACGGGCGCTTTTATGGGACGCAACCTGCGTCGATACATTACCTCCTTCCCATATCAGGGAAACGGCTGTAAGAATGGGAGCCGCTGTGGAGAAGGTTGAAATGACTAAACGGCACAAATATTCGTCACTTATCCAAAGTTATGTTTTTGTGCCGTTTGCAGTCGAAACACTTGGACCTTGGAGTAGCAGTGCTAAAAATTTTCTAAAAGAATTAACCCCACAACTCATAGCCTCCACTGGTGACAAGAGGGCTGGTGCATTTTTTGCCCAAAGAATCGGAATTGCGATTCAACGGGGAAATGCTGCTAGTATTCTTGGCACCATTCCACGCGGACATGATTTATATCAAAACTGTTTGTAAATAATTATTTTAAGTTTTGAATTGTAAATATGTACAATATTGTAAAATTTCTGTAATAAATATATTTAACTTTCTAGACTGCGGTCTATAATTTCTGGACCAACTAACTAAACAGTGAAATATTTACGGGGCAGTTATTATATCTCCTTTCTAACAAAAAAGGCATTAATAGAATCAGGCTACGCGTTAATAACTAAGTACACATTTTGTCTTTCGTTACCTGTCCCAAGAAAACCGTCCTGAATTTTGCAATAAAAGAGTATCTAGTAGCCTAACTATTAATTTAAATTATATGCATTTTTATTTAACTTCATTATGTAGTTGTGGCGTCATGGCAAATAAATTATATCATTAGCCTTAGTATCGGTTAAACTTTAAAGAGTGCCCTCCAAAAATGTTTTTTTAATATTTTCACTGTACAGAATTTGGCCTGTAACAATTTTGATATAAGTATAGATACATGTATAAGAGTTATCATATTAATTTATTGCAAAAAATAAATTATACAAATTTATCGTTGCAGGTATTTCCTTAAAACGTTCACTATTTGCATAACCGAAAAACCGAGACGTCATTTAATAAATCACCGAATGAAATATTGGTGGACGGTCGAGCGGCGACCTCGCTTCCGAAACCCATCAGAGATGGGCCAGCAGAAACAAAAAGGCGCTGCCGCCGGTGCACTTCCGATTGCACTGCCAGCGCTGCCACCGCTGAAAAATTACTAGTGAGCTAATACATTATGAATGCTTGGTGTACTGTCCCGTTTGAATTGCTGCTCGAGTAATTATTACTGTGGTTCATTTTATACGAATTTCGAATGTCCATACACGAATATATTTAATTGGAATAATCGATATTCTCATAGATTCTTTTTATGGACAATGTATACGCTTATACAACAGGCTCCCAGAAAACGTTCAAAAAGCTTCTATTGCCAAATATAAATTTTTTTGAAAGAACGTTTGTGTACCTACTAAAGGATACTATTCGATAAAAGATTTTCTAGAAGACAGTACGCCTTGGGAATGATGTGATCGCCGCCAGGCTATTTCAACTTATAGAGAATTATTGTTAATTTCAATTTACATTAACATTACATTAAACATTTATAAATACACATTATATATTATAATTACATTAAACATTCATAACATTAATAATATTACTATATTAGTCCCGCTGAGTTTCTTTCGCCAGTTCTTCTCAGGTCAGAGACTTCTTCTTTCCGAACTGGTGGTAGATTCATGACGTTCAGTAAATAACTTGTAATAATTTTATGCTGAATAAAATATTTTGATTTTGACTTTGATACTCTTACTTCGCGAATTACCAACATTATTGAGAATGCTGTCTTTCGAAATTTTAAAACAACCCATACAAGATTATAAGCGAAGTAGAAAATGCATTTTAGTAGGTATTAAAGGGTTAAGTAGGTAGTAAAAGTAAGCATTAGGTAGTAAAGGTAATTTATTTTTGAAACATTATTCATCACTATTTACTATAACGGATAACCTAACTACATATTCAATCTTATTAAAAGCATTTTGTTCGGCCCTGTTCAATGAGTTTGATAGTTGGAATACCATTTTTTTTATATCGATTAGGTATTTACTTTTCAAAATAGGGAGGCTGTACATCAATATTTTTATAGTTTTTAATCTTATAATCTCACGCGATCTCTTATAAGGTAACTTGTACAAGATCCATCTCACAAAATAAATATAGGTATATATCAAAATGGCATGAAATTTGTTTTAAATTGAATAACTAAATTGAAAATTGAGTTGATTTGATTATTCAAAACATAATTATGTAAAACACTAGCACAGCACATTAGTTTTACTTTAGTGTGTAATTGTGTAATAAGGTAACTAAGCGCCATCTATTACTATAATAGATATATACCTATACAGTGTAGTACTTCAAACTGTTGTACTTTTACGTAAAAATAAAACCCAAACCAAAATAACTTTTTTTTTCGTGTACCGAATTTAGAAAAAAAAAATATTATTATTATTTATTAAATGCTATAAAACATTATTTTATATAGCATTATTACTATTTTTTTGGTCACATTTAAATATATTTATTTACCTATTCTTCTCTAAAACCGTTCATAATACAAAATTCAAATTACAATAACTTTTGATAGAATGAAGCGATTTTGATAAAATAACTTAACAAAAAAAAACTGGATAAATACATACACCCGAAATTTACAATTTTATTATATCTATAACTTACACGTGGTTAAAAATAAATTAAAAATAGGTTGTACCCACTAAATTTATTGTTATAAATCAAAGACATTAGACGGTCCAAAGACATTAGAAGAGATAAATATATTAGCTGTAACACTCAAAAAGAGATATTTAGTTACATGTACGTAAGTATATACATACGTAAATCGTTATTTCGTTTCGTATTAAATTATTTTTGTACGACAATACAAATGATAACCGTAACGATTGCAATTTGTCAATGTACCGAGTCACGAGTACTAAAAAAGTCCTAATGAGCTGACGCACCGAAAAATTTTCCTCCATAATGGATGCACTAATTCAGTTAAAGAATAACAAGATTCATCTAAGTGATGTCCTTCAAACCTTCCGAGAAGTTGATGCGTGGTTGCTTAGTGAAAAATTATACAATTACAACTTTGTTGCCGTGACGTCGATTCACTCGGGAACGAAATGGGGTCTTTTTGTTTTCGCCAGACTCACGGGCCGAGTCAAATTAACTCGGCGACTATATTTGTTTTCTCTAGCTAAGTTAACATGTGTTTTGACATTGTCTTTATTGTCTTACTTTTTTTTTGTTTAAGGTTATAAATTATTTTTAAATAATAGGAGACAAGTGAGGACGTAACTAACGTCGTCGCTGACATATTTTATACAATGACCCAAGTTGATAAATTAATATAAGCGAAAAAACAATTTTATGTTTTTATTCTTTGCTAGTCGTCGCATATGCTGTAAAAATACTGCTTAAAAACATCTTAAAAATAATTTAATCTCAGATTTAAACTGGTAATCATCTATCATACAATAATATCTTAATACATGCTTAATACAGTAATATCTTAAGTAGGTAAACTGTATTTTTTACAAAATGTTGAATAAAATAATAATAATAAATTATAAGTTTATGAAACTTTAAACCCTTCCTTGTTGTTAGTTATATGCTTACTTGACCCGTGACTGATACATTTTTGTATAAAATTTTAATAAGGTTTATATATTATAACACTTTATATATCAGTATACATGTTATATGCAACAAATGAACTTTATACACCTACAATCGTATCTTAAAAGCCATTTGCATTTAAGAAACGATTTTCAAAATTTACATTGTAACTTATGAGTAAATACTGAAGACTAATGCCCACAGTAAAGATTTTTAAGAGTAAGCTATAACAATATAGCAATCCTGGTTACGTTTAATGTCTTCCAATTACAGTCTTCACTCGTTTTAACGATTTGTTCGAACATTAACTATTCCAATTTTATGTTTGCTTCGAACCTGATGCGAAATGCCTCGACTGTGTTTATGTTTTTCAAATAAATATTCAAAACGTAATTATATAAAATACTAGTGTTTCAGTTTAAGTGCCAATAAAAAACAATTTAGATTTCAACAAAGGCACAAAGCGAGGAGGTGCTATATCGAACATTGTTATAATATCTTTAAATGTTTTTGCTTCTGACTTACCATAATCACACCTCAATGAAATTATTTTTTAAATATATACAATAAAGTTTTTAACATATTCTAGGTGATAGTGCAGTCCGTATTTACGTGTTTGAAATGTTATTAATTTAGATCCGTCGGATTGCAACCGGCCGTACAACCTTTGTCTCGCCCTTGGCGACTTACGAATTTTATTATCTATGGCTTAAAATGATATATGGCAGTTCTTAAGTGGAGAATCATAAAATATTTTCTGTTTGTGAAATATTTCTGAAGCAATAAAGCAATAATTCACTACGGGACTACAGGGAAGATGGCGAGCTTTATTTGCCATCATAAACGGACTGTTTATGGGTACTTTTTTGCCAATTGTGCCGTTGAAACTGCGTACGCACCTTCACATAAATGTTGTCTTCAATATTACTGATATTAGAAAAAAATTACAATAACTCTCACTTTTAATATCTTTTAATAATATTACTATAGATCTCGCCGCTCTGAAGACGAAGTTAGATGTTTTTTTTTTGTTGTCTGTAATATTTTTATTGTTATATAGGGTAATAGTACATCGAGAACGGCAAACCAGGATTAAAAAAACAGGATCATTATACATAAATAATTCAATAATAACATTACTTTGTCTAAACGTCCTCACTTATATCCAAGTTATTGTTCTCATATACATAATTACATATGCTTTTTTTATGTATCAACGTTTTGTTTAGTTCAGGCGTTTGGAAGCCAAAATCGTTATAAAAATAATAATATGAATTAAATGAAAAGTATTATTCTCACCTTTATCTCATTATTAAAATTTTACGTGAAAACAATGGTTTTTTTTTTAACAGACAAATAATGTCTGCCTAAATAAAATACTTATACATTAATAACAATAAATACATAGATATCCAAATATATATCTACATTAACCAAGAAAAATTGAATTAAACGTTTATAACAGACTATTTGTATTCGCAACTTTGCTCGTAATTGGCATCCCTTTAATTAAGCCTAGAAGATTGAGTAATACTCCAGCTTAAGATGAGCCGTACTTTCAAAGGTTTCTGTATATTCTGGGTTTCAAGTTGGCCCGTCTACACATTCTAAATTGAAAAATATGGGCCTCTTATGTTTGACACCCCTGCTCTAGATGCTTTTGAGGTAACTTTAGCGGTATATACCTACCTATATTTTTACTTAGTAATCTGATTGGCTTCTAAAAAGAAACGCAAACGATGAACCATTATGAATCCTTTTTTTCTCCTTATTTATTTCAGTACAATTTTACGTTTAATTAATTTTCATAATATTGAAAGAATAATAATTACACAACACTACAATTCAAATAAGTTATTTAATTTAAATAAGTTACTTCATTTATATAATAACCTAATGTGATATCTAATATCACATTAGGTTCAAATTCTAAATACTTAGAGTAAATTTAATCTTATCTAAACGGTCGGTCAATGTGTCGGCAATTTATACTTCGTGTGAAACTTTGGAAGTGTCCACGGGGGGTTCCATTAGTCAAAGTGATTAGTTTTCGACGCGTTTATGTTTCAATGAGATGAAGAATTGCCGGCAACAGTGACAAATGTGCTGGTTGCGCGCGCGCACCTGTGGAGGGAGATACTTCTCTTTCAAGAGACCGCTCCATCATTCAGCTTCACTATGTAATCGATGAAGATGTATATGTATTCGTTCCAGTGTTGTATGATATATAGTATGTAATGTAATGTACATTTAGTCTATAACTACAGTATAAGATCGGTATTCCCAATGCAAAAAAAAATTCCTTACAGTTTTCAAAATGTAATATTACAAAAGTATTTTGTATAATCTACATTAATTACAGATATCACTGTTTATTTAATTCGTGATTTATGTGTACCATACCATATTTAACTGGACCGTGTCCATAACTGAAATTTCAAATTCAGGAATACTAACCCTCATTTTACAATACAAATATTTGGGTTGAAATATTGTAACATCTTCAATGAAAGTCAACGAAATAAAAACATATACAACTCTATTTTTATACTCGTATTAAATAATTCGTCACAAAATCGAATCAACATATTTAAACGTCAACTACTGGGTCGATGTTAGCAGAATATATCAAGTCGATATACGTATTTATATATTTCACTTCGCTATGATTGAACATTGATTGAGTTCTTTGACACAAGCCGCCTTCCACTGCATAAGATTTACAACTGATGTAATAGCTACTGCTTTATTATTCCTCGAGTACTGAAATAAACTAGTACCCACTGACTGAGAAAACGTAATATTAAAACACAATATCATAAACATTATTTTATATATCTACGAATTATTGCAATAAAACTTGTACCTGCAGACGGTATGTACAGCCGTTATGATAAACGGTCGATTCGTAAAAATATAACTTCCACGCCAAGCATTCGCTTTTTAAAATAATTATTATGAGAATACGTCTCGTACGGAATATTTATTTAAAGAGAATATTTCACATAAAACTTTATAAGTATATAATTTGACGATTTATTATTTTATAATAATTGGTTTGAGTTTAATAGTAATATCTCAATAGTATTCATATAGACAATAAAAGATTAATTTCCGATCATTATTTTATTTAAAATGTCGTCATTTTAAGAGAACTTCAAATTAGGTATCCATATTATAGTAGACATTAATTAATAATTCTGCTTTATCAATAATATTATCATGTTACCGGATCTTACGTTACAACTTCACAAAAACAGTTGTGAAGTGCATCAAATTTCGTGCCGTAACTTTTTCTTGGTAAGAAAACTAAACTACATTCGACATACATGCAAAAATACAAATAAATTTTTTTTGTTAAAAATTCTTATCTTAATAATCTCTAATATACGTTTTTCTTAAATATCACATATATATATACAGTCATACGGCCAGTTACAATTTTATTATATGTATATGACCATAAGTCACTCGGGCATAGCTCGCGCATGATGAGACGGACCGGCATTAACCGCAGCTTCATAAATCAAAACATTCGTGCTGTGATTTATCAAACTTGGACGATACGCTCAGGTTTAACTCTAACACCTGTCAGGTATCAGTAATTAGGATGCAGCGTTAGAATTTTTGAATCTTATAAGATATTAATGTCACTAATACTGAACCTTATAATTATGTACTCACTATGCCATTTAAAAAAGTCTAAGCATTTTTTAAAGAAAATTAGCAAACAATGCAACGATTTAATAAAACAGATAATAGTTGTATAGATATAAAAATTATACATTCACGTATAATTACCTGCTTCCCAAATCATTAAACACAATTTAAGTATTTCGGAGTACGGTTACCGCAGAGTCCGACCGCGCGGCCGCACGCCACACAACACGATGATGTTGCGTTTTTTCACGTGCCGGTCTCATTTGTAAAATGTTTTATACCTTTTTTATATCTATAAATATTTTTATGATACATTCCACACTGCCATTCGATCGATCGTAATCAGATTAATATTCATCATACGCTCGCGTTTCGTTTTTAATAAGAATAGAAGTGACCTTACGCTATCTTGTACTTAAATCAGTTGTCAAACTCATTTTTAAAAGTAGTAAAATGGCGCAAAGTCGTATCAATGATGTTTTAGATTTTTCACACTATAGAATTTCTATAATTTTCCGATTTTTTTCTTTTTATAAATTGAATTTCAATAAGCAAGAAATAGTCACACGATCTCAAAACTAAACAAATTTTACCAATTTGTACGAAAACCCTCTTGTATATCTTTGTTTAAAAAAAAAAAAAACAATTTTATTGTGAATTAACATGTTTATATTGAGACTCATTTGGTCCGTGGTCTTGTAAAATATTTTTTCTTCATCTTGGATTTGTAATTGTGAAAAATAAATCTTAAGAATTGGTAATAAAACGCGTTTTAAAGCAGCTGAGCCTTAATTTCGAGTTAGGTCCAGGCAGACTGGATGTCAAAGTTATGACGTGTTAGATTGATTATCGGATGGATGTTAAAATACGTTTTATGACTTCAAGGCGAGCTTTCTGTGTATAAGTATCTTAACAGATTCGTTACTGGCATTGGTTATGCTCAGCTCAATAACCGATGTACTTTTTTGTTTTAAACTTTTTTCATCACCCGCAGGAATTTTATATTCGCTGTTTTTTTTCACTTTTGATTCAATATAATATACAATCACAACTAAGAATAAACAACTGTATTAATAGGTACGTCAGGAATAATATGCAGAGAATTCTACTATCTTGCTAATTAAATTATCGTATAAATTTTCGCTCAGAAGCTAATTGGCTAGCGGAGTTAAAATCGTCTAAAAACATTCCTTAATATATTATTAAACTTAATATATATACTTTATTTTTATACGTATACAAAATTAACATAACATTTTTGTTATTCAATTAATGACTTGATGACCACTTCTTGTCGAAAATAATCCTTTTTATACCTTAATTAATAAACTTTGTCTATTAAAGCAGCATTACATATTTAATAATTAATGTTAAACATGTGAAATGCTTAATATTAAACAGTAGGTAATTTAAATAGGTAAAATTATATTTATGTGAAAATAGATAACACAATGTTTGATTCAAAATCTATACATAAAAATCTCGTTTTACTATTAATCTGATTATCCAATAAAAGGCAAAATAAAAAAAAAATAAAAAAATGGGTAGGTACATCATAATAATTGTCGTTTAGATTAAACATCCTAGTCAGTTATATAACGTTAATAAAACGAATAGTTGTAAGTAAATAAATCATATATCATAAACATTATAAAATAAAATAAATTCCCATATCAATCCCTTCAACCGAATTCCATTCAATCAAACAATTCAAACAAAACTTTTCATTCCACTTTGACACGAGATCGACTGCATCAGTGACATGTGACTCCATCCAGCCCCCGACCGGAACAAACGCACGAGTTCAAAGCACGCGCGACGGCCCGTAACGTCAAAACATTCCCATCACGTGCTAAAATAAAGCCAATTTAAACTTTTAATAAATACATTACACATTGTACTCATAAAATTTAACATAAAATTATTATTATCATCTAGAGAGTTATTGACCAGTTTAAGGTTATTATTATAGAACCAGAAAATATAATCTGTCGGGTCTAGATTAGTATGAAAATGAGACCGGTGATGATAAAATTATGTAAATGCACTAGGTATAATGCATTAACGGTAATGAGAAAGTGTGTTAGTATCAAGAATAAAAATTGTGGTGTATTGGCTAGTTTTTATTAATTTCGCTAATTCTGCATCGCCGAGCCTAAAATATTAAAAATAAAATTAATAAAAAGACTCATAGAATTACATACACGTAGTAAAATTATATACGATTATACACAACCATGTAGGTATAAAGAAATAGTTAAATTTTGCAAATGCTATGTCTAAGGCAGGTTAAAAATGAAATGTTTGTAAAGAAGTCCGTGAGTTATGAAGTTAGAAATCTGTAAACATATTTGTAAATGTTTTAATTAATATTATATAAATGGTGTATGGTAGGTATATCTGTTTTCTTTAAGGCTAGATATATAAAAATTAAAAGGTGTCAGCATCCTGAAGGTGGTGAAATGAATCTGTTAGTTTGTATGGAGGCTGTCATGTTTTTGATACCTCATTGTTTTGGCATCGATTAATAAATAGTTTTTTTTTTTAATTTAAGTTTATATATAGTAATTCTGTAATAGCTAATAATGGAGTAAAAATTACTAATTTTTCTAATTTAGTTTGTAGTTTGTGAAATATGTGATTTTCCCCACCGTGCCTCGGAGAGTACGTAAAGCCGTCGGTCCCGGTTGTTATCATGGATACCTATCCATGATAACAACCAGTTCAAATGCAAACACCTCGCGGCAATCGGGCTGTCTCTTGATCTCATAGACTGATCCTGTATGCGTACTTACATGGTGGTATTTTCGCATAAGTACTTAAATATTTGTATTACGGATAGTTGATTTTATATATGGCACTAAAAAATTTTAAAATCCAGCTTGTTCAGGAGACTGTACACTCAAGTCACCTTTACGAAGTTTTAATAATCATTTAAATGCACTTATATAGCGCTTAAACATAAACTTAAATCTGGATAGAACTAATTATTTATATAATACTAAAATAGTTAAATAATACTTCATTAACTTAGTTATATTAATTCTACTAAAATTAAGATATTGTCTAACATATATTAAAAGAGATATGGAAAAATAGAGCAACCTACCGGCCTAGCATGCTCGCACAAAAAGAATTTTGTGTTTGACTTAACATATAAGTTTTAACTTAATGATATATCCTATCTCTTCTATTGACGTAACGAGAAGAGTATCACGTGCACGCGTGTTAGCTACTGTAGACATAGGTCATAGAGAGATAATACGAGAAAAGGGGTAGACAAAATTATGTCGTGCGAGCATGCTAGACCGGCTGACACAGGCATATATGTAGATATGTATAAAGATTTGTTTATTATTATTATTATTATTTTATATGTCTGTACGTAGGTAAGTCTACACTAGACAAGTGAGATCATCATTGCGGCGGTTTGTTTGGCTGATTGTGAAAGTTTAAGTGGCATAAGTTCATATCATTACGTAACAGCAGTTACTTTTTTATACTGCTTTTTTAGTGTTACATGTAATATATAATCGAAATTGATAATAATATAAATAGGGAGACACGTTATTCATTTGTGGGTATCCCTACGTGCCTCGAAGAGCACGTAAAGCCGTCGGTCCAGGTTGTTATTAGACACCTGATAGCAATCGTTACTCATAGTAGAGAAATTATCTTCCAATCAGCAGTAAAACAGGATGATGGCTTAAGCTCCAATCTCTCTTTTATATGGAGAAAAGGGCTTTGCTCAGCTGTGGGACGTTCACAGGCTGTTTCATTTTAGTTAGTTTTAGTTTAGTTATTACAGTATTAGTCTATTTAGATTTCGGCAAAGTTATATTAATTGTTAACATTATCAAATACAATATCTGGAGGCACGGCAGTGCCTCCGTCAAGTCGAGCAAAAAAAAGTGGCACGGCCGTACTATCCTTTTTTCGAAGCAATTCAGGCCATTTTCGACCTCCTATAACTTCGTTGTGGATAAAACTAGAAGTCTGAATTTTCAATACCCAAGCAGGCATTGTATAAACACGGTATATTTCAAATTTCATTCAATTTGAACCAGTAGTTTAAGAATTATAATTAGTCAAAGTTTCCTTATTTTGTCATTCACTGACTGACCGATCATCAAAACTCTAAGCCACTTCTAGCAGACATAGAAGCTTCAAATTTAGAATACCATTAGTGTTTAGTATATAAACCAAAGAAAAATTCAAATATTTTGCAATTTCGGTCCAGTTTTCTAGATACACCAACTGCATACATAACATATAACTTTGTAATCTCATATAAATATATAGGATTACAAAGTTACATATGCAGTGGATGAATCAATGTAAATAAAACTAAATAACTTTTAAAATGGTCAACGGAATGAAAAAGCAAGAATGGAACATGTCTTATGAAATTGTACCAAAATCTCGAAAAGAATTAAAGTAGACAAAATTGAAAAAAAAAAACAAATAATAAGTACTAATAATAAGTACTACTCAAAATAACTTTTGTATTTTGAAGTTATACTTCTTGATGAGATTAAATTTTTACGATACGCGCGCACACTGTGACAAAAATAATAAAACCGACAACATGAAGTTAACTAGTAGGCGCCGCGCAATTACACTAACTTACTTCATTGCGCTGATGTGTCAGCTCAACAAGATTTTATTTAGTTTCACCTGTCCCGATGTTTGTTATCAAATCTTGCAAATTAAATTTGATCCAAAATAATAATAATAATAACCGTGTGTTATTGCAATATTATTATGACATGGTGCTAATCTGATGGAGGAGCTAGAAGGTGGCCATAAGAACATCGCAATGCAACGACAGAAACTCATCGAGTGGGCTCGTCTGAATCTTCTTGACGAGTAGTTTGTCTTTCAATGGTAACCAAGGTTTGATGATGGAGCTGGAAGGTGGTCATAGGAACTTTGTAATAAAACAACGCAACCTCAACGAGTTTTGGCTCGTTTGATTCGTCTTGACGACTGCTTTATTTTTAAATGGTTACCGGGGTCTGATCGGATGATGGAGCTGGAAGGTGGCCATAGGAACTACGCAATGAAACGACACAACCTCATCGAGTTTGAGAAAATATTATATAATAGACGGATTGAGTTGTCAAACATGTGTCAAAATAAAATGTAATTTAAAAAAAGCACTAAGGAGTATTTTTATCAAAATATCTTTATACCCCCTTTTAACCCCGTTAGAGGATGAATTTCGATAAAATACGAAACACGTCTTCAATCAATTCTGTTAAAGAATATTTATGCAAAATTTGAAGTAGATTGGACCAAGAAATCACGTTGTCCCATACAAACTTTGCCTCGCTTTTTCATCCCTTTAAAGGTAGAATTTCTTAAAATCCGTTCTTAGCTAACCTCTACTCGGCAAAAGAAATATCCCTACCAAATTTCAAGTCTCTAGATCTTATAGTTCCAGAGATATCTTGATGAGATATATATATATATAATATATATAGATTCATTTTATTTGCATACGAATACATTTTTTCAAGACGTTTGATAGGAATACATTTTTTCAGGAAGTATTTACTCCCTGAATTTTAAAACAACAGACTAGGTAGTTCCTCCGGCTGGATCTGAGACTTCTCTAGAGACGTGTACCTATACAGCTTTAAGGAACCTCTGAGAAAGAAGGATGAACATAAACCGTTTGAATAGAAGGAATAACGCTGCAAGGATTATGGATACTAGATTATTTATGGTTCGTTTTGGAGTGGGATTAAAAGTTGACGGGTCATCTACTGCTAGGCGTTTTCTAGAACTATGAGTATCACTAGGATCCGAAGGTCCGATCTCTCTAAGTCCATCTTGAAATATTAAGTTAATAAAAAAAGATTTTATTATTTTTAGAATATAATTAAAAATATTAGTAAAACAAATAAAACCAATTACCGACGATTATCATTATAAAAATATAAATTAAAGCTAAAACACACAAACTATAAACACCATCTTTCTAACACGTGTGTAACCACAGCTAACGCAAGTGAAAAAAGAAAACCTTTTTTCACTATATATACACTATATACGTATAAAATATAATTGACACACTTTAATCGTAAACGGATGTTGCTCCCATTTTATTAGGGAGAACATGCGCGAGTGTAACCTAGCTCCGTGATCCGAAACAAAATGTTACTTCCGGTTACGAAACGACCAACTCTACAGGTACTTTGTATTTATTTATTTTTGTCAAAAGAAATAAAATTTATAAATCTAATTTACTTCGTATAAAATGTTTCTTGTCCGTGCTTCCTTTCTCTAATAACGAATATCATCTTGTCTTACAAGGTAATTCTTATAATCATTTAATAATTGTATGTTCATTATTGTGTTACGCCTTTAAAATATTAACTATACTTTATGTTACTTGTGATTTATAGTCTCTTTTTTAACTTGTCACTTTCAAATTAATAAATCACAATATAAAATAAACGAATTTTTTTCATATTAAAAGTAGGCATATTAATTAATTATAAACACTAAAATATTATTACTAAGCATTTTTAAATGCATCAGCATTTAATAAAAAATAGTTTTGTTAACTGTAATAGGATACCAAAATAATAATTTAAATTTGATTATTTAAATATTAATCAATTTTAGATTCGACTGATGATGGATTATATTAATGTATCGTACTATATTTGTTATTTTATACAAATGTAACATGATATTCTGTAATACGATTATTTCATGCAAATAAAAAAATTTAAATTAAAATTAAAATTAAACTTTGTACAAAATTTTCATATGTAGGTAAGTATACAACTATGCAGCTACTATATAACTACACGTTACTTGTCAAACTGAGAATGAATATTAAAAAGTATCCGTCACATTCGAACGGAACATTAATTTATATAATCAGCAATGAACAAACTCGGGCAAACATAATTGTAAGGGTCCACGGTCCACGGAACCGGCGCCCTAATGACACGTTCTAATTCGACCACGCGCGAGGCATCCCACAATTTACCTGTTACGAATTAGACGCAACCCATTATTTAAGTATCGGTAGCTAGCGTGCATATTTATCGTTAATTTGATTTCCTTCACGAATTCGACAGCGCCATTTGGCCACTAATAGGGCCGTTAAGTCTCATCGTAAAACGCAATTTCCCTAAACTCGAAAAAAAAGACGAGGCTCATAACTCAACATGAGTTAACCCGATTTGACGTGAGCTTCGTGCAATTGGTTATTTCTCATTATGATAATTCGCGGCTTTTAACTCTTGTAATATGAAAGAGCTGCGCTTACGGAGGATTACAAAGTTAAAGTAATGAGATGTTCTAAATGGTACTTATGAAAATTATGGTGCTCCGTTGAATTAGTTTTGGATGTGTAACGCTTTTTAGGACGCGTTGGCGTTGTACCGCAACACTTAATTATGTATTAGCGGTGCCCGTCTCTTCACGCATGTGAGACAGCCTGTAATTAACGATAGCATTTTAATTAAGTATACAAATTTTAGGTAAGTCAAACTATTATGTGTAAACTTTGATTAATTTTAAGTTATGATAGGAGTTGATTTTATTTAATTTGAGCAAGGACGTTATGTAACTAACACCTTTTCTAAAATATAATACGCTATTTTTTTTTCTTTGAGTTTCAAATCTATAAATACTAAACAACTCACATGGCTTCTGCTGTGTTGACCATCTGACTGTTCTGACCTTCTAGTCCTATTCCTTGCTGTTGACAACAGAAAGAAAGATAGAAAGCTTTCACAATGCGTAAACATTATATTTCTTGATTATTAGAACATCTAATGACATAAATAAAATACATATGAAAAACACAGAAGTATTTTTCATTTTATTAATTGATTATTTATATATAATTTTAGAGACCTTAATATTCACGAAACGATAAACCAAAAGAAAATAATAAGTAAAATATAACTGATTTTGAGTCTTATTAAAATCCCTTAATTATTCTTGTTATCTCCGATGTTTTAAAAACAAGAAGTATTAGTACAAATAAGCGGCCATAAACGTTGGTATATTAGTTCCTAAGTAATAAGACCATATTATTAATAGAGTTTCTTCATCTTATTTTTATATGAATATAATTAATTATATTAAAAGAAGGAATAGAACAGTTACAATTCAAATCCACACGTTTGTCCACCGTTTAATTTTGCCACCCACTTTCAATCCTTTAGAAGTAGAATATAAATAAATAAATGAACGCATTACATACACCGGCCCCCAGTAGAAAAATCCTGTACCGGGGGTCCGGAAACACACACAAGCCGCAACAACAGACAATGATAAACATTTATATGCCCTATAAAAACATTTGTCTTCATAACATTTTAACGCGGTAACAATACTTAATCTTAGTACAACTGCAAAAAAAGCCAAAAAATAAACGTGAAAATCTGAAAAATGTTGATCAAAATATAAACTCTACATTTATATTATTACTAAAATATTTCATACTTAGGTAGGTTAGATTATAAAATAGTAGATCGGAATTCTAATTATCTAAATAGCTCTGCAAACTTATAATTTAAATTTTCCCTTTCCAATTTTGCATATAAAAATAAAAGGAATTTTAAAGCTACATCAAATTTTACTGAAAAACTCCAACGACTCAGTACGCAAACGAGTTCTAGGATTTAAATTTTTTGATGTTGTTTACATTTGGCAATATTTATAAGACATTATAATATTTGGGAATACTATTTTTGCCCTTTCCACTTAATCACGAGGTACCTAATATGACAGCAACTTAAGTATTCGTTAGTAATTATTCCAGTATATTTTTAAGTTCACTTGTTAACTGGCTCTTTTATTCATAAATAAAAATTATTTAATATTCATTTACTTATATAATATTACTACACAAAAATAAATATACAATACAATATAGCGTTATAATTCAATTCATCATCGATATGTTACGAAAGATCTTCTTCAAATAGTAACTTATCTAATAATCTATTGAAAGATCATGATTAATAAGTTATTTTATACACAAAATGTAATATCATTGTTGCTAATTTATAATTTAACGGCATTTTAAATGTGCATTTATCGAAATTATACCATAGATTTTATAATAATGATTCTATGAAATTATCGAAATTACATCTTTTATTCAACGTCTTAAATTATTCTAGTTAGAGCGTTACTATGCAGCTATACATTATATCCAACATAATTTATGAGTTTTTTAACACTAGTCGTACCCTGCGGTTTTAACCCAAATGTAATTCCAAAATTAATATGTTTTAACATATACACACGGTTGTCTATTCCTAAGGTAGACAACTTGAAGCCTATGTTTTAGGTGACAACATTTTTTGTATATATAAATAAATTAGCGGCCCACTCTGGCTGCGCTTGGTGTATGTACATGTACCTAAACCTTTCTCATTAATCACTCTATCTATTGGTGAAGACCACATCAAAATCAGTGCAGTACTTTTTGAGTTTTTCCTATTTTGTTAAATAAATATTTATATTTATACTTAAACCCAATGGACCCAACGGACCCAAGGGAATCGAACCTTCACCCCTGGAGCTTAAAGCAGGTTTACTGCCAACTGCGCCAACTGACCAGTCAAAACAAACTTTACTAGTTTGGTTAGTTTTACTGTCCCGCTTCTACTTACATTAATCATAGCTGTACGCTACATTAATACGAATAATAAGATTTTTTCAAATCTGACTAAACGAAGAATCTAACTCGTTAGTGTTTATAAGTGTAGTATGTATATTCAAACTTCAAACGAACTTTTACATTCTTGTACGAAGACTGTACGGGAGTATAGTAATTGTGTAAAAATTTAGATATTATGCTTTTATGAAAATGTTCATTCGTTATGTAATAAAATAAAAGCTCCAGAAGTAAATCGACATATAAAAATTAAAAACTATGCTAAAAATTATACCTATGATTAAATTTTATTAAATTTTATTTTTGCTTCTGATGATTTTTTTTCCTAGTAATTGATTTTCTTCGGAAACGTTAAAGTGATTCCGACAAAATTTCTATGGGACCACCTTTAAAGTATGACCTACCTATTAAAAAAGAATCATGAAAATCGATTCATAACTGACGGAGTAATCGCGTAACAAATATACAAACAAAAACAGACGAATTGAGATCCACCTCCTTTTTTTGAAGTCGGTTAATAAATTAGAAACTGTCGAGTAAACATTTTTAAATACTTTGTATTTGTAACACATCGTACACATTTAGTCGTTAGATTCCCCTGCGACACAAAAAAAGGCAGCGTCACCATATCCTGCCACAACATACTGCGCGCGTCAACCCACCTGCCAAGCGTGGCGAATATTGGCAAACCCCCCGAGAGATGATGGAGGAGGCCTACTTTCAGCAGTGGACATCTAAAGGCGGATGTGGTGGTGGTGTGGATATAAACATTTCTATATATCCAACATATCAATTCCTAAGAATCCGCTTGCCATCATTTACGGCTGTATCTTTGAAACTACTTAGTTTTTTTTTTTTTTGCATAATATCATTATGCATGAACTATGGCTATGGATCTTAAAAATTTTAAAATTCGTCATCAAAAATTTCAACTTTACTCCAAACTCCTTACTCCAACATACTGTAACTATGCTATATATATTTTATGTCGATTATTGTCTACAGATAGTCATAATTTTAATATCCGCTCTCAAAGACAAGTGTCTGTACAACGCCCCATGTTTCCGGCTCCGTTAAAGGCACAAATTTATTAAAATAATCCTATGAAATTACATTAGAATTAACTAACATCAGAATTAACTAACATTAGTACAGACTAGACTCGACCAGCAGTCTTACTTCAGTTTCAATACCTGACAAATTGGTTGACGTTTCTAGTTAGATACAGTGAGCTGTTATTACTATTAGATACTGCTTTGGTCCTGTAAGTAGTATGCCTTAGAGTCTATAGCCATCTAATATATTATGGATATATTCGTTCCAGAAATGAACCCCACATATTCACAAAATACACACAAATTCATAAAATTTATTTTCCTTTATATTATTCACACGTGATCAGGAGTACACAAATAAGACCACGTGATCGGTGATCCTATGGAAATTTTGGTGTAGACAGTATACTGAAATAGGCTGTGTTATTGAAGGTCTATTAACAAATCTACACATATACCAGTGTCATCTAAAAGGGATCAATAGTTTTATCACGAAAAAGTAAGAACATCCATACTCAATAAATTTCGCATTTATAATAAGTATTTATACGGATTCAAAGGTGAAACAATCCGTGCGATGTAGACAGTGTGTCTCGTCGATACCACATGAGTAAAGTTCTTTACTCATGTGTCGATACATCGATGCAGGTAGGCATGAATGACCGAGGCGCCCCGCTGGTCGTGAGTTATGCGCCGGGCTCCCGGAGTGCGACCGCTGCCTTCACACCTCCGCCCGCGTGTGGTCCCGCGGTTTACGAGCCGGCCGAGGCTGCTACGTGCGCGCATACCGCTTTATGCAACAGTGAACCATGTTCTACAATAACCTTACCTAAATACGCCCTTAAATTAATTAATATCTAAATAAAATAATAAAGAATTTATTTGCGTTTTTATAGTAAAAAATGTAATATTACATTACATTTAATGAACTCGAACCAATGACGTATCTTAATTATCTTCTTAAATACAAAACTTTTCCAAGTTTGTCGTTATCTAAAGTAACATAAAGCTAATTATTATGGACAATAATTATTTTTAAAAATAAAATTTGTAAATGAAGACATATGGCATAACCCTTACCGAAGCCCACCTAAATCTTCCGCCGCTACTAGAGTAGATATCCTGAACGCAAGTATTATAATATTAGTCACATTAGTGTGTATACCACTTGGAAATTATTTTATATCTCAGACTTATAACGGCCTGCCGGTATTCCAGCGAGATACGATACTGGCCGCTACCATTTTTATTGGACATGAAGGAAATTCTAACGTTTAATATATTGTGAGTAAAATGTTCCGACTTTTATTTATTTAAGCACCCGTGAGTATGAATACGGTGTAGGTTGCATCCAGAAGCTATTTTGTATCAGATATCTTTTTTTTTTTGTAGATATCTTTTGTGCATAAAAATTGAGTGTGATAATATATTTGTATTAAATATTTTCAATCATAAGCAAATCCATTTCAATTTTAAAATCATGATATGAAAATATATTATGTAACTCCTAATGTGTTTATGTAATAATAATAACATTTGTTAAGTATTTTTATTCGTGCGAAACTAACATATTTGCAAATGGTTGCTTTTTTGTAAAAACTACCTGCTGTCTATGTAAACATAACAATGGGACAAATGCGAGTCATTAACTATTTTTTTTTTTTTAAGTTTTTTTAGTAACAAATGTTTCTTAAAAAAAAAACAATTTTTTTCGCGGTTTATTTCTTGTCGAAGTACATATTTATGTGTCTATTCTAACACTCTGGTTTTTACGAAAACCTCGTTTAATTATAATTTTAATCATTACACAATTACATCTCAATCGATTGAAAAGTATAATAACTTTTCATACTACATCAATATTTATATTTTAATAGATTTACTGCCTTAAGCATTTATAGACACGTACATTATTTACGTAAAATGCTACCTAGCAATCACGTACGGTATACCAAATATTTTTGTAGCATTTACGACTTTATTTATAAAATTGTAAAGGTTATGAAATTATTTTAAAAGCGATAAGGTTTACTGTACTGTAGTCCGGTTATTTATAGCTGTCCTACTGCCCAACGAGATTTATGCAGCCACAGGAAATCACCGCAGCGATTCTTTTATCTTAACAGTGTATATTTTATTCGGTGCTTTATAGAGAACTAGAAGGAAGTTGTAATAATAGTCTATAACTTTATATAATTTATATATTTATATATTTTAATAAATATATAAATCCAAACCACTATTTACTAATTACATATAATCATTTTTATAATTTGTTAATAATTATATTAAAAAATATAATAATATATCGAAATTGGGTTGAATTTACACCAAAATATATAAAATCGTTTGTATTAACTTATAAAACTTAACTTTTTTTGAACTATGATTATAAAAATAATATCCATTTTATCCAGTTCATCTATTTTACCGTATGTTCTGTCAATTAATCTGTATTGTTTGCAACAACTACTATGTAGGAAAAACAGTAAAAAAAAATGCAAAAAATATCAGAGCTTAAATTATTGATACCATTAAATTGATAACAATATATAATATTATGTATATCAACAAAAAAAAAAACATGATGTCGTTGGCGTGTAAAGATTGCTGGAACAGAGCTACTGATCATCAGTATGACCTGTAAAAATAAAAATAATTGTATATGCTATACAATACTTTGTCGTGATATTGGTACCTACTTGTGCTGTGAAAATTGATTTTACCGAACCTAATTACCGAAATTTTAAATTTACCGTAATGTACTAATTATTGCAAAAATCTACGAACGACTCCTGACATACTTGACCCCCTTGAACCTCATTTCAATAAAAATGCCAAATATTATAAAACAAAGATATAAACGATGATTATAAAGGCTAGTAAAATAAAAATCTTTTGTAAACATAATTTCAAAAGTATATAAATTCATTTTTTTAACATATCCGGTACCGATCTAAAATTAATACTTACGTACGTAGTTATATAAATTATAAATTATTCGTAAACCTTTTTTAATTCATGCGTCCCGGACCTAATGTCGTATGGCGAGCAACAGCGAGCAGCGTGCGGGGGCGTCGAGTGCGAAAGATTTATTAAATGACTACTGTATTTACCTCACAAACTGAAAGCGTAAGCGAAATTTATTTCGTATTTAAAATAATTATCCTTTCGCTGTTACATCGGTTACTTGGAAACTATGTTTCTCGAAGTCGGTCTCGAAAAAGGTCAGCCTTTGCTTTGTGACTATAAATAAAGCTGATAATATATAACTACTAACTAACTAGTCCGTATACAATAGTCATGATAATAAGTCAAACTGATTTAAATATACGACGAAAATATATCGAGAGGATATATCGACAAAAAACGAATTGATAAGAAAATGTATACACGATTTAAAAGTTCTTTTATCATTATAATTTACTTCCCTATAACTATTTTATATGGAAGTAACATATAGTACAAAAAATCATACTACGATTCAAATACCGGAACAGTACCCATAATGTCAATGTGGATGGACACGAGAGAGACGTCTATAGTATGTACAAGTTAGCATGATATTTTTGACAGATGTAAATTTATCTGATCGACATAACTTTGCAATGCCGAACATATTATTTTCTTAATTTAAATTATTTTAAAAATTGTAAAAATATTTAAACAAAAATTCGTCCCACCGATGTAACATTGTACAAGGGTCTATTATTTTCAGTGTTCCTATTTAAATTTTACTTTGAAGCAATGAAAAGTCTTAAAATTTTCGGACGACGCTTGAATCTTTAGGGACTTTTGTGTTATATGTACTTTTTTAATATTTTTACAATTTTTAAAATCATTTAAATTAAGAAAATAATATGTTCGTCATTTCAAAGTTATGTCTACCAGAAAATTTACATCTGCCAAAAAGATTAAGCTAAATTGTACAGGGTATAATGGTGACTAATCCTATTCCCGTAACACTAAATTTTATACACCGTTAAAGTTAAGTTTTGCTGCTTGTTACAAAGAAGAATCTTAAATAATACAATTATAATACTTCTTCCGGTTCGTTCAAATTATTTAAGTATTTTTATTCTATTATCTTATATATTAATACGTGAAGCAAAAACTTTGTACCACTTTTTACGAAAATTACGCGGACGTAGAAGTATGAAATTTGACACAGTTATACATTAAGTTTATATGGAGAAGAAGTGCAGAATGCTAATATTTTATTTTTATTTATTTTTTTTTTCTTTTTTTTATAATAATTTAAAAAAACACTACACACTACAGCACACACACACATATGTACAATGTACATATATACACAAATTTTGCTTATTGTCAAAGTCTGTTGTCAACGCGGTTTTAATACAGGTTTTGCAACGAATTTTTTATCGAAATTTTTTATCACAGATCAGTTTCAATGACTGATGCATATGCTCACCGTGTTATGCGCAATCATATTTTTATGATGTTGACAATGGTTTTAATTATAGATTAGGTCGAATTTCGACCACTGGGCGATCACTAGTATTCATAATAACTAATATACATGTTCAAAACTAAGTAAATGAAAAAGGGTGAAAATAAACGTCACAATGGGCGACCACTAACTTAAATACAAATAAACTACATAAAGAGTTCAAACATGTTTATCCGAATTTAAAGCGCTTTTTTCACTTTGAGCTTTGTTGTTAGGATGCAAGCGTGTCATATACCATGTGTAGACTTAATTAGCTAAAACATTTTTTATTTTTTTTTACAAGACTGATTAAGTAAGTAAATGTCCAACAGCTAGATACCAACGTCTCCTAGTGCCAGTTCAACTTAGTGCGTTACGCTATTTTAGTGCTGATTGGCAGATTTTCTTAAATGTACACATTCAAATCTCCCACGAGACATGCAGATTTCCTAGCGATGTTTTAGCCACCGTCGAGCATTATTATTAAAATATATGAATAAAATGTTGAAGATTCGAAAAAATGGTACCAGCACAAATTTGAACTCTTTGACGACCTTTTGCTTAAGATTGACTGTATTCCACCCGGTGACACATCTACGTTCCGACAAACATAATTATAAGCACATAACTCTATTTTAACTTACATAGTTTAATATAATTTCCCTTCCTTGGTAAAAAACATTTCATATCCGTAAAAATGAAGTAAATAAAAATGTTTTGTTCTTCAAAAATATCACGAGAACAAAAAGGCAACGAAAGGCAGCATAACTCAGGCAGCAAGATTAAGCCCCGTTCGTAGATCCCATTTGCAGATTCATTCTCTTAGATTAAGTTACAGCCATTGCTACATTGTGGCGTTTTCATGAGAACTTTATTAAACTCCTTCATATATTATGCTAGACGCTACCCACGCTACTACACACGCCCTGTCACCCGCGTAAACTTAAATGTTTATGTGTGTTTCGAATATATGATAATGAGGTACAATATAAGAATATAATATATCATATTTATACTTTAAACATATGTATACATAAATCGACTAGCGTGATGTTTTTATACACACAAAAACAAATTTATATATCTTATTTTAGTTTTGTTTTTTTTTTTTACATATTTCAATTGTTTAAGAAGGTTATAACTGAATAACATTATAATAATAAAATTAAAATACATTACTCTAAGTTTAAAATACTCTTATCTATTCTCTCTTATACGTTTGATAGGACAAACTCAATTAAAAGAGTGAGCAAGTTAGATAAGTACATCGGTAATCAATTAATCATGTCAAATAATATAAGAAGAGCCTGATTTCCTTTATGACATAATACATAATTCAATACCACGTGATTTTATCACACTAATATAAATGTATTAGATGTTGCTGCCGGTTTCACTCACGTGAACACATATTTTCATTCACTATTTCACCCTCTTAAGTTTAGAAAGAACTATTTGTTAGTTTATTTATATCTAAATTAAAACCTTAAAGTAAAGTTTTATGCTTATAACTTCGAAAATAACAGAAACTCTTTACACATCCCCTTCAGATTAAAAATTAAAAAAAATTAAAAAATAAGTCTAAGGAAATGTGTAGGCAATAAAAGGACTCTACAAGTCAAATTTCATGTAGTTATCAGGATATTTTATAGAAAGCAATGTTGAATCTGTTACCACTGTTTTTTAGTTAGAGCAATAGTATTGTTGAAAGTTGTGTCACATTTGTGATACGAAAGAACTTAAGAATAACGAATCAAGTCCTAATATCGAAACAACTAAAGCGAAGACGCGAGAGTCGTTTAGTACATTAGAGAAATATCTTGGATGTCACATTAATTTACATATTTAAATATCTACGAAGTTAAGGCAAAAAATAAAACGAAAATGATTCATTATTTTATTACGTACTACTACTACTTTGATCGAACACAGTCTTGGACTCAACAGAGCAGTGAAGTGAGTAAGAAAATGTTTTTGGCCGCAGGTTCACTGAGGCGGCTGCGTAATTTTCTTCCAATTGCCACCAAAACTGCGTTAGCACATTCTGTTTTGCTTTCGATTTTGGACTACGCTGACGCCTGCTATCTTAACCTCACCGAAAATCAGTTAAATAAAAATCGAAATGTTGCGATCCGGTTCATATTTGGCTTACGTAAATATGACCACATTTCAGAATTTCGTAAAAAGCTCAACTGGTTACCCATTCGTCTTCGCCGGAATTCTCACATTTTATCTCTTCTGTACTGTGTATTATTTCACAAATCAACACCTGTTTACCTAAAGGAGAAGTTCGAATTTCTTGGTAATCGTAGTGAAGTTTTGAGGTCATCTGAAAATCTTAAGCTGCGAATACCTCTACATAATACAAACTTCTATAGAGACTCCTTCGCTATACAAGCTGTCTTGTTATGGAACGCATTGCCCGTTACCATAAGACGTGCCCAAAATTTAAATATATTTAAAAACCTTCTTAAAAAACACTACCTTAGTCAATAAATTATTCCATACTCAAATAATAACCGTTCAATTTGCCTTATTCTTATTTCTATTTTTATGTATATATTTATATGTATTGTATTTGTATGTTTTATATAATGAATATTATATGTGTAATACATGTTATATTTGTGTATATATATATATATATATATGTGTGTATGTGTATTATATATATCATTTAGGTATCTATTAGCTTAGTTATTATTGTTATTAGTCTTGCTATACCACCTGCCCTTCTACAAAAGTAATATTTCTGTCATCCTCAGGTTGTCTGGCAGAAATTGCTATTTAGCAATAAGACCGCCTGATTGTACAGCTTAAATGATGTTAGCTTGTATCTTTAACTTTGTTCTTTGTTTTGGTGTGCAATAAAGTATATTATTATTATTACGTATTACGGTTTATCGGATACCATGTCTCTACAAGTATATGTCCTTAGTGGCATTACCTATGTACATTTATAAAACACACTTTTTAAAAGGATATAATTATGTACCTATGTAAAAGTTACTAAATATTTAAATAACGTTTATTCTCAAATCCAATTCAACAATTTTATTTCCAACCGCATATTATAATCGAAAACTTCTAGTAATATGTCACAGCGAAATGATAAAAATGGGTGCAAGTTTCACGTAAGCGCGGTAGGTTACAAGTTATCACGTTATGCTACCGTATAAACACTGTCCGATCTTTAGACTAACAATCCACATAAAATATCGCGGCACTGAATATACAAATCCGAACTCTTTTCGAAATTTCAGCTTATAGTACAAGTTATTTTATTAAAACGATAGCAACGAGGGATACGGATAGTATATCCTGATATAGCTTTTAACATCATTCACAACTGGTAAACAATCCTCCGAAGTCTTATATTCAGCAGAGAAGATGCAATCTGGACGCTTACAAATCGCTCCGAGCAATGTAAGCGCGATTGAGTTATTATATCTTCCTGTTAGGCTACTTGTTTTTGTAGACGGCGTGTGTTTTTATTAATTACGCGCTATAAATAATAAATATTTTATGTGTAATGCGATCCGAGCGCAGGTTAGCGCGAGATGAGGCGCTCCGATACCACACGGGCGGACTTTACAGTTATTATTCAACTTTTTGTAGTGATTTTTTATAGTGTTCACGTATTTTATAAATTCGTAAAGACAATACGCCCTGAGATTTAAGTACTAGTACTAAAAATTTTATAGATTTTTCTTTTAAGGTCTTTCTATTGCCATGAAAAGATTTATATCTTAAACAATTATTGAAATCTTACTAGTTACGATGAATCTAATAAAATTGATGTTTAATGATCATTTTCTCGTATGTTAAAGTCTAAGTCTGCTTACGGAATTTTATCTAACGTTAATATTTGAAATGCATCGTTACAAGACGTGACGTTGCAAGCCAAGGGCTTGTTAAACGCGTCTTTGTCCCATTCGATAAGCCTTCGATGACTTTAAAATACAATTTCTCTTCAACTTTAATATTTCTAAAGCAATTTGCTGTTTAAATAATACAAATATTATTTTTAGCAAAACAGTATTACTACTAATGTTTCATTTTTCATTAATTTGAGTAAGTTATCATTCTCAATTTTCTATTATAGTCAATAAGTATAATAAAAAAATTAAATACATAAATCTACATACTATACAGCATAATTTGTATTCATACATCTCTTTTCTGCGAATATCTTAACATGCCATAATACGTGAAACAATGTCGCAATGGGAGACACTCCGTGACAAGCGCTACGGCCGGGAGCGCCTCGCACAAGTCGCTTAATGTGCCGATTATTTATTGTCATTACACGTCATTACCGTCGCTAATAGTCCACGCCGCACGACACACCGAAAATTATTTTACGACGCCCCGGCCCGGCCCGGTTATTTGAAAAATTCGAAAGACACGTGCCTGAATGAGCTGTCATGAAACTTTTTCGACGCGTGTTTTTTCATCTCACTTTAACGTTGCTGTGTAAACTGGCATATACACGTACTCGTATATATTTAACAAAAGAAATAGGATTAAATTTTTATTGTTTTTGAAAACAGCACCAAAATAAATTAAAAAAAAAAACAGATAAGTTTTTATTAGAAGCAATATGAAATACTTTTTAACCGACATTTCAAAAAATGTTATTAAGACTAAATTTCAATTTTGAAAATTTTTAATATTTACAGATAAAACCATTTAAAATAATAACAAATTTAAGTCCTCTATAATCTATAATATATCGTAACCATTTAATTAACCAAAGGGTCTTATTAACCACGTCACATTAGGACAGAGGCCTAAGGGACGAAATCACATTCATCATACCCAACATATGTGTTTATCAATCAATCGATTAATGAACCAACCATCCATTAGGACACAGATCGCCCTTTAGAAACTCTACTCCTTTGATATTCGTATGTTGTAATTAGTTCCTTGACTTATTAACAAATTGCTCCGTAAAATGTGGCTTTCATGTAACTGTTTAATAGTTTATTTATGCTTCTTAGCTAAATTACTCGTAATGTTAACCCTGTCAATGTCAAACTATTTATTTCAATTATTAGATTTATTTGCAACCATGTGTATCCTATCTTTATGCTACTTACTTTAATATACAGTTATGTCCTTAATTTTTTTTTAATTCAATTCTCTGACAAAAAGGCATAAAAAACAGTAAAAAAGACGTGAAACAAATTTGTAAACACAACTGTGAACTTTTTATTTTATTGTTTCAGTTCCCATAACATAAGCGGCTATAAAGCAAAGAGAAGAAAAGAAACGAAACATCGATCCCATCGTCACCGATTCAAGAAGAAGAATTTAATGTAATATACACATACATTTGTGCATATAATTATGGGTTACGGTATAGTCATCATAATGTTATTCGGTTACCATTATACCATATATACCATACATACCATATATTAGCACGATGTTCAATATAGAATTGTATTCGTGGTTATCACGATCTAACTAGAGTACCGAGCATCGTCCGGTGGCGAATTCACGAATTTTCTTCACCTACCCTCACACTATGCATATTTAAATAATTGAAATTTTATTACGGATTATAATAATATTATCGCAATTAGACCCGCAAACCATAAATATGAATAATATAAACTTTGAGAGCTTAAAATATAAGTACATTTATAAAATAATTACTAATTGTCACAGCAACCGGTGGCGTAACTAAGCGTGAGCGAAGCAAACGGCTTTGCGCTCAAGGGACTCATCATGGAACCCTTTTGAATACGCCGAACATAATAAATTACCTAAATGGTAACTAAGAAATGAGTGAAAAGTAAAAGTGACCGCATTTGTTTTAAAAATTGATGTTGCTATTACACAATCATCTACACATCACCGTAAGAAGTTTCATTTTCTGTTTAATTTTGCTAATGAAAAGAAGCCCATTTTTGGCTTGGAATATAATGGAAACTGATGAAAAATCTATTATTATCACCTTAAATCAGAAATAATCATAACCGGAAACACCTCAATTTTTTATGTTTGTTCCGAATAATCATTTTAAGTGAGTTTAAATTGTATTTATTTATTATATCGTTGATTTTGTGTATGATATATAATACTGATAATAATATCAAAGAAATTTCAGAACTTACAGGGTAAAAAATCCTCTTGCAAACAAAAAAAAACTACTCAGTATTTGGTCTTAAAATCTAGATGTGTTATGAATTAATTTAGTTGTTAACTCTTATGATCATACTCCCAATAAAAAGTGATTATTCCTAGTCTTTTTTACTACCTAAATACTGAAAATACTAAATTGTTTTTCAAAATTCTTGTATATAATTCTAACCCAAATTCATATTCCAGTATTCGTCTTCCAATAATAATAGAAAAACTAGGGATTCATTAATTTCTACAGATAATGTATGCTTTCTAATTGTACAGATTTTTTTGGAGGTTATAAATAAAAAAACCTTAAATGACATACATTTTTAGACTTAGAAACATAGTGAATGAATTATTTAGATTGTATAAATATGTAAATAAAATTGTTTCCGATAAACAGCGGTTTTTATTTATTTTTTTATTTTCCCATGTTAAATAAGTTTTTGATTATAAAGTTTGTAGCAATCTTTAAGTGAAGACTTTCATATGAGTTTTATAAGGATTGAGAGAAAAGAGAGTTTCCAAAAAATAGGCATATAAAAATATAGTACTTAAGATTTTTTTTTTTTTTTGATTATAAATAATATTAATTTTGGTAATAAAATTTTATTGTATTTTTAGATACCTATATAACTTTTTTCAAATAAATAAAACATTGAAATTGCAAATTTATGACCAGTTATAATTTTAATAATTATATCACACATGATATAATAATATAGTACAATACAATTAAATATGATTAAGAGCTGTGGTACTAACGACCGTCAACCACCAGACACATGTTGAGTACTATTTTATAAAAGAAAAATAAATTAAAAGGGTGAAAAAGAAATTTAACTTTAATTACTTGCAACCACCGTTTACGTTGAGAAAAAAATTAACTTAACTCATTATACATTTAGAACACAAATTGTTGCACATTATCCATTACTTGCAGAAGTCCTTTACATGACAAACTGTTATACGTTGAACCACCAATGGTTATTTGTCATTGGAGTATTCAAATTGCGTCGTTCAAATGTGGCTTAAGTTTGCGTGTATTTGTAAATGCGACATATGGGCGGTGGATATCAGGTGGGTCTCAAGGCACCTGTCAGTATAAAAATTTAAATAGATCTGCGGTAGAAACTCTTCAGGACGTCAAACGTTTGAGTTTTGCTGTGATGATATAATAAAAAAGTTGTAATTTATTAAACCAAGAATTGACACAGTTAAAGAAAATTACAGTAAAAAGTACACCAAACCATATTATACAGTTTTTCTTTTTGTTCATTTTCCATCGACAAATAATAAAATGAGAACATCATCAACGTAGTCGAAGTCAATTAAATAGGCAAGACTAGGGATAACTCAAAAACTACTCGTCAGATCTCGTTCAAATTTAAATGTGACCACATGACAAGCATCAGCTTTCGAATACAAAAAGAATCATCAAAATCGGTACATCCAGTAAAAAGTTATGAGGTAACACATAAAAAATAGAGACGATTTGAGAACCTTCTCCTTTTTTTTAACTCTGTTAAAAACAAACTTGGACGACGCGTTGGCGTAATGGTTATGGTAACTGGCTGATGATGATCCCTGCACATGACAAATATTTCTATAGGCCTTGCAGTGTATATCGTGGTCTGAGCATTAATGCTGTATTGTAATTTATAGTACACTACTTTACAGCATAAATGTCCAGACGTAGTAGTATAGCCCAGTATTAGTAGTACGCTATATTGTTTCTGGGCAACCGACACAGAATCCTTCATATCCTACTGAGGGCCGTTGAGTCCTATTTTATTAAAGCTTTATCATAGTTTAACATTATTTCACATCGTCGTTATTAGAATCGCGACCGCTGTATTATGTGTGTTTCAGTACATACTTTCAAACTTCAGTGGACATGTTCAAGATAACCACTGGCCACTGGTACGTTGTTATTCAATTGTCGCTATGAACGAAATCATTTCACAAAACTCATCTTGCGGACGGCGTGTGACGACATGACGTGGATGTAAGAAACTTGAACATTTTATGGAAGAGACATGTTAATTAATAGTGTTCCCACGCCTTTTCACCTTCTTTGCCATTTATGCCTTTTAGTATAATGTTTTATAACGTACATTTTTTTTTTTTTTTTTTTACGCAGGGGAATCCATTTACGGATGATATCCAGGATGCCCGGGTCGGCAGTCCTAGACCTATGTCGGACTCGGCCATGGCAACCGTGGCACCGTCGGTATAACGTACATTAGTTTTGAGTAGGTAGTGCACTTTTCTAAAAGTACATTACCTACTCAACTACCTACAAACTCATTTACTATGGAAATGAGTTTAGTAATTTCAGAGTTTACCGATTAATAAAACAATTTTTTTTTTACATTTAATGATTAGAGAAATGATAAAAGCTGGACATTATAACCACTTGTGATGTTCATCTATATAAATCTTAATGTGTATGTTCATCAATAATTTTCACAAAAAAATTATCAAAAGTAATTTAATAATAATATCTAACAACATAGTTTCCATTTTTGAAAGATTCAATGAACTAGCTAAGTTTACACAACAACACATCATATCTATATATAAGCAATTTAATTGAAATATCCAAACAGTAGTTTGCTTATAAAAATAACTTGTAAAATATGTCTATAAATGAATGATGGAATAAATTCATGCTAGTTAGCATGCATTTATTCCATCGTGAAAAATGAAAAAATGCAGTAGTATGTGTACACCAACCATACAGCTCGAGCGACATTTCTAGTTTTTCTAGGTCACTGTAAGCAACGGCGGCGACGCGTGCCCGGAAGCGTCACGGCCGCGTGAAGACCGGAAATGGGCAGGATGACCGGATCCTATCTCCGCTCCTGCCTACCTGCCGCCATGTTGTGACGTCACTCGCGCTCGGTGACAGCATCGCCAGATTGTGGATATATTTGGGACTATTGTCATGTTTATATTAAAATGAACATATACCTTCTATTCATAGTTAAGTAATCTTGAACTGAATATTTAAATTGATAATTTTTTTAATAAACCACCTTATAGTGATCATAAATATATTTTTAAATATTAATTATATATATTTCAATATTTAAACACTCTAAATGCTACAAAAAATATATCATTAGTGACAGCATATCTACATATATAATAAATAACTATAAAACCCAGTAGGTTTCCAACGTCACTTAAGTAGTATGAAAATTTTAAAGAAGCTATTTAAAATCTGGAAATTTTCTAACGGAAGCTCCCAAGCTTTTGAAAACCCGATGTTCTATAAAAATCTTCTAAATCGTAAGTCTCCGCGACGGTTCGGAGCTGGAGAATCCACCGTTATCATTGCGAGAGTATATAATTGTTGGCAATTTCATGTCTCCATTCAACCCATGAATGGCAACCATTAGGCGAGGCTCTCAGCGCGCCCTCCTCAGCTAATAAGTGCATTTCGCTCTACAGGACTCCTTAGTGCCATTTTTAAAAACTCGGTAGTTTTTTAAAAATGGCCGAAGAGACCATTTTATAGCTGTGAGCGGAGTTATAATGGGAATTGTTGTTTAATTGACGCTATTAAGCAATTTGGTTAAGTAATTAATAAAATGCGACTTACTTTTTCGTTTCTTGGCCGCAAGAAAAAGGGTTTGTGAGAGAAAAATTTGGATAAAAATTATTACAAATAAAGGACTACTGTCTCTGTGTGTTAATTTAACACTAAATAATTTCTATTATTTATTTTGTAATCTGTAAATCAATTATTAATTCATTAAAGGTAGATAATATGATAGCAACAATGAAATTAGGTTGGATTAGTTTACATAGTTATGATTGTAAAAAACTTATTGATATTTTTAATGAGATATAAGTACTCATAAATAGTTCTCTATTTAATGATTTAGTAATGCTACTACTATTACACTATCATATATGTACCTATATTCTTTTATTTTTTTGTTCGATTTCTTTGAAAGCAAGCTATTTTCAACAGATCTTATCTTAAGCGTTACGATGATCCATTGTTTATAAACAATAAATAAATTATTTATAATAATAAAGTATAGTCTTAATAAAAAGACGTTTAACATACCTTATGTAAAATATTTTAGTACTCGTATTGAGATCGAGTAGGTACCTACTTCAATAAAATTGTAAATAGCATTTTTAATTTCATTTTCATATTATTAGTAAAACCATATTATTTTATACTGCGTATTTGTATTTTACTTAGTTCCTGAAATGACATGAGTAAGTATATAATTAATATAATATGGCCTTGGCATACTGCGATCGTGCAGTCTACGCCCATCATTTGTGGCTTCAGTATTCTCACTCGTATACCAGCTGCTGTACAAATGTAAAGCTTAATATTTACCGTAAAACATAACGAATTATTGTAATAATGCCCTGTATTACATATTACAATTATATTAACGTTAAAACTGTTTACATACTTTGTAATGCTACAGCTCTTTATCTGTTCAGGGACTTGACGATTTGGGAAAGTCAATTTTGTAATTCAGTTCTGTTTAAAACAGAAACTATTCAAACGCCTTTATTATTTTACTATTATCTATATGTATGAAAACAAAAATATATTGAAAAATATATTATCTAGTATCTACTCTGGTGTCTCATTCACGTAAGTACATGTGGACAGTGAGACAACACGCCTTTTACTTAATAAATAGCAATTTTTTGAGAACTTGTTTTTTTTTTAAGTTAATGAAAAATAGTACCATGCCATAACACGAATACTAAAGTAATGATCGAGCGTTCAACTGTCTTTCACTTAAAAAATTATTGCGTGGCGGTACAGATTGTACGAGTGCCTAATTGGCAATTTAGCATACATTATATGCCGTCATTTAAACCATATTCCGAATTATTTCGATGAGTATTATCCCTGACAATGGACCAGACGAAGTAAGTCACGACTCTGTGTCCCGCGGGCGGCCACCTGTGCCCCTGTACTCGAAATGTGTAATATTGAAAAATATTTAATTTTTTTCAATAACACCACGTCATTACCAAACCGCAGCATTATCGTGTACGCGGAATGCAGAGGTTTTATGTTGAAACATTCATCACGGATATTATTAGGAACACGTTTTGTGATACCTCGATCCACCCTCTAAGTCACATCGCACATTAACATACCTAAATATATATAAACTAATAGCAGTTGTCACGATATAACTAAAATTTTTGCAATATGTTGATAAATCAATTCAGACATTCTTTTTTTTATATATATAAAACGACATTAACCTCTTTCTTCTCTTATCTTTAATAACGTAAGGCAAACATAAATATAATTATTAGCTCCAAGATATATTTATTTGTTTTATGTTATTATTTTACTACAAGCACTAAAAGGTAAATGAAATAATAAAATGTATTAATAAGGAGGGGAAATTAATGAATTCAAAAAAAAAAATGTACACATTTCTTTTTTTTTTTTATTTACAAATTTTACTTACACTACTTACATACATTTTTTTTCTAGGCAGTTTAAAAAAGTAGATATTTTAAAATAAAGCAGGAACTTGTTTAACATTATATACCTAGATCATATAATATAAATAAAATTATTCAAGATATCTTTTTCGTTTGACAGCGTACTTGACCTATTCAACCCAAAAATAGTCTTAATAGCTAGGGAGCTGGTGGCAATTGAGGTATATATGATTTCATCGTCGTTTATACCAAGTTGACGTAATGTAGTCTAGACCTATGTTAACTAGAAAAAATAATTGGCGAGCTCAGCTAGCACTGATTTTTTTAAATAAATAATTTTGAAATTTCAAAAGGAAAAATAAACTGTCAAAAATTATATTATCGTTTCTGTCATCAATTATATCTTATTAAACACATTTTATAGATAGTGAAATTAAAGCTGGCAGAAGTCACGATGGTGGGAGTTTTTATAAAAATATTTTGCTTTTTTAACAGTTTAATAATGGACAAATGACAATGAATTAAACGATGATGAAATCATATACCTAAATTGCCACCAGCTCCTTAGCTATAATTACGAATATACAATCACTGAATTTTTATTAATTTATTTATACTAATGTTACTTGATCTGAAATGTCAATATGGTCTTCAAAACGGGAATGTGTAAGTTCGGTCGTCCTCAATTCACTTTCTTCTAGTTGTACTACTTCGCTTCGTACGAGCACGATGACGTAACACTGCATTGCTATTAAAAATCGTAGGCGCAATAGATTATAAAAGTTATTAAAACAAAGAATAGAATTAAAATAAATATAGCAAAACTTTACTACTACTACACTTTTGACAAGATGCCAAAGCAATTTTTTTAATTTAAAATAAATTATAGCTTTGTCTATTAGAATATTATATTTTATTGAAATATTTTTGGGCTTTAGGGATGACGAACGGGGAAATCGCCTAATTTTCACGACAGTTAGGATCTTGCGCAACAACTCGAAAAATAAAAGTTATTATTGGTTTAATGTCTTTAGTTAATCTTTACTACTATTTTAGATTCGAAAGTTTGAAAGCACGGATTTTTAATTGAGCGGGGATCGAACTCGCTAGTGATTCCCAACAAATGAATTTAATATAATCTCTATGAAATGAACACTTACACACTTAACGAGTGTTAAATAAAAATCATTTAAAATAAATACGTCAAAATTATTACATGGTAAAGTCTCGGTAGACATCATATTACTATTAAATCATCGGCTTTATTAAATATTACAATAAATAAATTAATCTGGTGTCGCTAGTGTTGGACGAGAGGGAGAAAAAAGCCGAAGGAAAAAAACTCTTGGTACTCTTTTAAAAAATTTAACGTCATTATACAAAATAAATAAATATTGCACAGTATGACCATGAGACGATCAGGGCAAATACGATACAGTCAATCGTATATGCCGAAATCAACACATGCCATGATCGATAGGGTGAAAACCATAGCGATATCTCGGCTCAAGTATATTGTGATTTAATGTAAGAGTCCACCTCTCTCGTGCGCACATCTAAACAACACCGATAGCTTTTAACTCTGAATTTGTTTCGGTTGTTTTCATAACTGCGTTTTATTTTGTAAATGTTCTTAAGTATAGGCTTGTAAAAGTTTTTAATATAATATAAGACCTACAATAAAATCGAGAAGCTTAAGGCGAGGCTGTCGACTTTACGGAAGATAGGAAAGAAATAGGGCTCAAGCCTTAATCAGTTACCAGTTACTACGCCTATCGACAGACGAACAAGTACATATCTAAATTTAAAACTATCTATTGGTATCTGCATTTAGCTGAGTTAAGGTTTAGTTTATCATTGAATATAATACACAATCATGATAGCTGGTGTGACGAGGAACAACAATGTCAATCTCAACTATTCTAAATAGGTCTTAAGACAAATTCTACAAAGCTACTAGCAATGTTACAAAGTTCCTGCTCTAGATTTCTGCAATCATTCTACCAGGAACTACCAGTGAGGTATTTACTACAATTATCTTTATATATTTCAATATAGTATCCACATAATTATGTTTGGGTAACTGATTATTATTTATTTCATTTAATTAATAAAGGTCATTAGTACAGAACATAAAAAAGTATTGTGTTAAGTATTAGTAACTACTGAGTAAAATTCCATATGGTGTCCACAAGCTCATGTTTAGCTTTTTACGTGCATCGACGAACTCTAGTACTTCATGATCGTTTATTGTAAGATTGTCTTTAAATTTTAACAAGAGTATACTAACCGGAATCAGCCAGTAAGCGGCCCACTGCTTTTTAAAGGCCTCTTTTCGATATAGTAGAAAGGTGGGAGTTTAATCCACCACGCTTTTTCAGTGCGGAATGGCTTATTACTACCTTATCATGAGTAACGATCAGATGTCTATGATATGCTCTCCGAGGCACGGTGGGAAGAACTATAAGGACGTACACCCAGAAATGAAACAAACATTTCTACAAATACAAATATCTGGCCCGAGCGGGAATCAAAGCCGCGACTGTCTGCGTAAAGGCGACTACTTTCACCACTACACCAAAACCTTTGTGAAAGTCAGTATATTAGTATCAATAAGACTTACCCGTTGGCGCAGTTTGCAGTGACCCTGTTTTCTGCTCCAAGGGTTGTGGGTTCGATTCCCGCCCCGAGTCTGGGTGTAATATATGTATATTTATATATGTATTATTTATATGCATATTTATTTTAAAAAATGTATATCAGTCGGTTGTTAACTAAAACACAGGCATTAAGTAGCCTACCTTAGGAACAGACGACCTTGTGTGTGTGTTAAACATATTTATTTATTTATAATAAGCGAATACAACGTACTCCTATTCATTCTAGGTATTGTTTAAAAATATAACGCGAAATAGTATTCAGGACTTTTTTTGTAGAAGAAAACTGAAAGACCTGCAATCTGAGATCTGCAAGAAAACCTACAGTATCCGCAGTCGATTTGCGATCTCTATTACTTCATCAATATAGATAATGTTACTTAAAATTTGATAATATATTTTGATTGCTTAAAAAACATCAAATTAAATAAAAGTATAGATATGTTAAAAAAAATTAAAAATAAACAACTATTGTTACTTTTTTTCTTCTTATAACTTTTAAAATTTAAATTATTTCAATTGACCACACTACTCGAAGAACAAGGTCCTCCATCCTCCATCCATACTTATAAGTCCTATTTCTGTATTTCTTCTTAAAGTATTATATATATTCTTTAACTTATTTAGAAATGAGATACATAGTCAATTTATATACTTTTATTCTTATCTAGGGGCCAGTCTTTCAGTCTTTCTGCTGAAATAAAGATATATTCAAGAGTAAAATATTTCTTACCTATAACAAGTAAAGCAATAAACACTTCCACGAACATTTTTTTAGATAACAGGAAGCAGGTTGTCACCAGAGCAGCTAACGTTGTGGCCAGTGCGTAGTAGTTATATAAACGCAACATCGAAACATCTTTCTGAAAAAATATTTGGATCATTTTTTTTCCGTATTGCCTAAAAATTTTAGTAACATTTTTTATTATACGTATAAATGTCGATTTATTATTCAAGTTTTTTACGTACTTGATAGTTTAAATATCACCCAAAAGTATCCTCTTCATATGGGACAAGAGTTGGAGCTTCATCTGCCGCGCTGCTCCACTGTGGATTGGTAGATAACTTCGCTACTGAGAACGATGATCTTACCAATGACCAATAGCTTTTACGTGCTCTCCGGGGCCGACAAGAACCAAACCAGAAATAAATATTTGTATAAACAAAAATATCCATTCCGAGGAGGGAATCGAATCAGCGACCGTCAGCGTTAATAATACTTTCTCACGACTAAACCAGAACAGTCATATAAATACATACATATATTATAGTTGACCTATAATTATTATTTCATACCTGATAGCCAGCAATTAGAAGCAAGAAGTTAAGGATAATTCCCATGCCGAGAATGCTAAATAGAACAGTCGATACCATGACATCAACCGAGATGTCATTGGTTATAGAAGCCTTTTGAATTTCTGTGGTAATAACCAGACATGTCACAAAGACTACTGAGAATACCTGCAAAAATTTTACACTTAGTTAAAATATACTATAAATGAAGCCTCAAAGATAATCATTTACGGACTTACTTATAAACGTTTCTTAATATATATCAAATATATATCAAATATATAATCAATTGCTTAACAACTGATTAGCAAAAACCTCACTTATAAAACTTTCATATGACATTTATTCCTTCTATTCTACAGTTTAACTTCCATAAAGCTTCGTGGACATTATAAATTTATATAAGAATCTTCTTTGAAAAAAAAACACGGGTTTTACTACCTATACCGATTTTGATCATGTACTGTCAGCAGAGCTTTATTAAATAAACTAGACAAACCACGTGATCTCAACTGCGTTTATGTTTACTGTTCTGTTCATAAATATTGATTACAATTAAAACAGGCTTTTTGACGCAAAAGTGTTTTTAAAATCGTATCAGTATATTTCGAAATAAACACGTCAAATAATCAAACTATCTTTTCAGCATTAAAATATTAATAGATAGATACAGATACATATGAAATGAAACAATAATAAATTCTTTAACATTCTACTTACGATATTTAAATAGGCAAATAATAAGATGCCAGGTCGCAAAGGCAAACAACAAAAACAGCGATTTACATCAGGCACTCTTATTTTCATTTTCAATAGTTTAATATAAACAAAATTTATTAATAATTTTTTTAATTTTATTAATTATTTAATAATCTATGCAGCGCTCGCGAACTGCGATTAAACAATAATGACTCTACAAATAGCATGCAGAAAGGTAACTAGTCGAAACGACATATATTATTATTATAAGATAACTACTATCGATATACATATATATAATTGAATAATTAATAAGCTATTGTACATAGAACAGTAAAATGTCTACAACGTCGCAAAATTCGTATTCATTTAACAATCTTTTCAGTTACTGAAAACAAAATTAAAACTACCAAATTCATTTTATTTATAGAGTATAATAATTATTATAATTAATAATTATTAAATAATAAAGATTCACAACGATATCAGAACAAATTCTTAGAAAAAATAATTAATAATGTAATGCCGTAGTACAGTATCTTAGTGAGTTGAGCTGTGTTTTATTTTTTTACAGGATTAATACTTAAAATAAATAATAACATATACAACCTATTGACCCTTAAAGTATGTATTGGATATAGATAAACGTTAATGTTTTAAACTATCTATGACAGGTACATAGGTACAAAAAAATAAACAACCTATAACAATTACAAAAAGATACAAAAGAATAAAATATAGTATAAAAAGTAAGGTAAAATATTTATGTCCAAACTGGTTTCTTTTTTAATCAATGCAAATCTTTATCATTTTTATTAAAAAACTTTTTTTTAAACAAACATTCGATAGTTGACGTCAATTCTTTATAACCTTTATTGTTCATTGACACTTGTTTTATTATATATAATATTATAATATAATAATAAATATTGCAATATTTATATTTTTCTGCCTACACACACTTATGATGCTGATTAAAACGCATCAATCATAAGTTTTAACGATTAATTTTAAATAATAAGATAATATTAATTAGAATATACTGCGGTAGTTTAACTGATCATATAAAATCATGCTTTCAAAATAGATTTCAAAAAAAATGATTCCTATAATATAATTTTAATACCTACAGGCTACACGATTCTGTTGTATAAATAATCTTGGTAGGTACGTAGTGAAATAGAAATTCCACAATCTAACACAAACTATATCCACTCTTCTTTGTGCTATAAAGGAACCCTTGTAATATTTTTATTTCTATCAAAAAACCTGTTTACATTTCCTTGATCCGGACTTCATAATATTCACGATATTTAGATAAGAGATCGTAGAAAACATTTTAAAGATATACCCTAGAAATCAAGCCAAAGTAAAACATTAAACTTATATATCCATGTTATACGTATACTGTGTTAGTGTTAGTGTCAGTTTGATTATTATTCAGGTCGTTCATCTAACTCTACATGGAATTTAACCAATATTTTATGAGATACGGTATATCAAGTTACCATGAAGTTGTTTCTATATATTCCATAACTACTGAACCCTTCGCCTGTGTGGTCCAAATGTCTGGTATAAACTTGATCGAATTATTGTTATTGCAGATGTCATCGTGAGAAAGCATAATATATCACATCTTATTAAACAATCGTTTTCATAACCTGCGTAGGCGCATCAGCATTCACTCTTAACTTTAATAATCACTAATAACATTTAACCATCGTATACTTTATGAGACTAATGATTTGCTTATTGAATGTTATTGCATAATTGAGCCACCCGTGCGACCCTCTACGGACTCGAGTCGATTATTCAAACAGTTTTTGTTTATTTTTCTTTCAATTGTCTTCTGGTTAAATCTAGCTAAATAGTAAGCGGTGTACCTACTGCTAATTGGATTAGCTTCTAAAGATTTATTAAACCGATTTTTTTAATAATAAATAAATATGTTTATTTAATATTGAAACTCCTTCCTTGTTTTATGTATAACATGAGGTTCGTATTATAGTCATAAGCACAGTAAAGTTAATTAATACACGTAGTAATTCCCCATTCTTCTTGGAGGGAAGAAATAATTAAAAAAGAAAAAAATTTACCAGGCTCCTGGGCCACATGTACCGAAAGAAATTTCTGAAATAAATATTGCGCCAACATGCTGGAAAGTAGCGTGGTGGATTTATCTTTAATCTTTCTCATTCATAAAAGAGGACGCTTATTTATATAGCATCTTATATAATATATAAGGGGTTTTACAGTAGAGTACTGCTATCCGGTGGCCCATTTATTAAAGATTTGTTTTGTAAATAATCATTTCTATTTTTATATTAATTTTATATTTAAATAGCTTATTTTAGAGTAAAATTTTAAAGATATTCAGATGATTTATAAATATATTATATATAATAATTATTTCTTTATTTTTAATATAATGTACACAAGTATTATTATTCTTGTGCTAAAGTATTTAGAATATTGTTTTTAAAGTAGAAAACAAAAAGCCTAGCCCTAGTCTAGAACTTAAATTTTGATTGATTTTTTTTTTTTGTAATATATGTATTTATATATAAAAATATCGGGCGCTTACTGATATGAAATAAATCTAAATAATTATTGTTATATTTATTTCGTGTTGTCTAGGAGAAGTACCATTTAGAAAAAGGTGCCATGTACCTATATAATCATAATACCGCCCCTTGTACTAAACAATTTGTAATTATCTTAAATGACTGTAATATTATCATTATTTGTATGTTGTGGTGTATAAAAAAGCTTTAATAAATAAATATACTTATGTATCTTTGAATAATTAATAAACGTTGAAAAAACATAAAAGCCGTTATCAGATTTTAACGTGTAGAACTTAGAATGTTGATTTGATCAATACGGTAATTACCTGGTGGTACCTGTGGAATAATGGCCCTCGAAAGCATAATATCCAAAATAATTTTATTAGAGTTCCTTCAACGGAATCGAAATCAAAGTGACAGCTCTCCCGTTGTGACATTGACCTCGATAGTGAGCCATTTTCTCCAAATGTCTGGCTGAAGCAAATTTAATGCCATTAAAACCTGCAAATGACCCAAAACTAGAAAGACACCACAGAAACTCAAGGTTGAGGAGAACACCAGAATTATTGGACTCTAAATGACTGGTCAAGAGTTATGTTTTCAGACGAGTTTAAATCTGTTTATACAAGCATAACGGGAGGGAAAGAGTGTACAAAAGACCGGGAGAGCGCTATAACCAAGCTTGTAAGAAGAAAAAGTACCATACGTCTTACGGAGGCTCTGTTCGCGTGTGTGCTAATCGGATTTATTCCGAATACAGCATTGAACTAGTGATAGAAAATAAAACTTTAACTGCAGAAAGATATGAAATTCTGAATAACTACGTTGCTCCATTTTTAGTAGAAATGGGCGAGAATGCCGTTTTTATGCAAGATAATGCCCGTCGGCATACAGCTCAGATAGGTTTTGCCTTTTTTCAAGAAGTCGATATCACATACATGGAGTGCCTAGCACGCAGCCCCGACTTAAGCCCCGTTGAGCATCTATGGGACGAACTGGAACGACGTGTACGTCAACGGAATTCGCCACCAATCACGCTACGTGAAATGAAAGAAGCTCTAGTAGAGGAATAGCAGAATATTCCACAGATTCGCCTCAAAAACTTACTAAAAAGTATGCCAAATCGGATAATAGCAGTATTGCGAGCTTGCGGAGGTAACACAAAGTACTAAATTGCGTGAAAACGGCACATCTGTAACCAATCTACATTTACGAAAATACTGGATTTTTTAATTAAAAATGCGTGGTTTTTACATTACATTTATTACAAATAAAAAGTTTGAATTCGTTTAATTTTTATTTTCTTTTAAGCACAATAAAATATTCTTTAATTTAGTCTTTATTTCATAAAGCTAGGTCAGGTACTTTTAAAGATATTAAAGATTTTCTAACAGACCCTTTTTCTTCCAGCGGTCCAGGGTATATAAAACATCATACTATTATATTATTGATATAAATATGTAACAGCAATAAAGATTGAGTTGGTACTACGTGTAGCTGTGGCTTAGGAATAACTACCCTAAGATTCTTTTAATTTCTCCAATTTTTTTTTTAATTCACTGCCATGTGTCAAAGTGTATAAGTAAGCGTAAATATCACGAACTAATTTACTTGTTCAAGATCCTACATGGCTTAATAAATTCGCTTATAAAACTCTCCTGTCATTGATCAATTTTAACATTAGACGAAGATTCAGGAATCCATTTATTTTTAAATGTCTACATTAATAACACATAATTACAACCCTATTGTTAGAATGTATCACTTTCATAATGATATTGTCACTGAAAATAATGAAAGTATTGATATATTTTATGAAAATAAGTCTAAATTTACTAGAGAGGTCAAAGGTATTCTTAGCAAAATAGCAAGACTGATCAGTCAATAGCATAGAGTACTTAATAAATAAACTACTACAATGTTGTATAATGGATTAATGGATGACCGCGCATGTTAAATGTATGACGTGCGCATGCGCTCCTATAAAAGTGAATCTTCAATTAGTAGAAGGCTTCGAACATACCAAATAATACTTAATAACTTCATAAACTACTGTTTTATTAAATTACAAAATCATGAAGTGTGCATATACTTTAGGAATATAATTCGATTGATTCGATATCGAGCCTTAAAAATTGTTATCGATCTATATTATGTAAAAGTGTATTGATTTTGTGTACCATAGTGAATATATAAATAGCTAAATTGTACCTATATTTTTATCTATTAATATTATTAAGGAAACATTTTTGACCATAGCAACATTTTCACACTTTTTTATTATATGTTTTTGTGACATATATTATCTATATTACCTCTTGATTACCTCGCAATTGTAAGTCTTACGTGAGTCGAATCGGTTTTTTGTGATTTATAAGAATAAAATACAAGTTAATACATAAGAGTTGTTTCGCAAAAAGAATTTTACACCCAAAAGCTATTTCCAGGTAATTTTTAAAAGATGGCTCGTTAATATATTAATATTCTTTTTCAATAACTTTGAGGTTATACCATCAAATTCGGAGAAACTTTATCGTAAATTAATAAGTTTACGTAATTATTTAGTTTACACGAAGTAATTTACAAAAAAAAAAAGTGTTTTTTATGAAATAAATATTATTTTAGTAAAAACTTTTATATGTTGTAACAACATGGTAACAACACAAGATTCCATTATATATGTTCATTACATGTAATCGTCTTTTATTTACTAATTTATGTTCGTACTTCAATTTCAGAAATGGCAGCACAACTCTTCAACCGTATCGGCCAAGTGGGATTGGGGATGGCTCTCGTAGGTGGAGTCGTAAATTCAGCTTTATATAATGGTAAAAAAACCTTTAATATACTACTATAAAATTAACAGTTCGTACCAAAGAAAACAAAATCATGTTTTACTTAATGTTTTTATTGTATTTCTAGTTTCTAACTATGCGTTGCTATACATTTGTGATTGTATTTGGTTTCAGTGGATGGTGGTCATCGAGCGGTAATATTTGATAGATTCGCCGGAGTAAAAAATTTAGTTGTGGGTGAAGGTACTCACTTCTTCATCCCCTGGGTACAAAGACCTATCATATTTGATATCAGATCAAGACCTAGAAATGTACCTACAATCACGGGAAGTAAAGGTAAAACTATTCCTTTACAAGCTTTGATACAACATTACCTAATGGAAAAAATATATATATATATCATAATGCCATATGTCACCAATTAGCTATAAAAAGTGTAAAATTCATTTTTACAGATCTTCAAAACGTTAACATCACACTCCGTATCTTGTTCAGACCTGTGCCTGACCAATTACCGAGAATTTACACTATTCTTGGTATAGACTATGATGAGAGAGTGTTACCATCTATTACATCAGAAGTTTTAAAAGCAGTGGTTGCACAGTTTGATGCTGGAGAACTGATTACACAAAGAGAAGTATGTATTGTAGAATATCATTTTAGAAATCTTTAAAATTGTATTCCTTTTTCTTAGGTTTAAAATCCATTAAGTAAAATAATTATGTACTTTTATTTATATCATTACATTTTTTAAATATTATTAATTGTATTCAATTGCAAATATAATTTTTTAGTAGATGTCATCACATAAAAAATCCATTTTAAAATGTTCATAATTCTGATGATATTTGTATTCGTACAAATATGTGTGAAGTTTTGCATTCTTGTGGGTCTTCCCACCGTGCCTTGAAAAGCATGTAAAGCCGTCAATCTCAGTTTTTTCATAGACATCTGATAGTAATTGTTACTCATGATAGGCAAAAGATATCAGCCAACCCCACAGTGGAGCAGTTTGGTAGACTAAATAGTCCAACTGTTCTCCAATATGAAGAGGTCTTTGCCCAGCTGTGGGACATTTACAGGCTAATTCAGTTCAGTACGTCTGATTAAGTAATCAGTACCTGGATGACCGAGCTTGATCGGTTAAATTATATTTAGATACATTACATACTGATGAAACATAAATAATATTTTCGATCTTACCGACATAATAGTAAAATAATAGGAACTGGTTATTGAAATAAAAAATAAAAAGAGCTCTCAATCATAGTTTTTCTCACAAAAGAAGAAACTTGAAACAAAAACTGGTCTGTAGACACCTGGATTCGAACCCGGGTTTTCTGATTTCGAATCCGTCCGGTTTCCATCTGAGCTATTATAAGCTTATCAATGACAGCGAAGTTTAGCTTTGTATTCTAATGATATTTTTTAATTGCGTAAAAAAAGGGATAAAACGACATTTTCTAAAAATAAATCCTAGCTAGATCGATTTATTGCCTAGGAAACCCCGTGCATACTAAATTTTATGAAAATCATTGGAGCCGTTTCCGAGATTCAGATTATATATATATATATATATACAAGAATTGCTGGTTTAAAGATATAAGATGTCACTAAGTTTACAATTGTAATTTTTTTCTTACAATTTATTTCAAAAATAGTAGGTAACAATTAATAGATTCCTAAATTCAATAGTAATATACCATTGTCGTATTGCAGATTGTGTCACAAAAGGTTAGCGAGGGTTTAACAGAGAGGGCAGGACAGTTTGGCTTAATTTTAGATGATATCTCAATTACACACTTAACATTTGGAAAAGAATTCACACAAGCTGTTGAGTTGAAGCAAGTTGCACAACAAGATGCAGAAAAAGCCAGATTTCTGGTAGAAAAAGCTGAACAACAGAAGAAAGCTGCCATTATTTCAGCAGAGGGTGACGCTCAAGCAGCTGTCCTGCTAGCCAAATCATTTGGCAATGCTGGTGAAGGTCTTGTTGAACTTAGACGTATTGAAGCAGCAGAAGACATTGCCTACCAACTTTCCAAATCAAGAAATGTCACTTATCTTCCACAAGGCCAGAATGTATTGCTAAACCTTCCAGCACAAAATTAATTTATAAGCAGATTTAAATTGCTGGTAGATATATAAGGTCATGAGTGCATTTGCGTTATTAAAATAAGAGGAAGAAGAATATTGCATTTTGAAAAGTTCATATAGTTCCAACAGAAATGTAGTCACATTTTAGCTTTATAAATTGTAATTACAGAATAAATAAACTATAATTTGTTGAAATTGTTTTTATTTTGTTGTGAATTGGTACAATGTAATATAAAATTAAGTTGCATTTGATACAAGTTGTAGATGGCTTAATTTAATAAAATTTTTCGTTTTCTTCAAAAATTTGTACACTAATATCCTGATTCTCATTGTCACTTATAATCACACACATTAATCTAATCTTGAGTGTTTTGTCTTGCTTTGCTTTAAGCATAATTAACAAAAATTTGAATATTATAACTATATTATATTATATGGACCCTGAACAACTTGATTAATAATAATATGAATAAAATAATCAGAACGTTTGAAAAATAATATTTTGACAATTAATTTTTTTCCTTCTCAAATAAATAGATCTATCTTTGATTCAATAGGTATTTCTTCATCTTTATCTAATAAATAGTCTTTTTCAATTTTATTACAAAATAAATTCTCTTTAACACAAGCTTCTTTTATATATTCAATTTCAGCAATATTTAAATCACAAGGAAGTGTTAATTTGCATATATTAACATTATCCTTAAAGTTTTTTATTAGATTGTCTACTTCTGTTTTAAAACTATCACTTATTATATTTGAGTTTTCAACTTTGTTTTGTATCAGCTTAATTTTAGAACAAGAATCTCTTGTTTTAGTGAGGACTGATAATTCAGCAATTATCTTTTCATTATCAGGACAGAGCTTTAGAGCTCGTTTTAACCGTTTTTCTGCAGCATTAAACTCGCCTATCATTCTTAAAGCCTTAGCACTTTGAAACAGTACCTTCCCATTATTCCAAAGGTTATTCAACCTTTTCAGTTCATTGCATATTGTGCAAGCTCTGAGTGGTTGCTTTACTTCATTATAACACACCAATAAATTAATGTACAATTTGATTAATAGTTTTTCTTGAATGTTTTCTTCTTTATCATCAGCCAATCGACATCTGTGTAACATATTAACACCTTTCCTAAATAACTGTATTTCTGCAGTGAAGTTTTTTGTTTTATGTAATGTAATACCTGAAGCATATAACATTTTAACTTCATGATAAACCCTATTAAAAATGTTAGGCTCAGAAAAATCCAGTTTCCTGTAACAATAAATGCTCTGTTAAATAATATAAAAAAATTAAACCACAAAATATAACAGCAGTATTTGCATACCCATCTTTAGGTGTTTTAATCGTTTTTATAATCTTTATGTAAAAAATACAATCAGCCTTAGGTTTAATTCTAGGCGGTACACCCAATTCTCCATACATAACTACATGGGACAAAAGAAATACTGCCATCTCTCCAACTAACATAGATTCTATGGCAATTTGAATACCTGGGAGTAAACCATTTTCATTTAAGTTTACTACCTGAAAATTAATTCATAATTTAGTAAATTTTTAGGACTTTTGTTATTATTTGATTGTTATTATTATTTATTACTATAATTATGACCAATGGTCTTACCAAAGGTTTATGTGATTTTGTATAATCAAAAGGCTCAGATTCATTTTCCCAATAACCTGCAAAAATAACTGAAACAGTACATTCTTTGCTTAAAGGTAGTCCTCCACCCTCTTCCAATATCTTTTTCTTGACAAGTCCATTTTCATCCACTGTTTGTAATTGTTTCTCAAATTCTTTAAATGAATTCACAGGCTCTCCGATAAAATCAGTTATTTTATCTTCACTATTATCTTTTTCAGCAATATATTCCATATCATTATAGTCTTCATTTATATGAAGTACTGAACCAGTTGTAAATAGTTTGCTGTAATATTATAAACCTAAAATTTATTTTTTAACCAACTATATATCCATCCTTACTTTTGCAAGCTAGTAAAACGATTAACTAAAAGAGATATATATTTGTGGCCTCAGTAGTTATGGTCGCACCTACAGCAGTAATCTGAATAAAATATATAAATTACAACTAAGAATATTAAAAAACATTGTCTCACAGAAAATTAGGACTGAATTTCATGACAACGAAATGGCATATTTTATTTATTGTAAAGTATTACCAATACAACATAAGTTTCAGTATACTATTTTAAAAGAAAATTTCTGGAAAAGTAAATTTAGACAGCGTGTTATACACCCTACATTTACACGGGCCGTAGCGAAAAAGCAACTCAACACAACTCGTGCCAACAATTTATATGGTGAGAGAACGACCAATTACATAATCCCTCGATTATTAAATTCACTACCATCTGATTTAGTTGTATGTATAAAAAAAAAAAATATTAAACAAAAACTTAAAATGTACTACCTATCGACTAAGTCTTTAGAAGAAAAATAAAAAATAAAATTATTGTATATTGTATTGTAATAATCTTAATTTAACAACTAAAATTATATATATTGTTTAATTTTACATTGTACTATAAAAAAAAAATAGTAGCATTGTACAAACCTTAGTGGTTTTCTTTTGCTACCTAGAGTTATAAATTTGTAAATATTGTTTCTTTTTTTTGTATTTGATAATTAAATAAATTAAAAAAAAAGATAAACATTCTAGGAAACCTAATAACTATAATCATTATTTAAAAAAAAACATATACAATATTTTTATATTTTGTTTCTTATATTAGAAACATTAATTAATGAAAGTTATGGGCACATACCCCAGATCCAAACCATTGTCTAGCGCTAGAGTTGGCCCTGTAGTATCCATTTGTAGTTTTTATATAAAATACAATTTTCAATTAAATTCTTCGTTAAATGGCTTTTATTAGTGCAATTCAAATCTTTGTTTCAAGTAAAATACAATAAGCTTGCTATTATATGTACTTTACGATCGTCAATAATCAATATGTCAGTAACTCAGTATGTCAATGTGATGTCAATGTCACAAACTCACAAGAATTTCGTAATTTTCAAGTTTTGACAGCCAAACGTCATTAAAAGCTATGTTTGCGGCCCCCTTTCAAGTGAAGATTTTCTTCATTTTGATACATTTTGATAGGAGCACATGCAGTGTGCGTCGTACATTCAACAAGCGTTGAAATGGGACAATATAACGTGCGTATGCGCTCCTCTCAAAGTGTTGAAAATCTTCACTTAGAAGGGGCCTGCAAACACTGAACACAGCCATACAAAATGAGAAATGAGACTAGGTGGTAGCACCTTGATTCTGCAGAAAAGGACTATCCGTTATATATATAAAATGAAATTTAAAGAATCACTGAGAGAAAAGTTTAAAGAGATCAATATTCTGACCTTTGCATCGCAATATATTTATGAAAATATAATGTAGGTATATATTATGTACCTACGTAAAAATAGGCATTTGTTTATTAGCCGCAATGATCATGCCTTGCACAATGTAGGTAACACTGAGGAACGGCCACAAACTAGCGCTTCCTAAATATCGGCTCAGTAAACAAAGTCGTTCCTTTATTGGAATGTCTATTTTAATTTACAATAAAATAACCGGTTGCGGTTCAATCTCTGCCTTTACAGAAGTTTAAAAAACTATTAAGGGAAGTTTGTGTCGGAAAGCTCATTATGACATTAATGAATTTCTAAATGATGAAAAGGCATGGGATTGAATCAATATAGCTCGGCCAGGCTAACAATATATTATATACCTTGTCATTAGATATAGTTATACAATTATTTTGTGAACAGGTAGCATGTGGTAAGATTTCGGCATATACGATTGGCTGTCTCGTGTTTGTCTTGATCATTTCATGGTCATATTGTGCCTTATTTATATATTATATAATTATAATGATGTTCAATTTTTTAAAAAGAGTACCGAGAGATTTTTCCTCGGGCTTTATTCCCTCTCGGCCAACACTAAGGATAGACTAGATCTTTTTATATACTAAACAAAATTAATAATTCATATAACATTTTAAAACTTATTTTCCCTGTTTATGACGAAAAATATAAAATAAATTTTAATTTTTTTATTTTTATTAATTACGATACGAGCGCCATCAGCTGACTGTGTATTCAACTATTCAACTACTACACTACAAGTACTTAGGGCGCCATCTTTGAATATTTATGCGCGTTTTCCAATTACAGCACTAGAGCGCATTATGCGGCATAATGCTCAACATTGAATGTTCCAACTACAGCAACGCTTCGCACAATCGAGCACTTTCAAAAGTAGTGCTTTCGCGTGATGCGTGCAGTTGATGCCAACTCAGTAGCAAAAAATTAACAAGTGTTTATTCTTTAAGGTAGCTTAGATCGAAATTTTATTTATATTATCGTTAGTAACATTGTTTATTGTAAAAAAAAAAAATTAAACTTTCCTTTCGTCGTAGTTTTTTGGAAATATTAAAAAGTTAATTCAAAACGTGTTAACAATAAATATAAGTATGGATGAAGGTATACTCGTAAACATGGACCTTTTTTATATTTCCACATATAAAATATGAATACATTATCTGACGTTCCAATTAAGCATTAGCACACTTCGGCATTGTGCGTCACTGAGTCGCATTATGCTCTGTAATTGGAAAACGCGCTATATCTGTAACTAATATAAAAGCTATGACATTATTTACATTCTATGTATCGAGGGTAGAAGTACCTCTAACCTCCATAATTTTTATGCGAGTGTATTTTATCTATCACGCAAATTATATCGACATGGATACATCTTATATATATAAATCTCATCATCTAATATCATCATCTAATATCATCAATCATCTAATATATATAAATCTCGTGTCACAATGTTTGTCCTCAATGGACTCCTAAACCACTTAACCGATTATAATAAAATTCGCACACCATGTGCAGTTCGATCCAACTTGAGAGATAGGATAGTTTAAATCTCAAATTATAGTCGCAATTTTAATTTATTGCTAATTATTTGTCTATTATTGTCAAATGCCAACGAAATAACAGAGTTAATAGAACTAACCAAACTATGCATGAAACAAAATTACTTCAAATTCAATAACCAATTTTATCAACAAAAAGAGGGATTAGCTATGGGGTCACCACTAAGTCCTCTAATGGCAGAGATCTTCATGGATGATTTTGAAAATAAAAATATTGTCAAAAATAACAACATTCTGTATTACTACAGATATGTAGATGATATAATTATATGTTGGACAGGGACAGACAGACAATTAGACATATTTGTCAAAAACCTAAACAATATACACCCAAAAATTAAATTCAAATCAGAATTAGAACAAAATCACTCAATAAACTTCCTCGATCTAACTATAACCCGCGTTAATAATAAACATCAGTTTGGAATTTTCCGGAAACCCACATACACAGACACAACCATACCAGCTTCATCCTGTCACCCTTGGCAGCATAAACTCGCAGCGTTCCATAGTTATGTCCATAGGTTGCTATCTATCCCACTCACAAAAGAAAATTATTTAAAAGAATTAAATCTAATTTATCACATGGCACAAGCTAATGGGTACAACAATAACATTGTTAATAATATAATAAAAAAACAAAAATCGATGCGGATCAAAAAAGATCTATACTCAACAGCACCTGATAAAATTAATAAATACAAATCAAGTTTAACTTATTTTGGAACAATATCGGAGCGTATTGCGAAGACACTTAAAGCGCATGATATACATGTAGCATTTAGGACAAATAATACACTTAAAAACATTTGCAACGGGAAAGATAAAGTAAACAATAAACAAAAATCTGGCATTTATAAACTCGAATGTTCAGACTGTAAAGCCACATATATTGGTCAAACGGGTCGTAAATTTGAAACACGTTACAAAGAACATATAGCCGCGGTTAGGAACAACCAACCCCAAAAATCACACTTCGCTAAACATCTCCTTGATAGTGGACACAAATTATCATCGGACCATTCATATAAAATCTTACACACTTGCGATAAAGGGCTTCGACTGAGTATGTTGGAACAACTAGAAATAATAAAACATAATAATAAATATAATAAATAATAATCAGTTTAAATTGCTAAATGAACAAGTTAACGTTTCAAGTTCACCATTGCTTCGTTTGTTTGAAGGGGACGGGGGGGGTGCGAGGGGTTCAGGGGGGAGGGGGGTAATGGGCGGGGCAACAGGTGTAGGGGTAACAAACGGTATATAAGACCGCGCATTTGCCACGAACGTCACTAGACAATACAGCATTGTAAAGTCGATATCTCCTGAGGATGCTCCGGTGTCGGAGCGAAACGTGCGTCGAGAGTAGTGTTAGAGTCTTGTGTGGTGGTGCATGTGAATGGTGGTGGTATTGCTTGCTTGGGAACTTGGCTTTCTTGCTTGGTTGTGAAGGTGAGCGGTGCTTAGCTTTTAATTACATGTTTGACCATACAGATTCTGCTGTTGGCGGATTATAGCAAAATAATTTTAACCTTTTCTTGCTAATTATTTGTCTGTTATTATTTGACAGTCACAATTATCTGTTAACTCCAAATGATTCTAACAGATGTCGATACCTTTCGACTGGGTTGAGTAAGTAATCAATAGATGGCGCTGCTATGGTAAATCTACGAACGTGTCATATAAGCTACATTTTAACAGCATAATTACCACGTGTTGTTGAGGCTAAAGTATAAATTAAATTTATTTTTATAATTTTTAAAATTTTAGTTAAATACCCGTGCGAAGCCGGGGCGGGCCGCTAGTAACTCTATAAAGCTTTAACGTTTTGAATTACTACCTAATAACGATGATAGATATTATATTTAAGACTTCACAGCATAAGAATTCGAGATGTTCATAATTCTACAGCATCTCCAAGACATACAAAATCCTTTAGATAAGAATGAGTCTTTAGATTAAATAACAGCAAAGAATGAATATATAGGTTCCGGCGAGAGCGAGATAGCCACTTGAGCTTTAAGTGAAATTCGGAAATATAGCCAAAACCAAATTAGAACCGGATAGCAAGATTTTATAGTCGCTTACGCTTATTAAGTTTGTCCTCAGTCAAATCAGGATAGCTTGCATCTGCATAGTCTAAAACAGATAGGAGGAGAGATTTTGCTAACATAATTTTTGTAGGGGCTAGTGAAACAGATTGGAGGCGACGTAATGGGCTCAATGTTGTAAAATTTTTTCAACAGATTTTTTTTTTTTGTATTTTCTGACCAGACAACGTCTTTTCTAAGTAAATGCCGAGGTCTGTGAGTGTGGAGCAGTAAGGCAAGTTAGACGTAATAGAAGGTAGATTTAAGTCATTAATCCTCGCAATCATACCTGGACTGCCAATGAAACTAACTTGAAATTTACCTGGGCTGATGTTAAGTCCGTATCGTATACTACATTTTAAGATTTTGGCGAGATCCAAGTTGATTACATTAATTGCACCAGCCATATCTTCATACATATGAGACAAAAGACATTAATAAATTGATTTAATGAAAAATGAGAAAACCAAAGAAGACAAGATATCGCCTTGAGGTACCTCATTGGACGTCAGGCCATGACGACAAAGCCTCATCACGTTGTTGCCGTCCTTTGAGGTAACTCAGAAGCCATTTTGTCACCTATGGAGATATGTTAATATAACGTAACACTCTCAATAGTATATCGTAATCAATACGGTTGAATGCGTTATTAAAATCCAAAAGAGTTAAAATGGTGACTTGTTTATTGTCCATGTCTAAACGAATATCGTCAGTCGGTATTCGAGGTTACAGACAATACGTTACTTTTTATAACACATTCGGCGAAAGAAAAAAAGGAAAACGGTGGAAAATTAGAAGTTGGAAGCGACAAAAGAAAATTTAACGTTTGTTTTTTTTTTCTACTACATTATTTATTACAGCATTCTCGGATTACGTTCGACCACGTATCACCGGTCACCGCTTGACTCGAGTACAGTAGTGCACCGCTCGTTGCCCGCTCCCGCGCCGCTGGTGTCGAGGGCCGGTCCATTTGATTTTACGCAAAAGATCTTACCGCTAAACGCTGTTTTTCAGCTAAAATTGAAGATGGGGATGGTTGAAAAATTTTTTGGGTACGCTTGAAACATTGTATTTACTTTTTCTGGTTTTCTAGATGCCAAGAATATGCGTAAAAAAGACTTTGAGAGGACTAATAGACCTGTAGAAGTTCAAAGAAGATTTTGAGGAGATGAAAGAGGGAGATTCCTTATGAAAAGTGACACAGAAGCAGGGAGTCAGCCATTATTTTTTCCAAAGGTATATTCGACATCAAGATGTCTCTGGCGAGCATGAAACTCAAGATATAAGGATAAGGATAAGAGCAAGAGCTTTCAAAGTACTTGATGCGATATGTAGATATAAATTTTGGTCTACCCAAGAAAGTTGTAAATAAATTGGCCTATGAACTTACTGTTACATATTATTTATCACGACCTCAGACTTGGGTTGACAAGGAGCAAAAAAACTTTTCCGTCTACGAGCTGGCAGGTGAGAAATGGTTTCAGAGGCTTAAGAGAAGAAATCCTAAACTAACTCTAATCGCAGCGCAAGCTTCAAGCAAGATTAAAAATACCGTTACAAGTATTTAAAATATTGAAGATTGATTATTATTACCAGAGTTGTTTATTTATTCTTTGAGTTTAAATAAATAATTAATAAAACATGTATTATTATATTGTGTACTATTCGCATGTGTTTTAACTGGCTCCAATCACTGTTTCAACCGTTTATTTTTTACTATATGGTTCAAATGTCCCAACAACCATCAAAAACCCATGGGAGAGTTGACCATAAAGGAAAACAATGATAAATATGTTCTTAATCTTGAATATTTAATAAGAATATGACAACAATATGTTACTTATTGGAAAATATATTGTAGTCAACTATAATCATCAAGAAAAACAGCGATTAATAAACAATAAAAAAAAATATTACAAAATATAAAGTTTTTCTGAAAAATACAATGACATGAAAAACAAAAATACACTCTAAATAAGCATCTCCTTTAAATAAATCAGTATCTATAAATTAACATAGACATAATATATAGATAACATAATATAACATTAACATTATCTACAAAAATACTCGTATATCACTAATAAATAATATTCACTAAAGAAATCAATCATCAGTTTTCAATGTTTTTAAAGACGTAAAAAGACGCTGATTCAGTTAGTACCACTACCTCCTGATGAACTGATGAAGCTGATTTAACATTGGTGTCATTTACGATGTATCGATTATTCTCTATAGACCGCAATATACTTAGAGAGGATTCAGAATCTCAAGAAGAAGCGGTTTCCAAATCGCATTGTGAATATGATGTAACTTCTAAGCCACCTGAAAAAACAATCTGTGCTTGACGGTTTTTGACGGACCAGAAGAATTATGAGTAGCCGCAAGAGGTAAAATATGCAGATTATGAGAATCAGTTATTTCTAATATTTATTTTTATTGGCATCGCCTTTCAGTAAACAAATATTAATGTTTCCCATTATAAATAGGGGAGACCGGGTACAAAAGTAACACTTTGTACTTTGACCATGATTTCTAGTTAGTTATCCTATTTTTGGTGAAATAACTATATCAACATATAAATTTTGATTATTTTCTACAAATTTGTATCTAAATTTACCTCATTATTTGATGTTTATTATGAAATACAGAAATTTTAAAAAAATATGTCGAATGTTACTTTCGACCCCGAGGCCAGGGCGAAAGTAACACGGTGTGGGTCGAAAGTAACATAACCAAGGTGTATGTAATAAAAATGAAATGCAATATCAAATCATCTCATTATTTATTAAAAAGAACATTTTAGTAACATACATGTTACTTTGTACCTTTAACAATGATTCCTTTATGCATAAACAGTATAAGCAAAATAAAATTAAACAAAACAAAACTCTTATTGACTTGTTGTCCGTTACTAGAATAGTAATTCTTAATTGTAGTATTTAGTTAATAAGGAGATCAACTTTTATGAGATTTAGTTCCCTAGTTTACTTAGAGTCGCAATTATGGCACACATAGTGAGCATGATCATGGACGCATGCAACATGTGACCAATTTTTACATTCGATAGGTACATTCATGGTACATTGTATCCACTGCTCGTTTGGCTGACTATTGCTAAAAGACTCTAAACATACAAGACAAAAGTAATCTTTCTCGTCAGATGAATTGTTATTTTCAATGTTTTCTTTTCTTTTACCGGTCTTCTTTAGTTTTTTTGCTTTTCCCTTCCCTTTTATGGATAAACAAGTATAAGATTGCAAAATTGTTTTCTTGGCTTTCATTCTTTCTTTGTATTCTTCTTCAATTGCATTTTTTTCGGGCGTGTCAGTTTAAATTGCAGTCTTACGTTTCTTACGCCCTTTATTTACTGTAGCCCTTTAAACTGCTCTTGGAATAGGTCTAATATCTCGGGGCAAGACTGAGAAAGGAATTGGCGGAGAAGAATCGACTTGTAATTCGATAGGTCCTGCTACTGATAAGTTAAGATCGTCAATTGGCATATTCGGTTCAACTTGGATGGCTGAGGGTGGCCAGGTCACATGGCAAATATTGTATTTTTTTGCTAGGGATCTAAATGTTTTATCTTCTTTAAAATGTTCGTCAGTAGCTATCAGTGGTCCCGTGGTGTCATTCTAAGTCGCTGTCGTGGCATTCTGTTGGTATATAAAAACGTATTATGAACATAAAATGTAAGTGAATCATAATCATCATTATGGGGGCAAAAGTTACATATTACTTTTGTCCCCGTAGTTCTATGTTACTTTTGTACCCAACTACGTTTTTGTTAATTCATGAATGCTTACCAAAAAATGGATCTTGCTATGCAAAAATCAATAAAAACACCATTTAAATAATGTAATCAAGAATTACTTTGCAAATAGTTACATTGATGTTATCATTTCAATACTACGTAATCAATAAATTAATAAATGGCAGAAAACTTACTTTTTGTCCGTTAAATCTCGTAGTCTCCTCTAGCACAAACTTACGGCGCAGTGCATGCGCGGCGACCAAACGCAGGAAGGGGTACCGTCGTTGGCTATGTCCTGACGGGAGCGGAACTGCGTTTCGACTAATGGATAAACCTAAAGAGCAATTGTTACTATCGACCCGCCGTTACTTTTGTACCCGGTCTCCCCTACATGACTTTTTTAACTGAACTGAGTTATAATGTGAAGTTTTATAGAAATAAGAATGAGATAGCGAATACGATACCTACGTTTAAAACCAATATAGGCTCTTGACTGATAAATTTATACAGAATCTATGGGACTGACTTGCCTTTTTATTTATTTCATCTTCTGTGGTGGTGAAAAAAAAACACAATCAATTCTTAAAAAACTTTATGCATCTTAATAAATAACTAACATGTATAGTTACGATCGATGCCTATGTTTCATTGCCTGCCCAAGTACAGCAATATAAGATGATATAAGATCATCCATTTTATAACCCAATGATGTTTCACATAAGATCTTCGTTCCGCGAACAAAATTGCCCATTGTCATGTGGAAAAACGTGTTTCCAGACGACCAATTAGACAGTTGTGAAAATGGATATGTGACTAATAAATCCTGAAATGAAAACGAAAACACGTTATCGATATTCTTATAACCCATAAAATATAATTTAAAACTAAAAAATAACTGCAATTACAATATTACATACTTATCCAAAAGTGTACCTACTTTGTCTTTCAATTTGAATTAAAGATATCAAATAAATGCATTCCACTTACGCGACTTTGAGGATGTATTACACTAACTCCATTTTTGTTCAGTCCTATGATTACCATTTCGGGATAAGAAGGGTCAGACGTTTGCTTTACTTCAAAGAATGCTGTTCCAAATGTCGGTAGTTGATAAATTTTCTTTAAAAATTGTTCTTTCGCTTCCGCTATGGTCATAGTACCTTGCTTAAAGTAAGCCGCACTGATTGCCGATTTCCATTGTGAATTTGATTGAATGCTTATCATATCAGGTGGTATAAACTCTTCTAGCATATGTGTTATTTGAAGCAATGCAGATTGATCACTGCCGTATCTTGCTCTATAAATGAGGGCAGCTAATTCAATCAAATCTTGTTTCGAAGTTTTATGATAACCACGTAAATATTTAGGAAGTTCTTGAGGGAAGTAAAATATTTGATCTGCGTTCTTATCTCTACCAGGTACAGTATTTATCCAAAGCTTCTTCATAAAGAATATTTGGTAGTTCATCTGTAGTTGGTTTCCTGCTGAAATAAAGAAAAAAAATTATAATATTTTTATTTAATTATTTACATTTAAAATCTTTATATAAACTTGAATATTCAATACTTACCTCCACGTCCAGGACGCGTTTGTTTCATCCAGTCGACTAGTTCATGAATAAAATCAAAGAAATAATAATTTTCTGGAACAGAAAAAACTTTATCTACAATCTTTACGAATAAACTGAAGCCGTCACTATTCTTAAGATTAAGGCGTCCAGTAATTTGCTCACAAAGCTCCCTGGCTTTTGTAGATGAATCGACTTCGAACGCTTCATCGGTATCATCAGGAAAGTATACTTTATGATATATTTGCATACTTCTATGTTGAATAGCTTCAACCTCTACTACATATGGAGCATATATTCTTGGTCCACCTCTCTGTATTTTAAAAATACGTTTCAAACAATCTTTTGCTATAGGATGTGGTCGTGTTTTTAAAAATTCTACCACTTCTTTTAATAAAACTTGACCACAAGCAAAATTACCAGTTGCAAGCCACATTATTTCCCATCCTCTCTCTTCACTAAGTTGTATTCTATTATTTGTCAATTGCTTCATTATTTGACAATAAATTTCATCTCTCATCAAGGGCTCTATCGAAGATCTGAATATTTCATCAGTATATTCCGTAACGGATCTCGCTTTTGGAGTTGGCATATCACCCATATACTTCAGAATACCAAGGAAAGATGCAACCGCCATTTTAGATAGTTTCTCATCATTTTGTAATTTTTTCAGTAACGGTTTTCTTATTGGATCACGGGTATGAGCCCATAATTCACCAATAACTGCTCTTTTGGCTGTAGTTAATGTTGATTGTCTTGATATTGTGATATTAGTATCATAATTTTCCCTGAAGTATTCTTGGGCGAACTTTTCAAGAGTATGCATTTTTTTCCTCTGTATTGTATTGTACTTAGAATTAACTTTCTTGTCAGTATTTATATTTCCTTTCTTAAATACATCTAGTATAGCAGGGGAAGGCTTCGATAATGTTGGTAAAATATATACTTGTTCTGTTGGAAATAAACCATCTTGACCATTACATTCACCATGACCCCATGTTGCGTTCATTAATGTTTCTCCAGTAGATTCTTGCAAAAGTGTAATGAGATCGCCTTTCTTATATTGTAGGAATGATGATGCATCACTATAACCTTGAGAATCGCTTTGAGTAATAACGTAAATCGAACGTCTCTTTAATCCATCAATCAAATATATAATAAGAGAACTCATTTCACTTGCATCAACACTCTGAAAAACAAACTCTTCTTGTTGAATTGTCCTTATTGTTAGTTTACCAACTTTATCATAATCTATATCCTCATCATAAGCAACATAAGTAACTTCTGGAAATGATATTTCGAGGAGTATATGCTCTGACTGATCCACGATATATATGCCAGTCCAATTAACAGCGATGATTATAATATCTTTATTGATTGTTTCACCCTTTATTTTAAGAGCTTCAAAGAATCTTGAAAATAGCATCGGCCATTTAATTTTAGCAAAAATAACAATATCTTCCTTAGATTGAAGAGGGTCAACCAAAGTTTTTATGCTTTGAGATGATTCAAAAGCTTTTGTCACAAGATGCTCCCATTTTGTTAAAGCAACGTCATTTGATTGAATAAATTGATTTGGTATATAGTTAACGATTACTTTTCTCAACACATTAGGATCTAAGTGCGGTCCATATTCAATATAGTGCTGTTGTGCCGCTATCATCGCTAAGTCTTTTTCAGAATTACAACGGTATTCTCCAAATTTTACTCCTTTTACTACCTGATGATAAATTAAATTAGTCGCTACCGGATCGATAGCTGGGTCGTGCCATGGAGTAAATATTTCTTTTCTGTAAAACAAACGCCATGGAGCGTTTTTTTCTGGTGTTCCCTGTTCTCTTGCAAATTGTTCACATTGTGATATAGCATCCATTATATGCTCCGCTTCACTTCCTAGCGAAAGAACTTTGTCATACAAAGTTATATAAAGTGAAAACCCAAATGTATCGGTGAGTTCAATATTATCCGCTATTTGTTGACAGACTTCTTCAGATGTAGTAGCTGAATCAGACTGAACTGTTTTTATCGTTTCATTCATCAATGTCACCGTTAGAAGAATTGGTTTTTTCGTTTTAGTGGCTTGTAATTCTAACCAACTAGGAGGCTGGGTACGAGGGCCATTTTTAAATGTTCTTACAAGTCTGCCTTCGCAATACGGGGCATATCCAGGCGGACCCATACGTATAAATGATCTTAGATACTTAATAAACCGTTCAGAAGGTGGAAAACAGCCAACACAAAGAGAGAGTAAAATCCAACCTCGAGCGTAAGAAGGTCTAGAAGGGTTATTAGTCAACTGCTTGCATAATTGGGCGAAGATTTCATCTCTGTAAAAATATAAAGATATACAAAATAAATCATAACTAAAGATACATAATTTAAGTTTAAAAAAAAAATCTATTTTTTTACGTTTAACATACACAAAATTTAAATAAAATAGCTAATAAACAACTATAAGACAACATAAACAGCGATAAAACCGTCTTTGTACATTAACAATAGTTTATATATTTAATATATTTTAAAATTGAATCCCGTCAAAAGTTGTGTACAATAAAGTATATTCTATACTGTACTGTACTGTATCAGCCTGTAAACAACTCACTGCTGAGGGAAGGCCTCTTCTACATATAGAAGAAGGGTTGGAGCTTAATCAACCACGCTGCTCCACTGCGGGTTGGTGGATAATTTCCCTACTATGAGTAACCCTTTTAACCCCTAAAGTTCTCATCCCGGTTCCGACGGCTTTACGTGCTCTCCGAGGCACAGTGAGGAAACCCACGAGGACATACACCCAGACCGGAAACAAATATTTGTACAAATACAAATATCTGCCTCGAGCGGGAATCTAACCCGCGACCGTCGGCGCGCGTCGTTGAGGCGCCTACTCGCACCACTACAACAGAACGTTCGTCAAGTATATTCTATTCTAAAAAGTGATTTTCGATCGAGTGATTCGAAATTCGACTCTTAATGGTGTAAGCACCAATTTCAGCGTTTGCCAATACTCATCCATAAGTGTATACAAACGTTAATACAGAAAAAGATGCGCGTATCGGCTAGTACATAAAATATTAATATTACTTATAAGTTAGGCTTTTACCTCAATTCTTTCCTGATAATACCGTGCCCAATAATAAAGTGAAGTTTTTCTAAATTCGTACTACGTCGCGAATTCAACCAGTTACTATACATTTCGTTCGTCATATCATCATTAACTAGATTTTTAAAAAGTTCTTCATTCAGTTTAGTCTGCTTCTTTAGGGTTTTTTGGATCATTTTTTTCTTACTTTGTCCGTGCTCTTGGGATATTATATCCTAAAATAATATAATATTAAAAGCACCATAAAGATGATTTACGTTTAAAATTTTGTAATAATGGACTTACAGCGAATTCTTTACTCTTGTGAAAAGCACGGCCAACGGTATCGTATAATTTTGTCATCACTGGTACGTTGTCTACTTTATCATCTGTATACTTAGGTTCAGACATATCACCCATAAACCTTAAAATTGTAATCCAAATAGCTTGAGATGCCATTTTGTCTATTGGAGATGGTAAGTCTAGAAGGGAATGCTTAAGTGGTTTTCGAGAATATTGACAGGTTATATTTCCCAGGAAATATGTAGCTGCAAACTTTTTGAAATCGAATTCATCGAAGGGTTCCTCTTCTGGTTCCTTTGGTAATGGAATAATGCTTGAAATCATTGGTTTTTCTGCTGTCGTCTGCAAGTTTTTTTGTTTATTGTTTTTGTATTTTATAAAAATAAATTAATTTTTCAGATCGTTAATTTAGAATTTAATTTAGGTAGTTTGTTACAACAAAATTAAATGCAAAAACGTTAATGTTATTGAGAACATTCTTACAAATATTATATGAAACTTGAAATGTTGCCTTTTTTGTAAAATATTTTAAATTTTCTATTACTTATTTCAAATTTTAACACATTCGCTGCCAGCCACTCGGACCCGAGTCGGGCGCTAGGTGCGGTCTACTCGGATCCGAGTATCTCGCACGTTTATTTTCCTTAGGCCAGTTATAAATTGGCGTCCGTGGATAAAAAAATCTCATTTCAATGTGCACATTGAGTGCCATAGGAATGAGAATTTTGATTTGCGATTTTGAAAAGATAAAAGAGAAAAAGAAAATGAACGTGCGAGATACTCTGATCTGAGTGGACGGCACCTAGCTAATGCACCTAGCCCTACTCGGATCCGAGTGGCCGGCAGCGAACGTGTTAAATATAAATCAATAATTTACCATTCCAAATCCTGTACCCCTCACTGTACCCGCTGGTGTTGCAGTGTCTTTCAAAAATCCAAAAACATCATCAACGTATCTATCGTCTATTATTGTAGAATTTTGAATGTTGCTTTCAGCAGCAATTTCTTTAGATATCCAAATAGAAGAAATGAGATCATTGTATTTCTTTTCAAATTCGTCTTCAGCTAATTTAACGTTACCTGCATGATTTTGTTTTTCCTTTTTAAATTGTATTAATTTAGCTTTGATAATGTGGCCCTTTTCTTTAACTAGTTTTCTAACAAGATAGCCTCTACAATGAGATTGAAGATTTTTGAAGAATTTTCGCAAGTTTAAGAAAGTTTTTCTTAGTTCTCTCGATTTTATGATTGCTTGCAATCGAAGATATCCTCTTCTCATTTTTAAGAACCTGCTTCTGTAACCACGAGCTCGGAAATGTTTTTGAATTATAACAGCTGCAGCTCGCAACCGCAAGTATTTGTTTCTACAGATCATTCTTCTTACGTTAGCCTGGACTCTTATTACTGTCGTAATTAATACCTTATGTCGTAACTCTTCTAGCAATGTTTCGTGATGGTCTTTGAGAAACACTTTTGTATGACCTAGCCGAAAATCTTCGTCTTTTAATACTTGACTACAAATTTTTTGAGTAGCGCTTTTGCAATCAGTTTTTTCTGCTGGTAGTATACCAGGAATAACAAGACGGTAGCGGTGTACAAACTCAGAGTAGGAATATCGTATGGGATAGCCTGCCTGTCTTATTTTTGCAGTTTCCATTAAGCCTGCGTAACGAAGTTGTCGAACGCATAATGCTCGATCAAAAATCTAAAATAATTGAAAATATAGTTAATTTTATTTTACAAATTTAATATAGTTATTACTAAAAACTAAATTTTATTAGTTTTTGTTACAAAACATGTACTTACTCGCGGCTTTTTAAGTTCGTTTGGTTTGATACACCGAATAAAGAATGGATGACATGCAAACAAAGTTTTCATAAGCGCTTCGAGTGAAGTTTTGAATTTATGACTTAAGGATACAACTTTTCGGCTTCCACTCTGAGCTGTTACAGTTTCCGCAGAAAACAGACTCCTTAAAAACATGTTACTAGAGTCAAGTATCATCTCCTTTATGTCTGCGGTTAACATATCTCTATTTTTGTCCAGAAAACCTGAAACGGTATATATTTCCTTTAGAATATTTTGAACAGCTTAACTTATATGACCGTAGACTTCGACTAATGTAATATTTACCTTTAACTTCATACTGAACATCTCCAGCAAAGTGTCTAACACCAAACTTATGTTCATGAGTAGATTTTGGAGTGATGTAGCAACTTTTGTTACTGTGGTTACTATTTAGTTTTGACAACAATGTAAGATCAGTGCCCTTGGGAAATCTCGATTCTTCATCAATAAGCGACAGTATATTCATAGGTTTCTGTCCAATTAATTCGAGAATTTCGTGATTGTCGACATAATTAATATTTGTCCATGTTATACCTTCTTTTGTATATTGCTCTTGCTCAAGCTTGAAAATGTGTCTTATGAAAAATTGTTGTAAGTTTTCGTTAGCGTAATTTATGCACAATTGCTCAAAACTATTTGATTCAAAATTTTCAAAACCAAATATGTCAAGAATACCAACAGAACCACTAGAAAGTTGTTCATCTTTATGAAGAGTTTTATTAATCATTTCTACGATATATTCAAAAATATGTCCATATATTGCTTTAACAAGAGCATCACGGCCTTCTATCGCAGCTCCTGCTGAAATAGGGGACACGATTTTTTCCCCTTGAGCTATTAAAGTTTTTCGCGTCAAAGCTTCACATAAGTGCGTTTTATTAACTCCAAGAAGCCTAGCTACTCTATTAGCAGTTATGGCATCGGGAACTTCAGAAGATTCAATATTGTTTAAATTAAATGATTTAAACTTTAGATTTCCCAAGTGCAAAATTGCCGCAAGGAGACTAAATATTCCCCAAACATCGTTGTCAGAAAAATTTAGTACTTTGAAGGCTGATCTTATATCAGAAAACTCTAACGCATCATTACGACCATCGCATGTGAGCATATTTCCCGAGTTTAAATATTCAAAGTCTGCAGGTCTTCCTAATTCTAATTTCTTTTTTTCATCAGCAGACAAACCAGTTACCAACGAATAAAATATGTGGTAGTTTCTCTCTCCTTTATTTTGCCCCACTATCCTTGATTTCTCTAGAAGGTATTGGTCAATATTTCCACCTTCGATAACTCCTTTCTTACTAAAATAAATGTTGATATATTTTCCAAACCGAGAAGAATTATCATTTTTAACCGTTTTAGCATTTCCAAAAGCTTCTAAAATTGGATTAGTTTCCTGAATTTGTTGTTCAATCCACGAATGCTTTCCACTTGCCGCAGCAAGATATTGTAAAAGCAATTTTGTACTTTCTGTTTTTCCAGCGCCACTTTCTCCGCTTAAAATAAATAATAATGGATTTATTAATAAAAAATTTAACAGTTTTCAGTAGTATTAAAGATGTAAATAGTAGGAATACATTGAATCAACGTGATACGTACCTTATTACAACACATTGATTTGCTGACGTATCTAATAATTCGCGGTATGAATCATTTCCAATTGCAAATATGTGAGGCGGTATATCTCCAATATTTCTATCTTGATAAAAATGAATTTGATCCATTGTATAAATTGGTAATATTTCATATGGGTTTATTGCGATTAACATCGAGCCAGTATATGTCTGAAATTATAGGTACAATATTTTTAAAAAGATACCAAAAAACCCCAAAAACTTCTTAGGACATTTCGAATGACACATAATAAAAATAATATGTAGGTAATAATAATATAGCATATTTTAACAGAACATTTTACAAAATTGGGATAATATTAAAATATAAATGTTTAGGTACATAAATGAGTTGTTGGTTGTAGCGTATATGTAAATTTCTTAGTATTGTATATTCCTGAAGTTCTCCAAGGGTTATCATATCTTCGACGCTTGATATTGAAGTAGCGTGTAATGGTTTGATAATATTTGTTTCAGCTGTTGAGAACACTTCCCCATTGTCATCTTTTACTTGTATTCTACCTCCTGAAGTATTAAGTATTTTAACAGCAATTGGTATCTCAAATTCAGATCTCTTCTCTGGATTTAACCAAACATAGTCCTTCAAAATAAAAAGAATAAACTTTAGAGTAGTGGCTAGCGTTGTATATTTATTTATTTATTATATAAAATGTACAGTGGGAACTTACTGATATTCGTACACGATCTGCCATGTTGTGATATTGAGATTCTACTTATTTGGAAAATACTTTTGTCTTACATCACTACCACAGTATTAAAAGAACAAATGAAAACTGCTTTATCATTATCAATGCTCTAGATTATTTATCACTATTGTATAGATAAATCGACCTTATCAGAAATATTTGATGATACTGTAATAGAACTATTATACAGCACCTGAATATTGTATACTACTTACATTACATACATAGACGTTTTACATTTACGTTCATTATAAATAAAATGACACGATGATAAAAGACATCCTAATCATATCTAGGTACTGAGTTTCTAAAGAAAGACACAAAAAAATTTAATTAGTAAATACCATTTATTAAAATAATTCAGTGTTACAAACAACTTATACTAATAATGATTCCATATTACTTCTTTTTTTCTTCCTTATCTTTTTTTTCTTTTGATTTATCTTCTGCCTTCTTTTCATCCTTTTCCTCTTTCTTTTCTTTCTTGTCCTTATTGTCATCTTTTTTTCCTTCTTCAGCATCTCTATTTGTAATTTTATTATTAATAAGATTGTGTAGAGCAATTATAGATCTTACTAAAGCAGCTAAATAGACTACAAGGGACTGATCATTTGTTTTGATGTATAGGTTATCAAGAAAACTGTCACTGAATATGTCAGGCAAGAGATTGAATATGTCCTGTAGCTGGTATATTATTTGATGGTTCATTGGTAAGGAACCTTGTCCGACTTGAACAAGGTAATCTCTTATTTCACTCAGTTGTGAGTGAAGACCACGTAGACCAAGTAATTGATTTGTAATGCGTTGCGAAAGACTGCCGACAGTTGTATCCTTTATATCTCTGAGTAGGTGTTCAACACCCACTTCTTCGGCTTCTTCAGCTCCAATTTCACTGGGTACATGTTCAAATGTCCGTGTCGTAGGACTGCCATCATCGTGAACTTCCTCTACAGCTTGATATGCCTCAGTAGGTAAGCCCAAGTCTTTGGGTTTAGCATCAATTATAACAAGGACTGAATTTGGACAATAACGTCTAATAAGTTCATTAATTGCAACATCATTCTGATGTAATTTTGGACCAGTATGATACCAACCAACTACTTTTTCACGAGCATTCACCTTTTTGAACATTCCATACATGTTTTCCAAGTAATCATGATCAAGGAACCATACAGACTTATCTTTATCATCTTCATCGAAGGGTACTGTAATAAAAACAAATGCAAATTAAAACATACATTTTATTTTATTTTACATATATTATTAAAGTAGTTTGCTTACAATTTATTTTTTAATAAATAAATTTTGTTTTACAATAAAATATGGAATGTTTCTGGTACTATGTTAAAAATTTAGACATTTGTATCTACAGCTTAAAATGAGAACTAAGAATAGAATTAATATAATGAAAATAACAATAAAAATACATATAGGTACTATTTATTTAATCTTGTTTCGTATGATATTCATTTCGTTTGAATTTAAATTAAATGTAAAATTTATTTGTTAAAAAACATCCTATAATATATATATTAGGAGATACAATATCTAAATTACCTGCAAAACTATTAGATACGTCCAAAACACCCTTCGCCCTCCAACAGCCAAGAAGAACCCCGACGACACGCTTCTGGTTACCAATTTTTCCCATTCGGTTGAAATGATCTACGACACTAAGTAAAACCAAGGGATGAACTACCACTTTTGTGGTTACAACTTCCTGACTAGGCATCTTGAAAGATTTATTTTAAATCTAGTTAAAATTATCTAACTGAATCTTACTTCTATCTCTAAGCAATACAATAAGAATTAAGAAACAAATATTCTTAGAATTGAAATCTACAATGACAAAAGTTAATTCACCGATATCTCTATGTCATCATCATCAATCAACTAGAATTTGACAGTCATTCTAAAAAAAAAATCTCATACTCTTTGGTTTTTACAGACAAATAATGTACATTGTACAGTTTAATCCACGGCCTAGCCTAGATAACTAGCCGTGATTTAATCATAAACGTAACTTACAAAAATTAAAAATGGTTACTTAGCTTTACTAATTAAACATTGGTCTGTTTTCTGCAAAATTGCAAAATCATGAGAAAAATATTAACTCTCAGAAACTAATTGATTCTATTATAAAAGCTAAATATAGATTTAATTTTTGTAGGTACATAAATGTATTTTTGTTTTTGCTATAATCGAACTGATGTTTGTGTTGGATTGAAAATGATGGAAAATAAGTGTTGTTTAGTGCAATTTTACAAGTGCCTCCATGCTTGTAAGCATGGAGTATCTATACTTCATGCACGGAGTATATATACTATAGGTACTGACAAAGAGTAGGGTACTGATACACATGCTTATTAGCATGATTATAGTCTAACTCTAGTCAACAAATGCCATTTGGTCCAACTTTTTTCAATAGTCTCCGAAAATTATGATTGAGGTGTCATTCGATTCGGTATGGCATCTAGATGATTTTTGAAAAAATAATGAAGTTCCGCTTGCAAAAATTGCAAAAGTTATTAAAGTTATTGTTAAAAACTAAATACCCCTTTTTAGTTATTTGTTAATGACATTAAGTTTCAAGACGTTCCTTTTCAATCCATTACTGTGTCTTTTGACCTCGTAACAAATCGAAATGTGATAGACTTCTGATATTTTATAATTTATCGAATAAATCCTTACCTAATTATGCTTACACAATTAATGCTTACCTTTCGGTAAGTGTATTTAATTTACTTACAGAAAGGTAAGCATTAATATCAACCTTTTTTTGAATAGTAAATCCTAAAACTTCTTTTACGAAGACACAAGTTTTCTAAGCCATTAAAATTAATAGTTCGAATAGCTATTTTCAGATGCCCGTTTTACTTTTTTTTTTTTTGCAAATTTAATAATAAATAAAAAATATTTAAATTCTTGGTTTGGTATTACCAATGGCAAGGTAAGATATTGTACTAAGGCTGCATTAGGGATGTTCATCGGAAAAAGTTATCGATAATTTTACTATCGAAAATTATCGTATTGTGTTATCGATAGTTATCGATAATTATCGAATGAATAATTATCGATAGTTATCGGATAAAAAGTTATCGATAGTTGACGGCAGTTATCGATAATTATCGGATAAAATTATCGATAGTTGGCGACAGTTATCGATAATTATCGGTACAATTATCGAACGAGGAAAAAAAAAACGGTCATCCAGCCTTCAGCACCGACGTTTACGCCCTAGCCCTATCCGAATACCTAAAAAAAAGGTCATCCAATTATCGAATCATTATTATCAATACTTATCGGATCCATAAACAATTATCGATAATTATCACATCGCACACAATTATCGATAATTATCGTATCGCAGAAAAATATCGATAATTATCGGATCGCACAAAATTATCGATTAACACTTATCGATAATTATCGAATGAAGAATTATCGAGTAGTTACAAATTATCGATAATTATCGCACACCCCTAATTTATAGACGTAAGCTGACGTAAGCTGTCAAAAAGAAAATAATAAACGGTGGGACAAGGTATAGCACATGTTCTGTACATATATAATTCTTAAATATTTTAATTAGTAATTATTAAAATATACATGTACTATTTTCCGCTTCTTCAATTTTAAAATTCATTAAAATGAATCAAAGAACTCTCACATTTGTCACAGGAAATATAAAAAAATTAGAAGAGGTGAGAGCTATTTTAGGTACTAATTTTCCACTAGAAATTGTAAGCCATAAATTAGACTTACCAGAGTTACAAGGAGAAATAGAAGAAATATCAATTAAAAAATGTCAAGAAGCCGCACGCTGTATAAATAGGCCTGTTTTTATTGAGGACACAAGTCTTTGTTTTAATGCATTAAAAGGTCTACCTGGACCTTATATTAAATGGTTTCTTGAAAAATTAAAACCGGAGGGCTTACATCAATTACTCACTGGATGGGATGATAAATCAGCAGAGGCAGTTTGCACATTTGTATACAGTCCTGGTGATGGCAAGGATGTGGTTATTTTTCAAGGAATAACAAAAGGTACAATAGTTTCTCCTAGGGGTTCTAGAGATTTTGGTTGGGACTGTATTTTTCAACCTGTTGGTTATGACAAAACATATGGAGAATTACCAAAGGAAGAAAAGAACAAAATATCACACAGGTATAAAGCATTGGACAAGTTAAGGAATTATTTTATAGATAATCATGGACAAATATAGAAGTAATTGTGAGCGTTAATGAATGTACTGTTTTAGTTATTGTAGCTTTTAATAGTGCAACAATGTGATGTTATTTAACTAAAAAATAAAATATCTTATTACCTTTGAAATATTTTATTTCTGTTACTATATCTAGATTTTTTTACCTTTACATTATTATCATTAAACATAGCAATACTATATATTTTAGATTATTATATGAATGAATATAATAACCTAAAGAACTTTGTATTTCTGGATCCACATAAGGCTCTAAATTAGATTTGTTGTAATTTTTATAATACCAGTCATTGTTATCGTTTATGTTGTTGTTTGAATTTATTAGATCTTCTGAAAATCTTGTTTTTGCCTCTCGATTGATAACTGGGGAATAATTATACCTCAGATCATAATGTTCAGCGTGCGGTAGGTTAACCTTCGTTACAGTTGCTGTTCTACTATAGTTCTTTGTTAAGTCGTTATTACTTGGTAAAAGAATTGCTGACAGAGCAGTAGGTTGGGTTTCTATATGTGGTTTATTTATAATTGCTTTTGTTGTAAGAACTGGTGGTGGTGTCACACTACTTGATTCAAGCCATCCGTGTATGGACATGTCATTATTTGTATCTGTTGTTATAATACCTTCTTTTTCTGTTGCTTGGGCAATAGTTATATTAGACTCCATTAGGTTGTACTTACTTATATTCAGAGGTTCAAAGGTCTGTTCTTCTATATTTTTTGTTCTGTTATATGTTACATGGGTACTATTATCGTCACCATGAAATGCTTCTAGTTCATGTACTTCACTTTTAATTTTTTTGTGAGTTGTACTGTTTGTGATTGATGTTGTTGGTGGTATATGTTCTAAAGTTACAACATTTTGAGTCACTTTATCAGTATTGTAGCTACCAGAGCTGCCCTCATTTGCTGCTATTGTAGTTGTAGTATATATTGTACTAACAGTGGGATCTGGTATAGGCATGAAACCATTTGATGTCACTGGAAGCATTGGTGAGAAACCCCCAGTTTCAAATCGTGGAGGTTCTGTTGCTTGATATTTTTTTACATTTTGCTGATTAATATTTTTATTTTCTGACCAATCTATTTTGCGACCCGTGTTAAGAATTTTTTTCATATCTATAGAAGGTAGAGGAACACCAAAAAATGTAAATCCACTGCTAGGGACTGGAACTTTTAAAGCGATGCCAGTTTTTTTGTGAGTTGTGTTTGGCATTGCAGCATAAATTGTTGGTGTATCACCTGGATGAATCTGAGGTTTTGCAATGTGAGCGACAGAGTTATTCATATTTTCTAATAATGTTTCATTATAAGGATAATCTACATACTCATCATAAAAATATTCAGATTCTTCAGGTAGAGGACGGTTATTTAATTTATTACCTTGATAATTGTTTTTAATTTGTGTTTCATAGTCTTTTATTTTGTCAAGTGATGAAAAAATTTGTGATGTTGCTAAGTTTGGTAATAATGCTTCATTATCATATGTTGTACATGATTTCAAGTCTACATTGCTTAATGGTACATTTAAACAATCTTTATTTGAAAACGGCATTCCTTTAACATATGTACCATCAGCACATTTTGGTCCAAGAGCAGATGATTCCGATAGCCATGATTTCAACCAAATAATTGCACAATTGCAGATAAGTGGATTACCTGTAAAATTAAAACATTATTTTTTATTAACACTACATAAAATTTATCATAGCCTGACGGTCTTGACTTCACGGTGAAAACACAGTGGAGACACTGTTGTGTAACCACGATTGATTTCACTGTGTTGATGTGTTCTCATTGTGTATTTGTTCCATCAGTAGTGTTTACTGTTTCCACAGAATTGTCATGGTGAGTAAACTCAAGTGGGATGAGAGTGGGCGACGAGCTTTCGCGCTGTCAGCGAAGGGAAGTTAATTAATTCATCCGCCTTATACATTGTTTTGTGATAACGAAACTATAGCACGATTCAATCGACCTATAACGCCATCTATGGAGCTCGAATGTAAACTATGCTTTAGTAGTATTGAGTTCCGTGGGTTTTGCGAGAAACTACTGTAGAAACACGGTGTTTGAATAGAACAAACACACGGTAGAAACATTGTGGAACGATTGTGGTCACACAGTGTTTTCACCGTGAAGTCAAGATCGCGAGGGAGAATAACATTTGATACTTACCATCGACGTCTAAAATAGCGATATTGTTTCTTAACGTAGCGAAATTTTCTTCGAAAATTGATGTTAATTTATTATTTTGCAAAGACAAAATTTTTAATCTTGGCATGTTATCGAACGGTCGGCCGCTGATGTAACATATATGATTATTGTCCAAATTAACTTCAACAAGCCATTCCATATATTGAAACGATTCTTTAGTAATTCTTGTAATTTTGTTAAAACTTAAATCCAGAACTTCAAGTGATACAAGCTGTTTAATACCTAAATTGTCTATATTGTTTAATTGATTGTTACTTAAATTAAGATATTGTACCAAAGGTAAATTTTCAAAGGCTCTCATTGATATAAAGTGCAATCTATTGCTTTGCATTTCAATAATTCGTAGTTTTGGCAGATTAGAAAAGGCTCGATCAGGTATATCTATGATATGGTTTCTGTTTAAGTAAATAGATACTAATTTAGGGAGATTCGTAATGGCTAAGGGATGAATAATTTCTAGTTGATTGTTTTCCAAATCAATCGTTTCTAAATTACTCAAATCACGAAAACTTCCACTGCGTATTTCGGTAATTTTATTACTGTGCAATTTAATTTCTTTCAAAGTTTGTATGTTGTTGATAACATTTCCATCGAAATTCTTAATATAGTTACTACTTGCATCTAATACATTCAATTTTGATAGCATATTTAAAGAATTTGGTAACTCGTAAAGATTATTTGATGAAATATTAAAAGTTTCAACATCAAAACCCCTGTTTATAATATTGGGACTTATACTTTTTAATTTATTTTTGCTAAAATCTACTTCCGATAATGCAACATTATTTTGTATTGCCATAAAGTCAAAACTCTCTATATTATTTCCATGCAAGTTAACTTGTTTTAGGTATGCAAGTTTATTAAAACTTTTCGGATGGATAGTTATAATTTGATTGTTACTTAAGTCCAATACTTCTAAGCGTTCTAAGTCACTAAAAGTATTAGCTTCTACTTGCTTGAGACCATTTTTATTTATATAAAGTCTGCGCAAGTTGTGTAAAGTGTTCATACCTCCGTAAGGTATTTTTTGTATACCATTATTTGAAATGTCAAGAGTTCTTAATGAAGGTAAGTCCAAATCGGGTGATGGCGGCATCGGTAAATTAGTTATTTGATTTCTTCGTAAATATAGTTGTTCTATGCCTCTTGGTAGTCCTGGCAGAAATTCTACTAATCTATTCGAACTGACATCCAATTCATATAAATTTGGCAAATTTCGGAAAGTAGCAGGATGTGTAGAAATCAATGCATTTCCTGATATATTAATGAATTCTAATAAAGGTGTCTCCATAAAAGTAATGGGATCTATTATGGTCAGTTTATTGTTGCTTAAATCAATTCTCCGCAAAGCTGGAAGGTTGTATAATAATTTAGGTTGTAATCTATGAAAATAATTGTTTGATAAGTCTAAACCTTTTAAAGCCGGTAAGTTCCAAAATGGACCCTCATTCAAATCATTTAATGAATTATTACTCAAATGCAGCTCTCGCAATGCAGGCATTGCAGTAAATGAATCTGCATCAATGAACTTTAAGTTGTTTCTATTTAAATGTAAACGTTCTAAGTTTGGATGACCTCTGAGAGCACCTCTTGGTATTTCTTGAAGTAAATTATCACTCATATCCAAATACCTAAGGCGAGGCAAAGCATCTAGTAAGGATCGAAATTCAGAAATGTGCATTATTTTATTTCCAATTAAAGATAACTCTTCAACTCCACTGCCAGACTGTTGTAAAAATGATTCAGGATGTATACGTATTATTTCGTTATAATTTAAGTCTATTACTCTCAATTTGGGCACTCTGTGGAAAGCTCCATGATGAATGACGTTAATATTGTTGTTCGACAAATATAGTGTCTCTAACATAGGTTGATCAACAAAGGCCCCTTCACTTAATTTACTAATTAAATTGTAATTTAGATTTAATGTTGACAGCATTGGCAGATCTCTAGTAGCTCTACCAATCATAGTCGCATCTGATATCTTATTATTGCTTAAAGATAATTCATTTAATTGAGGAAGTAATGTAAACGCTCGCATGTGGATAGATCTGATACCACATTCGGTTATTTCAAACTTTCTCAATTTAGGCATATTATAAAAAGCATTTTCTTTTACAGTATTTAAATTTAAACTCCCTTTGATAAATAAATTTTCCAGATTTGGTAAGTTTCCAATACTATGTTCATTGATACTACTTAAACTTGCCGATTGTACACTTACATATCGTAGTTTTTGCATGTTAATCAAGGTGGGTATTCTTTTAAGACTTTGTGATTGTATTGTTAGCGCTTGTAGGTTTTGTAGTTTCATTAAACCCTCTGTTGGCAGACTTTTAAGATCATTTTCTACTATAAATATTTCTAATAAGTGTGGCTCTTGAGATTCTAACCAAGTAGCTGACACTCGTTCTAAACCATTATGCCGAATCATTAATCTAAGAATTTTCACATTTTGAAATAATTTTCCTGGTAAAGATGGCAAATAATTGTTTTCAATTATTAGTTCATCAATGGGTTTTCTAATATATTCGCCTATTCGTTGTATTCCTTTTAATACTTGCGGTAAGTCGCTGTGCGTACACCTAAAAGCAATTACCATTAGCAACATTTTATTTAACAATAAAGTTACCAGGAAACTAGTAAAAATTTTGTTACCATATCTGTACATCTTCTTGACGGTGGGTGCATATACAAGGAAGTATTGTTTCTGGTTGCGGACATACTGCTTGTTGTCCTAACGCAACTTGAAGTATTAACACTGTGAATCCTAGTAATATTTTCTGTTCTTTGAACTCCATTCCTCATTTACCTACTGTCATTGTCTCATCCTTAAATATTTGATTTTAATTAGAAACATCTGAAAAGATAAAATAAATTAATTTCAACTAAATAAATCTTAGTAATTAATAATCGTACCTATATATGGTTAGTCAAGACAAGACTAGTTGGGACTAAAGTAAATGGTATACTCAAGAAAAAAATTACGTAATCAACGAATAACAGCTTTTAGAAAATTTCTACGCTATAGGTATCCTTAATACCTACGTTTTGTATTAAAGACACGCATATCATGTCTTAGTGATATCCGTATCCGTCTGTTGATCCTCCTTTATGCTTCAGCGTCACCAGAGGACTGTTTAATAAGCGTCATTCTTGTTTGTTGTCATGAGACTTTGAGTTTGGTCAGAGAGATTTCGGGGGCCGCTTTTACGGCCGGGTCTGTAGAATCGGCTCCCGATTGCATGGACAATGTTCACCAACCTGTTGTTTATATCGTCCACAGAAACGCAATCGTCAAAACAATCGAAACGATTAGATAATTCGAGCTAAAAGCTATCGGAGTTTTGGATATACGTTAGATGGTCGCAGTATAGACTTCATCAGGCGTGACCATTCCAGTTGAACACTGATATTCAATGTGCCTCTAACCAATAGGTGATCACTCCCAGTTCACCTTATGGATCACGGAGACGTCATTGAATATCTGTCGTCTGGTGATTATGATGAAGTCTATTTGACTCCTAGTGAAACCATCAGAACTTATCCAGGTCCATTTCCCGTTAGACGCTTTCTGGAAGAAGGGGTTCATCATAAAGTCCCTCCTTCTCCAGAAAATTGCCTCCTCTTTGGTTCCGCTGTCCATATCCAAATTGCCCCACTCTCAGCTCATCGTCTCGTCTTGTATGTCCATAAAAATATACACGAATTTCCCAGGAATTGCGACATGCATAGCATTAATACTAGGAACAAACATAAACTTGTAATGCCTGTAACTCGCTTACGTCGAGTCAGTAATTCTTTTTATGGACAATGTATGTATATGCTTATACAACAGGCACTCAGTAAACGTTCAAAAAGCTTCTATTGCCAAATTTAAAAAAAATTGTGAAAGAACGTTTGTGAACTAAAGGATATTATTCTATCAACGATTTTCTAGAAGACAGTACGCCTTGGGAATGATATGATCGCCTCCTGGCTATTTCAACTTATAGAGAATTATTGGTAATTTCAATTTACTTTGAAAAAAAAAGACCATTACGTTAAAAAAAATATTAGTCCCGCTGAGTTTCTTTCGCCAGAGTCAGGGGCTTCTTCTTTCCGAACTGGTGGTAGACTCATGACGTTTAGTAAATAACTGTAATAATTTTATGCTGAATAAAATATTTTGAATTTGACTTTGACTTTGGCCTATCTTTGCGTTAAAGCCCCCTATAGGCTATAACAACATTGAAGTAGGTTTTATTCGTATGTGTGGCTCTACTGATGTCCGCATATATAGCCTCTACTTCTTCATCTGGGTGTGCCGAGGTCGGTTCGTATAACTTTAGCGTGTATCTCTTAGATACTTTGAGTATAAGGTACGTAACCCTGCTCGACACACTTCCGATGGTCACAATGTAGCCAATGAGGAATTTAAAATAGAAATTTTGAATATTTTTTTTATAATTAATTTAAATTATAATTTATTATTTTAAATGTATTATTAATTAATTTAAATATGTATTAATATTTATATTGAGACACCGAACATAATTATAACCGTATTATAAAGATATAAGTAGATACTATAAAGGTGTAGTATAGCTCGTACCAATACCAAGACATAAGTACCTACATAGACGAGTCGGCTTGCGCCTTGCGGCCATCTACCGGCTAATTCTCCTAAGAAATATTTCTTTAATATAAAGAAATGTTGTTTGGTGGTAAGAAATATTTCTTTTAATATAATAAGGCTTTGTTAATATTAAAAAAATAGCTTATTTAATTTTAATAAATGATTTTAATTTAAAAATAAAAATATTTTTTACTTCCTAAGTAAACGCTTATTTTTTTTAAAAGAAATCAATTTATTACTCCCTAGCTAATCCTTCTATCAGCTTACAAATTTACGACGTGGCATTTTTCTTCTACCATAGAGTCCTGGCTGGTTCTCCACAGTACACTCCAATAACATGCCTATATCTAAATCACCTTTTTGGACCGCCACGGTGTCTGCTTAAACAGCTTTTCTCTGCCAGCACTATTATAATTATGCGCTTCAAAAATAATGTAGGCCGTACAGTCGGGACAGCAGTTTACCGCCGACCGCGTATATATAAACGATATTTTTACCAGCAGCTCTTATCCGATTTGGTAATTATTCGGTATCGTATGTCATAAAAAGTTGGTTAGAGTCTATTGAAATATTTAGAATATTAAAAAAGTTTCTATATTTAGGTTGAGATTTTAAAAAAGAAATTAAGATCAAATAATATAACATTAAAAAAAAAACTCGTGTGTACCTACGAAGTCAGAAGTCACACATGTCAGAAGTAAAACATCTTGCAAACTCAAATTAAAATTTATTAATAGTTAATAGATGTCTGAGACTAAAGAGTATACTAAAATGATATCAGTTAGTAAATTGATGCTTATAGGTCTATAGAAATAAAGTAATAAAAAAAAGAACTGTGTGTGTCAGCTCCGACGCTCGACTGGACTCCATAAGAACGATTCTCTAAATAGGCACAAATAATTATTATTCGTATGTGACACAGAACAACACTTATCACCATCGATGTATTATACATCGATGCCCATCACCGACTTTACAGTTTTTGTTCGAAAATATAGCGTCCTTTGGTTTTCTGAGACAATAAATTGTCCATTGTTAACTTGGTTTCATCATCAAAATTACGAATAATCTCGTCTTCGGTAAGTTCAATGTCAGATTCATCTGAACTCATTGTGATTTTTACACTTATTAAAAAAATACATTTAAATTAATAATATATATTTATACTTTTTGCACTTAATTAATTAATTTTATATGCTTATACTGGTGTTTTAACAACTAAATAAACATTCTATTGCTTAGTTTCGCGTTGCTAGGATACGTTCTTTATCGTGATGCAATTTTCGTTACATCAAGTATCAAATTACGATTCTAAAGAAGTTTCACTTCAAGAAAAAGAAAAAAAAACAATAACCTGATCATTCAGCGACATGTAATAAGTACAAATTCAATGAATATGTTTTTTAATCTAATTCTTATGAGTATTTGCTATATTCGCGAGAATAAATTGTTTACAAATAAAGATTTACAAAATCTGACTTCGTTACAATATCGTTTCCTGTTTTTTAAAGAATAGTAGGTATTAATTGTCTAGTTTCATCAAGGACGCAATGAAACAATAACTGTTAAAACAATGGTCAGTTATACAGTAGTTAATTTGCACTTTCACTCCTGCCGCCATTGTTTGGGTTTACTATCTGTACATTAATAATTTACGTCATTGTAACTGAGGCGATACGGTTGCGCAATAAAGTTATTTCCTAAATTAATCTGCACAAATTGTTATAAACATACTCTATATCAGTGTTTCCCAACCTTTTTTAGGCCCCACCTTAACATTTCTAAATTTTTTTTGCCCCCATGCATAATTTTTAACCTTTAAAAATTGTTTTGTTCCCTTAAGAAATATAAATGATAAGTTTTAGGACGAAATCACTATGAAATTGTTATCAAAACATCGTAAGTAAAATTTCAAAACATATAATGAAAAAAAAAACTGAAATTTATAGACGTAAGCTGGCAAAAAGATAATAAACGGTTGGACAAGGTATAGCATTGCACTTAAATAATCCAAAGAAGCGAAAGGGTTAAAGTCGTGTCGAGTCAATTTTTAAATTGCCCCCCTTAACTATCAAATTGCCCCCCAGTGGGGCGCGGGGCCCCACGTTGGGAAACACTGCTCTATATCTTTTAAGATAAGATTTTTGGCCGACTTCAAAAAAAGGAGGAGGTTCTCAATTCGACTGCATTTTTTTTTATGTGTGTTAAGTACCTCATAACTTTTTACTGGGTGTACCGATTTTAATGATTCTTTTTATATTCAAAAGCTAGTGCTCGTCATGTGGTCCCATTTAAATTTGAGCGAGATGTGACGAGTAGTTTTTGAGTAATCCTTAATAATGCGTATTTTTTGTTATAAACATATTGAAATATTTTAAAAGGAGAAATCCGAAATAATAAATCACTATCACTACATATTATAAAACAAAGTCTCTCGCCGCGTCTATCTGTCTGCCTGTTCTTGATGAACTCAAAAACTATTGAATAGGTTTTCATGTTGTGTTCATCAATAGATAGAGTGACTCATGAAGAAGGTTTTGTATTTAATTATAAGTGATTGAAATATAACGATAATTGTTGAAAATGTCGGAAATGACCATCGACATTCGCCTGGGAGCTTTAATTGAAAAAAGTACTTAATTCTTTTGAGATATAACAAAACAATGTATGGTGGATATATTCTTCTTTTACAGGTCTACAGAAAAGTTAGCGATGGCATATATATATTTTAAGGTTAGCTTACTTTACATACTTTTTTTTAAATGGTCAAGTACGATGGGGTAATTAGAAATTCATTTCGACGAATACAGTATTAATACTTATAAATTTAAATACGTCAGTTACCTTAAAAATTTCATGCATATTATCATAATCCTACACGTCCACCATATAATTTAAATGAATGTCTTAGGAGTAATTGAATAGGTACTAACGCGCGCGATAATACCTAAATTCGAGCGCGGATTCTCCTCGTTGTCACTAAAAACATTATTTGCTACACGTCCGAAGTCAGGGCTGGTCGCTAGTAAGTAATAAAGATAATAGTAAAAATGTTTAACGTTGCTCTATTGCAGTGATTCTCAACCTTTTTTTTTTTTTTGTTGCGGCACATATTTAACGATTTCAAAATTTGGCGGCACACAAAGAAAAAGATAAAAATTATTTACTTACTACAACACACTGCATAAATAGTTTATGACAAAAATTTTAAATATACGAAATAAACTAATATATACTACAATAATAACTAAACGTTTATTAAGGATGTATTTTTCTTTTTTAATGATATAATTTAATAATATTAACATTATTATATATTTGCAAAATTTGGCGGCACACTTTTGAAATTTGGCGGCACACAAAAGTGCCGCGGCACAGTGCTTGAGAATCACTGCTCTGTTGAGAACTTACAGATATAATTATAGTAGACAATTACTGTGGCACTGTGACTATGACTTTCAATTAAATTTGACGTTTTCCTTCCGCCTTTACTATTCCGTCTATCATTTGTTTTATTATCAGTATTTTATTGTATACTAAACAAAATGTCCAAATTTTTATAAGCATTATACCTATACTTAAAACTTGTTGAAATAATTTATGTTTTCATACGATCTAAATCATTAGCTTAACAAGATCTTCCAAATACTACGAGTACTAATCTAACGCTATGTAAAACACAAAAAAAATATTTCAAATCTGTAGGTACAAACGAGTCTTTTACAAATTGCAGTTTTCAAATATGTTACTATAATCATGTCAATCCTGCAGACGTCATTCTTAATCGGCTAAATATTATTATATCATCATTATTACGACATATTCGGCGGTCACAATTATGCATAATGTGAGAATAAAACGTTATGTCGGTACAGTATTCTAACGTAACCCATAATCACTCAACGAAACCAGTCACTTTGTTACAGTTATGCAGTCATACAGCATATAACTGTCGTCGTGTTCTATGTATAAAAATGATTTAACAATAAGCTAATGAAAATTGGTTGTCTGTAAAGTTGGTTTACGAACGATAATTTTACGAGATAACGTCATAAGAAAACATTGATTAAAATTGCATAATTTTATGAATCGCATTATATAAATATTAATATTATTACTAAATTATCATAATTTTGTATAATACGAAGAAGGAGTTAATTGAAAATTACAATTTTTTCGATAAATTAAAATTTATTTGCACTCGTTAATTCAAATATTTTTTCTTCTACTCGGACGCATCTGCCAATGGAGTGGAAGAGAGATAGATGCGTCACAAGCCGAACAGTGCCTCTCTATCGCTTGTTCCGCGCTCTCGCTCGCGGAACGTGACAATGAGTCATGCTTTTTCGTGCGTGCAGCCGGCGTTCATCGATTTATAAAACGTTATCACGTCAAAAATAGTTTTGCAAAGTTGCACAAATCTTAAAATACATATATAAGGTTTACCTTACTATATTCATATCGTTTATATTCCTATGTAATTAAAATAATTATATAACGTAAGTAATTTTCTTTCTATTTAAATATAATCTATTAAAATACCTAAACAAATGTAAATAAATTTGTATTATTTAAATTCTTTCTTTATTTCTTGTAAATATATAGCTGCTTCCTGTACCTATTTCTGCCCCTATAATTTTTTTTTAAAGAATGAAAAATAAATTTTTAAATAATCTAAGTATTCAATCATCTATACAGATTGTTTGAACTAAGGCGTTTTAAGGAAATAAATTAACGAAAATTGGAAAAAAATTATCGTTTGTTATTACAGATTAAATTGATCCATTTTTAAAAAATACCTACATTTCGTCTTCTCCACAGTAATAAAACTAAATTATAACGTTTTATCAACATCTCGATTCTAGATCATGATTGCAGTCATCATAATTTCATGCATTTGAACATGTCCCCTTTACGTACTCATATGTTTACCTAATATGACACTTAGATTTGTCCCAGAAATACAGAAATATCCCTACCAAGAATAATGATCTTTACCGGGTGTTTATGATAACAATCGGAACCGATAGCTTTACGTGCTCTCTGAGACATGGCGAGGAGATCCACAAGTACAAATACCTACACCAGAAACAAAAATTTTGTACAAATATATTATAAATATCCGCTCCGAGCGGGAATCGAATCCGTGACCGTCAATGTTAATGGAACTTTCGTCATCACTTCACCAGAACGGTCGTCTACCACACAAGAATCAGCATGTAAAGTCTATATTTATTAATCAATTTTGTTCTTTTTATTTCTGAGTGTAAGATGATATGCATTAATAACATGCCGGCTAAATGTTTCACATCACATAATTACCCTATAATATTTCGACACAGAAAACGTATAGTCAATCATAAATTAAAAATACTCCGAAAGCAACGATCCAGATGATGTGTCCTTATGTGTTAAATGTTTTTAATTAAATTGTTTTATTATTTTATTAATTATACATAGTATTTCCTCCAGTTAGGAACAGTATGGAATGCATAGTGACTTGCTTGATTATTATACGGAGAAAAAATCATTTACAATAATCAGCTACAAGAAAAAATATAAACAGATCCAAATATATACATATATCCAAAATATAGCAGCGTGGAATGTCATCAAAATCACTTATCCTCAACATCCTCGTGTAGAGATATTTTTGGGATATGAGACAAATATCAGATAATTAATATTTTTTTAAACATACACATGAAATAAGCTTAGTTCGTCTTTTTTTATCACTCATTAGTAAAATTATCAAGACAGAAATAAAGTGATTTCAGTCTACAAGTATAAAGAAACCATCAAAGGATTAATGTGTATAAAACAACAAACGTAATTTTTATAAGTGAACGTAACATTCAAAAAATCTTATTGCATAATCTCTATAACTAACCAATTTAAAAGATATTTGTAAGTATAGAGATTTAGTATACTTTTAGCATTACCTACTATTGTATATGAGTGAATTGTTTTCAACGTTAAATTCAAATTCAGACATGGATACCATATAGATTAGGTAATTTAGATACCATTACCTTTAACAACGTTAATTCCTTTTTGGATGTTTCAATCACCAGTAATCCAAATACGACTAAGTTATCGTGTATGAAAATTACGTAATTCGGTGTTCACTTTCAAACAACCCCGGACCACTGAGGTCTTTGATAGATAAACACGGACTGGATACGAAGTGTATTTCGCATGCAAACACCAGACTTTCGGTTCATGGCTCGATGCGCACCAAGTAACTTATCTTTCACCATTGTAGCGCGTGCCTTCGTACGTAACATTGTCTTCTAGAAGTAGACGTGCAAATGTGTAATATACTTATATTGTAAACACAAGAAGAAACACAGTACGGATGTATGGAGAAAAGTTTCTTAAGTTTAGAATTTTATTTAACTTTCAATAATCAAAAGATAAGATGCCCACTTAAATTATTATATTTTATACTGGACAGACATCGCAGTTCTAGCTGCATAAAATTTTGTCGCTATTATGTATATTATTATGAGTAGTAGCTATCCAAAATTAAAACGATTACTTTTCAATAGTCTGGCACTTCTTCATTATGTACTTTTTTGACAGTACGAGTATATAATAATATTGGTTCAACAGTTTCAAAGCTTATCGATTAAAAATAACTACCAAGGATTGCAATATTAGTATTAAATGAACCTCTGCGCATTTTCACACGCATCGATATTTTTTATTTATGACTACTTTTTTGGTACTATGAATGCTAGCTTGTTTTTTTATAGCCTTTGTAACTTCTAGACGTATCTGTATATGATATATTTTTCCAAAAGTCAAAAATTATTAAAATCGGTTTTATAGTTTCAGAATGTATCAATTACTAACAAACAGATGTTTTCTGTTTATAATAATAGTAAGTACTATTTAGTATAAACTAAGATTACGATTTAATCATTCACTAAAAATTGATCTTAAAATAACACTTCTGAAATATTGTCTTTATTATTCTTTGACATATTGCAAAATAAAGATTGCACATATTAGATCAAGATTAATCTAGCTATGTGGAAATTATGTTCGTACAATAAAATGGACATATTATTTAATAGCTCGACTTTAATAGCTGTAATTACTTAGTTTGGAATTAAATTGTAAAACATAAACAAGTGAATGACAAAATAATTATAGGATTATTTCTAATAGGTTTTATTTTTATATCGGGAATAAAATCTTTTTGTAATTTTGGTGACTTTAACATTTTAATATTACGTATTAGAATACGTGAAATATTTCTAACGAATATCTGTAAACCTAAACACTTAACGTGTCTCTCTCTTTTTCTCTCTATAATTTTTATAATTACGATAAAAACAGCACTTACTCGTATATGTATATATACTCTATATATGCTCTACATGAATCGTAGTTTAATATAGCAAAGTATAGTAATAAAACAGAAAATAATTGACAAAAAAAGGAGTAAAAAAATGTCTTACGACTATCAAACCAATGACCATAAACATAAATAATTTCATTTTCAATTTAAAAAAGTGTCTACAGACCATAGATTTACTTGTAAATTTTCGATACTGACAAGTGAACAATCATCTTGAAGCTAGGTACTTCATTTTGAACATCGACATTGATCTTATTGAACCACTCAACGTTATCATTTTTGCTTTCGACGTATAAAACCTGTTTAAATTTAGCGAGAGAAATACGCATAACAAGGCAACCATAGGATAAATACATATATATATATAAATAATATAGATAATATTTGGCGCTGCAATCTGGTCGCCCCGTTCCTTGTTTTATTTTTTTCTATAGTGAAGGTATAGCCCGTGTTTTTAAACACTTCTGTGTAAAATTTGAGTCCACACTTTTATCTTTTTTCAACGAGCGTCATTTCAATGTAATAATTTAGTCTAGCCTCAAGATTGAACATCTCTGGCCATCAAAATCTTTAAGTATTTAAATTTGCGTATTAAAATAAAACTCTGAAATAAACATACAAAATTCTCGTTCTCTCAATCTCTCTTTCTACTGCAATAATATCTTATACACTATAATAATTTTCTTTACCTTTTTTATAATATATAGCATATAGCTGCTTAAGAAACCTGTAAACCTAAAAAACCTAAAAAAAAATGTTTACCTAGAATTTAACAATTTTGAATTAAAGCGGTCACTTGACCGTTCAATAGGTTTAGTGTTAATGGACTAATTGTAAGAGAAAACTTTTGATTTAATCCCACATTACACTCTACTACACTACAACACTACTAACTACACTCAAACAGAGTTCTTAAATCCATTATTTATTAGTAAGTGATTGTCAAAGTGTTAAATTACCTTTTTAGAGAATATTAGTAAACTAACTATAAATAAATATTAAATATAATAATTATAATAATTTGCATAGCACAATATACTCGTATCTCTATAAACTAAAAGACTACTGAATAACTTTAAATATTTATTGCACTATAATAATAAAAAATAGAAATACATATATTTATTTATAATTAATAATTATGTATAATCATTTAATTATAAAATATCATACATACGAAAGAATGAATACATAACAAAGAATACACAATACGCGTCGTAATAGAGAACAGTAGTCAATTTCTCAATACAGATAAAACCGCGAGTTACGTTTAGTTACTGTGTAATTTGCTTACATATATCTCTTCACTTCTGACCTTGTTGTTGAACAAAACGCCAACATATGAACACAGGGACAGCGCTAAGACTCTTGATGTAAGTACGAAAAACATACATTAGATAATGTTTAGATTGCCGGGTAGAATAACTACACTCAGTTGGCTTCTTGTTTTTCTCCTACTGTGTCACTTTAATTACTTATGAAAAAATAGCAGGTAAAGTCCAATTTTAAGCATGTTAAAATGCCTGTGCCAGCAAAATGCGCTCTACCAAAACCTACATTAAATAATGTTTAGGTTGACGGGTAGAATAACTTCACTCAGTTGGCTTATTGTTTTTCTCCTACTGAGTCACTTTAATAACTTATAAAATCATTTTAAGCATGTTAAAATGCCTGTACCAGTAAACTGCGCTCTACCAAAACCTACATTAAATAATGTTCAGATTGGCGGGTAGAATAACTTCACTAAGTTGGCTTCTTGTTTTTCTCCTACTGAGTCAGTTTAATAACTTTAAAAAAAAATAGCAGTTAAAGTCTCATTTTAAGCATGTTAAAATGCCTGTGCCAGTAAACTGCGCTCTACCAAAACCTACATTAAATAATGTTTAGGTTGCCGAGTAGAATAACTACACTTAGTTGGCTTCTTGTTTTACGCCTACTGAGTCACTTTAATAACTTATAAAAAAATTAGCAGTTAATGTCTCATTTTAAGCATGATAAAAGCCTATCCCAGTAAACTGCGCTCTACCATATCGTAAGTCATATGTATGTAGGTACATGAATATTTAAGATAGAAGTACCTACTACCAATAACAATGAGAAATAATGACAACTAAATAATAAAAGCTAACAATAAAAGGAATAAAAATTAATAAAAGGCTAATATAATATAATAATATAAATTAAAACAATGTGAAAGGTGAATTGTGTGTTTTTGTGTCTACGCATGTGCATGGCTAGTGGGAATGCATGTGTATGCATATACATATATCCATTCCCATACCCACTCTAAGTTTCGGTATTGGAGTAATATCTCAGATTCTTGATAAATTAATGATTTTACCCATGTCATTATTTAAGAAATAGAAAAGGTTTGTTATTATGTTTCAATTGTCGTTGTCAGTTTTTTGTAGTGTTTAATAGTTTTCCGATTAATTTAAATAATTATATCAATTGATGTTACATAAATAAAAAAGCAATATATCTATACTTCTTATATGAAATTCAAGTATTATTGCCGATCATACGATATCCGCGTCAAAACCAGTTGACCTTCACTTTTACGAAATGTGAAATATTAGAGACAAATAAAAAATTGCCTCAGCGTTGTTAGTTTTATTTATTTATTTTTTACCAAAACTATGATACATATCATAATTTCTGGACCTACTAATATTATAAATATATAAATAGTGTTGGAATGTATTAACCTCCGAGAGTCCGATTATTGGGATGAGATCTATATTGTCGGTTCTGCAGAAACTGCAAAAACTAACGAAATTATATATTTATAATACGCTATATATATACTAAATTATCACTGAATGATCATGATGATGATGAGACTTGAGACGTTCTCAACCGATTTAATATTGTTTTTTTTTTTTTGTAAAAAAAAACAATATATAAAAAAAGAACAAAAAACCCGACTGCATAAAAAGACAAAAATAAATACATGAGAAAATAAACTAAAAAGAAAAAAACAAGACCATTGATTTAGAATTCAAAAGTAATATTGAAAAACAACACCAATGAAATAGTTTTATAATCGATACACACATAAATAAATCATAAGCTCTTTGAAAAATAGAAGGATTAACAGCCAGGACTCGTTTAAATTTTACAGGGCTCCTTGGGAAGATTTGATTTTGGTTGAAGAATGGCTCCCGACTGTTAACCGTCTTATTTTATATTTCATTTTTATTAGACAAGAAGTTACCCAGTGCTGACCAATATAACAAATAAGTTTTTAGTCTTAACGTAGTTTGAGGTTTCAAGGCCATGAAACAACATTGAAAATCAAGTCGTTTAAAAATCGGCTGTATTGGCTGTACGGCAAAAAATGCCTAAAAATCTACATGATAAAATAACCTACATATACACTAAAATACACATCTTCTTTAGAAACGTTATTAATCTATAAAAGGAAAGAAAATGTATCTTAAACTTGATCCCAGACAACACCTATCTCTAGATCAATCAATCTATGTTTCCCACCTCATATGCTGGTTGCTAATCTCCCTGAAACTGATTCATTGTATATCTTAAAATCTTGCTAAATTTAGACATCGTTCCATGTAATTTCCCGAAGAAAAACAATTTGGATGTAAGTATATAATACAATGTAAATATGCATAATAATTCTTTGCCCATCCATACCCAAATTATATTAGCACATTTAATCCTATCAATTCGCGATATGCGGATACATGTTGTCTTGACCTAAAAGAACAGTAATTTAATAAGCTTGAGCGTCTTTAAAATGTATGCTTTATGCTATATAACTAATTTGATTCTTATATTATCTTCGTAAATATTACTGCATTTAAAAAAAAAACTCAAGTGGCTCCCATTTCGTTTTTCCAAGAGTACTCATATTCATCTTCTTTACCGTATTCTATTCAATCCATCTAATCCTACTTATCTAAAAGAACGATTTCAGTTCATAGGCTTTGCTCATAATCTTGCTCTTCGATTTGAAGAGAATCTTGTTTTAAAAATTTCTCTCCATTCTACTTCTTGTTAATGTATTATGTGATGTGTAAAAAAATAGTGATAATTAATATAAAAATATACATCATAAAATTTAAGTACAATAAATAATTTAAGAAAGACAGTTTGGTATTTAAGTCCGTTAATATATGTCCGTTTACGAAACATTACAACTTAGAACTAAATATAAAACTAGCACCGGTTGTATGACGATCATTCTGGTCCAGCTGTGATTCGTGATTTGAATATATAAAGAACTTCTCGTTAAAATTATATAAAAAATATATATATATATATACCTATATCATTCATCCTTTAAAAACTGTGTAAAAACGTCATTAGGATTGAAAACACGTGAGTTGTTATATAATCAACTAGCGTTTGGCCAACATATAGTTTTGTAACTGTAAATTAAATTACGCTTTTGTTGTACCTACAGCTACCAATCTAACATTTTTACGTTTTACTACTTTTTACACATTTTACACGTTAATATTTTCTTATGTAAGTTCGCTGTTATATTCGTCAATTTTGGAACAATTTTGATAATTCTCTTTTTTTCCGTAGTATTAAAGAGGCAGTCTCGTATCCACTAGGTCAGGATCTGATGATATAATCTCAGAAAAATCAAGAAAACTCCATGTTATATGCGTTTTATGCGTGTTAATGCGCGTTCTACGAGCTATGTACCCTACCCACCGCTACTTCAGCTTGCAAATCCATTGGGCTGTGTCGGCAACCTACGTTCGTCTTCGGATCTCATCATTTATGATTCTATCTCGCAGAGAAATACCAAACATAGCCCTCTCCATTGCTCGCTGTGCGACTTGGACTTTGTTTAAAAGTCCCATTGTCATAAACCACGACTCAGATCCGTATGTCATCACTGGTAACACACATTAGTGGAAGACTGTCGACTACAGACACTGAGGTATGACGGATAAAAAGACGTTTTTTTCCTTCTTAAATGCTTAATGCTTAATCTTAATTGGATTCGACGATTGACCTCTCTCTCTAAGTTAGATCTACCAAGTTGCACCTTTTTTCCTAAGTAGAGGTAACTTCGAAAGTAAAATTTCCAACTAATATCAGGGTGGGCACGACATGGACATTCGACATGATTTTTAATTTTTAACGATTTTTAAAATTGTTTCCCGACGTTTCGGATCCTTTACAGCGTGCATGATCTCGGGGGTAAATTCGTATAAGAGAACAGTATATAATTTTATTTTCCTTAATATATAATAACTCTTTATTGTACACCAAGAATAAGTAATATTCCAAAAAAAAAGTAGGTAATAAGTACAAACGGTCGCCTTGGAGAAGGAAAAATGTATAATATATAACGCGCTGATATCTAATATTTACGAAATATTTTGACAAGGCCTACCAACTTTTAGTGATTTAAGAAAATTCCAGACTTTACAGGAATCTTCTTCTTTTAAGACGGATTTTTAAATGTGGCGACTTTTTTCATCACAGCCTATCGCAACGATTCCAGACATTCATATTTTTTCTCTACTGCTTTCACTTGGATTTATCCTATATTTTGACTTCGCACGATTTTTTTTTTCCTGTATTTTTTTATTTCCGGCGATATTCATTGAGTCAGGATATGCTTTATTTTTACAGATCAAATAGGTGCGTGAACATCATAAAGCTGAGTTAAAAGTGAGTTAAAAACAGCTACTTGGTTATGGACCTTACCTGCACTATAAATTGCAGACCAGTCAATTTTACCTGTATCCTCCCGTAAACGTTACAGATTCATTCCACTGAAATTTCGTTACAGAAGAATTATTGATTTTACTTACAGAGTTCTGAGCTTATATGATTAATAAGGTCATGATAGGAGAATGCGTTAGCAGTACATTGACCATGTTTTGTAACAAACATGTTTTGTACCGAACACTTAATTGAAATCTATTGAGCAATTTCGCGTATGCGCAAATAAATATAAAAACAAATAAATATATTTGTATAATATATAGGCAAGAGAATATGATATTTTATTATATTTTTGGAATAGTATAAGAGTAAAGAGTTTTTTTTTCAATTCTTTAGTCGATAATACCGAGCCGCTATTTTGCTGTCTCTATTGTTTTCCATGTGTCGATCAGTTCCGTTTCTTATGGGAAATTACTTTTTTCTCTCAAGTTTCTTAAGCTAGATTATATGTCTATTCTTATATTTTAAAAAAAATGTTACCTTCGAAAAGAATTCTTCTATTTTTATATAAAAATCACAATATTGCTTTAACTTCCATAAATTATACCGTACAAAAAACAATACAATCGTTATTTCCGTTAAAAGCGAAACGTTACAAAGTTTTGAAAGTCATAGCCGATGGACCTAATTTTCCTGAATGGATTCCCAACATGGTATTGCGTGACTAAGTCATCATCTTTTTCTCGCGAATATTTTCACAATCAAAATCTTCTATTATTTTTGTGTAAAAAAAATATTGGTTTCAAAATAGTTATTTTATACCTAATGTTTTGTTTTTCTATAATAGTTACGTATTTTACCGGTTTGGATAAAAAATACTATTGCAAACACTAAATATGCCATAATCTCCTTTATTTTAATACAATTTTCGTACGTATTTTTTGTATTATATATTATTACCTAATATTTTTGTATGCATATCTATAATATTATGTGTGTATGTATGAATATGTGTATGTATGTGTATATATTTTATTGTATATGCCACTGTACACTTCATTATTCGCCTTTACTTTACTGTTTCCTATACCCAAAGGTTGTCTGGAAGAGATCGCTCTATTAGCGATAAAACTGCCTTTGTACATCTTTCTATATTTGTTATGACTTTTATTCTATTCATGGTGTACAATAAAGAGTATTATTATTATTATTATTACTATTAAAAAATCTATTTCGTACTATTTCATTCGCGTATTTAATTCGAATTTTCAGATTTGAACCTTCCGACTGTCTAATATTATTATTTTTTTTATTTTTAATTTTTTTTTAACTCACACACACGGTCACACACACAGGACACGGTCGTCTGTTCCTAAGGTAGGCAACTTAATGCCTTTTTTTTTTGACTCTGTGAAATGCGTTTACGCATCCCGCCATCCTCAGGCGACGGGTATGTGGGACTCGCTGACTGCGAAGTCAGAATACCCACTAAAACACAGCGGTGCCCTCATCGTCGTACTAGGACGCCACGGGATCGCTGGCGCATGCCACCGCGACGCCCCGACGGAGGCAACTTAATGCCTGTGTTATAGGTAACAGCCGGCTGATATGCATTTAATTAACGTGTTTCATCCACTTCTATAACTATGATAAAGCAGAATGTAAAATTTTAATCACATATTTATTTTATTTTATTTTATACGGAAATTCCTTTTTTAAAATGAATACCCTGATAGAGTGTTTGTTGCATTTATTCAGAAACACACCCATATCTTGCGCCAATAGAATTAACTCGTGACGTTCTCTACATCAACACGACCAGTTTCCGAATTAAGGTTCATTTTCATATAAATTGTACATACGTACAACCAGTTTTTGAAATCAATCACTACAGCTCGTTCAGTCGACACGTAACAGTATAAATCTGTCTATTATACCGTGTGTACGTGTAATATATCCTCGTACTATCTTTATATAAATAGTATAAGTTTAATAAAATGACTTTATTGAAAAAAGCATGTTCTGCTTTAGTTGTAAACACAAGAAGATATAGTTCGTATATTGATAAAATGCCCCCAAAAATTTTAATCACCGGTAAGTTTATTTAAAAATGAAGCTAAATTCCTATGATGTATTACTGAAAGAAACCATATTTTATATTTATAAATGATTTTATTTGTCTGTAATCGCAGAAATGATTTATATAAAAAAAAAAATGTATTTTTTTAATTGATCAAGCGTAATCAGATGAGATAAATTAAATATATAATACTCGTATAATAATATTTTTTATGAATTTTTATATGAAGTATGTAATAATTAATCTAAATTTCAAATAATGAAATGTAAAAATTTTATATAAATATCATCTATTGTCCAATTTGTACTTACGTAAGTAATTTGAAGCATTAAATTGGTTTGCTCTAAACATCCTTGAGATATGATTTCGCAGTAATAATATCTGACCTGTATCGGTGTATACATATAATTCATTCCTATTATTTATTTCCTTATAGTATTAAAATGTTTTAATTAATATCTCAATACTCGATCGAAATTATTATTACTAAAAAAAAAAAATTAAAATTAAAATTATTATTACCGCTAATCCAGATTATTTTTGTTGATAAAATTTAGACATTACCGATACATAAGACTATGTAGCTTTATTTTTTTAAAGGTTGTATATATCTATAAACGAAACTTTTATAAATTATATTTTAATACGAATTTAATACAAGAATCGAAACAGTACTATGAACACTTAGGTAATGCGTAGTGTTTGCATACGTTTCATAGCATGTTTTGATATTATAATTACTATGTACCAGTACAGCAAGGCTATGCGTATTTTACGTGTATATTCTTAGTCTTACAATTAGTGTTGTTCTTATTTTAATGTTTCAATTTTTTTTATCACTTTCCAGCAATATAAATTGTCAAAAATAAATATCTGAATATTAAAGTATATTTTAACTTACTACACGTGTACCAAAAGCGAACTTTTTCAAGGACAACTTGCTTTTTGCAGACACTTTTTAGCGTTCCGTAATCGAAGTCTATAAGGATCACAGTTACTACGACCATTAAGGAATAAATTTTACCACTTTGTGTGCATCTATCGATCATTAAACGTAAACGTTTCACGATTTTGTCATCCACGATTGGCCATATCATGACAATAGGGTCTCCATGAAATATATATAATGATAAAAATCCAGAATATGTTAGGTTAGGTTAGTTTTTTTTACATATATATAAAAAATTAAAATATATTAGGTTACGTTTAGTTAGGTTTTCTTTTTCTTGAAAATAATATATTCCTCATCCGCGTTTCTATAATGTCATATTTGGATAGCCAGTAATAATTGTCCATAGACTTTTTTCGCATAGTGCCTCTACTATCCTTTATTTGTTTTATAAGCGATATGATCAAATAATCTTGACTATTTCATGAAATAACGCGTCTTAGTTGACCATATCGACAAACGATTTCTTATCATTGATCTGGCCAAGGCACATCATAATGTGGCCAATGGACAGTGAAACATTTCATAAAATGCGACCATTTCTTTAAATTTTCGAGCCTTTCATGATACATCATCAATCAGCAACTTTACGATATGGCCACGACACATCTATCATCATCTATGCCCAAACAAAGCTATTATGAATCTCTGAATTATAGAACTGATGCATCATATTTCTGTAGTTGACCGCGCGTATAATTGACCTGATCATGGAATTCATTGACATACCATGAAACGTCTCCATGTGATGGTATTGTAGCGATATCTATCTCACTACATACGAACTGACGTATCCTACATCGCGCTATCAAAGTTATCAAGACGATTGAGTATATATACAAGAACCCGACAACAAACGTTAAGTGGCGCAGTAGCCCACCAGACGCAACTCCCGTCTGGTCGGAGGATCCTCCCTTTTCAATGGCAGCCTCTCTTCTCCAAAGTATATTAATGTAATTAATAATTTTAGGCAGGATAATTATGCCGTCGTCTGTACACACAAAGCTTTTTGGGTTGATAGTAAAAGTAATATTTTTGCTTAATTTGATTTATTTCAATGTTTTACAGGAGGACTAGGTCAACTAGGAGTCGAGTGTGCAAAACATTTGCGGGGAAAATACGGAAAAGAAAACGTTATTTTATCTGACATCATCAGACCGTCAAACGAGGTATTTAATGATGGGCCATACATCTTTGCGGATATTTTAGATTTTAAAGGTCTTCAGAAGATCGTCGTAAACCACAGAGTAGATTGGCTTATACACTTCTCAGCCCTTCTTAGTGCCATCGGTGAACAAAATGTACCGCTAGCAGTAAGAGTGAATATAGAAGGAATGCATAATGTTATTGAACTTGCAAAACAATATGGACTTCGTATATTCGTACCGAGTACTATAGGTGCATTTGGACCTGATTCACCAAGAAACCCGACTCCAAACATCACTGTACAAAGACCGAGAACTATTTACGGTGTTTCTAAAGTACATGCGGAATTATTAGGCGAATATTACTTCCACAAGTTTGGATTGGACTTTCGTTGTTTAAGGTTCCCTGGTGTTATATCGAGTGACCCTCCGGGTGGTGGCACTACAGGTTTGTTCACTATAGTATTTTTTCTTTTATATTCACTAATCTTCTAATAAGTCTTGTATAATATTATCTTATGCACGTCAATGTATTTATGAGAGCTACAAAAATAATAGGTAATAAAAAAATATCTTTTCAGACTATGCTATTGCAATTTTCCACGATGTGTTGAGAAAGGGTCATTATGAATGTTATTTGAAACCTGATACTAGGCTGCCGATGATGCACGTGAAAGATGCTCTACGCGCACTTTCGGAATTCTTAGAGACACCAAATGATTTACTAAACAGAAGGATATACAACGTCACATCAATGAGTTTTACTCCCGAAGAACTAAGTGACAAGATGATAAAACACATTCCAGACTTTACCATCACGTATAAACCTGACAGTCGGCAGGATATTGGTATGTCACTTATTTTAATAGATACTTATAATCATGAATTTTTTGGTGTACCTACTTAGTGTCGTGTAATGCTAGCTAGCATTGACGACTTCTGTTGTGGAAATCAATTGCATATTCCACCCTTCAATATATCATCTATCTATATTATATTTATTTTAATAAGTCGTAAAAATATCATTGAGATTTAGCGGTAATTTCACTTTGGATTGGTTTTGGATTGGGTTGACCAAGGGACACAACTCAAATCCGCTCCTCTGATCCGCTCCGACGCAGACGCACGGGGGTAAGGAGGAGACGGTTTGCCCACCTCCTCCCCCCCTCGTAATAATGGGGTCGCTGGCCAATAGTCGGGGGACTTCGGCCAACTTAACAGCGCGACCCCACATGTCTGAGGGGTGGCCTTTGTTGTGAGCAAGGCCGCCCACCTTGTGCCGGGGCCCCGGATGTTCATCCGGGCCTACCGCCGAGGCGAGGTGGTGAATGCTAGCGCGACCCCATCTCGCCCCACCCAGGCGGATGACTGCTCACACGTGGGGTTTTTAGCCCGCGGGAGTCGGGCATAATCACTTCGGTGCCCCCGCGCCGGAGTGGTATCCATAATGGATTTTCCCCACGTAAAAAAAAAAAAAAAAAAAAAAAAAGGGACACAACTCAAAAAGCAGAACGACTTATTTTCACTCCGCCCTTTTTTTTAACGATTGGAAATGCATTTACACATCCCGCCGCCCAAAGGCGACGGGTATGTGGGACTCGCTAGCTGCGAAGCCAGAATACCCACTAAAACCCATCGACCGTCTGCGCCGTAGTGGGGCGCCACGGGATCGCTCGCGCACACAACCGTGACGCCCCGACGCTTGGCCCGGAGGCGCCTCCGCATGTGATTGGTGCCGCTCGACTGGTCCACTCTACTAATTCAGAGAAGTACCAGGAGCGGCTCCACCACCGAAATCTCCGAGCCCTCTCGGCGCCACTCCCTCACCGGCCGCACCTCCTGTGCCAACACTCTCTCCGCGCTTTCGCGCCCCGCCCACCACTGGACCCCAGCTACCACAGAAGGCGAAATCCCTGAGCTGGGCCCGCACATCAGCTGGTCCAGGGGCCCAGTGGCTTATGCGCCTCCGCGCCCAACCTCTGCGCTTTTGCGCCACCGAATGGAGGGGGAGAGCGAGTCATGCCTTTCCTGCGCTTTCGCGCCCACCGCTGCTGGTTTTGGTCCACGGGGATCCGAAGACCCCGACCACTCGCGAGGCGTTCGAGTGGCTTCCCCTATCCACCACCCGGGGACGCACCCAGTAGGAGACCAGCAACTCCCTTGGGATTTTCACTCCGCCCTTCCTTTATCTACGTCATTACGTTTTTTTTTTCTTTTAATTGATCAAATAGATTTTTATACCTACAAAATATTCTCAAGTTCATTACCTTTTTTATATATATCAACTTACTGTACTCTACTGTATAAGCATGTAAACAACCCAATACTGAGCGAAAGTGTATTTTTTTTTATAGAAGAAGGGTTGGAGCTTAATACACCACGCTGCTTGCTCCACTACGGGTTAGCGGACAATTTCCCTACCATGAGTAACAATCGTTATCAGGTGTCTATGATAATAACCAGAACGGACGGCTTTACGTGCTCTCCGAGGCACGGTAGGGAGACCCACAAGGACATAGACTCACACCTGAAACAAATATTTATACAAATACAAATGTCTGTTCCGAGCGGGAATCAAACCCGCGAACGCCGGCGCGCGGTTTGAGGCGACTACTCGCACCACTACACCAGAACGGTCGTCTATTTCTGATTCTTCATATGTCAATTTAATTAGCTTGATTTCAAATGTCCTATTATGTGCACTACTACTTTGGTAATTAATATTTCAATGATGTTCGTAAAACATATACATATAAAAAGAACCTAGATTTCTTTTTAATAATCTAACAACTTCTATAAAACTATTATAAAATCTAAATTATTACAACTTTCAATTAAAGCCTAAGATAATTATACCGGCAGATATAAAAATCTATATAATAAATTAGAAACAAAAATGAAGTTGTGCTTTTGACTTGAACCAACTTTAAAAAAACACCAGGTTAACCTGTGAACTGGTAAATATACACAGTTGAATATAAATCACAAAAATCCACTTTAGTTTTTATGATCTACTTTAGGTTGATAAGTTTTACATTTAGTCTATTATTTTTACAGCCGATTCCTGGCCACAAGTATTTGATGACAGCGAGGCACGGCGAGACTGGAACTGGAAACCTCACGTCGACTTAGAAGAATTGGTATCACTCATGGTGAAGGAAGTTAAAGAAAAAATAGTAGCTAATGGCTTTTAACGAACTTATTCTTAAATATATATAAAAATATTTATAGACATCGTTTTTATTTAAATATTGTAGTTACAATTTTAAACCGAAGGTAATGTAAGTGGAAAAGCTTATCAAAAAATAATAGTACAAAATATCTTGGAATAACTCTGGATTACAAATCATTACATCAAATATTATAATTAAAAACTTAAGAATATAGTGACGAAAAATCAATGCCTAGGGGAAAGTGGTCATCCTTCGTACGCGGGGATCGTGCGTACAGTAAACTTATTTCAAAAACTAAACGGCGCAAAACTACGAGTTTGCTTGTGTGCGTAGGCATACCGACGACCATGTTGCTTAGTGAACATCACGTCAGTCACGTCACTCTCTGAGAGTTGACAACACATGACGTGTTTTCGAACGTGGTAAGTAATTTTTTTACTGACGTTTACCATTGATTTGTAAGTAAAAATGTTAATGTTTTTGAAAATATATATATATGATGGATTAATGTCAATATTATTTATTTTAGGTTTTGATAAATAATATATCTCATTCTAAATTCGAATTTCTGAAAATTTATTATTTAATTTTAGGCAAGGCTTGGGGTACATTCAGACAGTACTGTGGGGGCACATTCGTACGCGTACGAATGTGTTCTTTAGAACGTATTTAAACTAATTTGATTTTATAATTTGTTGAAACTTAATCAATTATTAAATTTCAATATTGTTTGTAGAGTCATGGTGCGGAATTATAAAAAGAAGGTTACTCGAACCCAAGAGGTTGATGAAAGATCCATAAATTTAGCCGTTGAAGAAGTCATTGAGGGACGATTTCTTATCTTCGAAAGAAACCAGGATCTTGGTCTTTCGTTTTCTCACACGTGGAAGATATTCACACAGTGTATTTAAGTGAAATCGCTAAGATCCTCCCTGAACCTTAAACACAGTCTAATTCTACAGCTAGAATGTCAAGGCTTTAACATTTCCAGTTAATTAAAAAAAATAACTTTTAAAGTAATTTATACAATATAACAAATATTCAATTATATAATGACCTATTTAAAGTTAAAAATACCAAAGAATAATTACAAATATTCCTTAAAGACTGATTATCAAAGCTACAAAGTTCCTAAGAAGTTAAGTGATTGTTGAAGATTATTTTTGTTATTTCTACAAGAAGATTTTATGTTGATTATAAGTAAAGTTAAGTAATATTAAGTTATAGTTTAAAGATAAATACATATATTTTGTGATTTAATAAAAGTTTGCAAGTTTAATTGACTTTTTAATTACCCTATATGAATTTACCCCAGCGTACGAAAGTACCCCACGCGTGGGGAACGTTCGTACAAAAATCTTTTTCTAAAAAAATTGCTGTAACTTTTTAAGCTTTTAAAATAGTACACTCTAATTTTTTTTTAAAGATCTGAGATATATTTTTTACAATTAGGTGTTGAAGCGAGATAATTTAGTCCATTAAGCATAAATTAAAAAATAAAAATGTAAAAAGTGTACGAGGGGCGACCACTTTCCCCTATAGGCAGGATGTTTTTTTAAGCACTCGTGGCACATCAGGATATGACAATTCATTGTACCATGTGAAGTTTAAAAAAACAAAAAAATAAATAACCAACTACTTCAAAATCTAACTACTACAAAATCTAGAAAATATTAACACACTAGCGCACGCGCTCTTCGACGATGCATTGGTGTAGTCTTTCAAATAACTTTGGGTGTAGTGCTCACAGTAACTAGGTAATGCGCTAGACGCGTATTAAATGTGTTTGTAGGCTTATCGTGATTTGGACGTTATTTACGATTATTCACAAAGATCTGAAATTTTAACTTTCTCTAAAATCATACTTATTTCAATATTTTTTCAATAACGTCCTCCACCAAAAGTTCATTAAGCAAGCCATCCATTATAGCGTGCCATCATAACGTGGATCTCTTTCGTTTAAAAATCACCGGTAAAAAAGTCTGGCAGAAAGTACCTACTGATCTGTTGTATCAGCTTATTATGGGGTGGAACATAAAAGTTTATTTGAAGCTGAAACAGCACCATGAATACTAAATTATAAAACTAATACCTTATAGATACCCAAGTATAGGATTATACAAAAACTGTAACGAATTATTTAGTAGAAGATAACACATTTTAATATGTTCGCCTATATCAAAGTGCCACTATTAGGTACGAGTACTTCACTGTCAAATAATAATAAGGATTTTCAATCCCAAACCAAATAGTAAAAATTAATTAGCTAAAAAATACTACGGTTAAGGCCAGTATATTCGAGCGTTGTAGGTATTCAGCGCTACCTCCCTCCCCGCGCGACTAGTTACGCGAAGTCTCCGATCAAATGAACTCTCGATGACCCCGCGCGCGGCGACGGCGCACGGAAATAATTAAATATACTTATAATTTAACAGTAGTGCAACATACTAGGTTTTTTTTTTTTACTTAAGGTTATTTTATAATTAAATTATATAATAAACTTTTTATGGTTTTGTTTTCGATCCTGAAGGCACAGTATAAAATGCAACATAAACATTTAATACCTAAGAGAAGTAGATAAAAACTATTATTTAATTTTTTATGGGTTTATAGCTAAAAAAAAATAATTTTTACTATTAATATTTTAATTTCTATTAATTATCAGTAAATTTTTTTTGATAATTAATACACTTAATACAACATTTAATACCTAAGAGAAGTAGATAAAAACTATTATTTAATTTGTTATGGGTTATGTTATGTATTAATATTTTAATTTCTATTAATTATCAATAAATAATTTTTTTCTCAAAAATAACTTAATAACTTTTGTGCAGGATTTACACATGTGTTTGCTGGGATGTTGTGAAGAAAAACACTCCTTTGTTTCTTAAATTTTCTTGTTCTTGTTCTAAGCGCTGCCGAGAGTCGAATGCCAAATCGGCCAAAAGGCGCGGTTCATATTTCATACTTAGTGTTTACATTTAGTATGTATAGTAGCGAGTTATGAATGGGGCCGCAGGGGGAATAAAGCGCCACGAAATCTTTTTTGCTGCTTCAGCTGCGGTGGCTCTGTCCATTGCTTTTTTTTACGCTGGGAAATGCATTTATGCATCCCGCCTACTGTAAGGGCGACGGGTATGTGGGACTCGCTGACTGCGGAGCCAGAATACCCACTAAAACCCAGCGGTGCCGGTGCCCTCATCGTCGTAGTAGGGCGCCACGCTTTAGCATACAATCGTGACGCCCCGACGGTTGGCCCGCCTCTGCGGGCCGCTTTCGCTTATAAGGCACTCGCGGGCACTGTGAGCGCTCTATTGCCCTGGTGGCGAGTGGGAGGATGTGGTGCCCTTTCCCACTCTATTGCGGAGGGTGGAGGAGTGCATATTGGCGTCTCTTCCTCCCTGGTCGTCTTCTCGGAGCGCAGCGAGTCAGCGTGTGCGGCTGCTTCCCGCTCTCGCTCCGCGGCCTCCTTCAGTGCCAAGACCTCCTCACAATATGAGGTCACAGCCGACCAGCACCTCTCGCTGTCAAGCATGCAGCGGACCACACTTGACAGCGAGAGGTCTCCACCTATTACTGCCACAAGGGCCCTGCGCTGAGGCTCCCAAGCGGCGCATTCCTCCAGGGTGTGACGCGCCGAGTCGATTGGCGCGCCACACTCGTGGCAAGCAGGGGTGGCTTCTCGCCTAGCGATTTGGTGCAGGTACTTACCGAAGCAACCGTGCCCGGTAAGCACCGGCAACAGCCGAAACGTAAGCACCCCATGCCGCCTGTTGACCCAGCGACGAAAGTGAGGACGTCGCTCTGTCCATTGACTGTCTCAATTCTTTGTCGGCACCTCGCAGGTTAGTCCCATTGTCGGACCAGATTTGAGCAGGTTGTCCTCGTCGCGCTTTCATTCTTCTTTAATCCATTATCACTGAGTCTGTGCTCAGTGACGTCGCTATCTCTAGGTGGATCGCTCTTACAGCGAGGCACGTGAATACTGCCACGTAACGTTTTTGTTGGCTGCGTCCCACGGTGACTGTTAATGGACCGAAGTAGTCCATCGTTGTGTATGTGAAGGGTTGCTGATGGTGAGCTATGCGACACACAGGTAGGTCTCCTGTTCTCGGGTATGGCGGGATCACTGCCCTAATCCAGCAGTGTAGACACTGTGGAAAGAGCGTTCTTGTGACGGGCCGCAGGCGTAGTATCCAGTAGTGCTGTCGACATTCGTTCACGGTCGCCTCAACTCCCGGGTGATGCTTCGTTCTATGCATCGCTATGATCCACAACTTCACTGTGTGATGATTTCCGTCTAGTGTCATCGAGTTTTTAGATCGCGTTGATACTTGCTTCGCGGCGTTAATGCGACTTGGGACTCGGAGGGCTCCCTCTGCACACTCGATGCTCAGCTGCTTGAGGCGACTGTCTCGGGTGACCGACTTCCCGTCTTTAATGCTTTCTACTTCATTTGGAAAAGATTCTTCTTGGACTGTTCTCATGAGTAGGTCTTCAGCTTTCCTGATAAGTTCCGCGGAGACCGGACGAGCCTCCAAAGTTTCTTCGAGCTCTACTCTTATTTTCGGGCGTGTTTTCAGCTCCTTGTTCGTCGTTTTCCAGTCTGGGTCTTTTAACGCGCTTTTCTTAGTACTTTTATAGTTGAGTCGTTGTGTATTGGCTCGACAGAGTTCTATAAACTGTAGCACTCGAGCCGTCGTGTAGCGGAGTCTGTTCCAGCTGGAGCACCGTGTGCAGTCTGGTAACCCTTCTTTGAGTCGCGGCTGTTTACGATCGGTGACGTGATGAGTCCTTTCTTCGCCTGTAGGTTCGGTTGACGACGACGAGGCGGACGTTTCCGTGGGCCAGGTGGACTCCGGATGATAAGGAAATTCAGGACCTGTGTACCATCTGTGACCACTGCTGAATCCCGCTGGTACGTCTCGCGTCGCGTCGTCGGCTACGTTTAGCCTGGTTGGGACCCATCGCCATTCGCTGACCGTCGAAGAATCTTCAATTGCCGCTAGCTGCTAGCTAGCCGCTGTTATGTGAAAATACTAATATAACTTATTCAAATTTTGGTTATGCTAATATATCGGTCTAAGATATCGATGATAATCATTATATTCTACCTAAAAATAGATTCAGTGTTCATTAAACTTACGAGTACTTACCTGATCGCTTTTCTAAGCTTACGTAGTTCACGTCTAAATATTTTTTTTTATTTCTAGTTTTATTCCCCATTTTATATCTACACTACACTGCTATACAGTAAAAACACTTCCAACGTTGTTAGAGTACTAACTAAACTAATCTAATAAAATAATCAATAATAATCTATACTAATAGATAAAGCTGAAGAGTTTGTTTGTTTGAACGCGCTAATCTCAGGAACTAGGTACTGGTTCAAATTTAAAAATTCTTTTTGCGTTGGATAGCCTATATACCGAGGAAGGATTTTGGCTATATAACATCACGCTATGACTAATAGGGGCTGAGTAATAATAAGAAATGTTACAAAAACGGGAAAAAATAATCTTTTTTGAGAGCTTCCGTTGCGTCCTTTATTATTTTTCTTCTCGAGACATTTTTTAATTATAGTTCCACTTTTAAAGTAAATATAACACCACTCTTTTACTGTAAATTTTCGAAAAAAAAAACTCAGTAATACGTTGAACGACCCAAGAATCAAACCTGAGACCCCTTGCTCGGCAGTAACGCTTGGGACCACTGGACCAACGAGGCGAAAATATTTAAGTACGTTTTTCCCTCAAATTAACGCGGGTGAAACCGCGGGGCACAGCTAGTACTAAATACAATCTATATCTATATCTATACTCTATACTAATAGATAAATCTGAAGAGTTTGTTTGTTTGAACGCGCTAATCTCAGGAACTACTGGTTCAAATTTAAAAATTATTTTTGCGTTGGATAGCCCATTTACCGAGAAAGGATTTTGGCTATATAACATCACGCTACGACAAATAGGGGCTGAGTAATAATAAGAAATGTTACAAAAACGGGAAAAAATAATCTTTTTTGAGAGCTTCCGTTGCGTCCTTTATTATTTCTCTTCTCAAGACATTTTTTAATTATAGTTCCACTTTTAAAGTAAATATAACATCACTCTTTTACTGTAAATTTTCGAAAAAAAAAACTCAGTAATATGTTGAACGACCCAAGAATCAAACCTGAGACCCCTTGCTCGGCAGTAACGCTTGAGACCACTGGACCAACGAGGCGAAAATATTTAAATACGTTTTTCCCTCAAATTAACGCGGGTGAAACCGCGGGGCAAAGCTAGTACTAAATAAAATTATCCAATCTATTCCTCAAACCACACTATCCATTCTCTGAGGATAGAGAGGTTCACTGGCGCTCGAATTCCTAAGAGACAAGACCGGACCCTATACATCGGTTTTCACACAAGAGGAAAAGAAGACGTTGATAGACAAGGGATACGGCACCGGACAGGGATCGAGCGTCATGACTATCCACGAGGCACAGGGACAGACACGCGAGGCAGTCATCATCGTCCAGACAAAGACTAGGAGGCTGCGGATTCATGACAGTGTTCCGCATGCTGTGGTCGCGGTGACCAGGCACACAAAGACCTGTGTCTACTACACCGACGACGGTGATGATGCAATCGGTCGTTTTGTCGGCCTCGGTGGAGGCCACAACGAAGGAAATACTCGAGCACACCCTCAAGATGGCTATACATAAAAGAGACACCGCCGTCATTGAGGATGTGCTCGAACAGCTTCCCTCGGGGGATGGCTGCGGCAGAGTCTCCAATAAATAATACAAAAATAAAGAGCCCAAATGTAAATGTAGACAAGCCGTAAAAATGTGGTGGCTGGTATGTACATGTACTAACAAGCAATGAAATATTAGATTATATTAGATCAAGGAATAAACGCATGTACATAGAAAATAAGAACATACATACATATATATATATATAATATATGTGTGTGTGTGTATATGTATATGTATATATATATATATGTATGTGTGTATATTTGTATATGTAAATTATATTTGTAAATAAAGATTATGTTTATTAAAAATGATTATATGTATGTAAATATGATTATATGTATTAAAAAAAATTATAATAATAATAAATAAATAATTGTCGCGTCATAGAGATCCTGACAATAAGTCTAGCTAATGTAAGTCTAAAATAGTACGCATGAAACTATATTAACAATCTTATACATTTAATTAAAAAAAGGCACGGGCAAATATAAGCCCGTGGATATTTTTGTTATAAGAAAAAAAAATCCAATCTTTAGAGGGGGGGGGGGGACGCCGCCAGACAGCAGAGATACAGGTCCTACTTCGATGACGCCTCGCAGGCAACTAAAGCGAGGCGCGCGGGCCGTTTTCTTATATAATTTAAATATTTAATATTTAAAAAAAATAGAAACATTTATTTAAAAAAGTAACCGTTAAATGTTCTACAAAAAGTTATTACCTATTTTTACATGTGAATATTGTAACTTAAAATCTGATATTCTTCAAATAAAACAAGAAAAATAATCAAAAACATCCTTTCTTTGTGTTTTTTTTTTATCGAGTCAAGTTTCAATTATCGTGTTTTGAACCGTTGAATAATCAAGAACGTTTGTTAAACTATAACATATATTTTTAACGGATCAAAAAAATGAATATTACTATGTTTAAAACTCTATCAAAAACAGGTGATTTGGGATATACTGGCCTTAAAATGCCCTGAATTTATCAATTCTTACACTCTTCTTGTTCAGAAAATATCAATTTAGGTACAAAATTAGTTTTGTAATTTGATACGCGATATGCAGGAGAACAACGTAGGTAAATATTTACGATATCTTCAACTAAAATAGATACAGTTGCGTAAATTCTCATTAATTGATTTATCTAATAATATAACAAAATTATAATCAATTTGTCAAAAATGTTTACAACCACTGGCACGTTTTATTAAAAACATGAATTACTACCTTGATACACAATATCACCTTTGGATTTCCACTAACACAAAGAAAGAACACAATATATATATATATATTAGTAAAATAAAAGATCACATAGATACACTCAAAATCATATAGGTAACTATTTACTATCAAATTCCATTTATTTTCTCTTATTCTTTATTTTTATTATTTATATGTTTGCTTTTTTGCTCCTTGTTTTGCTTTTGTATTTATCATATCATCATATCAGCCATTAGATGTCTACTTCTGAACGTAGACCACCCCCATCGGCCTCCAGAGCGACCGGTTCGAAGCATCTTCCATCCAACGGCTTTCGGCGACAGCTGAAAATCTTCGTTCGTCTTCGGATCTCATCATTTCTGATTCGATTTTGCATAAAAATCCCAAGCATAGCCCTCTTCATTGCTCGCTATGCGACTTAGAGCTTATTTAAAAAGCTCATATTTAGTGACCACGTCTCGTCTACGATATAAATTATTATTGGACGTTGATTGTACACAATCTTTCACTATGTACTAGTGGATAATTTCCCTACTAAGAATAAAGATCGTTAGAAGAAAAAATATGACGGCCGGCTGGTCGAGTGGACAAACAACTGTGGCAACTGGACACTTTACGCAGCGGTCGCGGGTTCGAATCCCGCCAGGTGCAGATAATTTGTATGACGAATATAGATGTCTGCACCGGGTCATGGATGTGTATTTATGTATTTATATAAATTTCTTAAATATATTTCCGTTCCTAGTACCTATAACACAAGTTCTTACGAACTTAGCACGGGGCTAGGTTAACGTGGTGTGATTGTTTGTTAATATTTAATTTAAATTTATTTAAAATCCCAGAAGACTTACAAGAACAAACACGTCAACCAGAAACAAAAACGTATAAATATGAATATTTGCTATAAACTGGAATCAATCCAAACATCTCTAATAATAAAAATGTTACAACTAACTATTTGTTTAATGATATCCGACAACCGTTCTAGAGTAGTGGTGTGAATACTCACCTCAAAACGCCGGCGGGTGCGGGTTCAATTTCCGCTCGGGACAAATATTTATATTTGTACAAATATTTGTTTCTGGTGTGAGTTCTTGTGGGTCTCCTCACTACGCCTCTGAGAGCACGTAAAGCCTTCGGTGTCGCTTGTTATCACAGACTCATACGTTACTACGTTACGTTACTCATGGTAGGGAAAAATATCCGCCAACCCGCAGTGGACCAGCGTGGTGGATTAAGCTTCCCACCTTTCTCCAATATGGAGAAAAAGATTTGGTCCGGTAGTCTGGCGTTTACAGACTGATTCAGTTCAGTTATATATTATATTACCTAAAACGTGAATATATATAAGTATTTTGGAATTTACTCCTAAAGAATCGATTTTCATATAAGGCATTTAATAAAAAAATTATAAGTTTTGACATTATTTATTAATTCTTTTTTTTATTTATAATTAAGTGTCACCTCATTTACCTATTGAATAAGAAACATCCATTCATACAAAACATTTGTATTTATAACGTTATTAAGTAAAATAAAAATAGAAAGATGTTATTAATAATTAAAATATTACATTTAAAGTTAACATTCTTAATAAAATAATACGTAATGTAAACAAATTATTAAAATATAAATTTATCCAACTTCACCGATATCCCAAATAGTGGCCACCTAATTCGTTGTTTGTATGTGTGCGAGAGACGATTGTCGCTGTGTGCTATGAAACAACAACAGTAAGCTCGGGGTTGTCACAAAATTTATTATTTATTTATTATTATTTTATTAATTCGTACAGAATGATGTTTTTTATTCAATAGGTACTGGAAAAATATTCTTTTAGGATAGCTCAAGATCCAGATTTAAACCGTTACTTTTTATTATATATTGTATTATAAAGTGTAATTATAAATAGTTAATAAAAAAACGCTGTTGTTATTTCGTAGATTATAATTATATTATTATGTATTAATATTTAATTAAAGAATCTGTCCGAAGTGGATGGGAAGTGAATTTGTTTTAAAATGAATTTATTATGATCAAAAATCTATGTCACTTTACTTACGTTGATTAAATATAATAATTATAATATTTAAAGTTGTGAATATAAATCGATTACAATTTACTTTAAACAATAACTATAACGACTGTTAAAAAAAATCCATATGTTACTTATCTGCGACATTTTTCAATCTGTGCTAAAATTTGGGGTTGTTACGTATAAAAGTGTAACAACCCTACATTTCTTGTTCGGTGCCGTCGTGTGTAGCGACAGGGAATTTGGTTCTCGGGATTTGGTTCAGAGGAACCAAATTCTATCATCTCTTAGCACTTTAAGTTTAAAAAGCGCTAAACGTTCCGCGCCATATTTGAATATAGTTCGAAAAATCGCGATATTTCTCTACACTCAATATCCTGTGGACTAAGTCTAGACGTCCAGACTGGACTAGACGTCCCAAGTGACCACGCATATATTATGCGTGGTGAATAAAAATACTACGCTTGACCCCTCCCCCCTGAATGGATCACGTAGTATGGGTACGTTCCCTAGCTGCAACCTACTAAAAATCCTGTTATTCCATACGTTTCTTCAACAATAAAACAAAGTCATGTAACATTAATTTTTATTTAAGCATTTTTACATACGTAGGCAATTTTTTAAGTATTAATAAATGAAATAGGCAAATAAATACATTATCAGTGCAAGAAAACGTGACACAAAAAACTTATTATAAATATAATTTAAGGGTTGAAATTTCCTAAGCCTTTAAATTAATAATTAGGATATACCTATACTATCTTGAAAGTGTTTTCTATAATACTGTCATGTTTTCTTACACTTACGCATTTTACTTAAAAGTAGTTTAATAAACACTAACTCAAAGGTATACACATTTTCTCTTTAATATAAATATAACAAATGTGATCGTTGATTAACATATTTGTAAAAAAAAAACTTTACATTTACACAATCGATATGACAATAAGGATAAATAAATTAGAACACTTGTACGATATCGTACCGTGATAATGCCTAACGTAGGTCAACGTCATTATGACATAAAGAAAAAAAAAATGGCGCCAAATAGACGATTTTATGCTTTTTAAATCACCGATAATAAAATACAGGTAAATTTATGACACAATTATAATGTCATAAAACTGTGCAATCTATTATAGAATCTAGAAAGAAAGTTGACATTACCTAGATTTTCGATTAACATTCTAATTAAAATGGTTTCAACCTCAACAATTCTTACGGTGTAGATTACACAATTTTTTTTAAATATTTGGTTTATGTAGACGTTCATATTATTCACAATCAGTCTTCACTAACGTTATAATTTTGTTTTAAATCTTATAACGAGAACGGACGTAATTCGACGTAACCCCTACCATGAAACCATCTTGACGTGATGTTCAAATTAAGAAATCGCTAAAATGTTACACCACTTACATTATTATAAACTATTTGCTGTTACTAGTGTGAAAATTCTACCCATCTAAAAGCTTTTACTTACGCAACATCTATATCGTCAAATGTGTTATTTAAAATAACATAAAATAAAATTATTATATCTTACATTACGTACAGATCAAACAAGTATGCTTAATTAAAAAAAAAACAAAAAACCCGACTGCGTAAAATACTCTTATTATAAACTAAAAAGAATAAAACAGTTTACTGACTTTCATTTGATACCCATATTGCTACAGTAAGAAAAAAAAAATTCAACTCCCCCCCTTATTCCGCCATTATCGGGCGCTATTTTGAAAATTTATATAGCCTATGTCACTACTACAATTTAGACGAATCCAACGACACCTCATATGTCAAAAACCGTCCAGCCGTTTGGGCTGTAGGGCGTGCCAAAGAAATGGACATACATACATACATACATACATACATACATACATATATACATACATACATACATACATACACTCGAAAAACATAACCCTCCTTCTGTCGCAGTCGGGTAAAAAGTTATTATATATTATATTTGACGGCCGGCTGGTCTAGTGGTCAGGCAACTGGACACTTTACGCAGCGGTCGCGGGTTCGAATCCCGCCTGGTGCAGATAATCTGTATGACGAATATAGATGTCTGCACCGGGTCATGGATGTGTATTTATGTATATATGTATTTATATCTTAAATTTATTTCCGTTCCTAGTACCTGTAACACAAGTTCTTACGAACTTAGCACGGGGCTAGGTTAACGTGGTGTGATTGTTGGTTAATATTTATTTATTTTATTTATATTTTTCTGTTAACGTACATCATGGCTGACTTAAAAAATGAAAAAACGTAAGTAATGAACTGTAAAAGTAAAAAAAATGAAAAAAAATTTTTTTTTATTTTATTTTATAAAATCTTTTTTATCTGTGCATAACAAATCTCATCAGAGAAGTTGGAAATATTTTGAGTATTTTCATTTTTCAAATGTCTATTGACTTTAAGTAATGTTGTGATGGTAACATAAATTTAATCTATATAGTGTTTCAGAAAAATAAATGCACCTGTGGGTATATCCGATTTCTAGCATTGTATAAATCACAAAATAATCTTATATAATACGCCTAAAATAGTGACTATTATTTTTTTACATTTCTGTGCCTATGCTATGTATTAAGCATGTCTACATCGAATTTTCAGCCCTTACCATATAAATTTGTATCACTGTAATTTACATATCACATATAAAATAACAAAAAAAAAAAAACAATTATAAAAATTTACATAACTACAACGAATTGAATAAAATATTTAAAAATATACACTAAAAGTTGCGCATTAGGAAATTTTATCCTATACCAACATCACAAGAACCAATTTAAAATAAGTTTAATAATTCTTATGTAAACCGTAACATTTGCTGTTGATAACATGTCCACACCGTTACAAAAGTAAACTGTTTAATTAATAACTTTGTCGTATTAATTAAATAGTATAATGAATTTACATCACACATTAGTAATGTCAAATCTATTAGGCCTTTGCATTAAAATGTTTGAAAAACTAATAATTGTACTAAGGCACTTTACTTATTCAAAAATTTACATACAGGCTTATGGCACATATATAAAACGTGCTATACACACAATCATATATATATATATATATATATATAAACAATCGTCGTTGACAAACTATAACAATTTAATAAACTACTTGTTTTATATGGAATTTATAAAAATGCAAGGATTATTTTAGTAAGTAACCAAACATATTGCAGTAAGGACAATTGTTTTCATATTTTAATTAATAAAAAAAATATTGTTATTACTAACGGCAAAAACAAAGCTTAAAACGAGTAATTATAAAAATGTACAATTTTAAATTTTCAAACATTACGAAACTAAAATATGACACAATATACTGTTTGACAATAAGACATAAATAAACACATTAAAATAGTTCTTAAGTACATGGGTTTAAGCATGAAAATTATATATATTGAATTACATTACAATTAGATACTATAAAATTATGTGAGAATTCTAGTTATTGAAGAGAAATATTTTTGTGTCACACATATCGTCACAAGAGTTACATCCTCCTCCTTCCTCTCACTCCTCTTATTTAACCAATGTCACGTCGCAATAATTAATAATTAAAAAAAAATTACACTTGCAAAATATCAATGACTATGATACTGTTAATAATTATCAATCAAAATTACACATAAATGTCATAATTTTTTAATGACATATCGTAAAAATTCTACCTTTTCATATCGTCAAGCTAAGTTCACTCTCTTGCCCCAATTAAGTTTTTATTGATATTGAAGATTTATTTGATATTGAAGTTGACGATATAATAGAATATATATACCATTAACTTTTAAAAATAACCTACTATATTATACCTAAATTGCAAGTCAAAACTGTGGCAAGATTTTAGTTTTTTTTTTTTTGTCTATTCAATACAAATTCGCAGAAAAATAATAAGAATCCTTGCATAAAAAAAAAACAATTAACTAATTCTTTTGTTTCATTATGTTCTTTTAACTTGTATCTTTGTTTAATCACTGTAACATATTAACACGCAAAAACTATAAATAGTAGGTTTATATAATTTTAATCTTGCAAATTATACGTTATATTAATTTAGAAATAACTACGTTCTTGATATTGTATTATTTTTTTTATTTACCTTAGCCACATTATGATTTTTTTTTTTACTTTTCGACGTTATTGGCTTTCAATTTAAAACTTTATTTTCGTAAAAAAAAAATAAAAAAACACTTTACATCAAAGAAACGTGTCATAATGAAAGAAATGAAAAATAAAACAAGAAAAAAAAATCTAATTTGTAAAACCAACACTATACATTTACATTGTTTATATACGCTCCTGAGAGTAAAATTAGCATACTTGCATGTGTAAGTAAAATTACGTTTAGAAAAATTATATTATTGTATATTATAATCATAGCTTATGTAATTACAAAAAACCAATTGCAGAACAAAAATGTTAAAACGTCAAGTTCCAAATTAAAACATTCAGCAGCTGATTTGTTAAACTCCGTCATTAACTTTTTTGTTTTTTATATGATAACGACAATTTAATTAAACTTACGTAATTAACATTTATATAATCGTTAAATATTGCACATTATATTATGGCCGTTAACAATAATTGACACAGAACACAAATATTATCATCATCCCCAGTCTCTATTGTATTAAAAATAATTATTACTAAAAAAAAATAGTTTGATTAAATGCTATTTCAAAGCATAAGTTATTCGTCTGAAATAACGTTCAAAGATATTTTGTTAATCTAAATATTTAATCATTTAAATACCAAAATTTAAAATTTTAAATTTTAAATTGAAATTTTGCATAGTAAACGTATGTTACATTAAAATAGTTGATTTTTATTGTATACTATTTATCACATGCTTAATATACATAAAAGAATATCTACCACCTCGAAAAACCAAAATAATATTAAGGATATTAGTTGGTAAACTAAAGTAACGTAAAGCTAAAAATATAGAATAATGCCATATTACTTTATTACTAATAAAATTTTAAAAAGAACAAATAAAATATAAAGAGAAAAGACCTTGAGGGATTTTTCCAAAATCCTGTTTCTAAACTCTACTCTACTCTCTCTCTCTCTCTTTCAATACTCTTCAATGATAACGATCCTAAAACTCGCTGAATGATGTTAAAGATTATTTTTTATTAAAATTAATAAACTGTTTATAATAAGCAAAATGGTTTAGGATATAGTTATCGTCAAATTGAAAGATATTGAAAGATATTGCAAGGTCAAGTAGTAATAGGTCAGGTATAATGTTTTATAAACAAAAACTGTTAAAATTACACTCGATGTTCGCAAATATATCGTTTTAATATTATAACAATTGTATTGTTTGTTGTATTTATTCCGCTTTCATCTTAAGTTGTTGCTCTCTGTGCATATTTAGTTCTTTCAATCGTTGCCTTAGCTGTGCTTTCTTCAGATTTGTCATTAATTGTGTTGACTGATACAACCATGAACCCTGAAAATGGTTTTAATATTTTTTAAGTCACAATTTACATTCATTGTCACGTAATGAACACGATTTTCGTTAGTATGAAAATTTATATATGTATCAGCCTGTAAACCACCCACTGCTGAGCGAAGGCCTCTTCTCCACGTAGAAGAAGGGTTTGAGCCTAATCTACCATGCTGCTCCACTGCGGGTTGGCAGATAATTTCCCTACCATGGGTAACGATCGTTATCAGGTGTCAATGATAACTACCGGGACCGACGGCTTTACGAACTCTCCGAAGCACGGTGGGGAGACTCACAACGACATACACCCAAATATTCGTACAAATACAAATATCTGTCCCGAGCGGGAATCGAAACCGCGACTACCGGCGCGTGGCGTTGAGGCAACTACTCGCACAGCACACTCTCAGTATAAAATATCTGCGTCAAATGTCTCAAATAAAAAATAAAATATTAAATTTAATTAAGTTATTCGTTTTAGTTAGTTGTATTAGACCTTGAGACGATATTTTTAGATTTACGTTTCTTATATTGCTTATTCCATATTTAAGATTTTTATGCCCAGAAATAAAATGAAAGTTACCCTTTTAAAAATATTTTAAAATTATTACTGAACAAGTCATTATTTTACCTACTACTACTACTGTAATTTTTCTCTCTAGATCCTCTTAGATTATTAAATAGAGGCAACCTAAAATTTATATTATAAGATCGTGTACTATTTTTAAGTAGTTTTTGTAATAATTATAATGGATTGTGTAGTTTACCGTATCAGCAAACAGGCTTAAAGAGTTGGAAAAACTAATTAAGGTCAGTCAGTCTAAGAGTTAAATTTATGGATATAATTTAAATTTCATATAATAGGTCCTATCATAATTCGGTGGTCACTTTTATTTTTTCATAGTTGTCCACCTGTTTGTGATAAGTTTGAGGTTATGTTACTGTTATGTAGTATTGACGTTTAAATTTCAGAAAACATACGCAATTTGTTTTTACGCGCCGTTTTGACAATGGAAGAATTGAAAAAGTCTGTAACTGTGCAAGAACAACGCGCATTTTTGAAAATTTGTACTCTGCTGAATTATTCAACTGGACTATCGGGAAATCTTTTGCAAAAAGCAGTAGGCAAGAACGCGCTCAAGAAAAGTGCAGTGATTAATTGGATGAAATCGTTCAAGGAGGGACGGACAAATACTGAGGATGCACCGAGGTCGGGTCGACCGAGATCGCCTTCCAGACAAGAAAGGCAAGAACGAATCCAGAAACTGTTGCGATGCTCTAGTAGAGTGAGCATTAATGACATCTCCGCACAACTGAACATACCTTTCGCATCGGTAGAAGGAATATTAAGAGACGATTTGTCTGGTGTCCAAGCTCGGCGAATATGTTCCTCATTCGTTGTCGCCTTCCCAGAAGGAGAAGCGAGTTAATATTGCACATATGAACTTATCATGGCTTAGTCATCGCAAAGATGACTTAAGAAGATTAATTTGCCTAGACGAAAGTTGGGTCGAATTTTTCACCCCCCTTCAAAGACATCAAGCGCGCTCCTGGGTTAGACCAGGCACATCAGCCGAGCCCTTACCACGCGCAGAGTTGCATGAGAGGAAGGTCTTGCTGATAGTGGGCATGGATGTTCACGGCGTGGCGTTTTGGAAAACTTATGATGAAAATATCACTATGACAGCTGAGCGCTATAAATCGTTTTTAGAGGAATATATTCCAAAATGGGCGGTACATCGCAACATCAGAGCACCAGTTCTACTGCATGACAACGCTAGACCCCACAAAGCCTACGTAGTTCAGGAGTTAATCGAAGACAGGAGTTGGATTGAGTTGCCACATCCACCATATTCACCTGATATGAATCCGTGCGATTTCAACTGCTTTGGGCATTTGAAGCGTCAGTTGTCTGGCCATCGATATAACAACAAACCAGAATTGGATTCCGCCATTAACACCGCAATTACTAGCCTTAATGAAAATGGAACATTTAATGGGGTCAATGACCTCCCATCAGTCTGGCAGCGTGTCATTGATAGCGGGGGGGACTACTAATTATTACACAAGCATATCATTTACTATTAAATAAGAAATAAAAGATTTGTTGAAAAATAAAAGTGACCACCGACTTATGATAGGACCTAATATAATGTCACGTGTCGAAAATATGTAAATGATTACGAGTAAACATATAAACTGATAAATAGATATGTTTAACATACACACACGGTCGTCTGTTCCTAATGTAGGCAATTTAATGCCTGTGTTTTAGGTAACAGGCGACTGATTTCCATTTATTAAAATAAACATATACAAATAATACATATATAAATAAATATATATATATATTACACCCAGACTCGGGGTGAGAATCGAACCCACAACCCAGGAGCAGAAAACAGGGTCACTGCCAACTGCGCCCACAGGCCAGTCAATTGCAAATATTTGTAGAAACAGCCGTTTGTTTGAACATCACTGCTAAAGTACCTACTGTATTGAAAATTCAACAAGAAAATCATAATGAAAATTAGACTTAAGTGTTTATATTCTTTTTATTTTTTTATTTTAACTTCGCACGGGTGTAAATCACTACATATTATACAACAAAGTCCTCCGCAACGTCTGTCTGTTTTCGCGATAAAAGCAAAAACTACTCTACGGAATTTAATGCAGTTTTTAGGAATAGATAGTGAATTATGAGGAAGGTTTAGGTACACATACATAACCCACAGCCGGGGCAGGCCACCACACATTCGAGGACCCCCAGTAGGATGAGAATCCTGTGTCGGTGGTCCGGAAAAACATAAAACAAAAACAAAAACGTCCATACCACGACAATCATCTATACGGCCTATACAAATTATATTTGTCATGAACGAGATTTGAATCCGTGACCGGTAGGTGTGACCACTGCACAAACCCGTCATCAAAAGTAAGATTGCGTCGGTGTACCAGCCATCCGATTCACGTTTGATTACTTTGATATCTTTTATTGCGCATTATTTTGAAATAATGATATTAAATAAAGAAATAAACGTCTCACACTCAACGGTCCCCAGTAGGATGTGAATCCTGTGTCGGGGGTCCGGAAACACACACAATACACAAGCACAAACGCCCTGACCACGACAAACATCTATATGGCCTATACAAATATTTGTCATGTGCGGGGATCGAACCCGCGACTGCCAGCGCATCAGTCAGTTGCTGTGACCACTGCGCCAACGCGTCGTGGAATTATATAAAGTATTCGTTTAAATAATATAGTTTAAAAGATAATTTTAACGTATATTGAAATACTCAAGGTTACTAATACATTTATATTATAAAAAATATTATAAATTAATGAATTGAAGAAAATAGCATTGTAAGAAAGACGTACAGATACAAGTATTGTAATAGTTTTTCGACATTTACACAATACACTTTTATTTACGACGTTTATTGCTTGATATAAGCAAAAATATATTATTAAACAATACAATGGCAGGGAGTCATTTGGGAATTTGACAGGTAATAAAAAAAAAATTAAAGCCTATTTCACCCGTTATTGATAAAGTTACCTAACATTATCATTAACATTAAAATTAACTTTCATCAATAAATAGGCCTTTAACCACATTTCTGCCATTTTTTTCAAAGTAGATATAACGCTTATAACATACATAAGTATTCCTTATTTACGCGTTAACATGTTATTAATTCTGTTTTTTTTTTTTTCTTTATTGAAATATGACCTTCGGACATTTTAAACCAAAAAATTTAATACAAGTCATTTTTGTAGCATAGAAACATTTTGATGTGCATTTTAAGAACAAAATGTTTAATTATTTAAAATATTTTTATCTGTCGGAATAACTTGTACAATATAACCTTTGAGTGTCCTTTCAATCTCACAATACGTTAAAAAAAATTAAAACGGTTAATCGTATTGTTTTAATTTAATTACGCAGTGATATATGCACCTATGAATAAAAATAATTGAATGATACCAGTATGTATTGACATTAAACGTAAAAGGCATCGTTTTATTCTCGTGTTTCTTGTTAACGAACCTTCAACTTTTGTCTCTCATTTATTTATTATCATCGGGACTCCGAAAACACTTAAAACAAACAAAACATTGCATGAACGGGAATCGAACCGACTGCCAGTGCAATAGTCAGTTCCTGTGAACACTATGTCAATCCATAGTGCTGTCATCTAAATATTATTTTCAACATAAATTTCCATATAAATTCATATGTAAGACTTTATAGATGCCAGCTAAGTTTGATTTAAGAAATCTTAAAAAATTATAAATTAAAATAACAGAATAAACTAATAGAACACTCCATCATTTATAATCGAAAAGTATTAATTATGACAGTTCTAATCAAGGCATAGATAATATATAATCATCAGACCATAACATGACTGTAATACGAAACCGATCACTTACCACCATTATCATGCAGTTTAATAATATAGGTATACAGAAGACGACCGATATGAACAGACCCTTGCTATCGAAGTATTGCTGCCTTGAAAATAGGTTCCAGTTTCTCGCTGCTACTTCGTTTATGCTCTCCGAAAAATACACGAGAAGCACTGTAAAAATCATTGTACATTTATTAGTTTATTACATTTTTAAACTTAGATCTACATTTAATACTAGAAAATATATACTAAGCTCAAGGTGTTATATTCGCACATTTGTCTTATTTATTACTAGCTTCCGGCCGCGTCCGGCGTGGATGTCGGTTATCGCGACCAAAAAAAAAAAAGTATCCTAATATGTTACTACTAATAGCTCTAAGAATATGTTTACAAAGTTTCACGATGATCGGTTAAGTAGTTTTCGCGTGAAAGCGTAACAAACAAACTTACATTTCACATTTATAATATAGTTAGGAATGTTTACTACTCTGTTGCTTTGAGTCATAGAGTGATATTTTATAGCCTAACTGAACTGAAACAACCTGTAAATATCCCAGAGCTGGCAAGTCATTTTATATAGGAAAAGAGTTTGGAGCTTAATATAATATAGCAGCGATGCTCCACTTCGGATTGGTAGATAATTTCCTCACCAAGAGAAACGATAATAATCAGCTGTTTATGATGACAACCGGGACCGACGGGTCTACGTGCTCTCCGGGTCACGGGGTATACAAGGACAAACCAGACCCGAAACAAATATTTGTATATTGATTATTATTTGTATATAATTAATTCCGAGCGGGATTTGAACTTACGACCATCGGTGTTGATCGCAAAAACTCTAAAATCTTTCTACAATATTAAAAAAATCTTTAAAGCGAAAAGTTCTCGAATTATTTTTTTCATTTCGACCGGCAGTTAAGCGCGCGCGATAATAGAATATTGCATTTAATCTAACGTCCGTTTGAAATAATTAATATCGTTTCATAACTCGTTTGTTGAGGAAGGTTATATGCCATATATCTAATAAAATAAATTAACTAGTTACATTCCTAATTTTAGTGCTTTGATTATAATATAAATATGTTTAACACACACACACGGTCGTCTGGCCCTGGTAGACAACTTAATGCCTGTTTTAGGTAACAGCCAACTGACACATTTTTTATTTTTATTAAATATACATATAAATAAACATATATTACACCCAGACTCGGGGCGGGAATCGAACCCACAACCCTGGAACAGAAAACAGGGTCACTGTGAACTGCACCAACAAACAAAACACAACAACCAACGGGTCAGTCGAGTTATCGATTATATTAGACAACTTACATCTACATATATTATTAAAAACACCAAATTTAATTAAATATATAAATTATAAGTTTTATCATGAGATATTACTCTCATACAGTGTTAAAATAATATAACATATCAATATAAAAATTTGCTTAGTAACACCAAAAATTTCAAAATTATAATTATACTTTAATATATTCTTATATAGAACTAGTTTCTGCAGCATTTTAACCTTTTCATTTTCCTATGACATCATCATAATATTACAAAATGATAATATAATTATACAAAAAACCTAATTATATAGGTTTATTAATTCAAGTTCAGACTATTTTATTTATATTTTAAACATTTGACAGACACAACAATGATAAATGATAACAATGTATTTAAGCTATCCAAAATAAGCACCTTAGTTAAAAGATAAATAAAATATTAAGAACATCATAGTTAAGCCACTTGAACTGATAGTAATCATTACATGATTTTAAATGTACTTAGCAATTATTGACATAAAATTGCAATGTGTTATGTGATTTCTTATACTATATTATAAATAAAAATGTAATAAAATAGAAAAACTTGTTTGTTATCTATTCTGATGGGATATATATTTTTTTTAAAGATAGGCAAATTACAACTTAGAAATGAGCTTAAATTAAAGTAACAAAAAAGTTTATTACAAAACTAGCGGCCCGCCCCGGCTTCGCACGGGTCTTTAACTAAAATTTTAAAAATTACACATTTATATTTTTTATCACCTACACCTGCGTCGATACTGGAAAATATTTTATAATAGACGGATTGAGTGACAGATTTATTATATCTATACCTATACATACATACATACATACATACATACATATATATGTATATAGATAGTACGGATGAAACATTTGAACTGTTTTTTTTATTAATTATTTTCTCATTGATGAATACCATATTTTAATAAGTATTATTCCCGACGAAGACAAATCCAAAAACACAAAAATCATAAAAATCGTTCCACTCGTTCTCGAGTTATAAACGGTGTAACTAACACGACTTTATATATATATATATATATATATATATATATATAGATTACAACTTAAATAACTATAACCATCCAACTTTGTACAATCAACAAACAAATAACGACCAAATATTTTAAATTTTAACAACGAACAAACAATCAAGACCGTAGTACCCTAAAGTATTTAATTATATACAAAAAAGAAAAACAGATTTTTAAATACGGGCGAGTTTCATTCTTTTGGCCGAAGTTTTGGTCAGCGCGATTCAGAAAATTATCTGCGCCATCTATCGTATAATTGTAGAATATCGTTTTTATATTTAGTTACATTTAACATAATTAATATTTAACATAGTAGTGTATTAATTGAAAATGATGTTTATCTAAAATATTAAAACGATTTCTATTCCTATCCGACATATTTAGTAAACTTTTCAGTTTAACAAAATAATAACTCAAATATAAGTTTTGTGAGTTTTAAATATTCCTTATACCAGATGGCGTTGGCGGCGTAGGTACCTATTTCTATTTTCTTAAATATTTATTTTTAAATTTAATTACAATGAAACAAAAACTAAATTATACTGTGAGTTATTTCCAATTTTTATGTATTAAAGTTATTAACATTGGTTTTGTACTTTTTACGTGATACGTGATCAGAGAAAAACACGATAAGAGATGGCGCTGATACAAAAAAATACGCGCTATTGAAATTTATTCTTGATGATATATAGTGTATTAATAAAACAGAGGTTTTAACAGATTTATTATTTGTATAGATAATATCTTTAACTAATGTAATCTATTAAAATGACAAATTGGACGGCCGGCTGGTCGAGTGGTCAGACAACTGAACACTTTACGCAGCGGTCGCGGGTTCAAATCCCGCCAGGTGCAGATAATCTTTATGAAGAATATAGATGTCTGCACCAGGTCATGTATGAGTATTTATGTATATATATATGTATTTATATCTTAAATTTATTTCCGTTCCTAGTACCTGTAACACAAGTTCTTACAAACATAGCACGGGGCTAGGTTAACGTGGTGTGATTGTTGGTTAATATTTATTTATTTATTTATTATTATTAAAAACTGTTTACTGAAAATGTATTTATTGTTATTTAAATTCGATCAAACACTACTTCCTACAATGTACCATATATTTTTAGAATTCAAATGCTACTTTAAACTTACAAAAGAATGAAATAAAAAAAAAATGTAAAATAATCCATGTACTCAAGTTTTATATAAAACTGAATAAATATGCATTTAAAATGCTTATTTATCATTAAAAACAATGATATAAAAATTATTAAGCAGTTCCAACGGCTACAGTAACAAAGGTCAAGAACATAATACCTAGTAGTTAGCACAAGGATTATTATAATTCACCTTTATTAACTATTCTACTACTACTTCTGTAATAATGTTTTAAGCATCCTCCTATAAGCTATAATTGTAAATGTTATTATAAAGTTTTTTTATAGACCTAATTCAACTTATGAGTAACTATCTCCATAAGTACAAAATGATTGATGGTGATCTATTTTACTATTATAATTTCATAGAGAATGTCATCATAGCTAAACCGGAAATAGATAGAGATGATGAAACCTAAACAACCATGTGGTTTTGGAAAAGTCTCCGTTTACCTAAATAATTTGTGTATATTTCATTGGGTTTCCCAATGAAATATACAAAATAAATTAAAACATAGATTAGTAAAAAGTCATGTATTAAATTAAATATTTTCTTTTCATGACTGTCTATAGAAAAAAGCTGTGTTTCTCAATAACTATGACACTCCGGGACATGGTGTGAAATTAAGTTCATAGGTTTGTCTAGCTTCAATAATTGAAGTGAATGCAGTTGTTCTAACCATTGTATGTATTTTTTATTTTTTACTATCTCTTAAAGTATATAATATTTTTAAGTAGTAGATAACTTATTTCATAATTATTTTGTGTTTATTCATTATAAACAAGCATTTAGAATTGTATAAAAATATATGTTTGTTAAAAATGTAGGTTTATCTTACTCTTGATATTAATTAAATTTACAAGTAATTATACATTATGGTGTTAAGAACACAGAATGTATGAAATTTATGTAGTTTGTAAACCTTATACAAATATTACAAAATAGCTAAAAGATTACCAATTAAAACAAAAAATATATAAATTTATTTATACTTACATAATGTTATGAAAAGTATTATTTGAAAATTGCTATAATTTCTTGTTGAGAAACAAGTGAAAGTAACTAAAACATGAAAAGACAACAGAGCTATAAGCCAGGGGTCTCTCCACTCAATCTGAAAATAAGTAAGTGATAAAATAATTTTTAATAACAAAATACATTATGCATATAAAATTAATATCATTATGTTTATTTGAGAGTAAACGACACAAAATCTTTCAATTTTTAAATTATTTTTCTATGGTTACAAAATAATACAATTTATAATCTCTTAAGAAATTCTTATTTTTCATTATTTAACAAAATGAAGCTATTTTATTTTCGTTTTTCATTATAATTATTTCGTACCTACGCATATTTTTTTCTATAATTCATATCAAGAAATAACAATAAATGCCGCATCATGGATTGAAATAAAATACTTACACTCTTAATATATGAAACAAAATCTGATATTTCATTGACTTCGATAAACCCTTCCATGTTTTCTTCAGTAGATGCAATACAAGTTTTTTTTAAACTATGTATTGTTCATTAACACAATTAAAATATAATTACAATAGTTGTAGGCTGTAGTACATACTACAAGGACAAAATATGAAAATAAATTTGTTATTTGACACAATGAAATAACGAATATAAAATAGAATAATATATTACATTAGGGGTGTGCGATAATTATCGATAATTCGTAACTACTCCATAATTTTTCATTCGATAATTATCGATAATTATCGATAAGTGTTTTTCGATAATTTTGATTCGATAATCATCGATAATTTGTCATTCGATAATTATCGATAACTATCGATAAGTTTTCATTCGATAATTATCGATAATTTTGTGCGATCCGATAATTATCGATAATATTGTGGTATTTGATAATTATCGATAATTGTTTTTGGATCCGATAAGTAATAATAATTATGGTACGGCGGATGATCTTTTTTTTTTTAGGTATTCGGATAGGGTATGGAGGATAACGTCCACACGGAAGGCCGGATGACTTTTTTTTTTTTTTTTTTTCGTCTTCCGAAAATGGAACTGATAATTATCGAGAACTGTTCATTCGATAATCATCGATAACTATCGATAACACAATACGATAATTATCGATAATTTTATTATTTTTTTCCATGAACGCCCCTAATTACCACCACAGAATATACTGGACAAAGAGTATATAAGATACTGGATAAATGGAATATACCACAGATTATTGTAGCATGTAGGTATTATATATATACGATGAGTTTTTGCTTTTTGGTTGAGTGCTATATACCTACAAGTGCTTTAACACAACACAGTTGTGACTTTTTTTTCAATTTTGGATATCTTGCTATCAGTTAAATTGCCTATTTGTGATTTTGTCTTGGTGAAGGTATTGTGTGTGTCGTCTTAGTGTAAGTATTTTGTAGTTTTATTTAAAATAATGGATGATGAACCTCCAGACCCTGGTGGAGGTTATGTTTCTCCATTAACATTAACCTCTACATCTAACATGGAGGCGGAATCAGAAAAAAGGCGCAAACGCCCTAATTCTGACACCCCAACACAGAATCCTAAGAAAAATATAACAAACCCACATAACGTTTCCCCTTCCATTCAACTTACGTTCACAAATCCAGAATTCGACAAAGAAAAGAATAAATATTCTTCAGAGGATGTTGGACCCTTTATTGTTCACATTTCAAAACAGGAACAAGAACCTAATTCTGGTGTAGTGCTAAGACCAATACAATTTGGACATTTCTTATTTAAAAACAATATTCATAGTATTATGTTGGATGGTATTAAACGTGTAGGAAGGAACAGATTATCAGTTCAATTTAAATCGGCTTCTGATGCTAACTCTTTCCTTGAATTGTCAGTTTTATCATCGGGAGGATATGTGACTACTATCCCTATGTATAGTGTCTCACGTATGGGAGTAATTCGCTCTATCCCTACTGAGTGGTCAATGGAGGATGTTGTGTCACAGTTAGTTGTTCCTGAAGGTTATGGTAAGGTTGTTCGGGCCCGGAGGCTAAGTAGAAAAACATTTAATGATAATAATATGCCTGTTTGGATACCTACCCAATCTGTTGTAGTAACTTTCTCTGGCCAAAGGCTTCCTAAACATGTTTATCTTTTCTTTAACTCTCTTCCTGTAGAAACCTATGTACTGCCCACTATACAATGTAACCATTGTTGCCGGTTTGGTCACATCAAATCCCAGTGTAGATCGCAACCCAGATGCTTTAAATGTGGTCAAATGCATGAGGCAGAAAGTTGTTCCCGAACCCCAACATGTTTATTCTGCTCAGGAAATCACCCAGCAAATGATCCCTCATGTCCGGAACACTCTAGGCAGAAATCAATTAAAGTAGTGATGTCCCAAGAATCAATCTCTTATCTGGAGGCATCTGCCAGGTTTCCATCAGTTAGAAAATCATTTGCTGATGTTACAAGACTTTCAAATAATTCTTCACCTCCCTTAACCCCTAATAGGCAAGACAGACCCACCCCACCACTCTTTCGTATCGTAAAACTTCCTTCTCCCCTAGTCACCCAATTAGTCCTCCACGCCCAGGCTATGACAGACAGGCCCATTATGATATAATTCAAACTCCTCAGTCTAATTCCCAAAATGGTTGTGCATACCCTAACAATATCTCATCAAATCCCAACAATATTTCATCTAATGATAATCTTATTGAACAGCGGCGTGCACAGGATTATGACACTGGGTATGCGGCGGAGTACTCAGTCACTAAAACTTTTTTCTTTTATAGATTTTTAGCATAGCCACAGCCACGCGACGGATCTCTATTGGATCAGATGTTTTTCTGTATGATCATGCTTCTTTGCCGCGGAATAGAAATTATTTAAATCTGAATATCCCGAATCAGTCAACACTATACTAGAATTACTAAACAATGTGCAAGGAAAATAAATATAATTTAATCGTGTGTACACAACCACACAGCCAGTTATACGTTTCATAACTTTTATTTTATTAAATTAATATTAACATTTTAATTAACATTAACTACTTATAACACGAAACTTTCGAATTACATTCCCTTTTTTGCTGGTTTAATTGTTGTACCTACCTTTAGACACAATTTGAATCTTTTCACTGAATGACAATTTGTGAGAACTTGTTATTTTTAATTTTTAATAAACACACATTTTCAACACAAACCTCACAATCAAATAACATTTAAAAACAAACAAAAAACGCACTAGTAAAAGCAAATCACTAATTATTATAGAAACTCAGTAATAAACAGTTAAATGTACACACTTTCAAATGTTAAAATGAAAAATCTTCTAAGAAAACTATAAATATACTGGCGCAAATAAAATAGTAAACAATGCTTATCACATAAAAAAGCAAAATGGCCCCCACGAAACACAATTAAACATTACATTACTCGGATTATAGGTAACTAACATTTCCGAATACTCCCGACGAATGCCGAACTTTCGTAGCCTGCCGCAGGAGTCGCGGCTGGTCCGGCTTTCGATATTCATGGGTGTGTGCGTTTGCGAACTGTGCACGGACACCAAAATTACTACACACATGCGAACAAATCTCCTGCGGGACGTGACGGCATGACTTGGTTGATTAGGTACATTATTTGCAGCGCCGCTTGCTTGTCGCCAAACGCATGGCAAACATAATGTTTGTGTGCTTGCAAATAGGTGCTATTTATAAAATATTAGGCGTTTTTAAGTTATTATATTTTGTTTATTCATTTATTTACTATCAATTAAAGTCATCTAAAACGTACGAACGTTTTATTAAAATATCTGTGAATGACAAGTAAAGCACTGCATTTCTGCCTACAAGGAGCGCACGCCCCTGTTATTGAACTATTACTCGACACAGTTACCAATTTAATCTCCCGGTTTAGTGACACGGGCCTACTGAACAACCTCATGATCCCACTAACCAAATTATTTACCATGGTACAAGGAAATGGCTCACAATGTGATACAATGGAACTGTCGGAGCATTAGAAATAAAAAAACAAGATTTAATTAATGTTGCTAATTATTATAAACCACTTATCTTCGCTGTCCAGGAGACATGGTTAAGACCCGGGTCTCATTTTGGGATCCGGGGCTACTCATGCTTCAGGGATGATAGAGATGATGGTAAAGGTGGTGTTGCCATTTTGATTTCCGGTAATACCACTTATTCTTATATTTCCCTTCCTTCCCATAGTGCAGGACTTAACATAGTTGCTGTTCGCGCTATGAACATATCTTTTCTCTCACTGTACATTTCTCACCCAAATATTAGTATTCTTTCTGAACTTGAGACTATTATTAGCTCCCTTCCTCCTCCCATTTTTATTCTAGGTGATTTAAATATTCATCATACTAGCTGGGGTTCTTATTACTGTGACCAAATTTCTCCCTACTTTCTTGACTTAATAGACAATTTAAATTTGGTGATCCTAAATGATGGGTCTCCTACTCGCAGAGTTTCCCCCGAGTGCAGTAGATTTATCTATTTGTTCTCCATCCTTATCTTCTCATATCATTTGGTACACCCTTCACAATACATTTGGAAGCGATCACTTCCCAATTATTATCTGTCTTTCTTTATCTTCTTTACCTGTTTCCTTACCCAACTCCCCCAGGCTAAAATACAAATTATCCAAGGCTGATTGGTCACTGTTCTCTTCAACTACTGATGCTGAAATCCAAAATTTTCCACCTATTAATATGTACAATGTACACTCTCTCTATAACAACTTTAAAAACTGTCTGCTCAGGAGTGCCAACCTATGTATTCCTCATAATGTAGGGAGAACAAGGATTTCCTCCCCGCCTTGGTGGGATAGTGAATGCTCAAAAGCATGCAAAAATAGAAAAGAAACTGAACGAGCATATTCAGCTTCTATGACTATAGAAAACTACATGAAATATAAAAATGTAGCCGCTGCAACAACCAGATTATTTTTACAAAAGAAAAAGCTTAGCTGGAGACATTTTTGTGAAACTCTATCACCATCCTCCTCTTCTTCTGTAGTATGGACTAACATAAGAAAGTTCTGTGGATCATTTTCACCTAACTCCCCTACATCAAATGATCCATCACTGTGGCTAAACTCCTTTGCACAAAGACTGGCTCCGCCCTATGTTCCTTCCTTGGAAGAATCTAAAGTTTTCCCCTCTATATCTCTCTCTACTTCAGATAAATTTGATTCCCTATTTTCTTGGGAGGAGTTTCAGTTGGTTCTAGACTCACTTGAAGACTCCACCCCTGGTCCTGATGGCATACCTTATTCTTTTTTTGTCAAGAGTGGTACATGTACAAAAAAGCTGTGCCTGGATGTTATTAATTCTATATATTTAACTGGAGTTCCCCCTGAGGAATGGAAAACCCAAGTAATTTTGCCAATACTTAAACCGGGAAAACTTTCAACTGATCCCTGTGTATATCGCCCTATCGCTCTTTCATGTACGCTAGCCAAAATATTAGAACATCTTATTAAAAATAGACTAGAATGGCTAATGGAGAGCAGAGGTATTCTTTCGAGGAGTCAATTTGGGTTTCGTAAAGGCCTGGGAACAATGGATAGTCTCGCGACCTTAGTTACGGATATCCAGATTGCCTTCTCCAGACGTGAGACTCTCATAGGATTATTCTTAGACATTTCTTCCGCGTATGATAATGTACTACTTCCGATACTCAGGCAAAAAATGCTCAATCTGAGTATTCCAGTGAGGATAGTAAATTTCTTTTTTAATTATTTCTCTTGTCGCTCCCTTCTTATTTCTACGCGTAATTTGGATCTATCTCCTAGATTAATATGGAAAGGACTTCCTCAAGGCTCTGTCCTCAGTCCTCTTCTGTATAGTATATATACACGCGATTTAGATCTCTCTGTTCTTAGTTTCTGCAATATCCTTCAATACGCGGATGATCTGGCTTTGTATATTTCCTCCGATAGTCTCTCGAACTCTGTTGACCGTATGAATACAGCTATACTTTATTTAACTGATTGACTTGATAACCATGGTATGTCGATTTCTATTGAGAAAAGCAGCGTTGTGGTGTTTTCTCGTTGTAGAACTACCCCAAATGTAAATGTCATTTTCAACAGCCAAGTTTTCCCGGTTAGGGATTGTGTAAGGTTTTTGGGCGTGGTTTTAGATTCTAAAATGTCGGGACTAGCTCACATTAATTCGAAAGTCAAAAAATGTGAACAAAACATCAATATCATGCGTTCACTCTCTGGTGTCTGGTGGGGTTCTCACCCATACACCCAAAAACTTGTGTATAATGCCCTTGTTCGCAGTCACTTGGACTATGGATCTTTTTTACTTCAAAACTGTAATAAAACTAATTTAAAATTGTTTGACAAGATTCAGTCAAAGTCGCTACGACTAATTATTGGTGCCATGAAGTCTTCTCCAATCAACGCTCTCCAGGCTGAATGTGGTGAGCCTCCTCTACAATTTCGCAGACAATACCTTTCGGACCGTTTTCTTTTCAAAGCATATCAGTATTCTTCGCATCCCCTTATTCCAAAATTACTTATTTTATCTCAACTTACTTCATCTTCAAATTACTGGAGACACAAGGAACTTCCATGTCTGATCAAATCTTACCTTAAATTGACCAGTCTTCCCTGTCCAATTTTTCAGTGTAGGCTCAACCCGTTATATGAGATTCCATATGAAGCCACCACTAGTGCCCCCGAAGTTGTGCTGAATCTTGGTATAGAAAAAGGCTCCTCTCTTACTAACTCCCAGTTTAATTATAAAATTAACGAAATTTGTGAAGACTGGATACATGTATTTACAGATGCCTCAAAATTAACCCAGGATGGATGTACTGGATCAGCAGTGTGGATCCCGAGATTTAATGTGGTGTTAAATTTTAAATTACCTCCATATTCATCTGTTTTCACTGGTGAACTTTTGGCCATTTTTGAAGCAGTATCCTATATTGAATCACACCATTTAAATAAATCTGTCATACTCTCGGATTCCAAAAGCTCACTTCAAGCCATCCTCTCTAACCAATTTAGATCAAAGGTCAAATCCTATATAGTCCTTAAAATAAAACATTTGCTCCTTAAGTGTTACTTAAAGGGAATCCATGGCAAACTGGTATGGATTCCTGGACATTCAGGTATCAAAGGCAATGAAGACGCTGATTACTATGCTAAGGAAGCCATTACATCTAGAATATTAAGTCAATATAGAGTATACTGCTATGACCTCCTGTCTCTTCCGAAGACACGTATGCTCTCGGACTGGGGTGAACAATGGTCCCGCACTACTCTCATTAAAGGAAAATACTATGCCAGCATCCAAGAGTCTATATTAGTTAAGCCGTGGTTTTTTAAATACCGTGATGCAAGCAAACCTGTTACCTCAACAATATGTCGTCTAAGGTTGGGCCACTCCTGTACTCCTGTATTTCTGGCCAAAATACGAGTTAAAGACTCCTCCATTTGTGAATGTGGCTTAGATGAGGGCACCCCAGAACATTTATTTTTTTCTTGTCCTAAACTACGATTCTCTCTGTATGATGCTCTTCCCCCTGAGATTCCACGCCCTACTGACCTAAAAACCTTATTAATATATGTTTTCTCCCCGTTTATAACTACATTATGCAATTTCATTGAAATTAACAACATAAAACTATAATGGAATTATCTATTATTTACTTTATTAGTATTTACTATTATATATTTATATAAGGGTATGTTAAGTATTTATATCTTAGGCAAGTTAACTTTTCTTTCAGACAAACTGTTGCGGGAATTGGAACCGAACTTGTACTCTCACTATAACTCTAAATAAAGCAAAGTTAAAACAAGAACTCTGATTCTGGCAAATCTGCAAGGGAGCCATTTCAAGAATAAGAATAAGAATTATATATATACTTTTTGCATGTAGGTAATACGGTCATAGAGGTATTATAATCAATTGATAATAAAGGGTACGTTCGCGGGCCCTCTTATAATTGATAATTCCTCACTTTTATAGGAGCGCATGCGTACTTCATACTTTTTTATCTCTGCATTCTACAGACCACATGCGCGGAAATGATACTTCTTTAATCAAAAACTGAATTTAACTGTCGAACTTTAGTACCTAAATAATTGTTTGCTGTTGTTCATAAAAATAATAAATAAAAAACTATTGCGCATGTCCCATTTCCGTTTCCGTGCATGTGGTCTGTGGAATGCATAAATAAAAAACTGATGAAATCAATTAGAAGAGGGCGCGCGAACGTACCCAAATAAGGGTAAGGTATTAATATATCTATAATACCTCTATGAATACGGTACGCAAAAAATTGTGCTTAGGAACTATTAGGTAACTGACAGAACTTGGTGATTGTACTGATTCTGGCAGTTGTACGATAATTTTTCATCTGGTACGATAATATTCGAATACCAGTACGATAATTCTTTCGCACTCATCTGACAATCCTGCTTCTGACTTATACTATCTGACTCTCAGAAGATCAATTTGGCTTTAGAGCAGTCAAATCTAGCCCTCAAGTAGTGTGATCTCACTGAATTTATGGCTACTCACATTAGTAACAAAAATAAACCCATTTGTGCTTTTATAGATTTGTGTTTCTAGATTTAGTTGCTTTTGATACAGTTCATAAAAGATAAACAAAATTATCTTCTTACATTTATTCACTACTTATTATTTTAATTAAAAACTGATAAATAAAAAACTACTGCGCATGTCCCATTTCCGTTTCCGTGCATGTGGTCTGTGGAATGCATAGATTAAAAAATCCTATAAAAGTGATGAATTATCAATTAGAAGAGGACCCGCGAACGTACCCAGTATCGGTTCCTATTTTTATAGCTAAGATGGAGAAAATCAGCTTAAGAGATTTAAAATATTTAAATTTAAGTTATTTTATTACGAAAACTAAACTGTTGATGATAACAAATACTTAAACTGTCGATGGTGCTCAACCCCTAGCTTCTCCACTGTCCGTGTCAACTACTAGTTGACAAGCTAGGATGAAGTATGCCTTGATCCTAGTTGACAAGAGTATACAAACTAACCGCAATAACCGCAAGCGCCCGTGTCTTGTAATGGTCGCTAAGGCTATATTGTTCATGTCAACTTTTTTTGATACGGGCATTAGTAAAATACGTGAAGTACACCTGTCAACTACATGTTGATTAACGTATATTACACTATCACCGCCACCGGTGGAAAATTACGTAACAAAACGTGAGACGCCTTGGGCAGTTTTGTGCAGTTGGTAAACTAAAAGGTCATTGCCCGGACACTGGAGCGGCTAGAAGATAAAGCAATAGGTCTACATGAATTTTAATCTAAAGGTTTCAGAATTAGAATAATAACTTGGGACTTCCGAGATTGCGATATGATTCCTTTTATGAAACCGGCATTAATTATGTTTAAGAAGAAATTCTTTGCTTTATCACTTAAATTTACTATAATCTGCTCTCCGAAACTGAAAAGTTATTCTCGAACGCTTCAGCGAAGTACAAAAGAGGTTCAAGGAAAAGTAAATCCAAAGCGGGCTCTGAAAATCACCTGTAAAAAACCCCTCTGTCGGTCATCGGCATCTGTCATTCGCTCTCCCTGAAGACCAAGTATCGTACTCCATTGCTCCATGCATGCTTTCAGGAATCTTCAGTCTCGAACTGCACCGTTGATATCCAGAACCGTCGGAAGTCATAAATGAAGCACCGAGTCAATGCCTTGTGCGGAGAGTTGCGACCGACCATGAGCGTAGCGAGGTACAGAAAGGGGGGGGGAATGTAGCGGCCCCCCTAGAAGAGCGGTTGGTCACTGATAAAAAGGATTTTTACATCTTTTCTTACTCTAAGCAATGTCACTAATAACGATAAGTGAAACGAATAAAAAAACACCTTAACTACTAACGTGAAATATTCATATAATACCCCCCCCCCCTACATATAATCCTGGCTACGCCCTTGCTTACTACTGTAAAATAAAAATTAAATTCATCAAAATGTTGAGAGATCTTGCAAGTTAGAATGGAAGTCAAACATGGGCGGTAGTTGGTAGGATCAGCGGTGTTGATGAATTCAGGAACTAAGTGAGTTCTCAATAAGAGATCCCAGTAATGATCTGTCTGATGTTAATTTGATTATTTATTGTGAATTTGTACTAATAATTTTTGTTATGTTTAATGACTCAATGGAATTGAATGTGATGTCAATTATTGTATTTTTACTAGATAATGTTAAGTTTCATGACACGTATCTAGCACTATAACGACACTAACGCATTAGGATAACTATTCTGTAATATTAGATGTAAGATGATGGAGAAATAAATAAATAAATAAAAAACTAGTTTTGTTGTTAAATATAGGTACTTATAAATAAACTAAGACTAAAACCAAAAATAAATGAGTAATAACTCTAATGAGAAAAGTATAAATTAAATATGTAAACTATAAAACCTTTTTATTTCAACCCTACCTACGAAGTTTAGCAATGATAATTGCCCTAACAGAGAGTTGGATGGAAGAACAAAATAATATGTAAAAAAGTAATTTGTAACAAATCATACATTCAGTTTCTTCCTACTAACTCGAGTTGTATAACTCGAATTCAATTTGAGTTAGCTGAATTTCAACTCGAGTTAACTCGAGTCGTGTTTTTTCCGAGTTGGTACATCTCTATCTATTATATTTTTGTTGTCAATTCCAAACGTCAAGTCAAACCATCAGATAGGTAGCTGGTACTTGATAGGTTGTTGATAGGTACATACCTACTTCTGATTATCTGATAGCAATTTATGACTTGTATGCGTATTTGTATTTTTTTTGGAAGTCAAAATAAAACATTGTAAAAGTATCAACTTAACAAAAGACATGATAAACTTTTAAGTGTCAATTCATTTTATAAGGCTGTCGTTCGAACGTATTTCAATGATTACAAAAAAATAAATAATTAACTATCAATAAACCGGCGAATAAAAATGTTTCATCTTATATTTACAAATTTTGTGTGCTATTTAATTGTTTTTATCTTAAGCAGTGTTCAAGGATATCAAGAAATAAATAGTTATAAGACAGTAAAAGGAAGATATAATGTAGATTTAAGAGGATGTTCTTTATATGAGAAGCAGTGTTTACAGTTAGATGATGATCTCGATCTCTTGTCTTGTGCTTTAAATACAACACATAACAACAAAACTCAAATTCCGTATGTTTGCCAACATAAAATTTGGTCACATCAAGCTGAATTACTTGATAATAAATTTCTTGAAGACAAACTAAAAGTACCATGTCAAGAAGAAGATGTTATTATGGACTGTCTGGGCACAAATTTAAACACTATAGACTGCATATTGAAGAAAAAACCAATTATAAAAAATAAATCTTGTTGGAGAACAGTAAATAAATTAGAAACACTGATCTTTAATGACTGGCAGATAACAGGTAATTTTTTAAAGAATTGCTTGGATGACATTGAAGCACATAGTTGTGGTAGGATACCACTAGACCCTAAAAGCCTTTCACAAACTCAGACACTGATATGTTTGCAAAGCTTAGAAGACACTTTACGCACAGAGTGCCAAACAGAAATTACTGCTTTGAAAGAAATGAAATACAGTTCCTTACAGATTGATAAAATTGTCTTTGCTGCTTGTAACTTGGACCAAAAGAACTTCTGCCCAGATGAAGTACCCAATTCACTATTTATGTACAAATGTCTAGTAAGACATAAATATGAAAATGGTGAGTATTTTAAAATAAACTTTACTAACTACATAAAAAATTTAAGAGTACTTGTTATTAAAGTTTTTTGTTTCAGCCATGACAAAACACTGTCAAGATCAACTTTTTTATGTTCAAAGAAATATGGTTATGAATTATAAAATGAGCAAAGGCTTAGTAAAGTCTTGTAAAGAAGATATTCGTAAATATCATTGTCGCAAAGGTGTAGTTGATGACAAGGGGGTTCGACTTGCGCAAATTTTACTTTGTTTAGAAAATGTTACACGAAACGATAGTATAAAACTTTCACCAGAATGTGTTGCGGAAATGACAGATCACAGGAAGATGTTAATGGATGATTATAGATTATCACCAGAAGTAATGCAGAATTGTGCAAATGATATAAGCATGCTTTGTAGAGGTATTGAAGTTGGAGGTAAAACAATACATTGTCTAATGGAACATGCCAGGCCAAGAAGACGAAAAGACAAAAGAATTAGCTTAGCTTGTCAACGATCTTTAGAGATATTAGTACAAGAGGCTGATCCAGGTGAAGATTGGAGAGTTGACCCAATTCTGCGCAAAGCATGTAAACCAGTTGTGGACAGAGCTTGCAGAGAAGTGAATGGAGGCAATGGTAGAGTAATGTCTTGTCTTATGGAAAAACTTGGAACAACTGTGATGACTAGTGACTGTGAAACTGCTTTGTTGCAAATACAGTATTTTATATCCAGGAACTTTAAGCTTGATCCACAGTTATACAAAGCATGTAAATTTGATGCAGTAACTCAATGTAAAGCTAAATTACAATGGGCTGATATTAATGAACATCCCTCTGAAAAAGATCCCTTAATACTGCCATGTTTATATAATTATGCTTATAATTCAGAACTCAAGGGAATACTTAAGCCAGCTTGTGAACAACAAGTAAGGAGAGTTATGAGGCAACGAGCAGTTAGTGTGGATCTGCTTCCTGAAATAGCAGATACATGTATAGACGATTTAGCTAATTTATGTTTTGAGAATACTGCGAAAGGAGAAGAAATAATATGCTTACAAAACAAGATTAATGAGCTATCCCCTAAATGTAAAGAGGTAGTAACCAACTTTACTGAAACACAAAGTGATCACATTGAATTGAATGCTATTGTGAGCACAAACTGTAGAGTCCCTATTGAAAAATTATGTTCATCCGAATTAAAAAGTAAAAAAGACGAAGATGACATATTAGATTGCTTAATAAGACATAAAAATGATGCAGAAATAAAAGCTAATGTAAAGTGCAGAGCTGCAATTGAACATGAACAATTAATTTCCTTAAAAAATTATAGATTTACTAGAAAGTTTAAAAATGCATGTAAATCATATGTTATGAGATTCTGTCCAAAGGCACAAACAAAGGTACAGATTGTTGTTTGTTTAAGTGAAATAATAAGAAATGATACTATAACTAGGAGAAAACACACAATATATAAAGAATGTCGTCAACAAGTCCGAAGTCAACTTTTTCAACAAAAGGAGAGTATTGATTTAGATCCAGATCTGAAGCAGGCTTGTAAAAAAGATTTACAAGATTTTTGTCCTTCTGTACCTCATGCAGAATCAGCAGCCTTGGAATGCTTACAAACTGCAAAAGGAAAATTAAGTGAGGGCTGCAGAAAGGCCATATTTGTAGTAAGGAAACAAGAATTTACGGACAATGGTATTGATTATCATTTAGTAACAACGTGCAATGATATGATAGACTTATACTGTCATAACTTTGAACCAACAGTTCTTTTAGATTGCCTAAAGGTAGGTTATGCAGAAAGGGTATATAAAAGACTACTTTAAAATACTAAAAATACAATTAAGTTTTAAGAATTGAAAATACCAATATTTTAAATGTGTTTAAACTAATAATGATTGTTTTAATTTCTTGAAAATACTACTACCTTATTTTTAGAGAAAAAGACTGCTTAAGATGAAAATTATATTTATTTTTAGGCTCATCGTTTAGAAGCAGACTTTGATAATAATTGTAAAACTGTGGTTGTTACTAGAATGATAGAACAAAATATGGATTATCGATTCAATAATAACTTGCAAAATTCCTGTAAAGGCGATATTAAAAAATATTGTTCTCATATAATTGGTGAGTAAAAAAAAAAATAATCATTATAATCAAATATAAGTATATATGTAACTCTTATTTTTTTTTTCTTAAGTTAATGAGCCACAAGATGTAGAACTACAAGGAAAGATGTTATACTGCTTAAAGGAGAAATTCAGGGAATCCAAACTTGATAAAACTTGTGAAAATGAGTTGGCAAATGTATTAAAGGAGCAAGCTTTAAATTATCGTCTTGATCCTCTTTTAGGAAAATTATGTAAGGCAGAAATACAAACAATATGTGCTGTCCCAAATGACTCTATTACTAATTCCGATGGTCAGGTAAAGAAGTTAAATTTTATATTTACAACATTTTCATTGGCATGTAGGTTATAAGAAATATAGCCTTTGTAATATAATAGATTTAAATGTACATAATTATATGAACTGTACTGAAAAAGCTGGACAAAGGCCTCTTCTCTATCTAGAAGAAGGATTGAATTTTAATCCACCACGCTACACCACTGCGGGTTGGCGGATAATATCCCTACCATGAGTAACGACTGTTACCAGATGTCTATGATAATAACTAAGACCGACGGCTGTACGTGCTCTTCGAGATACGGTGGGGATACTCACAAAGACATACACCCAGACCGACAACAAATATTTGCACAAATACAAATACATGCCCCGAGTGGGAATCGAAACCGCGACCGCCGGCATTAAGGCGACTACTCGGACCACTTCACCAGGATGGTAGTCATAATTTTATTTTTATTATTAAACCTTTATTGCTGATAAAATTAACAATGTTTCATACAATTTATGTTTATCAACACTGATATTGATAAGATACATGGTAACATTTATCTGCATGTCCTTGGGACACAAAGGTCTCTTCCAACTTCTTCCACTCCTCCCGAGACAATACCGCCTTCTGCCATAATGGGCCTGCAGCCCCGCTAATCTCATCTGATCTTTGCTTTCTTTGTCTCCCTCTCTTTCTTTTAGTATTAAATCTGGGGTTTCACAAAGACACATCCCTCGTCCATTTATTTTCAGTATCTCTGAGCATGTGGCCTACCCACCTCCATTTCAGGGTTTTTGTTTTTAATATTACATCTTTCACTTTAGTTTTTTTTTTTTTTATATATTCTCCGCCCTTTTACGATCTCGTTTAGTATAGCCCCGCATGCTTCGTTCCATAGCCTTTTGACAAGTAATGAGTTTTTGGCCATGTTTTTGTGTTGTTGCCCATGTCTGGCACCCGTAAGTTAGTATTGGTAGTGTATAGGTGTTGTATATTTTTCTTTTTATGGCCATGTTATACTGTTTGCCAAAGTCCAGAATCTCTTCTATGCGTTGGCAATCCATCTTCCAATCTCAGAGTCCATTTGGTCATTAAATGCAATTATTTGGCCTAAGTAAATATAGGAATTTACATATTCTATTTCTTTCTCCTTTATTTTAATATTTACTCGAGATCTATTTGTTATTATTTTAGTCTTTGTTTTATTCATGGTCAGTCCCACCTTTTTGCTCTCTTGTGCCAGATCTCGGAGCATGGTCTGGAGATTTTCTTAGTTATTGCTTATGAGTACTATGTCATCAGCGAATCTTAGGTGGTTCAAGTTCGTTCCACTTATGTTAATTCCAAAATGGTCCCATTCTATCTTCCTGAAGACCTCCTCTAATACAGACGAGAAAAGTTTTGGTAAGAGTGGGTCTCCCTATCTCACGCCTCTACGTATAGGGAACATCTCCCCCTCTGTTTCTAACTTTATTCTTCCAGTACTGTTTGAGTACACATTTTTGGTAAGCCTTATATATTTATTACGAATTCCTTGATTTTTTAGGGCTTCCCATATGCAATGTTGTATGGAGTCGAATGCATTGCAGTGGGCCATTATACTCTGGACATTTTTCTATAAGCTGTTTTATTACATGTATATGATCAATTATGGAATATCCCGATCTAAAGCCAGCCTGTTCTCGTGGTTGTGATTCGTCCAAGATTTTGGTAATGCGTTTAAGTATTATTTTTAAAATACTTTATATATGTTCGACATTAAACTTATCGGACGATCGTTGTTTTTTCTGCTCTGTCTCCTTTCTTGTGAATAAAAATTATAGAGCTTGTTGTCCATTGAATTGGTATATTTTCAGTGTCTAGAATAAGGTTGAATAAGTTGGTCAGTCTTGTTATTGTTTCTGGCAGTCTCGCTTTCATTATCTCATTGGTTATGTTGTCGGTTCCTGGAGCTTTTTCATTTTTCTGTGACATTATTGCATGCTAAACTTCCCTTTCTAGAATTTGGGGTATTTCTTCAGGGTCGCCTTCGATGTCTACGTTCATATCATGGGTATTTTCAGATGAGTATAGTTTTTTTATAATATTCTGTTGCAAGTTCTAGAATAAGCTGTCTCTTAGTTTCATTTTTGTTTTAATTATTTTTTATTTTTGGAATCCATATTGTTTCCTCTCTTAACTCTTTCAACGTTCAGTCATAATTATATAGTAAACAATATATTTGACATTATTGAAATAAGTTACAAAAATTGCATACATATATTGATTATTGTTGATTAAAAAAAATATATAATTATTGATATTATAATGAGGTGTAATCAGAATTGTGAGTAAAAATTAATAATGATATATTATTATGATGGTATTATTTTGTTGTAGGTAGAAGAGTGTTTAAAAAATGCACTATTAAATCATAAAATAGTATCGGCTGAATGTGCTCACGAAGTTGTACAGATAATTGAAGAAACTGAAGTTGATATTGAAGCTGATCCCTTATTAGAACGTGCATGCGCTTTGGATTTATTAAAATATTGTAAAGATCTTGAGCATGGGGCTGGCAGACGTAAGGTGTTATTTTATAAATATTTTTATTGTAATTAGCCTAAATTATACCGAGAACTTTATCTTTATTTCAGGTTTGAAATGTTTAAAAATAATTCTTAATGATAGTAATAGAAAACTTGAAGCAGAATGTCAAAAAGAATTATCTAGCAGATTGGAAATGTACAGATATGTTGCATCAGTAAGTATTTTTTATAATTGACCAGCGGCCCGCCCCGGCTGCGCCCGTGATATCTATATGTACCTAAACCTTTCTCATGAATCACTCTATCTATTGGTGAAAACCGCGTGATATCCGTGCAGTAGTTTTTGAGTTTATCGCGAACAGACAGACACTAGCGGCGGAGGACTTTGTTTTATAATATGTAGTGATAATGAAATAATTTATATAAAGTATACTTTTATTACATTATTTATTCATAGTCATATCATATTTTGCACATACTGCAATATAATGTAATGCTGATGTGTGAAAGTGATCAATGCACGTCAACATTATTCACAGTGCATTTTTTATTTGAATCTAAGATTTGTTATTAATTATAAATTTATTATAATAATAAAGTTATTTATTTTATTATTATAAGAAATTTATATTGTTTAATTTCTCCCTATTCACGGAATGTGATATTAAAAGGAACATAGTTTCAATCTAATCGAATGCAATTGGTACCGATGGCGTCGGCCGTAATATAATCTTGATATCCTTTTACCTGTATTAACCCATACTTTCAACGAATCCATTATTTCTAGAAAATTTTCTAAAGTTTGGAAAAGTGCATATAAAATACTCCTATTCCTAAAAAGTGTAATAGGTACGTCTATTTTACGATTTATTTACGTTCTATTTTCGATTATCGCCCTATTTCCATTTCTTTCAAAAGTCCTTGAAAAACTTTTCTATAATCAAATAAATTCCTTTTATTAAATATTCCCTTTTAAATCCCTTTCAATCTGGTTTTCGTTCTGGCCATAGTACGGTCATTGTATTGGTTAAAGTCACTGATGACATTCAATGGGATATGCACAGCAAACAACTTTCAGTTGTTACTTACTCTATTTCCCTACTCTGCTTGACTTAGCAGCAATGTTTTTAATGTTGTCGATCATGAGATATTGCTAAGCCTCTTATGTACTTTTAACATATCTCTATCCGTGCTGGGTTGGTTTTGAAGTTATCTCGGAGAGCGCCAACAGAGAATAAAAATCGATGATACTTTCTTTTCTTGGTGTGAAGTCCGAGGTGGCGTACCTCAGGGTGGCGTGTTGTATCCTTTAATGTTTGCCATTTTTAAAAATTCTATAACTCAAAATTACTTCTCTCTACCCTATGTATGCAGATTATGAGCCTAGTATGAGACTTACAAAATACTCAGTCAAGTCACGATAATCTTTCTTCTGCTGTGATAACTACTAACAATGTCTTAGTAACAATATACCAATGGAGTAAATCCTATGGACTCGAAAGTTAATCCTAGTAAGTCGCAAGCCATTGTCATCAGTAGCCCTAATATGATATCGAGAATTTTCGTGTTTAGTACTTTACTAATACCTTAGTAATACCTAACTGTACCTTTGTAAAGAATCTAGGAATTTACTTAGACCCGAACTTATCGTGGATCAATCATATTAAAGAATTAAGTAAAAGGACATTTGCGGCTATAAGCCCGTTGAGGCGTTGCAAACGTCTTTTCTTCCTATTTCAACTAAAACTATGTTAGCATAATCTCTTCTTCTATCTGTCCTTGATTAAGCTGACGCAAGCTATACAAACCCTTTTTTTAACGATGGAAAATGCATTTACACAATCCGCCGTGATTCGGCGGCAAGTGTCTGGGATCGACTGAGTGCCAGGACTGTACGTCAGTCTGGCAGCCCAGAATCTAAAACTAAAACCCATCGACAGTGTCGATTCGACACCGTCGGCGCCATGGGATCGCTGTCGCATACAACTATAACGCCCCAGCGCTACCCTTATGGAAATAAACCCTTTTTACTGAAAATTCCGAAATTTCAGATAATATTTGTCTTTTTCACAATTTCTCAGTATTTTTTAGAGTTTTTAATTAATGATAAGAATTTCGATCTAAACTCAAGTGGTTACCTATCTATCTTCCGGAATCTACATTTCTGTATTGTGTATTATTTAATCCAATTAATTGGAGATCACAGTAAAGTACAACGTTCGTCCGAAAACCTTACTCTTAAAATGCCTGTACATATGACTAAATACTATCGATGCTCATTTCCTGTTCAGGATATTATTGTGTGGAATGCTCAATCCTTACACATTCGTAAAGCTCAAGGAATTGTCACATTAAAAAAACTTGTAGGTATAAGATTATTATCTGTCTCTAAATATAACATAATTGTATTTATTAGTATATAGGTAATGTATGTATTTTATTATTTACATATACTATTCTTTTGTATGTTAATTTATTTTGTTATATTCTGCTTTGCTGTACAATATTATTATTATTATCATACTAATATTATTAATGCGAAAGTAAGTTTGTTTGTTACGCTTTCACGCGAAAACTACTTAACCGATCATCATGAAACTTTGTACACATATTCTTAGAGGTATTAGAAGTAACATAGGATATGCTTTAACGATAATTTTTACGCGATAAACAACGTCCACGCGAAGCCGCGGGCTGAAGCTAGTATATATAATTATATATATATATATATATTAGTCTAGTGTTTACTGCATATTTGTATTGTATGTTTATTATATACCATCTATTTCTTCCTTAATTTTAACCCTAAAAGCCTGGAAGAAATTGCTATTGAGCGATTAGGCCGCCTTTTTGTGCATTTTTCGTTTTCTCTCTCTATTATAAATTTCATTCATTTATGACATTCATAAAAATATAGAAATGATCCACATTAATTTGTAATTTATTCTCAGTCAGAAAAAAATATTTTCTTTATTTATAATTGTCGAAATGCAAAAAGTACTCGATCAGTTTTATTTTTATAGCAGTATATTTTATAGTCTATCAGAAAGTTAAATTACCCAAAAATATCATTAGGTGTAGGTACAAGTGACAGGCATCCATTATTTATGTAAACTGTTTTTTATTCATTTCATGTAGTTTTCATGTTGAGCTCACATAATTAGTGGATGACCCCTAATAAATATAGATGAAATATTCAGAGCTTTTCTTTGAAAATAACTCATATAAGTACACTATGAAGACAATAAAATAAACAAAAACAATTATATTATGATGTATAACATTTAATAAATGATTATTTTTAGATTTTAATTACAGTTTATATCTTACTTTCAGGTAAATGTGATAGAAAACTTAGGAGATATGTATGATGGAATATCATCATCACCATCGAAAAAATACTTTCTAGTTGTAGGAATTTCAATTATAGGATTAATTTTTATATTTGGTTTATATTGTGGTCGTATGACGAAAAGGGCTATGTATATAAAAAAGAAATAGATACAATAGCATAAGACCTAGTTCAATATTTTTATTAGGATAAATTATTCTTTCCACTCTGCAATTTCATCGAAATCCATATCTTCAAATTCCTCATTCTTCTCTTTCTTAATATTATTAGATTTTTCTTCTTTTTTTATTTCTATTTTAATATCACCTTTAAGAAGTTTTTGACTTTCTTCGAAAAACTGATTTGGATGATTAATGCCCAAACCGAGATCTGTTTTATGGACTGCATCAAAGTATTTACTGCATGCGATTTGGTAGTGACCCTTCTTAGCCATGTCAACAATGTCATTTACCGCTGTAAAATAAATAAAACATTTAGATGTTTGAAAAAGTAAATAAATTCATATAAATTAAAAGTGTTTCATTACCTTGAGATTCTAATCCATATCCTTTTAATTTATTTTTTAAGATGTTTGAATCAGAATGACGATAAGGACAGCCATGACATTCGCCTGGACCTACATTTGTATTTATAATTTTTAAACAGGTAAACGGTGTGTAGTTTTTCTTGCTTCCCTCTTTTCCATAATTGTATCTTATATTGTATGCATATTGTTTCTCAAACTTGTCCAACTCCATAATTTTCGTAAATTCTTCCCTCCAAAATCTTAGTGAATCTTCTAGTGTGACACCTATTCCTTTTAAGTAAAGTCCGTATTGTAATCTCCCGCCATGTTTAAGATGATGGACTGAACGTAACTGTTCATGCAGTTGCTTCATACATAAAGGAAATGATTTAACGGATAGAGAATCAATACTTTCTATAGGGACTGTCACCTTTGTATCACTAATAAAATCATTTCCACAGTATGATTGATGCAAGCCTTTCAGTAAAGAAACCAGCCTCTCATCCTGTTCTATTTCACCTAAATGGTGACAAGCAATTGCCAAACTTTGACGCAGATGCATTCTAAACTGTGCAGAAAGAACTGATATAAAATCTTTGTGAGGAATATAAGCATATCCACCACGAAGATAAACTTTTCTCGCTTTTACCAAGTCTAGAACTTCATAGAACTTTACTTTGTAAAATTTAAAGTTTTCTATATTTTGACTACTTTGGTAAGATGTTGATTCTCTTAAATATTGAATAAGCTCACTCTTCTCACTATCAGAAATGTTAGTGTAACATAGATTGTTTATTTTAAAAAAAGAATCGATTGCATCTGTCTTCATAGTCATAAACCTCATTTTGAACAACTCGAGCTCTCTGGATATAAACCAACGACGTAATTCTTCAGTTCTACAATATGCTAATCTAAGTATAAAATGGGCTATATGATCTTTCCGTCTCGCTTCTAGATCTGCTTGAAGAGTACCACAGGTAGATTTTTCGCAAAGCTTTGCATAATACTTTAATCCTTGATTCCTTAAATCACTTATAACAAAGTCTGTCCATTCTTCAGAAAATATTCTTAAACCTTTTAAAGTAGTTGCAGTTGTTAAACATCTTAACAGTGATAATCTCTCTAAAGCTAAAGTTTCAAATTCTTGTAATGATATGTCGTCTATAGGAGGAACTTTATACATTTGTAAATCATGAGGATAATTATCTACCAAACTACCGGTAGCGACTGTTTTTATAGATTTTCTTTTTATTTTAAATTCCATTTCAAAGAAAAAGTTGTAACTTTACTATTGAAATACAATTAATACTATATTTAATGAAAATACAATAATAATTAACTGAACTTTGATAACTAAACTAAAATTTGGCGCGGATTTTGACGTTGACATCCCAAAATTTTTCTACTGTTCAAAAATTTTATTAAAATCTAAAAATATTTATTTGAGTGTTAGTTACATAAAATATTCAAAAAAATTGTAATGTAGTTATTTATATTAAAAATTGGCTTAATTATTAAATTATGTAGGTATATAAACTATTAATTTATTTTCTGATTATAAACTGTCTTTTTCTGTTGATCTACTCGTCATTGTCAATTTGTTGCCAAAGTAGGTAAATCAAAGTGACATGGGATAATCGTGTCATGTTGGACATTGGGCATTTGAATTTAATTTAGTCAAATAATAAACTGTAAATTTATATTTGAAATGAATAATATATTTTTAGGAAAAAATATGTCTGTTATAATTTGAGTTTATAAGTATATTAATTTATTTGTATTTAATAACCCTATTAAATAAAGTTTGAGTAAAATGGTTCCAAACAAGATGCATTCGTCATTAGATGACTTAGTTCAATACACACAATTATTTAAACCAGTGGCTACAATTTTGCAAGGAACAGTGCTACCCTTTTTGATCATTTACCCAATAATTTTTTATTGCTGGATCTTTGTATACGGTATTGATGAAAACTTTGAAGCAGGATTTGTGACTGTTTCGGTTGTTGCAGTTATACACATTTTTATTTGTCTCTGTTGCTATTGGAGTGTTCACATTCAATGTTTTTTGTCGTGTACACCGGTAAGTTATAATATCATCAATTTCGTAAGATTAGAACTAGAGAAAATTCTTATAATTTTGATATATAATTTATAGGTTAAGAATCCTTTACAAGCGGAAATCGTTAAAGTAGTACCGACTTCCAACAATGGCTTTTCTGAAATTGTTAAACTTCATCATACCAAGGTAAGGTATTCATTATTTTTTTATTTAATAAACTAATAAAAATTTACAATAAATAATTTTGGTTTAATTTAATTTTTTAGTCCACTAAAAAAGGAAATACAAATCCAGATGTTTGGTTCATATTTCAAAAGAGCAAATATGTTTATGATTGGGATAAAAAAACATTCCATACAGTTGTATTTCCTGTTAATAAAACATATGAAGAATATATTGACTCAAAAGGATATGCAGAAGATGAATCCATAGATGTAGCTGAAAAAGAGTTTGGGAAGAATGAAATGATTATGGTAAAATGCATTAAGATAATTTTTTTATATATACATTCTTACTGTGAGGAAAAAAAATTAATGTCTTTTTGATTTAATTTCAGGTTGTACCTGAATTTATGGAACTTTTTAAAGAAAGGGCTACAGCTCCATTTTTTGTATTCCAAGTATTCTGTGTTGCGTTATGGTGCCTTGACAAATACTGGTACTACTCCATTTTTACTCTTGTCATGTTGGTAATGTTTGAGTGTACCCTTGTACAGCAACAATTGAGAAATATGGCAGAAATAAGAAAAATGGGTAACAAACCATATAATATCAATGTTTATAGAAACAGAAGATGGCGTCAAATTATCAGCGACCAATTAGTACCAGGAGACATAGTTTCTCTTACTCGTTCACTCAATGATAACATAGTGCCCTGTGATATTGTATTATTAAGAGGGTCTTGTATAGTCGATGAGTCAATGTTAACAGGTGAAAGTGTTCCACAGATGAAAGAACCTCTTGAGAATGAAAAAGATCTGAAACAGAACTTAGATATTGAAGGTGATGGTAAACTCCATATGTTGTTTGGTGGCACTAAAATTGTTCAACATTCATCACCTAGTAAAAATGTGTCGACCGGTTTAAAAGCTCCCGATAATGGATGCATTGGGTATGTTATTCGAAATGGCTTTAATACATCGCAGGGGAAGCTTTTAAGGACAATTTTGTTTGGTGTTAAAAGAGTTACTGCTAATAATCTTGAAACTTTTGGATTTATATTATTCCTATTAATATTTGCAATTGCTGCTGCAGCATATGTTTGGATAAAGGGTTGTGAAGATCCAGAAAGAAACAGATACAAACTTTTTTTGGAATGTACATTAATTCTAACATCGGTCGTACCTCCAGAGCTGCCAATTGAATTATCTTTAGCCGTTAACACATCTTTATTGTCCTTATCAAAGTTAGCTGTATTTTGTACAGAACCATTTAGAATACCATTTGCAGGTAAAGTTGAAATCTGTTGTTTCGATAAAACTGGTACATTAACTAGTGATAACTTAGTAGTTGAAGGTGTGGCAGGAATAGGTAAAAATATAGATGCTACAGTTATACCATTATCTGAGGCTCCAATGGAAACTATTCAAGTTCTGGCAACTTGCCATTCGTTAGTACAGTTAGAGGATGGAGTCGTGGGAGATCCACTAGAGAAAGCTACATTAAAAGCTGCCGAATGGAATTTGACTAAGGGAGATGCTGTTGTACCAAAGAAAGGTAAATCGCCAGGTCTAAAAATTGTTCATCGAAATCATTTTGCAAGTGCTCTAAAGAGGATGTCTGTAGTAGCTGGTTATCAAATAAATGAGAGAGGGTTTATTGAGACTCACTACATTAGTAGTGTGAAAGGCGCTCCAGAAACTATTAAAACTATGCTCAAAGAAGTTCCTAGCCACTATGATCACGTTCATTTAACTTTATCCAGGCGAGGCGCGCGAGTTTTAGCTTTAGGTTACAGAAATTTAGGCAAGTTAACATCACAGGAAGTTAGAGATTTGTCAAGAGAGGATATTGAGTCCGAACTGACATTTGTTGGTTTTGTAATCATATCATGTCCCTTGAAGAGTGATTCAAAAAAGGCAATTGCTGAAATTGTTCATGCATCACATTCCGTCGTAATGATTACTGGTGACAATCCTTTGACAGCATGTCATGTAGCGAAAGAACTAAAATTTACTCAAAAGAATGATGTACTCATATTAACACAATTAAGTAATAATTGGAATTGGAAATCTATTGATGAGTCAGTAGAACTTCCTGTACAGCCATTTAAAACTGTGAAGGAACTTACAACTAAATACGATCTATGCATAACTGGTGAAGGACTTGCTTACCTAAACGAATTCCACAAACAATTTTTATTTGGAATCATATCTCACATCAAAGTATTTGCTAGATTTGCACCAAAACAGAAGGAATTTGTTATTGTTACACTAAAATCTCTCGGATATGTCACACTTATGTGCGGGGATGGTACAAATGATGTTGGTGCCTTGAAACATGCTGATGTTAGTATATATTAATGTTATTTTTTTTTTTTTTTACATAATGAAAACAATTTATGATAGGCGAGAATTGTTAAACTAGTATGAATGTAGTTATTAATATAAGGGACTTCGGTAAATATGCTGAACCAGAGCTGCAGCTCAAAAGTGGTCCAAATTTTTTTCTAATATTTTTTATCATTAACAGATGATTCCCCATGTAATATTATGGTGGAGGACGGCCATGAAACCCAATTAAAAAAAACTAACCCACTGTCCCCCACCATAATATTGCATTTCATACCCTTATTGGATGATAAAAAAACGTTAGAAAAAAATTCAGTGCATTTCAAGCTGTAGCCCTGGTTCGGCATATTTACCGGGACTTCAACACTTTTACTATGTTTTTAGGTCGGTGTAGCAATTCTGGCTAATGCGCCCGAACGTATACGAGAGAAGCGCGAAGAACGTCCAGCAGAGCCGGAGATCCCGCGGCGCTCGGCCGCCGCGCGCGACTCTCGCGCAGAGGCGCGCGCCGAGGCGGCCGCGAGACTGAGACGCGCCATGAAGAAACTGGAGGAGGAAGATCAACCTCAACTTGTTAGGTTGGGTGATGCTAGCGTTGCTGCTCCCTTCACAAGTCGGCTGTCTAGTATACTTTGTAGTACGTAATTTTTTTTTTCATTCAATCCTTCTTTTGGGAGCGCCCATAAATTACGTGAGAAAATTTGGCGATTTTTGATCAATTTTGTGAGATTTCGTGAGATTTGATCGACCCCCACCCCGTACCCTAATCTCACTAAAGATTATTCATGGAAAAATAATATCGATTTTTATTAAGTGTACACGAAAAAAAAAACGCGATCCTCGTGTCGATGTTTCTACCTCCAGGCTATACATATTCCTAAGAAAATACCTCATCACTGGTACATGAAAACTATTTCAGATTTTTAATCAGGGAAAAAAATTATGTGATATTTGCCAAGACCACCCTCCACCCCACGTGAGATTCTGTGAGATTTCGCTCGACTCTCTCCTAAACGCCTTACGTAATTTAAGGATGCCCCCTTTCCTGTTTTTATTTATCACTACTATTGTAAGATTTGTATTTTTTTTTTCTTTACACAAAAGCTTTGGTTGACACTGCGTTTTTAAGAATTATGAGAAAAATAAATTGTGAAGTTTTCCTGATTCATTTGTCTATTGTTACAGTTTGTCATATAATCAAACAAGGTCGGTGTACCCTCGTGACGACGCTTCAGATGTTTAAGATCTTAGCCCTCAATGCACTGATATTAGCGTACAGTCAGTCAGTGCTTTATCTTGATGGAATTAAATTCAGTGACGTTCAAGCAACACTCCAGAGTTTGCTATTGGCATCTTGTTTTCTGTTTATATCGAGATCTAAGGTAAGATTTTAAATTTAATATAAAACTTTTATAAGTATTTTTTAACCATACTTGAAAAACTCAATAAAAACAAAATAGAAAAAAAAAAACTAAAAAAAATACTTTTTATTAATTTTATTTCTATTTTATCCTAATAGTGTTTTAATTGTTTGTTCTTAAAAAAATATCTTGTTGAGTTTATTTCAAAACTTCACAAATCTAACAAAACTACAACTCTAACAACAAATCTAAACTGAACTGAAGAGCCTGTAAATCTTCCAACTCTAGGCAAAAACCTCTTTTCCTTATAGTAAAAGGGTTGGAGCTATATTTGCTGTGCTGATGTACTGCAGATTGACGGATAATTTTCCTATCAAAACATTTTTTAAATAATAAAGTATATAATCGGCTTATTTACGTATAATAATTATTATATATAATTATTATATTTTCAATATACTTTTCAGCCTTTGAAGCAGTTATCGAAACAGCGTCCTCTTCCAAACATCTTTAACCTGTACACAATAATGACCGTTCTCACACAGTTCGCAGTTCACTTCTTATGTCTAGTGTATTTAGTACGCGAAGCTACCCTACGTTCACCCGAAAGGTAAGAGTAATGACGAAATTCTTAATTTATATTATTTCTACTAATGAGATAGTGACATTTAGTTGATCAGTAAGTAAATCGCCGACCGTTATCTATGTATGTAAGTATATTGGAACGTTTTTTAGGCTAGGTTAACATATAAAGTGTCAATAGATTGGTCATAATATTGCGATACTAATGAGTGATAAAAAATGTAAGTGATAGGATTTATATATATACAATTAATTTGTTTATTAACTTAACATCTGGACAGTAAAAAATTTGTTGGTTGATTAGTAACTTACTTAACATACTCTTACTTTTTTTTTGCGTGTAACGCATCTCTGCAACGAATTAAGATTTTAAATATAGTATGTTTGTAGTGATTTTTTTTTTTGAGAGTGATATGGTAAAAATGCACAAGCCCATTGAAAATGTTTTAGAAAGCATTTACTAAAATGTAATTCTGTATAAAATAATTTAAATATATTATGTACCTACTTACAATTTTTTTTTTCTCAGAGATACGACACCAAAATTAGATATGGATTTAGCTGAGGACGAAGAACGTGTTTTCACACCAGATCTTGTCAATAGTACAGTCTATATTATCTCTATGGCACTTCAAATATCTACATTTGCTATAAATTATAGGGTAAGTGTGTGCTATAAATATTTTCTTGAACGGTTTCTGAGTCTTTTTATGAACAAGTTTAAATTTAATACATTTTTAGATTTTTTATACATAACGTTAATAACATAAATGCAGTAAACATAAAACCTACCTAAATAAAACGAATAAGTACAGAAGATATGGATAAATTTATATACCGAACTTATTTCATAATTACTAAACTAGATAAACAGTAGTATCATCATCATGATCATACGAGGCATTTGAAAAGTTCGTAGCCTAAACAGGAAAATGAAAAGATAAGAATTTATTTATTATTTATTTTTCAACATATTCTCCCCCACGTTCTACACACTTCTTCCGTCGGCCGGGCAAGTCTTATATACCAGATTAAAAAAAAATCTTAGTCCATACCTTCAAAATATGCCTCGACAGCACAGGAGGAGGTAACAATAATAGACAGAATTTATTGTTTGACCCTTTTCTAAGTAGTCCACCATGATTACACCCTTCGCATCCCAAAAAACTGACGCAATAACTTTACCATTTAGCTTTATCACTGTACCAGTGATCACATACACTGGTGGATCACCCAGGTTTCATCCTTAGTTACAAATCTGACAAAAAATTCAGTTGGGTCAGTCTCAAACAGCTCCAAACAGTATCGAGAAATCATTAGTCGAACTTGTTTTTGTTCAACTGAAAACAGTCGAGCACTCACCGCGCAGACATCTTTGAAAACTGCAGGTCAGTGGTAATTTTGTGGTTCGTTCAGATGAGATGACAATGGTATCAGCTACCTCCTTAACAGTCAACCTCCGGTCAGATAAAATCAAATCACAAATTTTTTCAATGTTTTCGTCGGTGGTAGCCGTCGATGGCCGACCGGTACGTGGGTCATTTTCGACACTTTCTCGACCATGTTTGAACTCAGCTACCCACTTTTTTACAGTAGCATTCGAAGGTCCAGATTCCCCTAAAGTCGCTGACATGTCTTCATAAATTATTTTGGTGTTAAACCTTTTTTATTCAAGTACTTAATCACAGCACAATGTTCGATTTTATCCATTTTTTTTAGTTATCACTACTTGTTCGACGTTATAGTGTGAGAAACTAACGAATACAAATAATGAAATGAAATTTTACGCAATTGCTCAATAATAATGTAGCTTAAAAATGATGGGGGTTTCATAAAAATAACATTCTCCTAACTACATAATTATATTAGACTACGAACTTTTCAAATGAACCTCACACATAGGGCAAGGTGCATATATAATAGAATCAAATATGGAATATGGTGCATATATAATAGAATCCACAAACATATCACAGAAAATGTTTCAGATGCCATTCTACAAATGTTAATACAGTACAACCTTGATATAACGAGCCTCAATATAACGAATTCCTCGATTAAACGAATTTTTCGAAATCCCCTAGAACTGCCCGTAAGAGATAATACAAAATATACCTCTACATTACGAATAACATTTATCAAAAACCTCTTTATAACGATTTTTCAATCATTGCAGAATATAAGTAGAAGGTATTTTTACCTCTATTTAACGAATTTTTTCAACTTAAAACCTTGATATAACGTATCCTATTAATTATTTCCACTTAATTCCAAGTTCTTACCTCGTTAAAACGAATCGCAGTCCAGTCTAACCTCTATATAACAAACCTCATTATAGCAAATTACTTGGTATAACGAATATTTCCTAATTCCCTTCAGTTTCGTTACATCGAGGTTGCACTGTAACATTAAATGCTATGTATAAAATTGATTTTAAATAGTAACTATTGAGTTTTTCGTCATATTATTCTAGGTAGAAATGGCATTCCCAATGGTTAGTGTCACTTAAAACTAAAGTAATTTATAAATGACGATTCAACAGCGCTAAAAGGAGCTTCCTTGGTTCAAGTATAATTTGAATAGAAGGGAACTAACAAAGAACAAACAATTACAATAGATCAGACATTACTGTTATAATCAAAATCAAACATATTATTATAAAATAACTCCTAAAATTTTCGACGTTAAAAATATAATACATGTGTGGAGTAGTTAGATTTCTTTTTTTTTTTACAAATAAATACTTTTTAAATTTGTGTCTAAATGATGGTCTTTTTATTTTTGTTCGTAATTATTATTTCTTCGTTACAATACCTGATTATTTTCGTATATTAGTCAACAAAATATAAATTACAAACAATAAAAATTTTAATGGAGAAATATTGCAAATTTATGAATTGAACTGAATCAGCCTGTAAACGTACCATATTGGAGAAGAGCTAGATAAGCTCCAGCCCTCCTCCAATATGGAGAAAAGGTACTGATAGGTACTCTATCTTTTCTCCATATAGAACAAATTATAGTAAAGTACAAGTACAAATGTTTGCCCCTTGCGGAAATCGAACACGCGACCGCCGGCGTTTCGCACCACTACAGACTGTAGAACGGTTGTCATGATCATGAAAATCTCGGTAGAGTTATAGACACATCATGCGTATGAGTCAATTACTTAATATCTAAAAAAAGAAATATAATAACATATGTTAAAGTTTTTATGACATCTTTCAAGAGTTGAATGACCTATCATTATTTTTGTTTATGTTTCATTTTCAGGGAGAACCATTCATGGAAGGTCTTCGAGACAACAAACCTCTACTCTATAGTATTGTAATATCTGGTGGCGTTGTGTTCGCTTTGGCTACTGGATTCCTTCCTGATCTTTCAAATTTGTTTGAAATTGTCTATTTCCCGCCAGATGTGAGTGTGTACTATGAATTTTGTATATTGAATCCTTACCAGTCTAATTGAACAAATCTTTAATTAAATAATTTATAATTGTTAATTTAAAACAAGACAAAGTGAAATTGTTTAATGGGCATTGTAAAGAACAAATAAATTATTATTTACCTATCATAATTATGTCAATAAAATTTTGTTTTTAAAATTATTCTCGTATCTAAATAAAAATATGCTCTATATACATATTGTCTTGAATAGTGAATAAATTGAATGATATATTCTGTTTTTGTTTCAGTATCGAGTGATTTTGGTTCAAATTTTAATAGCGGATATGGTATTCGCATATTTGGTGGATCGAATTTGCTTGTGGCTGTTCGGAGACGCGCGCGTTAGTAACGTGACGTAACGCACACGCGGGCGCGCACACACCGACCAATCGGGCGGCGGTGTTCCTCACGTCATCAACGTTGGTGTGAATAAATGTTCAGTTTCGTTTCGGTGTGTGTGGTGGTCGTGTGTAGACTCGTAACAGCTCAAAAATATATGCATTTAAAGTTATGTTAATGTGTCTGTGGTATTTTATTTATGAGAAATAAATGTGTAGTAACATTTTAACTTTGTTTTATTGAAATTAAACGGTTAAATACACGTATATTTGTCCAAAAAAAAAAACTAGTTTTGTTTTTAGGGGTTACTTTTTTGCTTTAGAATTATAATATATAGCAATATTTTGTGCTTTAATTCCCGATGAAATGAGAGTTTTCAGATAAATAGTTTTCTATTTGTTATTCTGGATATTCAGCTACTTAAGTACCAAGTTTCATCGCAATCAATTCAATTTTTATTATAAGTTTTTAAGCTTTCTCTGTCACTATTAATACGTTAATTTAAACGGGATTTACCGCGATTATTATTTTGAGATTCCCGATATTTTGGCGACGTTGCAGACGCCATGTTCATGGGAGGAATTTTTGTTCGAAAAGTTATTATTTGTATCATCATCATCTTCATATCAGCCGTTGGATGTCCACTTTTGAACGTAGGCCTCCCCCATCGACCTCCAGAGGGACCGGTTTAAAGGAGCTTCCATTCAACGGCTTCTGGCGATTTTTCTCAAGTCGTCCGTCCATCTCGCTCTTTCTGCTCCATCAGATTATCTCGATAACAATAAATCGGAGTTAATGTTTCCATCCTCCATATCCAAGGCCGCCGAAATCCCAAGCATTGTTAAGCCCTCAAACTGCTTTGTCCCTAATCATGTATAATAAGTTTTTTTTTTATTTTAGAAAAAATCATCCATTCATTCATCATCATACATTTCTCATGTACATTAGGATTTACAGTAGGATTATTTATTTTTTAGCTTTTGTTTTTTAATAATAGTAAGAGAAAAAATACAGTTATTATGTTTCTTTAATTCTATATTCTAGATTACTTAAAGGTCTTACTCTACTACAAAAAGTATAAAACTAAGGTTGTACATTATTTTATTCTTTTCAAATATATGTTCCTTAGTTTGAGACGACACTGATAAGCATTTATCAATTAATTCATTTAAAAAATCAGACACTGAAACATCAAGTTATCTTGATAACAATAGATCGGAGTTAATGTTTCCATCCTCCATATCCAAGGCCGCCGAGGTCCCAAGCATTGTTAAGTCCCAAACTGCTTTGTAGTCCCCACTCATCACCCAAACCTCCAAAACTTAGAATGTTCGATGAATAAGAGTAAGCGTCGCTAGGAATGGGTGCGATGGGAGCGATCGGCTCGTAGGCAATTGGTTGGATGATTTGTTTGCTGATAATTGGTGCCTGTATGGTTTGTGGATGTGCAGCGTTGCCGATGCGTTTGACTACCGCATTGAAACCTCTGACGTCATCAGCGGTGTAGTCCACTACTCTCACCGTGCCGTCAGGCTCTGATAGAGAGTAGGAACCCTTGACTACGTTACCATCGCGTACCTCGGATTGTGCTTTATTATCTCCAGTGTATGGATCATTGACAGCATAGTTGAATTCATAGCGGGGTATGGACTGAAAAAGAAATAGGTATATATATATTATTCAAAATTCAAATAAATAGGTAGAAAAAGTATACTGAACCTTTTACAAATATCATTTCTTATCTGAATTTACAAAATAACTTTAAATCAAATTTATTTTGTAAATTCAGATAGGTACGGCTATATTCATATTTGCAGACTGCAAATTTAAATTAAATGATCGCGCAATAAAAGTGCTAATATAAAAATAACAATTTTATACAAAGAACTTCAAGAATAATATATTAATACTTGAAGCAAAAACTTTTTACCCCTTTTTACGAAAATTACGCGGACGGAGAAGTATGAAATTTGGCACAGTTAAAGTTTATATGGAGAAGAAGTGCAGAATGTTAATATTTTTTATAATAATGCTCAAAAACTACATTAAATTTATTTAAAAAATTGTGTGTAGTGACACACACTACGTCACACACATATTGTACAACGACATATAACACAAATTTTGTTTATTGTCAAAGTCTGTTGTCAACATGGTCTTAAAAATACAGGTCTTGCAACGAATTTTTATCGAAATTTATTATCACAGATCAGGTCCAATGACTGCTGCATATACTCACCATGTTATGCGCAATCATATTTTTATGATGTTGACTGTCAATTATAGATCAGGTCGAATTTCGACCACTGGGCGACCACTAATACTTATAAATAGTGTTAACGTTGCACCGACTCTCCAATTAGTTTTCAATCAAATTATCGTTGAAGAAACATTCATTCGTAGATAATTCTAGTATCATTAAAGTGCATAAATGGTTATACACTTAGGTATGTTATGGTCTATTTCATCGAATTAAAGTTTGTAAATTGTTACAACTCACATATCATCGTTTTCAATTTAATAATACCAAAAAGCTAAATGCAAGAAAAATTCAAATACGATGATGATTATATACTATGTAACTATTTTCAACATTTTAATATAATAATAATAACTTGTTCCTATGGTAGGCGACCTTGTTATAGATAACTAACTAGTCGACTGATAGACATATTTATAATTTTTTATAAAATAAATATATTACGGCCAGACTCGGGAGAAACCGAACCCATAACCCTGGCGCAGAAAGCAGTCTAATCAAAACAAAAATCAAATAACCTTTACTTCTTTTGTAACATTTGGAGTAGGTACAGAAAAGCGATACACCCATTGTTGAGTACTCTAAGCTATTACTATTATTTATTATAATATTTATTTTAATATTTATCATCAACCTCCTCTCTTCCACTGCTGGAGAATAAATAGCACCTCACTACTCGTAAACTCGGTTATCGGGTTTCGATTTCCGGGATTCGAGAGAAGCGGTTGGAATTTAATAGTTATATTCTTAATGTATTATAAATATATTCATAATAATATAAAAAAAATATAGTATTTAATAAATTAATGTTAAAAATAAGCGATCAATATTTTAATGTGATTTTTTTTCCACTTGAGGGGTTGAATATTGAAATTTGTTCAGAGCCTATACATCTACAGAGCCGTCTCTGTGTATGCAGAATGTATGAAAAACCGTTGTTTTTTCCTCAGACTTACATAGCTGTCGATAGCCGCTACTTCATATCCGCCTGATGGAGCGGCATATGCTGCACCACATAAGCAGACAATCTGTGACAAAAAACAAACACTTTAATAAGATAAATTTACCATGTAGAAAAGTATTATTATTAATATTATTAAGTATTATTAAGTATTTATCTATATTTAGTACCTGGATGACCGAGCTTTGCTCGGTAAAATTATATCTAGATACATTACATACTGATGAAACATAAATAATATTTTCGATCTAACCGACATAAAAATAAAATAATAGGAACTGGTTATTTAAATAAAAAATAAAAAGATGTCTCAATAATAGTTTTTTTCACAATAGAAGAAACGAAAAACAAATAGGAAAAAATTTGGTCTGTAGACACCTGATTAGATTTCGAATGTACCTGATTCCCATCCGAGCTATTAAAAGCTTAATATCGACAGCGAAATTTGCCTTCGTATTCTAATAATATTTTTTAATTGCGTAAAAAAATGGATAAAACGACATTTGCTAAAAATAAATCCTAGCTAGATCGATTTATCTATATATATACAAGAATTGCTCGTTTAAAGATATAAGATGACTTACCGTAACAAAGATATGCATTTTCAATGATTGTTAATATCTTTCAGCGCCTGAACAGGTAATATAAGTTGCTTTGTGTGACTGATAGAGAAATATAGCGAAAGTCGATTTTATACTGGTTCAAGTGAGGTTGGTTAACTCCTGACTATCCTTCAGTTTTTCACGCTCACTGACTATTCGATTATAGCGATTCGTGCTATTTTCGTAACATCACAAAAATAAGGACTAATTACGCTGTCCGTTACCTGTTCTGTTATACATACACTTTGAAGTTGCAACATTACAATTTGATAATTTAAATCTATTAATTAGTCGATTAGGTATTAGTATCAATCATATTACTTAAACTTTACATAGTAATAGGATTTATAAGTTTTTTAAACTACAGTTGCTTTAAAATATAAGCAATCACGGTGACGAGTCACATGTGTGAGGACTGAGGATGTTTTATTCGTATGCTAATATAAATATTCTTATAAAATAAAACTAAGATTATAAAAGATGCCAGCAACATTATAACTTCTTTAACCCTCTGCGACTGACGTGGTAGTCCAACAGACACCGCGAAACATAAAATTCGGTTTATTACCGTTAATTTTCAAGTAGGGACGCCGCCGCTCTTGGTACCTTACTGTAGTGTACTCGCGCGTCGATCAGTGTGCGGAGAGTGGTCGCAGCGAGCGTACGTGGGCGTAGCGGGAGGAAGGTGTCCATGAGACTACCACATCAGTGTTAAGGTACGTGTCTACTATACTACCACCACAGTAAAATGGTTGTATTTCCATAGTGTCTCCTAAACTACCACATCAGTAAATATGTTTTTTTTACCTTTGTTTTTCATGTAAATGTGTTTTTTAGATGGCTTATTCAAATAACAACCCGAGGCCAGGTACTTCTACTCGTAAGAGAACGTCGGCGGGAACTTTTGTAGGTAACGAAGATCAAATACAGCAGTGGCTGGAAGAGGTAATTGAACATGAATTGAGCGATATTGATGATGAAGTTGAAGATCCTACTTTCGAGCCAGAAACACAATACGTTGAAGAAGACGTCATTTCACGTGAAGAAGACCCAGAGTCAAACTTAGAATCACAACAAGAAACTGTGGTTGAACGCCAGCGATCTTCGCACGTCTCAGAAGACCACTACAAAGGTAAAAATGGTTTTGTTTGGAGTAAGCAAGAGCGTCCCAGGATATCACGAATTGCAGCTCATAATATAATTCATTTACCATGTCATACTACAAAAACTAATTTTGAAGGATACTCGGAACTTTGGTCTAAGCTAATTGACCCCACACTGTTAGAATCTCTAGTGCGATTTACTAATCAAAAACTCAGTTTCTACCGTATTAAGTTCAAAAATACTACTAAGCCCGAACTTCAGGACACAAATGTAAGCGAGACAAAAGCGTTCATTGCTTTAATGTACTATTCATCAGTATTCAAATGTAACGACGCAGATTTTCGGACAATATTTATCAGCGATGGCACAGGCCGTGAAATATTTCGTTGCGTTATGTCGAAATGGCGTTTCTCGTATTTGATGAACTGCCTCAGGTTTGATGACTCGACTACCAGAGTGGAACATCTAAAAGATGATAAACCGAGTGTACAATAAATGATTGCCAAGGGAGCTGCGGATGAATATCACTAGAGTTTTAGGTCAAGATATGCCCCCTCCACCACCAGTAGTTCGGTCTGTTCCACCAAGTGGCAAAAAGCTATGTCCTATTTGTCCAACAAAAATAAAAAGACAAACTAAATATTTTTGCTGTGATTGTTCGAAGCCAATTTGCCTTCAGTGCTCCAAGCCACTGTGTGATAATTGTCAAAAAAAGCTGTAACTTTGAAACTCTAAAATTTAAGTCAACCAACGAATTTATCTCATTTATGCTAGACTGATTAGTGTAATTGTTAATTTTTAAAATGTTTAATGTTAAGTTTGAAAAAAAGTTGACTTTGTAATTTTTTCTATGTCAAGAATGTTTAAGTAGAGATTCCTAGAGTGATTTGTGTTAAGATAATAAAAACTGTTTAATTTTGAAAATACAAATGTTTTTTATTATTTAAAGTTTATTTCAGATAAATAAAAGATTAAAGATCAAATAACTATAAATAAAATATCTGCATAATTTGTGCACGTAAAAATATTTTATTTTGAAATGGTGTCTGGTGTACTACCACGTCAGTACAATTGTAAAAATCAAGTCACGTCAGTCGCAGAGGGTTAAATGGCAACTGGCAACCCACAACAAACTGTTCATGATGTTTTTCTTTTCTGCAACTGAAGACCTTTACGGAAAACTTGTAAAAGATTGACAGTTCAAAAAAAAGTTTATATGTCAAAATGATAATGAAACAATTTTTTTATTAGATAACCTATAATAAAGATCAATTAAAATCATTGCACTAATCATGAATATGTAGAGAAGTAAACACCTTCACGCTACCTCACATCGAAACCGCAATGATACCGGAAAGTTATTCATTTATTCAATATAGACATTGCAATAAAAATATGTTCGTAAATTAATGTAAGCAAGAATTTAATAAATCATTGTTTACTAGACTCTACTGTATAATACTGCATTTTAGTTCTAGGCGTAAACTTTAGGTGCATGGATCTCATAGATGGTCGCCGGAATCAGTGACTCCCTGTGTCCTATTTAAAATTGTATGCCTACTTGACACAGCAGTTTACGATGTGGGGTTGTTATTCCAGCACCTTCTTCTATGTGCCCCGCCGTTGCCATTACAGCAAAACGCATTTACTCAAAATTAAAGTGGTAAAAAATTGTCAGTAAGTTTTTTTAAAAGTAATACATACGGAAATCTCATATCCAGTATTTTTTTAAAGATAAGCATTGGACGTTAATTTGCCACCATACCCTGATTCGGGTTCGCGGATAACTCCAAAAGTCTAAGAATTTATATTATGAAACTGTTGGGTTCTTCACTATATTTTCCTTTACAGTTGAGAATTAGACGAAACTCGCTTGAAAAGTCAGGGATAACCTGGCTTTTGGTATTTTAACCACTAAATCACCTCACCTCGTGTGAAAAATAAGTAAACATAATTGATAATAACTTTAAATGTTAATCACTAAAATAATTTTTAAGTAAAAATATATGTATATTTTTTGTACATTCTAATGATTTTATAAATAAATTTTATGCATATGTTATTATTTGCTTTACGATTTGTAATGTATATAGGTAGTGCAGTTGCAACTAATTCGGCTCTTCGACCGCCTCATTACCCCTTTTCAACGGAAACACTCTTTCCAGACTTACACAAATTCACATTTGCAATCAGAACCCGGAGAAAAGTTCCGAGCCACCCGGCCCGCGCCCTCCCCACGCTGCCTTTAATTAACAGAAAGTGGTTCATTAGAGCTTATTCATTAAAGCAAGGAGTAATTAGCGAACTCTAATGAATGCTGTAATAATGTAAGAGCGGCCGCTGCGGACTGCGGCCCGACTTCTAGATTAATCTAGAAGCTGGTATAATTTAGTAATGGCGTTAATTTATTACCGACTTGATTGCGGGATAAACGATCTATTAAAACTTCGCCTATACAGAGAATTTATTAACTGTTTTTGTTGGATTAAAATCAACTTATACGAACCTCACTTTTCAAATTATATTTCGTGTCATGTGATCGAATCAAAGCTAACTCTCTTTATGTAAATATTTCTTTATTTTTCAATATGTATTTTTTTCCGTTTGCGTAAAACGTACCTATATACACCATTGTTACGGATAAAAACAGACAACACGATCGTCACATTTATTTTACATTTATATACAAAGGGTATAAGAAAATGTAAGTAATGCAATGAAAATAGTTTGTGTACATGACGAAATATAAATTAAATAAAGTAAATTAATATTTATTGAATTAAATCCGTTATGTTTTTAATAATTAACTATCAAATAAGACGAAATATGCGTTATTTGAACTATTGTTGTTAATGATTCTTAACAAATTGTTAACCGTTCTGATTAAGCTAGTCAATTAAAAAAAAATACTGTGTCATTATTTTACAAGCTACAATGGCACAGAGTCATAGACAGATATATATTTACATATATTTTGTCTCGAGACCGTATATGAAGGTAAAATTTTGACTCACAAATACAATATATCAAATAAACATTCGTCATCATTTACGTTATTATTTGAAAAATCTCTCGTTAAAGTCCCAGCTGGCATGTTAGCATGGTTTGCCGGACATTGTACGCATAATGATGTAGGTATACTGACATCACTAAAGTGTATCGTAATAAGCAGACTGAAAGAACGGTGTACGGCGATCAAAAGAGGTTTGTCACATAAATATGCATAAAACTTTTTATTATTTATTTTGTAGGTTCATTTTTCAATAAACATAAATGTGAATTAAATTAGATTTTCAGTTGTTTTTTTATCTCTTTTTATTTATTTTATTACAAGTTCGTTCTTTTGGAAAAGTTGCAGCCATAAATAATTATATACAATTAAAAAATATTCTTATAAACATTAACATTGAAGTAATAAAATATGAGATGATATGAAGTACATATTTTAATTATAATAAATAATAAATAAAACTACCTTGTTATACTGAAAACATAAAGTTAAGCTTAGATAATCGGAATTATAGTAGGTATGTATAATGCTAACTTCGTCACTTGGCTATAATATAAAAGTTGTATGTATTTTTGTTAGCACTATTAGAATGTTTTCATTTTGATACTTTCTTCGATAGGCTTGGAAGGAAAAAACATTTTGGAACTACACAATACCTGTCACAGACTGTACTGTGTCATTGGAAGATGCTTTCAAGCTTCTGGAATGGAAAGGATTCGGCATCAACATAAACGTCGCGTACATCACTCATCTTCGATTTGCCGACGATATTGGCTTATAGCAGATGGTGTTTCCCGACGGGTGGCCCTTAAAATGAATAATTACAAGACAAAAATCATGTCGAATGTCCATATCGTGCCCACCTCAAAATCGGTTGGAGATTCTACTCTTGAAGTCGTTGATGAGTACATCAACCAAGGACAAAATGTCCAACTTGGTAGGTCCAACTTCAAGGGAGCGGCAGCGTTCGGGAAGTTAAAAAGCGTCTTTTCATCCGTCATACCTCAGTGCCTGAAGTCGAAAGTCTGTCCAATGTGTCTTACCAGATGACATACGGATCTGAGACGTGGTCTCTCACTATGGGCCTTTCCCAACACATTCGCTGCCAGCCACTCGGATCCGAGTAGGGCTAGGTGCATTGGCTAGGTGCCGTCCACTCGGATCCGAGTATCTCGCACGTTCATTTTCCTTAGGCCAGTTGAAACTCGGCGTCCGTGGATAAAAAAATCTCATTTCTATGGCACTCAATGTGTTAAACAAGCTCCAAGTCGCATAGCGTGCAATGGAGAGGGCTATGCTTGGTATTTCTCTGTGAGATTGAATCAGAAATGATGAGATCCGCAGACGAACTTACGTTGCCGACATAGCCCAACGGATTTGCAACCTGAAGTGACAGTAGGCACGGCACATAGCTCGTAGAACTGACGGCCGATGGAGCAGAAAGGTTCTGGAGTGCAGACCACGTACCAGCCAGCGTCGGACGGCCGTCCGCGAGATGGACAGACGACTTGAGGAAAATCGCTTGAGGCCATTGGATGGAGGCTGTTTTGAACCTGTCACTCTGGAGGTCGATGGCGGAGGCCTAGGTTCAACAGTGGACTTCCAATGGCTGACATGATGATGATGATGATGAAGCACAAGCTTTTCGCATGATGTTTTAATTATATTCTCTGTCAAATAAAATTGCCGGATAATTAGACAAAATTATTTTTGGAAGAGAAATATGTCTTTGAACTTCACTTATTACAAAACTTCTTAGTGTCTAGATTTTACTTTGTAATATTTTTATACAAAGTAACTTCAAGGGTTAAGAAATTAATATTAAGAATATGTGATGATATATTGAATATATATTTGTTGTAAAGTTAAACCTTTTACTCGAGTTGCGGAGTAGCCACGGTGGGTTCGAGTATCCTAACTACAGGTTATAATGTACAACGAAGGCTCCAGGCTACTTGCATAGGTCCTTAGTTGTTAATTTATGTACTCGTTATCATTAGTGGACTTATAATTGTTTATTCATTTGTAAATTTTTATTAAAATAAATGATACATAAACTATAAAAATAAATATATTTTTAGATTAGAATAAGTTTTTATTTGTAATTTTAGTTATTCCATTTTATTATTGGTATTGAGTTTCCGACGTTTTTATTGTATTACTATACCGATCGTCATCGGTATAGTAACACATTACACAATACTATATGTATACAGCATATTTTAGTAGTAGTACAGTTTTCTTTTACTGCATCTGTATCAGCCTGTGAACAACCCACTGCTGAGCGAAGGCCTCTTCTTCATATAGAAGAAGGGTTTGAAATGTGGGTATTGTCAATTAATTTAGAGACAATTGGCTAACAAAACAATTCGTGGTTTTAACTTACTGATACTAACTACTTCCGTAACACAATACTTCATTTTTAAATATGGTTTGGAATGCCTACAAATTTTTAAACACATGATATACCTACATATATTTGAGGGCGTCCATAAATTAAGCGAGACAATTTTGGCGTTTTTTTATCCCCCTGCACCCTCGGTGTGATTTTGTGAGATTTTGCTCGACCCCCTCCCCCCTACCCAAATCTCGCATGACATTTTTGAAAATGCGTTTCCACCTCCAGGCTATATGCTATGCTATATATATTCTTTAAAAAAAAGGTCATCGCGGCTTCCGTACCGATGTTTCCACCTCCAGGCTATATGTATTCCTAAAAAAAGGTCACACATCACGTAATTTATGGACGGTCCCTTTATTGTATTCATCATTAAATACTTAACTATTCGACAGGATAATAATAAATAATTATAAATCATAACAGGGTAGACTGAAGGATCGTATCATCATATACACTCATTTGCAAAAAAAACGGGCGGTTTCGATTTTCTTCCTGGCTGAAAAAAATAAAATACCAAAAAGGTTTTAATCATTTGAACATGTTACTGGCCAGTTATAAAAGTGCCATAATGTTTATAAGAGTACATTCCAAATTCAAATTTTTGACTAAGCCTGGTTTTCAAAGAAAATAACTTTTAACTACATTTTGTGGCGCGAATTCCCTATAGTTAATATCGACTCTAACTAACTTTTTGTCAATTTTTATTAAATTATCTGGTGTCCTTGACATTTAAAAGTATTGTTATTGCTGTTTAGCAATCTCGAAAATGGTAGATAAAGTGATAAAAGCGAGCAAAATTATTGCGCTGCTTGAAGAAGGTTGCAGTCAATGCTTCGTGGCTCAGAGGCTAAATGTGAGTCGGTCGACAGTTCAAAGGACCTGGCAGCGCTATCGAGAGACCGGTTCCGTCAAGAGAAGGCCTGGTTCTGGCAGAAAGACATGTACCAAACCACGGGATGATCGTTTTCTAGTTAGTCAAGCGTTGAGAAATCGCAAATCTTCTTATGTGGACCTCAAGAACACCCTCGAAGAAGTAAGAAATGTGCAAATTAGTCTATGGACGGTCAGGAGGAGGCTTCTCGCTGCTAATATACACAGTCATCTCCCGGCACGCGGCCCTAAATTACTCCGTGGACATCGAGTTGCCAGGCTTAGCTTCGCTCGAAATTGTGTGTCATGGACTCATGAAGACTGGGATAGGGTATTGTTCTCCGATGAAGCCAGGATATCTCAGCATGGTGAAGACCGACGTCGGCGAGTGCTACGTAGATGAGGAGAACGCTTTGCAGAGGCATGTTTTGAAGAAATCACACCTTATGGAGGGGGCTCTGTTATGTTTTGGGCAGGAATAAATTCTATGGATCGTACGGAGTTAGTCTTCATCGAAAACGGTACACTGACTGGACACCGATACATAACGGAAGTTCTAATTCCTTATGCACAACCCGCTTTAACCGCTCTTGGCGAAAACTCAATTTTTATGGACGACAACGCTCGCGCCCACCGGTCTGGCGGTGTGGATGCGTATATGCTAGAAGTCGGAATTCGTCGTTTGGACTGGCCAGCTAGAAGTCCGGACCTCAATCCCATAGAGCATGTCTGGGACGTTCTGAAGCGACGAGTGAGATCAGTGCAGCCGGCTCCGCAGACCATCAGAGAGCTAAAGAATGTGATTACCGCGGAGTGGGAACGTATTCCCCAAGAAACCATTAAAGATATACTCACTAGCATGCCCAGACGAATGCAAGCTGTGATTTCAGCAAGAGGGGGTCACACTCAATACTAAACTTTTATCTGCTTTTAATGTATTCAAGAAAAACAAAGAAATTAACGCGTTTCATTTTTATTTAGCGAGCAGGTACAATCATAGTGTTTTGAGCTTAAACATTATTTCTTAATAATTTAATTAAAATGTTATGATAAAACTGATGAAAACTATTCCTTCCTAATTAATTTATAAAATTCTGGGGATAACAATACCTAAAATTGTCAAACAAACTAATAGTAACTATAAAATAGTTCTTTGCTTAAGTGCCCGTTTTTTTTGCAAAAGAGTTTATTATATTTTTTTTAGATCAAGTTTAAAAAGCCAAAAACAGCAGTTTCTTACACGGGACCCAATTGCACACCTCACAACGCGCGAGCGTGTGGGAGTGCGCTACTCTCGACATGCCGCTAAGTGACGTTTTTATTACAATATATAATTGTTAGTGTCTCAATTTAGACACTAACGCCGAGTTGCACGAAAAAAAATTAAAATTTAAGTGTTTATTAAACTAATTTAATCACAAGAATCGTGATTATCTGTTGCACAAAACGTACATCTGATTAAGTTAACAAAAAAATTTAGTTTAATTTAAGACCTATCTAACGGATGATTAATTCCAACAGCTTTAAATTAATCATGAGATCAACTAATTTTAAGATTAATTGCAACTTACCTAACGGAAAATTAGCGACGAAAGGGATATTTTGAAAACTAGATATATTAAATTATAAAGTCAGCGTATTTTTTTTACTATTTTTTTGGGTTTTATTTTCAAAAAATGTAGTTAATAAATTAATTATTAGTACGGCTGTCAGTTAGTCTCTGCGCTTGTTTGTCTTTATATTTTAGAAAAATATACGCAATTAAATGATATAAATCTTTCTCGATAAGTTGCCATTCACCGTTAGGACGATCCCTATTGCAGGTTCTTATGGAACTCGTAATCGTTTAAAAGATTTTGAAAGAAAATAAATTTTATGAATTTTGTTTCTATTCTAAATTATATTTTTAAAGTTGTCCAATATTTTACTTTTTACTTTCATTCATATCTCTCTCATTACTGCAAATTGAAGTAAGTCCATCTTTCTCCTTCCTGCACATACTATATAACATCCTCAATAATTAATCATATTCAGTATCGACTATCGATATCGAAGAATACATTTTCTGTATTTTTTTATATATTTATTTACTAGTATATTATTATATTTTATTATAAATTTATTTTTAAATCTGCTATTTGGAAAATAATAATAAAGAAACGGTATTCAATTTGTCAAAGAGGTATTTTCTTTCTGTGTATATACATATAGATATATATTTTAGCTTACACCCGCGGCTTCGCCTGCATTGGTGTATTTATAATAGTAGCCTATCTTCCCCAGGCTTCACGGCACAATCCGTATTAAATTTCATCACAAATGGCGCAACAGACTAGCCATGTAACTTTAAAGTTCATTATCATGAATTGTTTAATCATACAATTACTAATTGTGGTGGCGAGAGTGGAGGTGGGTAACTTGCTATCAAAATACATATTATATTGTATTCTGTACTTTATACAGCCAGAATAAGAAATGTCTAAAAATTTTAAATTGAATGTCGAAAAAAACACATTTTATTTTTCAATAAGTTTTTCATTAGTCAATAGATTCTAATTTATAATATAACAAAAGTGTGAGACGTGCAATTTTGGATTTTCAAAATTATTTTTTATAACTAATTTCAAATTTGTTTTAATTCTTGTTATAGCGGTCGTAGTGAAACATACAAAATATATTCATATAAAATTCGTGTCTGTCTACTACATTTTCATGGACAAACGAGCAATAGAACCTTAGTAACAGGTATCGTTAAAACCCTTTCCGTATAGAACCATTAGATATTACATTAGTTAAATCGAGTCAAGGTAGCTCACAATAAGTTCATTAATCATAAGGTCGCAGTTTTTGAGTTGAAACCACAAGTTTGTAAACAAAATAAAGTATCGTGAGGAAATTCATATGCCTAAGAACTTCTGAGACTTGTCCTTATATCTGCTAATTTAAACTGGATCGCGTGGAAATTTCAGGTAAACTTTTTGTCGAATAAAAAAATATAATTTTCTCGTCTTCATCTTACGTTGAGAGGACACGACGCACGAGGGAAACTTACTTTGGAATGAGACTTCGTGTAGATGTTTATATATATATATATATATATATATATATATATATATATATATATATATATATATATATTAACTTTAAGGTGTATCCATCAAAGTATGAGCATCAAATTGCCAGCCAATTTAGAGAAAAATACCCTTAAAACTTTTATACAGGTGACTGGTAAAGTACTATCAATATTTAAGGAGAATACTCGGTACATGATTCTCATTCGAATTATATGAAAAAAATAGGTACTTAATTTTTGACCAAATTTTCATAAATTTCAATTCAAGTAAATGAAGTGTTGACACTTTTCCAGTCATGCCGGTGGCACGTGCACAGGTGTTGTACTGTGCCGCTTGTTCACATCAAAAAATTGTCAAAGTTCACATCATTCACCTAGTCAACAAATTTGTTGCTTAAACGAGTAAAATATCTTAGTATTTTTGCCTATCCTAAGCCAGGATTAAAGTATTAAGGGGAACTGGATCATGCTTGTTTATCCTGCTACCCTGTTAACACGTGGCGGCGTTTGGACGTAGGTAAACTACCTGTTTTGTGTCGAAAGTGCAGCTAGCTGCTAGGGTGTCCAGACGACGCGTACATAATTGGATAATTGTTGAGTAACTTTACTTAAAAGTTTATTAATATTTACCTATTTTTTTACATACCTAATTCGAATGAAAATCATGAACCGAGTAGTCTCCTTAAATATTGATAGTAATTTACCAGTCACCTGTACATAGCTTATAATATAAATTTTCGACTAAACCACTGAACCGATTTTGATGAAATTTGGTATGAAGATAGAATTGAACTTGGGAAAGGACATAGAAAATAAGGGTAGTAGAAAATAAGATAGAAAATAAGGGTAGAAGGGGTTGAAATAGGGGACGAAAATTTGTATGGAAGTTCCTTGTTGTCAAACATAAAATCATGTATGATTGTTCAATTCTTTAAGATAAAGACAAAAAAAGCGTGCACGGGGAAAGAGGGGAGGGGGGCGTATCAGGTGGTACGCGGGGCGCGGAGCGGCGGCGGCGGCGGCGCGCTTACCATGTCGCGCGATATAACCGAATTCCACGCGGGCGAAGCCGCGGACGGAAAGCTAGTGAATTTATATAGAAAAAACGTTTCATGTTAAACATAATTAAATTTTGATTGGTATTTTAATTATAATAATTATTTTATTTTTGAATTGAAGGTTAAACTTCCACGTTGTGCCCTTCCCTTGTTAGGTATTTTACGTTCTTATTTGTAATAAATGGTCTAAAATATAAATGGCTATGTACTAGTACATAGTGTAAAGTTCTTGCGGTCGTTATAGCTGTGCACAAAGTTTATTCGACAATATTTAATATGACATAGGCTTGCTTTTAGTCTCAGGCAGCGGCCAGATTTAGGAAGCTGATTTTTGGCTATTACTTCGTGAATTCGTGAATATTGTAGGATTGCCTGCAGGCGACGCTATTGATTAGTCACAGGCATTCGGTGGCCATCATTCATTCATAGTCCACACGTCAGTCAGGGCTCGCGCCATTTTTCGTCTGTTTTTGTCATTTTTTCCGCCACAGCTCCAGTAGAGTACATATTTGATGCTGCCTGTCAGGAAGGAAGCATGGCTGCGTAATTGGTCCTGCCAGCGGATAAATTCTCACAAAGCTCGCAGCTTTTTGGCATCGGAAGCTGGTTAATGAGTTCTATTGAAAAACCTGCATACAAACGAAACGAACTATAGAAGGTATCTATAAGATTTATAGATATTGAAAAAAAAATCTACCTAGAGATACGCCAAAATTGATTCAGCTGGAATCATTCTATCGAATTTATTGTGACAAATACTTTTTACAGTAGGATGATTTCCACAACGATACGGGAACAATGAAATAATCCAATTGTAGGCACTATGTCCAAAACTCGTGTTCAATATGCGTAAAGTGCGCTCGAATGTACGTATTGCGTACGATCATATAATATTTAAAATAAATTTATTTATATCCTGAAAGTCTAAAATTATATATGAATAATGTAGTTTATTAATTTCTTTTTCAAACTGTGTTACATGTTGCATTACCAAAAAGTAATAGTTCTTGAATAAAAGTATAACTGACTTCTACTGAATCTTCGGTCGCTGTCATTTTTTGTTAATAAAATACAAAGCAAATAATGGACCAAATAGGTTTTCCATGGGGACTGTACACGCACATGTTATTTATAATTAGAAATAATAATGTCAAAATATTCTTAGAAAACAACAAAAGATACTGACTGGTATCTGATTAATTAGCTATTATAATTCAACGTTTTCTTTCTCTTCAAAATGAATGCCATGGAAATATTTCTGAATACTAATTAAACATCTCGTCCTCTAATTTTATCATGAGGTGGACAAAAAAGGCATCCAAAAGGCTTGTTTACATAATCATTCAATTTGCAATTTTAAACAGCGGCCATCTGGTTTCTTGCAAAAAAAAATACATTACAGTAACTCAGCATTAAATTACAATAAAATTAATTTTGTTTCTTTTGATGTTTTCATTAAACAAAATTTAAACAGTTATACTACGCTTATTTGGCCACAAAATATAATAACTTATAATGGGGTTGTTAAAATGACGTTTTAATGTCGTTCGAAGCTTATTTATTGTTTAGTAAAATTCAATATATTCTTCTGCTCTTTTACAAAAAGTGCATTGCGTAGTTGCCTACATAAAAAATAATCATCGCTACAAAATAGCGGTGATTATATAGATGAAAACTTTTTAAATTGACAAATCATTACAAACAAAATAATTTTTATCTATGCGGACTTTTCAATATTAGTCTCTTGTTAGGAAAATAGAGTACTGGAGAGCGGATCGAAGCGATAAGTTTATATAAGGAGTCAATAATTAGTGTACGAAGAAAGCTAAATATTCTGATTTCGGAAAGCACTTCAGAACATTGTTATACCTTAAAACTTAACGCCTGAGATTATTGAATCGGCAGTCAGACAGAAGAAAATATCATCCTAAGTTCTCTGTTCAATTAAGTTACAGGTATGTATTGCCTAGCTTTTGTGGACGATGGAGTTTAAATGTTTTCAAGTGAACCTGTAGAGATACGAGGGTGCGTTTTTAAGTTCGCGGAATGAGAGGGTTGGAGGGGGGTGATTAGGCTCATTAGGATCGTAACGTGTTTAGTGACTCATAATTAGTATAAATACGAGATTTCATTGTTATTAGACTATAAGTCTTTGAGCTATCGCCAACCAAGCAACATAATCAGGAGTGAAACTGAAATATGGAAAAAATCGAATATCGTGCCGTTATAAAGTTCCTTACCAAGCAAGGAAAATCAGTTGCGACCATAATGGATGAGATGTCATCGGTTTACGGTGACTCTTGTCCAGGAAAAACCATGGTGTACAAGTGGCACAGTTTGTTTAAAAAAGGAAGGGAATCCCTTGAAGACGACCCGAGGCCGGGCAGGAGCATCGAGGTGACCATGCCAGAACTTATCCAAAAAGTCGAAAAATTTGTACTCGACGATGCTCGACTAAAGAAGAAACAACTCGCAGAAATGGTTGGAGTATCCGATACAACCATTTTTAAAATCCTACACCCTACAGCCCAGACCTGGCCCCGAGTGATTATTACCTCTTTCCAAAAATGAAAAAAGAGCTGCGGGGTAAAAAATTTACCACCGATGATGAAGTTAAGGAGGCAGTTTCAACGTATTTTGAGGACAAAGACAAAACATTTTATTATGAGGGTATAAATAAATAAATTGAAAGATCTGAAAAATGTGTCCGTCTTGCAGGTGAATATATTGAAAATGAAAAATAATTTGGTTTTTTATTTCAACCCCATACCCTTCATTCCGCGAACATAAAAACGCTCCCTCGTAGAAAGACCTGTAGATTCATGTTTAGAGAGTACCGTACTCTAGAGTGTACCGCCAACAGTACTCAGGAGGCGGTCTGAAAGGTAGATTTAAAATTGACTAATAATAATCTATCTATACATAGATCCAAATCATTCGAGTGTAGTTGATCCTGAAATTTTTACACGCCATCAACCTCCACAGACAGATAGAAAGCAAGATAGAGAGATAGACAGATAGGTAGCAAGTTTGGAGGAAAAAATAGGTATTAACATAACGTAGTGGGAAAGATAAAATATCTTCTGCGATTCAAAATCACCGCTAGTCCTCCTGAAAAATCCCAGTACGAACCACATTTTTGCGACAAGTGTTAAGAAAAACCTTGTGAATATTAAAGCAAAAAAGAAAGTACGGTTAGTTAGAATAAAATCCTAAGGACGGAACCTCTGGACACTTAAAGCATAGACATCTAACTGAACTATGATAAAGTACAGGGGTGTCCTATATAAACAGAAAAATCTGTAAGGAATCGATGTACATATAGCGGGACCTATACAACTCCTCCAATACAATGGCTAATAAAAAGACGTGGCTGACTGTTTTTTCGATATAATGGTCACCTATAGAATTGCGAGAGAAACTAAATCTTTGATGAGCACAAGAAAAATCAAAATTTCAAAAATACCCGTACACGCATTTAAAGGATATTGTGAGTTCGCTGAATACTTGCACCAGATTAAACTAAATGATAAGCCTATACCAGATAAGGTTGCGAGAGTAAAAGCAATTCTGGTTCCGCCTGACACAATATTAGCAATATTAAAGCTGCACCAAAAAGCGTAACAAGTGTAAAGGTACAATGAGTACTAGTCTTTATGGATAATAATGCTGAAAACCGAGGCGTGGTTATCTCTCGTGACCTTGTAGTATTGCTTAAAAGAATCACTTCCAAACTACGATGAAACGCAGAATATTTGATTCAATTGCTAAAATCGTGATCGTTTTCAAAAGCTACTAAGCAAATTAGTGCGAGCTAAAATCAATATCTTACTGTTCGGAAGCTATGAAATTACGATTCCAAACCTGGGTAATATTTTTCATAGCATAATTTATTGGAAACCTTAAGTTATTGCGGTTTTTGGTGCAATCGGAACCGTGTCGATTGAATCAAATTCTTGCCCATCAAAACAAAGATAACCCTTGTTTATGTTTTTTTTTTCTCATTCTTGATTTCTCTCATATTATTATGTTTAAAACGGGTACATACCACGATATAACACAGTGATTTTGTGTCAATATTTCGACCCAGTTGCATGGATCGTGGTCACGACGGGACTACCATTCTCTCATATTGATATTCTGACATTGATATATCCGAAATTCTCTTCGATGTGTGTATGCGTAATTCTTTTATTTACCTAAATCTTTTAAATCACCACTCTACAGTAATGATTTACGTAAATTTTATGCTACCTCCAGATTTGGATTGTTGATTGTGATGAAAAAACCTGTAAGAATGTCAACAATACACCATTTAATACTTTTTTTCCCATAATAATGTTTAAGCCAGCGTTACTAAACGCACACATTTTTGTTTTTGTACTAAATAATATTATTTTACTATAAAACATTTTTAGGAACTTAAAAACTGAGACAAACTTAAATTTTATTAAATTAATAAAAAAAAACCTAATTTTATTTTTTCTATTATATACAATTTTTATCTTAAATTATCTCACACAAAGTGCCTGAAGTCGAAAGTCTTCGACCAGTTTGTGTTACCAGTGATGACATACGGATCTGAAACGTGGTCTCCGACTTAGCCTTTTAAACAAGCTACAAGTCGCACAACGTGCAACGGAGAGGGCTATGCTTGGTATTATTCTGCGAGATCGAATTAGACATGATGAGATTCGCAGACGAACGAAGATTGCCGACATAGCCCAACGGATTTGCAAGCTGAAGTGGCATTGGGCAGGGCACATAGCTCGAACAACTGACAGCCGATGGAGCAGAAATGTTCTCGAGTGTAGACCACGTACCGGCAAACACAGCGTCGGACGGATGTCCGTAAAATGGATAGACGACTTGAGGAAAGTTGCTGGAAGCCATTGAATGGAGGCTGCTTTGAACCGGTCGCTCTGGAGGTTTTTGGGGGAGGCCTACCTTCAGCAGTGGACTTCCAATGGTTGATATGATGATGATTATGATACAATTTTATTTTATAAAATATAATAACTTAACAAAATTGCCCTTGCAAGTTATTAGATACAGGTCTAAAATAATGTATAAAAAATTGGTTGTCTGTAAAGTCGGTTTACGGACGATAATTTTTACGTGATAACGTCATAAGAAAACATGAATGGAATTGAATTATTATCACTGAATTATCATTATTTTGTATAATATATACATAAACTACAGGTAATTAATTGTATTTAATATAACAGCGAAATAAAGTTAAATACTTTGATATGTAATATAAGAAATAATCAAGTTTAATAAAGAAGTTAAGTTTAATAACTTAAAGGCAGCAAAACAAAATAAGATTATCATTAACCACTTATGAAAATTGTGAAAATATACTAAATAAAAACAGTTTACTTTTTATACGATCGTAATTATATGAGTCCTAATAACTTTTTAGTCAAAATTGTAATATAACCTAATATTACTGCACTCGCCCACCGATGCTACTTATTTTATAATCAAAGAACAAATTTAATATGAGATTATATCGCTAATCGGATTCTTAAAATGCAAGAATTAATTACCTTTTTTGCTGCAATTGTTGTTGTAATAAACTATGGTAACCATTTTATGATTTTATTAACTTTTATATTATTAACTTACATTTATTTACTTATATATTATTAACTTATTTTATTACATTACATTATATTATCAACTTTTCACTATTTGACAATACTTCAATATTGACAAAACAGTTTCCCGCAATTTCCCGCTGTCATTTCTACTCGGACGCGTCGTAAGTTAGGCCGACCGCCCATCGTGAGCCGAACGCTTAGGCCGAGCCGATCGTACCTCTCTACCGCTTGTTCCGCACTCTCGCTCACTAATTGTGACAATGATGACGTCATCTTCTTCGAACGGGCACCCTGTCATCAATTTACTAGACGTTATCACGTCAAAAATAAATAAAATAAGTAAAATTTAATTAAAAAAAGGTTTGTAACTTTGTACATACATTACATAAGTTCTACGTACATTAAATGAAATATATTATTGAATTTTTAAAGGCATACTGTTTTCTTATAAATAATACCAAAAATACACAAAATAAATGTACCTCTACGTCCAATTGTAAGCCAGATCGACAGTCCAACTTACAAACTGGCTCAGCACGTAGCGAAGGTACTGTCACCACTCAGCGGCAACACAACAGCATATGTGAAGGATTCCTACCAATTTGTGAGTGAGATTAAAGACCTGCAACTCACTCAGAATGAAACAATGGTGAGTTTCGATGTACAGTCTTTATTCACATGCTTACCGGTACAAGACTGCATTGAAATTGTACGAAGGAGACTAGTGGAGAACGACATGCCAGAAGAATATGCAATAATACTCAAGCACTGCCTAACAACTGGCTACCGGTTGTGGAACCACAAATACTACATACAGGTGGATGGCGTGGCTATGGGCTCTCCAGTATCCCCCATAGTGGCTGACATCTACATGGAGGACTTCGAGGATCGAGCCCTAAGGACAGCACCTATCTCTCCTAGATTTTACAAGAGGTATGTAGATGACACTTTCACCATATTACCAACAGACAGTACTTGCATATTCCTAGAACACCTTAACTCTATAAATAACAATATTCAATTTAAGATGGAGTTAGAGGCAAACAACACACTAGCTTTCCTAGATGTACTTATAATCAGGAATCCTGATCATAGTTTAAGCTATTCTGTGTACAGAAAATCTACCCACACAAACAGGTATTTAAACGGTGCTTCTCACCATCATCCTAGACAACTCTCTGCCATTGGTTTGTCTCTGTTTCAGAGAGCTCGTGGGATCTGTGACGAGAAACACCTGGACGCAGAGCTACAGCACGTCAAGCAGGTACTGCGAGACAACAACCTCCGAGCACCGCGTCAGCGTCACAGATCCCGGAGAAAGAAGACAGCCACAGTTGAGCGCCAGCCTGCCGTACTACCATATGTCAAAGGAGTCACTGACAAGATTGGCTACATCTTGAAGCGAGCTTCAATAAAAACTTACTACAAGCCGCCAACGAAGATAAGTCAATTATTACCATCTGTCAAGTGTCAAATACCTTTACAAGATGCAGGGGTCTACAAATTAGACTGTGAATGTGGTCTCTCATATATAGGGCAAACTAAGCGGAGTATAGAGACACGCGTCAAAGAACACATAGCTGACATGAAACACCAACGGTCGACAAAGTCTGCTGTGTATCAACATACTCAACAAGGTACCAACCACTATATCAGATTTGATAAGCCACAAATTCTCGCTAAAGAACACCGATTCCTACCAAGGATGATTCGCGAGGCTATTGAAATCAAAAAACATCCTAATTTCAATAGAGAGGATGGTTGGAACGTACCACCAGCTTGGGAGCCAGTACTAAAAGTAATTGAACCCAAGGAAAATAAGAACACAGCACGACTTCCAGACACAATAAGCTCATTCTGCATGAATAGGAACGGTTAAAAGTAATAATTTATAATTGTATAAAAAGCGGGGTATGTAACAATTGATTCATTATTCGGACACCCACCACCTCAGTCCCCCGAGATCATGGACGCTGTAAAGGGTCCGAAACGTCGGGAAACAATTTAATTTAATTAAAAATCGTTAAACTGTAAAGTTTTAAAACAAATAAACGCGATAAAATCCGATTTAGACTTTTAATTAAATTATTAAAGGCAAATAGGATATATGAATATCAGGCGTGTTTTTTTTTTAGCAAACATGGTAATGCTCAAGATCTTTTTGCTGTAGATGTTATATACTACCTTCATAAACGTTCCACATTTTATACGTGATTCGTAACTAAATATTTGTTCTTCATAATTTAAGTGATTAAAATGTGAAATTAATTTAAAAAAGAGTAAAGAGTAAATACAAACTACTATATATTTCTCGGGTATTTTAATATAATTAGATTTATTAATTACATCGTCATCACATGTATACGGTTTACCACATATTTTGTATTATACTTTTTTCTAGGAGCTGGATGGCGCATACTGGCGGTGAAAATATTAATAATAAAAAAGTGTACTTTTACTCATTGAGCGTAAAATTATTTTGATAATTTTGTTATGACTATCCTACAAAGCCTATTTTGTTATGATTTTTGCAAACATTAGGAGTAGACAAATAACAATAATTATTTTTTCCGTACAATTCATCATTTATGAAATGTGAAAATTGTGTATCTTATAATAAACACATAAATAAATATCTTGGTGGTCTGTTTATAACAAAAAACTCATGTATCGCGCTGTTTTACCAGTGTTAATGTACGTCGCTATGATTATCTATTTAGCAGGAATCTATTTGTATGATATTCACAGCCAAATATATATTGTACTTTACAGAAGCAAAAAAAACATTAAAAATTTATGGCTAATTTACCTTTAGCTATGTATGTCTATTTGAGGGATAAAAATTGAAACAATCAGATTAATTTATAAAATTTAATTTCTCCTCCTGTCTCCATGTCTTAGACTATAAGTTTGTAATATTTTACTTTTTTGAGTAATGGTAACACCATAACTGTTGTTTACTAAAAACTGTCAGACGCGTGTTATTTTTTAAATATTTAATACAATACAAGGAATTTATATCATAACTGGAACGCCCACTTAATAAAATTATATATTCAATTATGCACCTTTTAATAACCAGCATAAGGTAATAGGTTGACATTTGTTTCTAACATGTAAAGTGAAAAAATCGTTTCGAGCATTTCGTTGACTACTGGTATTTTGTCTCTTTCTTATTGCCTTGTGTATGTGTATATTAGTTGCCTTGAATCCATGGTAGAAAGAGATGCAATCCCTCTCTAAGGAATGTTTTTTGAGTGCACGTGCGCCACGTGTTCCAGTTTGTATATAAATTCCTTGATACAATATGAATTCGTATATTCATGAGTCCGAACAATTCCCCGTAATAAAATACATGATAAGATGGCAAGATTCACTAAACGCTAACATTATACTGTTTATTAATGAACATGCAGTGTCATAAATACGCACGGCACACAACGATATTGCTTTTACGCTACTATGTTAATTAATACTTTAAATATCAACATTTTTTTTAGTTTAAATGTGTTGTTATCTGTATATAAAACACAGAAATAGATGATTTAAAATGTAGAAAAAATGACTTATCTAATTAAGGAAAGGAATGTTAGCGTTTAAGATTACTTACATAATGAATAAAATTGTAGATTACGTAAAGAAAAAAATCTTTAATATATAAAAGCAGTAATTACGTCCTTTTTATTTATGAGTGAAGTATTTTAGATGTCGTAACAAAATTAAGTACATACGTAATCTAGAATTATATTCATTCTTGTGTACATGTTTTTTTTTTTTTGTTATGATAGAACGTATATAGATCAGTATATACATAGACCGTAAGTAACCAGAGTTAAAACTTTAAAGATCTTGGCATCAAAATTATTGCTAAGATTGCGCCTAAACTTTAGGTACAAGTGTCTACTTATTCTAGATTTTATACTAATATTTACAACTTCAATGATTATTATAAACGGGCTATTAGAAGATAAAGTAACAGCTCGTTGATTATAAACGAAATAACAATTATTCGAGATATTTACAAAGTTTGCAAATCACAGAGCATGCGTGCGAGAATTATTTTTTGTAGAATTAAATAACGTTAATCATAATAGGTACATTTTGGCAAGAATCAATAATTGTGATACAAAAGTAAGTTAGCATGAGCAAAATTTTTTTTTAATTTATTCTATTTTTGTAAAATTTATTTAAATGTATTCGAAAGAGAAAATGTGATTTGCATACATTTACAATTGCAATAATTATAAATAAGAATTGTTTCCTATATTTGATCGTTTTAATTAGTCCGAAGAAATACAGATTTCAGCGAAATCGAACACAGATTGACGCTTTGACTTGTTTTAAACACTATACACAGTGAATATTAAACGAAGTTTATTGCAAAGTGATTACAATAAGTGCTCAAAAGGGCATAAAGTCAGTAATAACCCTGTCTCGCTATACTATTTCATTTGCGACTTAATTAATTATTCTTTGCATGTATTTTTAATATTACTTCCTTAAATCACATAATGTTTAAGATATGCCGGTTAAGTTTCTCATTTACATTTCATTATCACTTTATAAATAGAAACAACGCACTTGTGTTTTACACATCTCATTCACATTTAACACTAAGTATTCAGAATTGTAAGGAAATTTACATAGCAGCGAGTAAGTTTTACATAAATTGCCATTTTCACAACCGAAATTAAATATTTAGTGGGTACAACCTTCACATAACATCGCGCATAGAACTATATGCTTATGGTAGTATGAACGAGCTATGTCGACGGGTGTCCCGAGCAACTCAACAATGGCCCGCAAATTATTACTGACCGCATATTCGTTGAGACTAATTAAGTAGTTTTGCCGTTAGTAATAATTAACTTCAGCCGTGGAATATTTCCATAGTCTTTCGCACAACACTGTCACTCAGAGTCACCGTCGCTAGAAGACGGGGCGCGAGGCTTGAGGGATGTAGTAAGATCGAGCGCGGGCTCCGACAAGAGGACACTCGGTGATACTATTGGTGGTAGAGGCGGCCGTATGACCGGTGGTATCACCCGACTGGGTTCAGGCTCCGTTAGGGAGTAAGGTGGTGTCCAGCATCCCGTCATTGAGGGCTCGGGCTTTATTCCCGCAGCGCTTAAGTATGAACATGCCATCATCTGTGGATAATATAAATACATCGATTAGAATTTTAGCTAAGTAAAAAAAAGTCACTAATAAAGTGTTTATAATTACTAATAAAGTGTTTACTATTACTTTATTAAAAAAAATTTAACGTTTTTATTAAATAAGAAAAGTGTACCAATTTTAAATTATTGTAATTAATGAAACAGAAACATCATCCAACATGTACGTTATTATAATTCGCAGAAGCCATTTGGCGCGTCAAACGACGATCCTTATGTATATTATGAATGTAATCACTGGGAGAGTAGATTGAAGTAAAACAGAGCTTACATAAATAATGAAATATGTAGGTAGTATTATGAGATGAGAGGCCTAAAGAATTCGCGAGTGGCGCCGGGTTCTCTAATCACGCTAATGGCCAATGCGCAGAGCTCCCTCCCTCCAGGAGGCTTTCAGGCTAATGTGGAGTGGGCGCAGGAGCAAGTCGTTTAGTGCTAAATCGTATAACACGTCCGTCGCGACGCCGCGCCACCGAATCGTTCCAACTTTCTATATAAGTAATAACGCTCAATTCAATCAAGAAAAATTGTGTAAGTATGCATCGTATGTTTTATACGAGATTTTTTTCCTTTTAAAGCATTACATATCTGTGATGTTTGAATACAATATTAAAAAGTTACTAAGTTATTCAACCCAATTTTTGATTTGATGGCTTTTAGTTGTGTCTAATGGCACAGAATATAACTAAATTATTTCTTTGGTAGACCGTGTGGTCAAAACTGTTTAATGATGAATCCACGCGTGAATGTTTGTTCGTAAATTAATGTCATGTCAGAAATGATTTCATTACTACTAGATAGACTACTTACTTCTAATATATTTTTAGAAAATTATAAATAAGCCGTTTAGCCAAATATACGTCATAGAGCCGGTGCAGCTGTTGGCGTCCATTTATCATATATCGTCTGTGAAATCGATTACACGGCGGAACAAGTCGCAGTTCTAAGTCGTGGCCAGAATGGAATCTTTCCGGTTACTATTTATAACATTATTTAATATAAATTACACATGATATATTTTCTCTATTTCAATTAACTGAAAGCAAGTATGGATTTTTGATTGAAACCCGAATTGGTTTATACACTATAATAAAACTTTCATAGTTAATGTTGCGAACAAAGGTCTCCCACACAATTGGCAATAGTTCACGGAAACAGCTGCGCGCTTATACGGAGTGTTCTAACAATGATATTGTAACTTTAATATTTATTGCACTTGATGAACTCGGCTCAAGTTAGTGCAAGTAATATTACCTACATTTACTCTACCGCGAATAACTAGTACACACATCGTCGTTTAGAGCTGCATTAAAAAAGGGCATGCTCATGATATTAGTTTCGAAGAACGCCTTGCCTTCAAAACAATGTGTATGGGCTTAATTAATTCGGCGCTATTGTACCCACGTTAAAGCGTATATTGCATAATTAAACCCTTTACGTAAACGCTTTAGTTAATATGTTTAAGCGTCGGTATTGCTTTAGGAGACCTAAATTCTCCTATGAGAATAAACAATCGCTAGAGGCGGCGCGCTGGACGAAGCTCGTAACACAAATGAATTAGTGGTGTTGTGTCCCCCGGCCGCACTCGTCCCTTACCCCTAGTCGACCGGGGGGCGGGAGTCATGTTGCGATTAAAATATAATTAGGCACCCGGCAATTGTTTCGCCATCGAGGCAGGTGGCGTGGTTCGGGCGGCTAGGTAAATTAAATAGCCGTATATGGTTTCCAATAACGTGCAGCCGCGGAAAGCGCCCTTATTACCTAATAATAGATCCGGCGAACAATACGAGGATATCTAGAACTAATTAATTACATTTAGCTAGTTAAGGTTAAAAGTGTACAGGAAGCGGTCGACGTGATTGATAAACAAGTCGACGGGGGTCGATATCGCACGTGTAACGTGATATTAATTATCGGTAAGACACGATTCGTAATAAATCACGGCTAGTACTTTCGGCAGTAATGAATTCAAACGGGCCGCGATAATTGCGTACCTAATTACGGGCGGACGGGCTAATTTATCACTGTCGGATTATGAATTAGGTACGGTGATAATTAAACATGCATAATATTTGTGGAGGCGACGCATTGTCGTGGCCTGCGCGCCGCGGGCTCTGCCGCCGTCGCTGGAACAATTGCGTTCTAAACTAATACGTGCTATTGAAACTTGTCCGTCGAATGTGTGCTGTATGCGAAATTAAACATGTTCGCTAAATTTACATTTCGATTCTTTAAATCTACGTATAAACGTAATTTTAATAAAGCTTTTATAACAATTTAAATAAAGATTTAAAAAGCGTACATTGTAGCTTGTAAGAAAAAAATATTTTTTTTATAAATAATAAATATATAGATGCTAAAACGTTTATTTTATCAAAGTATAAATTACCGAACAGTTAAACGTAATTTATAAGTATTTGGCAAGTATAATACACGTAAACAAATAGTGTAAGGCGAACCATTTTCATTACACGCCTAATTGAATTTGTTAGTTGTGCGGGCAACACATCCCCAAAGACTGAACTCCTAGTAAAGTACCACCGAGGCCAATATTCTTTATTGTTCTGCTTATTAAGGCCTTTATTAAATAAAACAATTATCAAATTTATACCGGTCTTTTGTAATTAGTTCTTATATATTTAAATGTTATAATTGTTTCAAATTAAAATTAGATGTATAAAGGAGGTCGGCGTATTTTCGTCTTTAAATTTCGAATTCAAAGATATTAATGTAGGTATCTAAAATTCTATTTCGTTATTAAATATACAACTTTAATTAATAACAAAGAAATAAATAATTCTTTAATGAAGTGAAACTTTTATATCGACGTATTGGAGACATCTTATGGAGTGTTAAAATCAAAAATCGTCACACTACGATCGTCACATTTTCTGTCAAAATACTGGTCCTGCAGTGCGTGAACTTTCGTATAATAAGCTGAAAAGAACAGATACTATACTTTGATGTTAGCCAAGTGGCTGATAAGCTATGTCGAAATAAATCAGACCGAAGGAGGTCAAGAAACGTGAGAAAATCTGACCAGCGCGATGTAGGAAAACGGTCGTTCTATTTTTACAATTTTTGACATTTATAAATTGTTGTTGTTTTTAAATTTATTCCTAATAGGAAAAGGCAAAGGACTTTACAGTCCATACAGCCTATTTGACTTTTATACAAACTCTTTACAACAAATACATTGTATTGTGTTTACTGTGTTCCAATATAAATTTCCAATTGCATTTATTTATGTACATTTTGAAACAAGGATATAACATTACTATTATTTTGAATAAATTTTTACGGTAATTAAATATATGGATAAATATATTTAACAAGATAAACAATTTATAATATAAATATATATAGCACGTTAAACTTTATATTGTAAAAAAATAGCTAACTTTTAACAAACAACAATGTTTTAACTTTATAAAATTATATATTATGCAAGAAATTTATTAAGAGGTATATATAACCTTTAATTTTTAAAAAATATAAAATCTATATTATTAATTTGTTTAATCATATATATAATATGTATTATTTAAGTATATAATAACTTATTAATATATTATATATTATGTTGTACGTAAATATTTTATACAAATGTTCATATAGATTGTTATATAATATTATACACTCATTTGCAAAAAAAACGGGCGGTTTCGATTTTCTTCCTGGCTGAAAAAAATAAAATACCAAAAAGGTTTTAATCATTTGAACATGTTACTGGCCAGTTATAAAAGTGCCATAATGTTTATAAGAGTACATTCCAAATTCAAATTTTTGACTGAGCCTGGTTTTCAAAGAAAATAACTTTTAACTACATTTTGTGGCGCGAATTCCCTATAGTTAATATCGACTCTAATTAACTTTTTGTCAATTTTTATTAAATTATCTGGTGTCCTTGACATTTAAAAGTATTGTTATTGCTGTTTAGCAATCTCGAAAATGGTAGATAAAGTGATAAAAGCGAGCAAAATTATTGCGCTGCTTGAAGAAGGTTGCAGTCAATGCTTCGTGGCTCAGAGGCTAAATGTGAGTCGGTCGACAGTTCAAAGGACCTGGCAGCGCTATCAAGAGACCGGTTCCGTCAAGAGAAGACCTGGTTCTGGCAGAAAGACATGTACCGAACCACGGGATGATCGTTTTCTAGTTAGTCAAGCGTTGAGAAATCGTAAATCTTCTTATGTGGACCTCAAGAACACCCTCGAAGAAGTAAGAAATGTGCAAATTAGTCTATGGACGGTCAGGATGAGGCTTCTCGTTTCTAATATACACAGTCATCGCCCGGCACGCGGCCCTAAATTACTCCGTGGACATCGAGTTGCCAGGCTTAGCTTCGCTCGAAATTGTGTGTCATGGGCTCATGAAGACTGGGATAGGGTATTGTTCTCCGATGAAGCCAGGATATCTCTGCATGGTGAAGACCGACGTCGGCGAGTGCTACGTAGACGAAGAGAACGCTTTGCAGAGGCATGTTTTGAAGAAATCACACCTTATGGAGGGGGCTCTGTTATGTTTTGGGCAGGAATAAATTCTATGGATCGTACGGAGTTAGTCTTCATCGAAAACGGTACACTGACTGGACACCGATACATAACGGGAGTTCTAATTCCTTATGCACAACCCGCTTTAACCGCTCTTGATGAAAACTCAATTTTTATGTACGACAACGCTCGCGCCCACCGGTCTGGCGGTGTGGATGCGTATATGCTAGAAGTCGGAATTCGTCGTTTGGACTGGCCAGCTAGAAGTCCGGACCTCAATCCCATAGAGCATGTCTGGGACGTTCTGAAGCGACGAGTGAGATCAGTGCAGCCGGCTCCGCAGACCATCAGAGAGCTAAAGAATGTGATTACCGCGGAGTGGGAACGTATTCCCCAAGAAACCATAAAAGATATACTCACTAGCATGCCCAGACGAATGCAAGCTGTGATTTCAGCAAGAGGGGGTCACACTTAATACTAAACTTTTATCTGCTTTTAATGTATTCAAGAAAAACAAAGAAATTAACGCGTTTCATTTTTATTTAGCGAGCAGGTACAATCATAGTGTTTTGAGCTTAAACATTATTTCTTAATAATTTAATTAAAATGTTATGATAAAACTGATGAAAACTATTCCTTCCTAATTAATTTATAAAATTCTGAGGATAACAATACCTAAAATTGTCAAACAAAATAATAGTAACTATAAAATAGTTCTTTGCTTAAGTGCCCGTTTTTTTTGCAAAAGAGTTTATTATTGAAATTCATTTAAATAAATATTTAAAGTGAGAGATTTTTTTTATTGTTTTGAAAAATCATCACGTGATTGTGATGTGATTTTAGTATTATTTTTTTATGTTAACTTTACTTTTGATCGTAAGTATTAGTCAATGTATATAAGATGATTGTCAACTTAGCAGACATTAATTAATTTTTAAGATATCGAATATATATATATATAAATATATAAATAACCTTTAAATTTAAATTACAATAAAACTGTGTGTACACATTACACACACAATTTATTTTATTATCCATTTTAATATATTATTTATAATTTATTTTAATATAATCTTTTTGCAATCTTTAATAAACAAGGAGACGGCAAGGGTGTGGGGTCCTCAAATCAAATGGAGGTTCTGCGTGTAGTTAGCACTCAGTGAGTGTATTCATATACTCAAACCCTAGAGCGCACTAATTAGCCATTGCCGAGAAAAAAATTCTTAAAGATTTTTAAAAAAAAAATATTTTTTGTACCTATTAAAGTCAAATAAATCATTATAAACCGTTTCTTTTGAACTTTTATACATTATTGAATCGCGAATTTAATAATTTTTAACTTTTTAACGATTAAAACTTATAAAAGACGGAGGAATGTAAATAGAATAAATACAAAAGCCACAGTTCTTTTTGTAAAAACACTGTGCTCCTGTAAAAAAACTGCATTTATTTGTTGTGCAAGTTGTCGACAAAATTTGTGTTTTTCTGGTTTTTACGATAAATATCATCCAGGTTTGTGTATTCCTAAAGATGAATTATTGAAAAGTTGCTAATGCTATAAACATTTTATCATAAATATTCATTGTATTTAATAATATATTATTATATAAAAAAATGTTTAAAAGAACTGTGGCTTTTGTATTTATTCTATTTACATTCCTCCGTCTTTTATAAGTTTTAATCGTTAAAAAGTTAAAAATTATTAAATTCAATAATGTATAAAAGTTCAAAGAAACGGTTTATAATGATTTATTAGACTTAATACAATTTCTTTTTTATTTTAACTTTAAGATTTTTTTTCTCGGCAATGGGTAAGTAGTGCGCTCTAGGGTTTGAGTATATGAATACACTCACTGAGTGCTAACTACACGCAGAACCTCCATTTGATTTGAGGACCCCACACCCTTGCCGTCTCTTTGTAAGTAATAAAAACGAAAACTATAATAATAAATGACGAGACGTTTTTTTTTTGTTCGCTCTAACTACAAAAACTACAAAACGGATAGACATGAATCTTATTTCATAAGATGCGGCGTGTTTCGGTGAAGGTTTTAGTATAATTATAATGTGTTGTTGATTACTCAACAGGAAAATATATATTTTTTTGGTTTTGAAAAATATTTTTTTTTGTTACAATGAAATATTATAATTCATATTTTTAATTCATTTTGACGTTTGGTAAATAAAGTACTTTCTATCAAAGGAGAGACAAGGAATTTATTGACTGATTTGTATTTGAGGGACATTATAACTATTCGCTACGTTACATCGATTATAGAGAATCTTTTTTAATTCTGAAAATTTATACTTTGATATAATTTGTTACAGTAAATAAATAATTGTTTAAAAAAAAAAAAACAACTAAAAAACACGCTTTAATGGAAAACCAAACTATTAATTAGAAAAGAGTTTTCAATACCTTATAATTAAGAATAGTGTGATTACCAAAAAGATTTATTTGATTGTAGAAAAACGTGGGATGCTTGATGTCAATTGTTATAATATTTTATTGATAGATATTCGTAAAAGTATAGTTTGTTAGTCGGTTAACCGAATTTATCGTATGGTGATCATTCTTGAACAATCGACATCTTTGTTTATTATTGGATCCGATACGGGGTCTAAACCATCCTGAATTTTGTAAATTGCATGCTTTACTGCTGAAGCCTCAAAATAAGAACAAGACAAGAACCTCCTTTATTGCACTTATTCAACTAGCTCTACTTAATAATCAATTTCGACAATAATACATAACTGTTCTACAATATAATAAACTTTAATAATATCGAAACAAACAAAAGCATGAATCACGAGTTAATTGATTTACTACAACAGTTTGTATTAACAAGTTAGGAAGGGATAGAGATGTACACAGCTTTACGCGCTTAATTTAATATCGGCATTGAATAGAAAACGTCTCGACGCGTACAATGGTCCATCGGCATTCCATTAACTAGTCGGGCAAACATTGCGGGACGCATCCTCACTGTAAAGGAGAATGTACACGCCGTATAAACAAGAACGAATTGTTTCAAGACGAGTTCAGACTTCAGATTTTATGTTATTGTTATAATCATTTAGGTTATAATATATATATTTTTTAATTTAGAGTTAAATATTTTTGGAAGATATTCTTTAATTTAATATAATTTGTTCTATATATTCTTCTTCTTCTTTCTCGGATGATCCGGTTTTAAACGGTTTCTTCTTACATTTGTAGCGTAGGGGCTGACCGATTTTCACAAACAGCTTTACACACTACGTTAATTTCATGTTAAAAAAATAACAGCTATAATTTCTATATAACTTTTTTTTAAAATTCACACCATGATATATCTGGCTTCATATCCAAACAACAAGTGCGCGAAGTCCTTTATAGAACACAAAACGATAGCCAGCGATATCTACGCTCGGGACATTCGTATTCGATTGTAACAACACTAACGACTGTTTATATTGGCGGGATCCTCGTGCGGCGACGACCGACCGGAGACCGGACCGACTTCGCGACACCACGCTAGACCGTCTAAATAATTTAATAGCTGGCAGCGTCGAGCGCTTCGCAAACAATTTGATATTACTCGGATAACGCGTTACGGGTACGTGTAGTGTAATATATTTACAAATAATATATGAATTCCTAAACATTTATAAAGAACTAAGATCTTCTCATTTCTTAACTATATATTTGGAAACCACTGAGCCTGTTTAATTAATTCTTCCATTATTCGAAAGCCATGTTTTCTAGAAGTTAAGTAGCCTAAAATAAAATATTCTATGGATCACAGTAGCGAAACTGAAGCTGTAAATCTCAACGAGGTCTTAACCACGACGGACGTATGCATATGATAAAATAACAGGCCGATGTCTATCTATTTAAAATATATTTAAGAAAAACTAATACTAGGAATACGTATATTTTCGAAATATTTTTGTTTTATTTGGCTCCAGAATTAGGCAAAACGTAGCACGAAATTATACACGGTTTTTATAGCTTTTTAATATCAGCTGTTCTTGACTAAAAATCGAAATATCTATCATTAATATTAACTATTACCAAAAGTAAAAACCTTATTAAAATTCCATAGATAAAGTCGCAAATATTGTACTTAACAAAAAAAAAAAAAATGACCATTAATTCATGATTTTCTAAACAATATACTTCCAATTGGTAATAAGAAAAATAATATAGTAAAAATATTTCTGTATTTAACACGATTTTGAGACTCGCAATATTACTCCCAGCTTTAAATTATTTAAACAGCAAATTTTTGAAACTTAATATTTAAGAGGAATAAAAATAATTAATTTCAAACTGAGCCGAAAAGTTTCGGCTATCTACGATAATTACAGAGGTCTTTTGTAAAGTTTTGCTATCCTAAATGAACACTGAACTGTCTATAATAAGAATGGGGCCTTCGTGAGGTTGTAGAGTTCTATAATCAAATTACGAAGTCTTAATTTAATTTTTTGTTAGAGATATACCTACATAATTTTTTTACGTTCCTTGCAATCTGCATAATGTTACAAGTTCCGTTAAGTAGGGAGATTATCTAAGAAGCTAATACCAGTAAAAAATATTTACGTTTCGTTAAAAAAAGGTAAGGTGCATGAAGTGAAAACTCACAATCAAAATAATTCATATAAACTTACTTTATATAAATAAAGTGTTACAATTTTGTCCGCGTGGTGATATATGTACCTACTTGCGTTATCACGCAGTGGTGCCCACCAAAATTAATACTGAGTGACCGCACAAAATATTTTTGTTTCACATAATTATACTACATAACCAACACAGTAGCCTGACACGAATTCGTTCGAATTATTTATGATAATTTATTAAAGAAATAAATTAAAATCCTTAGGTAATTAATTATACTCCGGTTCGATTTTAATTAATGTTATTTTTTAAGTTTTGGTGCCAATGTCCTTAATTCAAAATCAGTGAAGTTTGAAAACATTAAATTACTTAAAAATAATCTAGACAATTTATAATAATCTAAGATATTTGAAATATTTGATAATTGAAATATTTTTAATATTTTTTTTTTCATAGTTCGAATCCTTCTGATTGAATTTCATATTATTTATTAGGTTGCAAGTTAAATGAAATACATTGTAAATGTTCTGAAAAGAGTAAGTTTAATCAATTCAAGTTTCAGCAGAGATACGGCCCTACAAGATAGAAGTGATAGTGTGGGGTGGGGCAATAAATAAGGGTGGGGCGTCGCGTGTGCGCCGGCAGTTAGTCGTGTCGCGTGCGCGCGCGCTCATTCCTTATTCATGCTGATGCGGCACGCGAGTGGAACGCATTAATCATCCGTCTCTTTTACAGGTTTCAACTGAAGAATCAAATTCTTGACATTGTTGAAGGTTACACTTGGAATACTTTTCAGTGTACAAATTTAGTGGCTATGGCGACGTCGATGTAGATTCTTTATTTAATTTTTCACATTAAATACAATACTGCAACGTTATGTCAATAAAAATAATCTAAAAAAAATTTCTACTCGATGTTGTATCAAAAATAAAATATCATTCAAAATATCATTTTATGTATACTTCTAATCGGTTGGATAATCAATCATGCATAATGAAAAATGTTCTTATATACGTCATTGCCTTCTTGTGCGTATATTATAACTTTAAGGTTAGTTGGAACGTCAAAGGATTTCGCTTAATTCTCGATAGTCGTTATCGTTCGAGTTGCTCTTTTACTTCAAAGCCAGCGTTTCGGTTACAGTTTATTATTAATAAAATGTTGGTCCAGTTTATACGGTGTGGCGTGGCGAGTGCGGGCGCGGGTGCGGGTACAGGCGCGGACTCTGGTTGCTCGTAACGAGCCGGCCCACGCTCGTTATCGGCCGCCACGCCCGCGCCCGCCCGGTCAGCGCCGCGGAAAATTTGCCCGAAACTGACGCGCGTGAAAATTTAATGAACGGCCGGACGCTAGTTAACTAAAAGGTAAAGTGCACCCTCTTGACGTGTTCGGTAAATATTAATAGTGAGTGTGCTAGCGTGAGCCATTAAAAATGCACGAGTCCGCGGACACGGGGCTCCTACCTCGTTCATTAGCCTCTTTACGCGCGTTTCTCTCCAAATTAACTACGATCGCCGCCTCATACTCACGTATACTTACTAGTCAGCGTGCGACCCGCGAAGTCTATTGCTCACGCCTTATTGCTACACTTTTCCGCCAGTTGCACTTTGTGATTATCGAATTTGTCCAATAAAATGCTACGTTCAGTATCGAACTTCAGCCAGTTTTGTGCTCTACATGGTGCTGGAAACACTTCCTAAGCGGAACAAGTTTTGTATCGCCGTTTTCAAGTCTTACGACTATTAAGGATAATAGAAACTGTCTAGTTTTACAACTCCAGAAAATGTTGCGCTATTCGAATGATCTAAGTTATATCACACTGTGATTTAGTGCGACCGGAAATCTTGAGAATTTTGAACCTGCTCAAAAGTATACGACTGTGAATATACTCGGAGGGCGGAAGATATATTTTGATATTTGTATCGTGGCAATGACGATCGTTAATTATGTATCACAAGGTGCGTCGCAGTTTCAATTCGGCGCGGTTCAGTGTCGTGGACTCTCATGAACCAGGTCAAGGGTTCGTCAACTCTCAACTCTTGAGGGGCTGCCAAATTAATGAGGCACTCCTTTGTAATAAAGATATAACAAGAATTGCGCACGCGAACCCGCGCCTACCGACTTCGATGTTATTAAAGATGTCGCGAAGTCTCAACGCGAGTCGTTATCACTTCTTGTCTAAACAACTGAGACTATTCATTCCAAATAAATTTCTCAAATTAAGTTGACTGACGAAATTACAAAATTCAAATTTTACTTTATTATTTGTTCTTAATGACTTAAAATTTTAAATGACTTTTGTTTATTGTATAAAATAATTTTTTAATTTGAAATTTATCCGATTAAATCACATTACCAGCGACGTTGTCAATGGATATTAATGTAAAAGTGTCTGATTAACCTAGTACTGAAGTTCGTACGATACACGTGAGTCACTAGAGTCCTAGAGGGCTCGCTGGGCGGTAGATTACAGCGGCTTGCGGCCGGGGGTTTCTAAGTCGTAGCTAATTGGATGAGTCGGGGCGGGCCCAATTAGCACCGTTGTGATTCATTTTAATCGAGCGCTCTCGTCTACTCATGTCAGGTTTCGTTTAAAAGAATTTTCACTAATATTCGTGTAAGTATATTTTCATTTTTATAGGCTTCTATTTCTATAGGAATAGATTTTCATTTTGTACAAAAATTAGAGCTTAGAATAAAAAAATTAACAGATATGTTACAAGATTTGTACCTAACAATAGTTACATCTCTCAAGTATAATAATTTAAAATATTTTAATATTTTGAATTAATTTTTGAGAACACCAGTCAGATAAACTTACACAAAGTTTCTACAAATATTACAATATTTCATTCAACACCAGAACCAATTCGTTCGAATTTTAAGGGAATTATAATTAATTAATATTAATCATTAAGAAATAGTGTAAAAAAAATAAAAAGTCGTTTCTTTCTAAACATTATATTATAGGTATACATATTTGTTTCTGTGTATTATGTTTAATTGGATTGTCATTCTGTATAAATTAAGGTTAAATGTAATGATCCGTTAGCGCAGTTGGCAGTGCTTTCTGTTCAAGGGTTGTGGGTTCGATTCCCGCCCGAGTCTTGGTGTAATATGTATTTATTTCTATATGTATTATTTAGATGTATATGTATTTAAAAAAAAAATTATATCAGCAGATGTTACCTAAAACACAGGCATTAAGTTGCCTACCTTAGGAACAGACGACCGTGTGTGTGTTAAACATATTTATTTATTATTTATTTATTTATGTAATCTATAATATAAAAATAAGTCGGGTTTTCCTTCCTGACGCTATAATTCCAGAACGCACGAACCGATTTCCACAGTTTTGCATTCGTTGGAAAGGTCTTGGGCTCCGTGAGCTTTATAGCAAACTAAATTCAGGAAAATTTTCAACAGAAAAGCAGGAAAACAGGGAAAATCATAATAATATAATCTTATACTCTCATAATGAACTGAAGTGCATTGAATCAACTTCTAAACAACACATTGCTTGGCAAAGGCCTCTTCTCCATATAGAAGAAGGGTCATCATTGACTCTCATCAAATGATTTAAAAATTATAAATTTTGTAATATTATCTATAATATAAAAATAAGTCGGGTTTTCCTTCCTGACGCTATAATTCCAGAACGCACGAACCGATTTCCACGGTTTTGCATTCGTTGGAAAGGTCTCGGGCTCCGTGAGCTTTATAGCAAACTAAATTCAGGAAAATTTTCAACAGAAAAGCAGGAAAACAGGGAAAATCATTTTTCACATACAGCGCCATCTCTGATACATAGCATGTACTACAAACCAATATGGTTTTGCATAGCGGCAGTACGTGGTGTGAGTATCCCTCACGAAAATAAGTTGGTGGCGAAACGGAGTTCACCGGGTTTGCTAGTGATATTATAAAAAATGCAAAATTTAATTAACTAAGTCAGTTATATTTCCGGTGCAGCGGTCACGCTGTCACCTGTCAAGGTTCGCACTTTACGAGTATAACGTCCGGAAGATTGAATTCGACGTAGGCCTAGCATTTTCCATCAAGTGAAATGCGTTCGATCGAAGCACATCAAGTAGAAGTACGCGTCCATTAACGGTGCAAGTTTACAAAACAAGGACGGAGCGGGCGAGAACGAGACGACACGAGAAACCACTTCCGCGATGAGATGGCGCACTTCCTGTGATTGAGCGTCCGCGAACTATCCTTTTTCCCCGAAATTAGCTATCACTGAAAACATGTCCAAATGATTGAAATATGAAAATAAATAAATAAATAAATATTAAACAACAATCACACCACGTTAACCTAGACCCGTGCTAAGTTCGTAAGAACTTGTGTTACAGGTACTAGGAAAGGAAATAAATTTAAGAAATTTATATAAATACATATATACATAAATAGAAAAGAAATATACTTAATGAAATTAAATAAATTAAATACCCAATGAAAGAATAAATACTTAATGTTTTATTATGTGCGTTAATATTATTATTTATGAATTTTAATTGTGAGTACGGAATTAGGAACAAATTCGCACATGGTTCATATTAATGTTATAAAACATATAATTAAATTGCTAAATTATATTATTGGTTAAAAGATTCGTAAATTATGAAAACAAATAAACGTAATTTATTTGTCCAAAGTTGTGACATAATAAATTGATTGAACCTTTCAGAAGTTAGTTATTTTTTCCTATTATCATAAATTTGTATACTACATCATTTTTATTTTTTTTTAAAAATTAAATATTTATAATATTTATACTTATGTATCAGTCGTGGTCCCGCTCAATACCTATACATAGTAATTTATATTTGTACCGATATTTTTTTATTAATTAATTATTCTAGGAAAGGAAATAAATTTAAGAAATTTATATAAATACATATATACATAAATAGAAAAGAAATATACTTAATGAAATTAAATAAATTAAATACCCAATGAAAGAATAAATACTTAATGTTTTATTATGTGCGTTAATATTATTATTTATGAATTTTAATTGTGAGTACGGAATTAGGAACAAATTCGCACATGGTTCATATTAATGTTATAAAACATATAATTAAATTGCTAAATTATATTATTGGTTAAAAGATTCGTAAATTATGAAAACAAATAAACGTAATTTATTTGTCCAAAGTTGTGACATAATAAATTGATTGAACCTTTCAGAAGTTAGTTATTTTTTCCTATTATCATAAATTTGTATACTACATCATTTTTATTCGAACTAGATAAAAACAATCTGAACGAAAACATCAATCAGTAAACAATAATAAATTGCCAGCGTAAGCAATGAATATTGTAGCACAATGTGTAATTTCCGCTGCATTCTATTCCGTCTCTCTCGCTCAGCTAAGTAATGACTTAGATCCATTTCCAGATAAATAGCAAATTGAATGTGTGCCCTGTAGTGTGTACGACCACCCTGTCCGTACAGGGAACACGGGCACATCATAATATGTTCAGTTCTAACGCAAGCGATAGTGGCACTCGCGCTGTGTGAGAGAATTTATTATGTTTAATTGAGACGTTTTAGTGATTAGTGGTATAACACAGCGCCGAGCAATTACTGGTATGTCTATGTAGCGATAAAACTCCACCTCCAACAAAATAATTGATATTTGGTGTTTCCTTTTGGACTTAATTAGCTTTCATTTTGTTTTTCACGGCAGTATCGTTTTACGAAGCGAGTATTAAACTGGAAAAACAGGTAATTTCGGGTGCAACAAGCATCGTTAAAACTATGTTTTAAAAGTAATTCCCCGACGGTAATAGCTAGCTGCGCCGATAACCAGTGAGCATTTACAATGTTTTTGGCTGGTCGTATTTTTTGGCTTGTTTTACGGTCGGGGAATATGAAAAGTTTTGAGAGGCTCTCGACGAGAGGCGTAAAGGAGGTTTACGATGCGTCTTCAAGTTGAATGCGCCACATGTTCGCGTGTTTCGCTGAATTTCAACGTGGTATAACCGCGTTATACGTGCTATGACCTGACCATGAAAATTTTAAACGCCGCAATTCATACTAAAAGGTTGTCTGCGGTTCGGGATAAAATCGCGCAATGTTAGAGCTGTTTTATTTATACATATATACCTATATAAAATAAGTTAACCGAATCGTTTTAGACAATCGAATCGGAGCAGCTGCAATTTTTTCTCATCCACGGATAACAATGCGTCGCTTCTTATATATTCTCGATTAAATTTTGGATACGAGCGCCAATGAACACAAATTCCTAGAGTCGGTCCAATAAAGGACGCCGTGCAGCCGCGTTAGGAGGCCATAAACGAACGTATTATCCATGTAAGGCGGAATAGCCGTTGCACAATTAATTGTTTCATTTTGGGAAACAATTCCCGCTCCTCATTCAATTAAGAGCGGCGAGTGCGGGTTGTGGGGGCGGGCGGGGAGCCCTCCCGCCGCTCATGAGACGGACGTATTAATAGCGCCTGCAATATTGATATACTTGTATCGTATCCTATGTACCGCCTCGAATACGATATTGTTTGTTAGCGAATTCGATTTGTGTCGATCATAAATCTTGCGCCTTATGTTGAATTTGGAGTAGATTGAATTCCACTTAGTCTTGGTCTCGGAGTATAGAAACGTATTGTACGAACAGCCGGCTTCGAGCGTTATAAAAAGGGGTATTCCGTTCCGTTATTAGATGAATCTACACGATATACAAGAGTCCGTGTGAGTGTAAATGCTTAGGTGCTTGCAGCGGGACTCAATTAGCAAAAACACACAGAATTAAGAGAGACAAACACGTCGGTCGGGACACATGAGATACCCTCCTCAATCCGAATTTTATATCAGTCATTCGTTATTCATTGTATTTGTCGAGAAAATTACTGTGGACATTTTAATATAACTTCGCGAGTCTTTGAAACGGGCTACAAATTGGAGTTGCCTAAAGAAGTTTGCAAAAGTCACGCTTTAACCTTAGCGATTATTAGTAGCTGCGTGTCAAGCGTTTAACAAATTTAATATTGTGCTCTACTTTGCTAATCATTAGAAGCGTTGCGTTCTATATCTCATTTGATTACGTTACATTATTATGTAATATATACATATATCATTATATGATTAATTTTATGTACTTAGAAAAACACTAGCGTCTGCCCGCAGTTTCATTGAAGACCACCATTAGGCCGAGGAAGGATAAGGATATAAAATATAAATCATTATACCAAAACTCAAAATTAGAATAAAAATTATTATACATTAATTCGCTTAAATGTATCAAATTTGAATTAATTCTTTTTAGCCGGTCTTGTGTAACAAACGCACAAACAAACTTTTATATATTTTTTTTTCTTTCTTTTTTATATACTTTTTTTTACTTTTATTGATATAAAATTAGACTAATAAAGGAAAAATTATAAAGTAGTAAGGTAACTTAGTAATGGTTAATGGTTAACGAGTAATCAAAAAAGTATCTGATTTCTTTGCTTTTAAAACTGCTTTATTTTCTAAAGATTTGAGAGCAATCTGTTAGATTGGTTCATTAAGGCCTCCATTAGTGAAGTAATGAGTCGCGATGCATACAAACCAGAGTGCAGAGCAAACGAGCGGTTACGGCGCGGTGTTGTTCTTACTTTCAAGTTATTTCTTTGAATTAAAAAAGAAAATTTATCAAGATATTTATATAAGCCACTAAATAAATGTATTTAACGAAATACATTTAGATATTTATAGATTTAAAACTGATTATTTCATATAAAACATGTTTAGAAATAATTATTTATATCTGTCATAAAATACCTAATAAGAATAAAGAATTTATAAGGCTTAGTATCTAATGGCAAAAAAGAAATTAATATGATATTTTTATTACCTTTTTAATGCAAGAAATATTTTTTTTTAATGTTTGTTGGATAGGCAAACTGGCAAACGTTCCACCTGATGGTAAGTGGTTGACGTCGCCCATGAACATAAACTAGTTTACCTGGAACTAGCCCAGGCAACTCATCTATGTGTTGCCTATCCAGAGACATAAGGTGTTAAAGTCTCGGTGCCAGTAATTACACGGCCTGTCTTGTCCTTCTCTCCGAAACACAGCAAAGCTGTTTCACGGGAGAAATAAGCAAGATGGTGGTACCCATGCAGCTGGGAGCGCGGCACAGAGCATCCCTCCCACCGGTATTATCTAAAATTAAATTATATATTATTTATTTCGCTATAAGAGGCTATAATTTTTTATTTGCATATACTAATATGATATTGATGAAATAAAAATTAGTTAAATCATGTATCGAATTGTAAAATGACTAAAAACAATTTTATTTTTATCAATTTTAATTTTATCATAATGTAAAACCACTCGGAAAAGTTGTTTGTGCTTATAATTGAGGTAACACTCGACTTATATTTAGTTATGTTCTCTTTATTGTGTATTAGTTAGTATCTACTTCGTAGGCACATTATTTAAAATAAATAGATGAACAATTTTTCATTTCAAAATCATTCAAAAGTTAGCGCGTGTATATGCTTGAACAAAAACATTACAATTTTATTTTAGGTTATGAATATTTCATATAGAGAGCTTTCAAAGTATTGATAAAAATAATTTGATTTGAGTTACTTTATCTATGTGAAAGAACGAGAAAATAGCTCGTCTGCGTCTGATACGACGCTTAAGACGAAAATTAGCTGCAGCTTGGAGGATTTCGAGTATGAATGCAGGTCGGGCGATGTCCATTAGCATAATTGGAGCTGCGGTGCAGGCACCTACGGGACCTTTGTCACGGTACACCATTTGACAAGAAAGAAAAGGAATACCTTAGTTGGATCAGTTTACTAATTGGATGCTCCACTTTCGAAGTGTGTTGTTCGTCTCGCGTTGATCTATTTACCTTCATTAACGTCGAATGTTTCAATTAAGTTAATTATACTAAATTATAGTAGTCGTGTAAAATTTAATAAATACAAAACTTTGTAAAACTTTGTATTATTTGTTTGTAACAATGTATTTATAACATATATTTAATATTTAAAAAAAGGTAGAAATTTGAATAATAAGCATAGAAAAGTAAATTAACTCTGTTAATCTAGGAGAAACGTTAAAAAGCATATCCATCGTTGGTTTACATAAGCGAGGGTTGCTAATTAAACGGTAAACTTTGATGAGTCTTTACGCTAATTAATACAAGAGTGAGAGGACGGACGTCTACTTGCAATGCGTACATCCTACAGGTGTACACGAGTCATTTAACAACAAAGAAGACATACTTAATATTATAAACTCATCCTGATTTCAAGTAATAATTACTAGAAATAGTATTTATTTGAATACTTTATATAATATTTTTTGATACGAACATATCTGCGTTGTAACTATTCATATTTTTTCAACTTGAATCGATTTATGCGAAACGTAAAAATATATGGAACGAAATCAGACTATAAGTGAAATGGTTGGGAGGAACTTTTTCGAGTAATATCAATACGAACACGGCAATCCTTTTAGTGAATACTCAAAACTGACGGAGAAAGTCAATCGTGGACGCGGTCGCACCTGGGCCGCAACTTGCATAGTGAAGTTCTACTTCTTTACGTAGGTCCTACTCATTTACTTAACAGGTTCTTATTTATTACATAGTTAAAAAGTTATAGATAAGAACTTTGTTTTTAAAGAAATATTATTTAATATATCTGAAAAACAATTTTTAACTTCATATGTATTTTCGAATTAAAATATAACAGCCTTTTACTCAGAGCTATCGCCATTTGAGCTTTGCTCATTAGAGGGTTAAGAGCAATACATTAGGTTAAGTAGTACTTACAGATTAGTGCGCCCAACGAGCCGCGGAGACGGTAAAAATATATCAGCTGTGCAGGTAACAGCGTTTGAAATGTATAAATATATGAAGTATAACGAGAAATAGCTACAAAGAAATACATTCATCCTAAAATGTTAAACATTATTTTAAAAACTTTATTTTAAAAAAATCTATTAATATTTTTGTTATCCTAAAAATGTTATTTTTTTTTTTAAATATTATAGAAACATCAAGACAATTTATTTAATTTAATACAACAGTTTTACGTATAAAAAAAAAGAAAATCAAATTGAATCGAGTTCCTTACCAATATACACAAACTAGATTCCGCAACGCGGTCTCACCTGGCCCGCAGGCTATATTTAACGTATTGTCGTATCGCCGCGAGACCCGATCGAACCTTCACTAGTTAATTGAAAACCGTCATACTGCTCGGGTACATGGTAACCCTTTTGATCGGATTCGAGTAGGTGTACCTTACACATGTCATCGTGGAGTAATAATATATAGTCCGGTTATGTGGAAGAAACGTGGGAGGAGTAGGTAATGTGATCTTTGTGAATTAAAATTAATTATTTAAGTCTTTGACACTCTAATATTGTTAACTGTTTTTTGATCAAATTAAAAAAAAAATAGATACAGATTGTCAAAATCATATCTTTATCTCTTAGTGAAACCCGTATCTACATAACTGTATTCAAATAACTGAGCCACAGGACGCTCTAATAATATTTTCATTTATAAAATCTAGACATTTATTTCTAGTGAACAGCTTTAATTTTAATGTAAGTATTATTCGTATTGCAGCAATAATATAAAACGAAATTCCTCAAAACTAAGTAAAATTAATTCAAATCACTGTTAGTGTGTAATAAAGGCCTACGCCGGCGCCGCGAGATCTACAGGGAGTCCAAAGAATACGCCAAAATGTCCCAAGTTTCTTCAGGCAATCAGGGCTTAATATCGTAGTGAAGTTTCAAGTTGGAAAATTATAGGGAGGGGGTGGGGAGTCCGCCGCGTGTCATCTCGTAACATCAAAAATGCATTTAAATCCAGCGCAATAAAAAACAGCGGCGGGAAGTTTCACTACGGCCAAGGGATTGAAGACGCTTGCTTCTGTGCTACCACACTTTGAAATATAAAATATGTAACCATTTATTCTCTTCTTTACAATCTGCGACCTATTTTTTTTTCTACTTAAAATTTATGCGATTAAAATTTTCGTTACGTATGTTACTTACTGTATTTATTAATTTTTAGCCCTTATGTGTAACTGAAGAGATAATTTATAATAAATTAAAATATGTAAAAAAGGATATTCATTGTAATGGAATAGTTTATAATGGTAGTAGGTACTGTGCGTTTCTGGTGGAAAATAATAGTATCTACATTAAATATACTATGGAAATTGCCTTTGTTTTTACGCTACCAATAAAAAAGAACAAAAAAATGTTTTGAAATAAAATACAGGCACAGCAGAAAAATGCTATCACTATTTTTGTATCGAATAAAATGCAAATGAACTCATACCAAAAAAGCGTTATTTCCTCTCTGAAACGTCTTTATTGAGGGTGAATTTAGGAGGCCAGAACGTAGTAATGTTGACCTGTTAACATCGGCCCGGCTCGGTAACACGAAGTGATGTAATAATTAGTTCGAATGATGGCGGTGCTGATAGCATTAACAGCCAGAAAGTTTTAGAATAATATTTGTATCCTGTCGAATAATTATTATCGCAAGTAACACACCTTTATATATTATTTTTATAAAAAGAAACTTTAGTTAAAATTAAAACAGTAATGTCAGTGACGGTATCAATCGTCATCAAAGTTTTATACAAATATGTCGGCATTGCTGAAATATAATATTTTGTTTTATAATAATGCATTGTCTTTGACTTAATAAACAAATATATATGTACATGTATCTTTAAAAAGAGATAAAATTGAATTATGACGGTGTATTAACATTCATAACAATTACGAAATGGTCATAAATTAAATCGTACGCGTGTAATGCAACAATTTAAGAGAAAATTAAAATAGGCGCCGCAAACCGCGGACGTCAATTCGCTATAGTTTGTCCAATTTATCAGTGCTGAGAGTCGTTCGGAAATAATCGTAATCGAACCGAGCACTGCGCCGAACAATATGGGCCGATGTCGGCCTCTCTAATTGGCCCTTACCTGGAGCGCACTCGAGAATGATAAAGCCCCCATTAGCCGCCCTATTATTTACCTACTCGTCATTAGCGTAGACTTCATTAGGATAACGAGATAACGGAGCCAGTTCGAGTAGGGAGCCCATAGTATTTTTGGTGTTTTTGAACGAAATCAAGGAATTTTTGAAGAGTACCTATTGAGCGCCCGAAGAAAAAGAACGAGCTAATTATTTACGAGCAGGTAAGAGGACGAAGAGTCTTCAGTTGTACTTAAGTAAAGAAAATGAAAAACAATCGGAAGAAAACAGAGTGCTAACAGAATAACCGCGGGTTCGCTCCATCCGCGTACGTAATATTCAACGCGTGTCATTAAGATCGCTATCGCTTATAATAGGAAAAATATCGATGTTGCATTGAGCCCTCCGTGCTGTTCGACAAAAAACACACCGAATTTATTGTTAATTATAAAACTCCGGCGTCGAATATTAACCCGGAGATGCGATGCCGAGATAGCAGCGAGCCTATTTATTTATTATTTAGATATCCATTGGTGCGGTCACGACTCCATATTGTTTCGCTGTAATGGCATTAATGACCTCGGTTTAAAGTTGAAGTGTTAATTTGATTTAAAATTATGCCCTTGATTACGATCTTCACGTGGAAGTTTTACCCTAAGCTTTAATTATAGCGGTGATCCCTGATGGAGCTGGCGTGATATGGCTCTTTCACGTTTAATAATATTATATTATACCTTTTATTAAGTACTCGATGATTAAATGTACGCCGGCCGCCAGGTAAGAATAAATACGAATGGCGTGATATGACTTACTTTTATTTTTTGTAAATATTTGATTGGTTATTAATGTAATTCATGCCACGAATGTAAAATTGTTCCCAATTTTTTTTCTCATAACTCGGTATTTTTTCGTTCGAACGACAAAAAACATATACCGCACCTTTAAAGTAAAACCGTTACTAAACGAAATTATGAAATTTTAAAGGAGAGCCAATATTTGAAAAAAGTCAATGTTTTTTCTCAATAAAGTCTGAGATCAGAATTCTATAAGACATTCAACGAGATTCTATGATATGTCTGTTTTCACATTATGACATGTGATTTAAAATTTTTTAAATTTTTATTTAGAGCATTATTTATTTTGATTTATATTATTATAGTAACACTTTACCATTAATTTTATTTGTTCATTATGGTATATTACTATGAAATTACAGTGTAACTAATGTTACTAAATAAAAAACTATTAAAATTTCATAATGCAATAATATTTTTATACATTAAAATTAAAAATCATAATCAACCAGCGGTGTTATAATATTACTAAATAAATAAAAAAATATATATTCAAAATTAATCATGTTTTATTACAAAATAGAGATCTATACAATCATTTGGTATAGTTATTTATCAATCAGTCTTGAGAAATTTGAACCTTTAAATCACGCCATTTACGTATCTTACTATCTTAATTATTAATTAAAACATTTATAAATATCTAGTTTGACTGAAAACAATATAAAAAATTAATAGTAATTGTTACTGTTTTAGGCAATGGGATTATTCTTGGGATTTGGTATGTTAGTATTTAACCATATATTATACTATATGGTTTTTTTATTCCTTTTATGATATCTGAGTTTACTTTTGCAGCCGTGTTTATCCAAATAACAACATTGTTGTTTTAAACTACCGTCATCACTTTTCTACGATCATGTTCTTGCTGGTATAGACACAATATTGTATTTAGTGAGCCGATCATAATTCGGTTTAGTAACGCTTTAATTTATCGTTAAATGGCGTAAAGTACGACATTTTACAAAAAAGACAAGATTATCTTGCAGTTTACGTGTATTTAAAATAGATAGCAGTGATAACTCAATTCATGAAAATTTTCGTTTAGTAACGGTTTTACTTTAAAGGTGCGATACTGTTTTTAAAAACAATTCCAGAAAAAATTGATGCTTTTTTATAATACCACCTATTCTTATTGTTAAGGATTTAAGAAAAAGTATTAATAAAGATAGGTACTCGATACTTTGCTTGCTCGGATTTCGTAATGTTTGTTCGATTACTATAAAAAATATTTGTGTTCTGTTTATTATCAATCAAGTCGTGTACCGATTTTCGTAGTGTGTGAACAAGTTCTTAAGAATAAGTGAACAAAGTGATATAAGTTCTTAGAAGTTTATGTTTAAATAGAAATCAACGACTATATTAAATTATAATGGCAAATTTGTAGTAATTTTTTACGCGTCTCTATTTGTCACTTTACCTAAAATTTAATCGTTAAAATTATTTAACATGAAATATATACTCACATATATCTATCTACTGGGCGGTCCTGGCTAAGTTAATCGACACTAGACGGTCGTGAGTTCAAATCTGTACGTGCACCGCTAAGTTATTTAAAATTTTAAGCCTTCATGTTTCTATTTGAACGAATAGTTTTTTTATGTTCATTTTCATGAAAAAACTCTATTCACGTGAATCCGATTTCAACAAACTATATAACAATTTTCATTTATATGTGAAGAGACCTCCAGCAGTGGAACGGCTGTTACAGTACATCGACAACCGTTCTGGCATGGCGTAGTGGTGCGAGTAGTCGCCACAAAGCCGCGTGCGGCGGTCGCGGTATTTGTACAAATATTTATTTCCGGTCTGGGTGTATGTCCTTGTGGGACTCCCCACCGTGCCTCGGAGAGCACATAAAGCCATCGGTCCCGGTTGTTATCATAGACAGCTAATAACGATCGTTAGGTAGTCGTGGTGGAAATTATCCACCAACCCGAAGTGGAGCAGCGTGGTGGATTAAGCTCCAACCCTTATTCTATAATGGGGAAGAGGCTTTCGCTCAGCAGTGGGTTGTTTACAGGCTGATACAGTACAGTACTTAGGACTCAGTATTTATTTATTTTAATGGAAACAAACAGTATATAATATTTTTTTATAAAATAGCACATATTTCGAAAATCATCACCAAAACAGTTTCCAAAGATTGTTAAAAACATAATAAGTACATAGCGTAGATGCGTCTTACGAAACCAAGCAAACTATGATGAATTCCTGAGAATACAGAGTATGAAAATCATTCTATTTACTGATTACAATAAAAATAATAACAATTGTATCGATCAAAATAACTTTAGATTATTAACTAAAATTTAAATTTAAATTAAAAATGATTATAAAATTTCTACAACTTACAAGTCGTAGCGTGATGCTACCCAACAAACAGGCTTTCTAACACAAAAATCTATTGTAATTGGATTAGTAAGTTATAATATTGACAAACTAAACAAAAAATAAAAACGAGCCAAGTGCGAGTCGGACTCGTGCACGAATGGTTCCGTACCATTATCTATAAAAACGGCAAAAAAACCAAGTTTGTTGTTTGGGAGACCCCTTAAAAATTTTTAATTCTGTTTTTTAGTATTTTTTGTTATAGCGGCAACTAAAATACATCATCTGTGAAAATTTCAACTGTCTAACTATAACAGCTCATGAGATACAGCCTGATGACAGACAGACGGACGGACAGCGGAGTCTTAGTAACAGGGTCCCGTTTTACCCTTTGGGTACCGAACCCTAAAAACAGTTTAATAATTACAAGAGTAAATATATGAGATAAAATATTTTGTACAACTTATACACATAAATAATTAATATTCTCTGAATATTAAGTCTTAAAGGTTTTACGTAGTAAGAACAGGATGGATAAAGCTATCAAGGGAGACTGAAATACGACCGTCGTTCGTTGTAAACGTCACATTAATTAGCATCCCGCTAATGAAGAGTTATGGCGGGTAATGAGATGAATTTATTTATTAGTCCGACAATTATATCGAAGTTTGATTTTGATTGCAACGATGTAATATGTGACTTGTTTGACTTATTTGCTGGGATGTTCTTGTTATAATATTTCTTTTAACCCAATTGCAACGAAGTCCTAAAATATAGTTTTGTTTTTAACCTGAATGCATATTACGTATGTATGTACATGAATATTCGCATTATAATGCTCTCTCGTAACTCCTTAACGATTTAACCAATTTCGACGAATAATAGATATATTCGTATCATAAAATTCATCTTGGTAGCTTGAGTGTTACTTGGTACATTTAAAATCTGTATCATAAATTTATAATTCATATATTTGGGATTCAAATATATTATTTTCCCAAGCATTATGCATATCTTATAATAATATCTTACCATAAGTTAAATTTAAGTCATTCAATTTATATTTATGCTTATGATTATAATTAATAAAAATTTTAATTAATTATTATTATTACATATATCGATGAAATTCAATCTTGGAATGTAGCTGCGTCTGCGTCATACTCGCAGCTTTCAATGATTTTGAATATAATTGCAATTAATTGCAATCGAAGGCATATCAACCGGTTTTATTGGGTCGTCAGAACGAACTTTCACTTTTAAACATGTTATAACTTCCTGCAATGAGTCATTGAATTATTTTTATAATTATTTCATATAATCAATCGTTGAAAGCTAAGTTTGCAGAATTTTCTAACATCTAAAAATATTTGGATGATGTCAGTTATGCTTTATATCTGCTCTTTATTAAACAGCTTAATATATTCATAATATTTACAGAACCCACTGTTTCTTTGTAGCATTTAAATTTTGTTTTTATCATTTTAACCGACTGCTGCATTAAAATAAAAAATTTACGAATTATTATTTTTAAATTATATTATATTTAATGCATACCATTCATACTATTAAATGCGAAAAAACTTGTCACGCTTCTACGGCCAAACGGCTGAACCGATAGTGATGAAATTTTATATAGGTGATTTGAAGTCTGAATAAGGTCATAATTTTAAAGCCTTTTAATTCCTCTCAGACAAATGCACGTAATATAATAACAGTAAAGTTAAAAAACATAATTTACGCAGAGTAAGATACCGTATATGATGTAGAAACCGAGTTGCCAGTGCCAAACTCTAGTCTCTCGCTACAAGGATTTCAACTTATCAATTACACCGTTCGCTACTTACCGCGCGGAAAGGGCAAATTGATTTAATGTAACCGGAGTGCTTTGACGAATATTATTAACGTCTTTTTACGCCCTCTTTAGAGGTAATGTGCTTTGTTCTTTCTCGGCTTTGAACAACGATTCACACTTATCCCGATCTTAAAGGGTTCGCGAACAACTATATTTCTAATATTTACAACTTGTTTGAAAAGATTTTATCAAAATATGACGCAAATGTTTATTTATCTGTGTTATAATATGTTTCTTACTTTATGAAACGTAAACATATTTTTAAAAATATTTGTATTTCTCGGTTAACAGAAAACATGTAATTGTAATTTGTCGACAGTAAATTACTGCAAAAAAAATATTATAATATTGAATATAAAGGTGACCACTGCTACAATATCTTGAGACTTATTTTTATATATCACTAGATTACCCGACAGACGTCCTATTCAAGTTAAATACTTTAAAAAGAATGTATAATTTTTCTCGTTTTTTCTAGAAACTCCAACAATATCCTCATTCGAACTATTATGGAAATTAAAAAAATAATAATTACCGAAATCGATACAGCTGTTCCCAAGAGATGTCTTCTGAAACGAAGACTATTTCATTTTTATTTACGTAGATTAAAATCTTGAAAGGAATGAACAAGACTAAATTCTAAATACATTTAAGCAATTATGTGTTTTTATTTACAATAGTAAAAAAATAATAATTAATGGTATCATTATTACGAGTTCCTGTGTAATTTATTTAGGTTTTATAATTACATTATCTATTTCTATAGATTTTAAATTATATTGTTCTATACAATTTAGTTGCTATTGAATTTCGCCTGCTTTTAAATTTTAAAGTTAATCAATGAATATTTAAATAATTATTAATTTTAAAATCGTCAACCAGTCCTAAGTAAAAACTCTTATTTATTGCAATTTATCATACCAGGGTTATTTGTAATAAGTAATCATAATAATAAAATTATCTTAACATTTTTCCGATTCCCCTTAAGGCTATCTAAAAAAATATTTTTGGTTACTTTTATAAGTAACGCATGAAAGTGTATTAATTACCGTTTCGTGGTACCATCTATAATTCTTATTTTAATGCTTCTATAGGGATCATATACGGCCTTTATTTTATGGACCTTATATTTCACTGTAACGTGGTCGTTAAGCAGGTTTATGTTTGATGTTTTTTTTTGTATATTTTTAACCGATAGTAAAAAATGAAAATCGAATTTAAAGTACCTACTAAAGACTTTACCAGTATTATTTTCTGGTAAGTACTAACCATTAATAAGTTATTTAAAAATCGCTAATCTTCGATTATCCTTTTGGATTGATATGTATTCAAGAAAAATATTAAGTTTCTTAAAGTAATTCTCAAGAAAGCTTCAACAACTTATTTTTTAATTATGCAAATTAAAGTGAAGAATCAAATAGTTTATGTATAATAATGCCTGTCAAGTATGAAAATTCAACGCAGATAAAAACTACGTGGGATGACTAGTGAATTTATTATTACATAGAGAGGAATAAGGTGAACATTTTTATTTGTATTTATTGATAGCAACACTGTCAAAATCACACTTTATAAATATTTAATCTGTGGTTTCAGTTTGAAAGGGATCGTAAAGGAGTGCACCGGAACAGATCGCACGACAATATCCTAATTCACTCGCGCGAATGTAATCCATTAGTGTTCCCGGCCCTCCTCGGGGCGCCCCCTAGCCTCCGCCATTCATAATATACCTCCATATCATTTGTATTGGCACATGTTTCATATGACTAATGGACGAGGGCACATTACAGAGACATCTGCTCATTGCAATCAGCGTGCTTATAAAAATCTTTATGTGATTGACGGCAATGTCACGAAATGATTGCTGAGCGATGTTTTTTTATTATCTGCAGGTAACTTTCAATTCTAATATTTTAAATGTCATTTCAAACTATGTCACACTCATTTAACTGCTTCCTTCCAACGTTATCCTTAGTCCTTACATATGTGCGTTATAGAATAAATTTTAATTCTTCTATTATTATAGAGCCTATATATGTAGAGATGATCATATAGATGATAGAGATGCTGCTTGTATAAGACTTACTACACCAAGTAAAAGTAAGAGAACCGGAAGCCAGCATGTACTAAGCCTTAAGACCTTTCTTTATCTCTTACAATTATTGCTTTAGCCAGCAATTAAACAGCTATTGTTTTTTTAAATAAGAGAAAAGGTAGCGTATTTACGGGGTGCAAGTCCAGTACCTATAGACTTAATATTCTTTAGTTATTGATTGATATACTTCATCAAAGCAAGTAACAAAAAACATCATAATGATTTTAAAATGAATGTGAACAAGCTAATTGACTATAACGTCATCACAGCCGCAGGAAGCTGCATAGAGGCTGCTTAAGGGCTTATCAATTACTGAATTACACGACGCTGCTCATAAGTGAATATTACAGTGACAAAAAAAATGTGTCGTCTCATTGCTTTGAATCAAGTTTGGAAGATAAAAACATCGTACCTCTTTTCAATGTAACTCTAGGCAAATGTTATTTAGCTATAGGTCTTATAAATGTCATAGGCAAGAATATTAGTGAACCTTCAAAACTAGCAACACACGATCAATAAAGTAGTATTTTACGTTACGTTAATATAAAAAATATATACAAATTATACATAATACGAAAGATTATAATCTTGAAAAAGCTTCTAACACATATCGGTATACACCATCTACTCCAATACAAACATATTTAGGAAATTAAAAAAAAATACAATACAATACGAAATGAAAACATGGATTTTTACTTAACATTTTATTCTGCTTGCCCTCTGAGCTTTAATACATTTACCTATCTGCATAGACACAGTTATAGCGTTTTCAGAAAAATTAAAGAAAGTAATCAGCGGAATTACGTTGGCTACTAAAATATGTATTCGTCATAAAAGTATGCGTCGACTTCTGTGGATGATAAATATTCATTATAGAGGATCGTCGGGCGTTTTAGCGGGATTAAATGCTATTAACTCGCGTCGCGATGCTCTCTCGAATCAATTGAAATTGAGTATCCGAATTGTCGGTAGACGTTCACTATTCGATTAATTGTTTATTTAATCAGTATAATGATGTACTTTTTTATTTATTGTATGGAATTGATTGTATGGTGTATAGTTATTATTGCTCTGGGCTATTTGTCTTTATTTCAATTAATAATAGAATATCAGGTGTATCGATGGATAGACAATTATTTGAACGTTGCTAAGCATTTATAACGGGATGTCCAATTATTACTTGCTTCATTATATCGAGCACAAGACGTTGAATATAGTTTCTGTAGACATCCGATATTATTTATCAAGATAGTTAATTAATAGTTTATTTACTCATACAATAATTAACTATATCAATAAATAATAAAATTGTAACAGAAAGCCATGTGGTAAATATTTTTAAAGATAAATTGATTTGTGATATAATTTAAAATGTTTAAAAAAAATACTACTGATTTTCGATGCAAACATCCGATAACTTGTTAAAAGATTATTATTAGAACTTGTTAGAGATATATTATCAACGGTTTTTTTAAAAGTTAAACTTCTTTAGAATCGTTGTGATTTGAAACGGGATGCGAAGAAAAAAACGACAGGTAAGAGACACAAATACAAAAATGTGTAGGAGAGAATGAGAAAGTATGATGTCGCGTATCCTAGCAACGCGTAAACAACGCGTAAATAAGTAATAGAATGTTTAACTATTAATATTAATAAATTTTAAATTGAGTTTGCCAAAGATGTTTCACTTCTGACATGTGTACTCCGTACACACGGCATTTTATTTTTTTTCGGCCACATTTAATTAAAGCAAACCTAACTGCCAACGAACATACTCGCGGGCACGAGCTTGTTAAGTAATAAAGATAGATGACTATGTTTTATTTAGTAATTAGGTACTGTATGAAATACTTTTTTAATTAAAAACTGACTCAATGTTGACGTTGGTCGTTTGTTATTCTGGGTACTTTAACTTTTGTAATTAATGACTGTTTTTATTGTTATTAAAATTTAAAAAAAAAATGTAAGTTGGTTTTAGCTACAAGAATACTTAGCATAGTTACTAGTACTATAACATGAGTAGTAAAATTTTATTTCCTATCTAGAAAATAGAGGTTCGTGATTATATTAAAATCATGTCACAATGGTAAATCAGTGCCCGATTAATAGCTACATAATGGTTGTGTTTGACAGAATTGAATACTACAAATACAATAATGTTATGTCGATAGATAACACTGAAACAAAAAATATATGACAAAAAGCTCAACACACACGTTACTATTTTTATCAAAAAAAATTTATTGAATATTATCACAAAAATAATTTACCCTCATTTTTCATTCATACCTACTTCATTATCTATATTACAGTATAAAATTATTATTATTAATTAGGATTAATAGGCTTTCACTAGTGCCAAGATAGCACCACACATTACTACACCACCAATTTCACGTAGAATGGAGAAGACACGACGTATAAAATGTTTATATACGTAAAACAATCAACATATATATATACACAAACACCACAAATAATATATATATATGTATATATATATATATATATATATAATCATAAGAACTTATGTAAAATTATGAGCAGTTATTTATATTATCTGTAATCTCTAAAAAAAAAAAATTAGAGTAGCGTTTCTAATCAGTGTAAAGACGTTTCTCATTCAATATGTACGAGAGTTGTAAACACCGCTCAAGCTGAGAGCTACCCACTAATTAATTACTCAACTCGCTTTCAATTAAATTAACTCGGAACGGGGCATCGACACGCACAGAATCGACCGATTAAGATCGTTAATGTCGATCAATTTTCCTCGTTAGCGATCAATAAAGTTATTACCGTCCCGTAATGTTAGCACGTGATGCGATTTTATAGACATTCAGCTAGTGTTTAGTTTGTAAGGTATTAATGTTGTATGATGTTACCTGTAATTCCTTTAAATATAAAAATGGTAAGGGAATGTGTGAATTTTTTACGTAAGCGATCAATGAAGTTATTATTGCCTGTAATTCCTGTACGTGATGCGATTTTATTAACATTCAGCTAGTGTTTTAGTTTGTTTTATAAATGTACACCTCGATATGTAAAGTGTTAAATGAATTATTTTAAGTTAAACATTTTTCGAGTCATTTATATTATTTAATATTAATTGATTATTTAGCGTTTTAATTTGTAATATAAAACAAAAAACAAGGTTATTCGGTTTCTTCGGTTCTGTTTTAATTAATAATAGTTCCTGAAAAATAATATTTACTTTTTTATGTAAATTTAACTAGCGTATTTTGAAACATAATTAATGCTAAAAATTAATTAAAATTATTATTTGAAATAATACCAACTAATTAAAACATTTTCGTTCAAAAGAAATTAATAAAGCCTCACCGAATAAAACATAACTTAAGTTTCAAATCAAACAATGCCCTCCAGCTTTCAGATATAAGCAATTTTCGCAAACAAAACCCAGCACAACAAAAACATAATTTGAAAATTTGTATCTTAAATACGGAACACTAAAACTAAATTGGCCACTCCGAACTAGTTGAACCGAGTTTTAAACTGCGCCCTTAGGGGGGAGGGGACGTTTTAATTACGGCGTTTAAGTAAAAGCGGCGCAGCATCTAGCTATGTGCATTACACAGATTCAACCACCAAAAGCCTCCCACTTAGCTAATGAAACATGTTCGTGTATAGTGTTTTAAGCATCGTCGCAACGAGGCCTTCTGAGCATTGTGAGAGGAACTCGGGACTCGGCGAGCGCGAGCGGATTCGGCGGACTCGCCTCCGCAAATCCTCATTTACTTGCATTATTTTAATGGAGCTATTGTGGGCGGATGTCCTTTGTCGTGTGCAGATGCGGATCCGGCGCACCGGGCTGTGGGAAATGTGCCGGTGCATAAGTGCATCACTGGCCTCGTTCGGCCGGTCGATCCCGAATTAAATAGCAGAGAGCTCCATATCAATTTAGGGGATTTGAATGCAACCACTGTAGAATCACAGAAGAGAATGAGTTTTATTGTAGTAGTAGAGTCGATAAAATAGACGCAACTGGAAAATGACGTATCCATTTAACTAATTAACTGGGACGAAGTCGTTCCGAAACCGCGTTAGCGTCCGTATAAAACCCTCGGACCTCTTAATAACTGGCTTCCCTAATAAGCTAAGAGGTTGTCTTTTTCGTATAAAAATGCGATATGCGGAGTCTTTCTTCGACGAGGCCGGCTGAACTTTTTAAATTTAAATTAGATTAGCATATTGTATTGCATAATTATGAAAAAAAAATGTTGCCTAATCAACTTTTATCACTTGTTTTATAAATTACATTACAATGCACACCATTTCAGACGCGGTAATTAGAGATAAATTTTTGAAATTAAACTCTTTTATTTCTCTTAATAAAAAGTGTTCAATATAACTATGTATGACAGTTTATACTTATTCTATACAATATCTAATATGTTTAATAGTTTGAACAACTATTTTTCTTAATGTATACATTTTTACATCTATTTTTGTAATCGTATTATTTTTTTACAATGAATATAATTATAGTAGTAAAGCACTTAGTAATGTACGAAATTTCAAAATGATGATTTATTTAAAAAAAAAAAAAGTTCGAGTTACCTCAGCTAAACGGATTGCTCGCAGTGACACAAGTTGATGAATTCCAAAGCCTCTTGTCGCCTAAACTACCTTCATAATAACTAAACTAGACACGAACTGGACCCAATGAATAAATTAAACACTAATTTCTTGACATACTTTGTCCAAGGCGGATCACCTTGTCCGTAATACCAGTAATATTGCTATTATAAAAGTTTTAACTACTTTAATAACTCCCTCCTACTTCGTTGCGACTGTCTGGTATTAGAAGCCTTTATAAATATTTAAGAAACTTAATTATATTACTACTAAAAGTATTGTAATCAGTTGTCGTCATTTATGTTATATTTTACTTTCCAATCTTTTCGTTTAATTCTTTATCTCTCTAAGCGAGAAGTGCACAAACTTTCGTGTCATTTAAAAATATAACAAAAGAATATTATATGACCCTATAGCATTGTTTCAGTTTATATATATATTTTTTCATTATATTTTTTTTTATATATTCAGTTTATATAAAATAAATAGATAGGTATATATATATATATATATATATATATATACCTATCTATTTATTTTCTCTACCTTAAGTTGCCTGGAATAGATTGCTGTTTAGCAATAAGGCCGCCTCTTGCACATTTTCTTGTAAATATTTTACTCTGTACTTGTAAAAAATTTTGGTGTGCAATAAAGAGTACCTACTTGTATTGTTATCTGCATAAACGGGAGGATCAAAATAATAATCTTGTTTTCGCCATGCGTTTTTAATGAAAATGAATTAACCTAGTTAACTTAGTTTTTTCTAAAAACCTTTACCTCCATCTCACAAAAAGATAGCTTTGTACAATGAAAATTCCCTAAGAAACAGACAACAATAATAACAAACAATTTAATATAGTATAGAATGCGTATATCTCAACATATGAATATTTAATAAAACAAAATAAATGAACTTTTGTTATTCCATTTAATGACGATATTATTCCAATTAACATTTAACATTTGTAACATAATTATGTATATTATTACGAACCAATAGTTTTCACTTTAAACTTTTGGTATCGAGAATTTTCGGGGTAAAGTTACGCTTCAAATATCGATTAGTAATTTATATATACTTTGCAAATATTTATCAAGGTTTCTTGAAACGAATAATTAGTGTGAAAATAATTAAATTAGGTGAGAGAAACGGATCGTTAGCTGCACGCAACGGTAGCGAGTTCGACGTCCGGCGAGATCTCACGAAGGGCATCATTTAGGTAAAAAAAGACTTAATGTAAACAACCTCCAGTCATTATTTAAAAGAAAGAATAACTTTTAAACAATTATCATATAATCACAAGCCATTTTTGTTTAAACTTTTCTTTTAATCTTATTATCTAATTTATATCTCCTATAAATTAAGAAATAAAATTGAGAAAATTGCGCAGAAAATTATAAAATTTAAGAATACTAAAAAAAAATCATATTTAAAAAAATCAATTCATAGTTTTAAAAAAAGATTTAGTGAAATCGGTCCAAACTAAGACGCGTGGTGGCGTGACCAAGGGAATTAGGGATTCATTTATATATATATATATATATATATATAGATACAAATTCGAATTTAATATTCGTAGTTAAGACAGGACAACGTCTGTCGAGTTAGCTAGTATTATTATATTTTATAATTTTTTGGCCGTTGCATGTTTTTAAAAGATATTTAATGGTAGGAATGTAAATCAAATCAAAAGAGAATATTTAATAAACGTAACTTTCGAATGTCGTGCTAACTTACTGCAAACGACCTCGCGTGCGGCGAACGCTCACGGTATATAGAATTAGATCGCTAATAGATAGATATCAGTCATCAATCAAAATGTCCAACTTTATGAAACGATTGTTCAATTCAAACAGAGCTATAGGTTGATTGAGGTAGTTCTGGACAAATGAAGTTTGTGGTGTTGTATTCGCTCACTTGTTCTTTAACAAAGAGTTGAGGATCTCACCTGTCCAGCGCACCAGTCAAAGAGCTGAGATCAGAGAGGCAGGCGCCGAATCTAGCCCCAAGCCAGCTCCTTTGTGAAAGATTCCCAAAGCGAGCGAGAGGGCACTTTGAAGTCGAGCCCGGCGGGTAATTTGGAAAAACGTTATTTAATTAACTTTCGACAAGTTCTAGTAATCGTGTTACAAAGCCGCCAGGTGAACGGTCAAGTCTTTGAGCGTGACGGGGTGGGCCCGAACTTGATTTTTATCCCATAAGCGCAATAAAGGCGCTGTCATTTTCACGTGTTTTCCAATTAACATCACGCCTTTGACCACCGTCTCTCGCACAAAGTAATAGCAGCCCTTTGTTTTATAGATATGGCTTTATATAAACATGGTTTAAATAAAGCTATGCTCGTAATCGATACCTTTCGGCCGTAAAATTGAGTGTACGGACATACTTTCTATACGTCATTACGGCCGGCGATGGGTGTTCATAGTCTTCTAAAGCTTTATTAGCAAAACTGGACAGTAGTTTTATGAGTTGCCGAAATAAGTTTTGGGGGTATTTAAACTTTGAAATTGGTTAACAGAGCATTTTGCGAGAGCGCCGTAAGCAAGCGCGAGACGATGAGGCGCCCGCGGCAGTCGGACCATGGTCGCCTACGAGATAATTAACTCTATGAACTATTCCTGTGCGAACTATTTCATCTAGAAAATTACTTATATTGTAAACAATCAGCTTTATTAGTAGGTTAACTAATAAACAACGAATAGCGGATAAAGTTTAACGCGTTCAGTTTTAACTGCAGTCGGTTTATTATGATACATAGTGTCCAAAGTTCGCGCGTTCTACTCGAGCAAGTACCTCATACAAACAAAGCGGACTTTGTGCGGTGTTCATTGAACAGCTTAATTGCATTTCTTTGCTACTTCTCTATGTTCCTCGCACGTCTCATAGTCGAATTAGTATTAGTACGTTAAACAGTTCCTTTAGAAAATTACCGTTTGTTTTCATAATCGGATCTCTAACATTTTGTTAAAGGAAATAATAGAATTAGAAAACAAAGACATCCGAACAAAAAGCGAACTAGTTAAAGAAGAGATACTATACGTGAAAGGAATGAGCATATATTTTACAATTTCGTAAAATTAATAATTATGTATAGCCTACACGAGTATGATTATTAAGTGTAATGAAAATTTATTTGACATAATATATTTCGAAACGCAATAGCGTAAATGGTTTGGTAATCCGCAAAATGTTTGAAAGCACGTGTATTTCATGTTTGTTGCACGATTGTAGCTCTTGTAGCTAAAGAAATAAAGTTACCAATAGCATTTGGCAAACGTAAACGTTTGTGAGGTTCCCCTTGTCTTCGTTTTACAGTGTCGTTTATGATTCCTGAATTTTTAAAGCCACTGAAAGGACATGCATTTTGTATGTAACATTAAAACATCTATAACTATATATATTGTAACCGTTATACGATCAAATAATTATTTAAATATATTTTTACATAAAAAATATTATTTTATTTAAAAATATATTATAAAATGCATATTTTTCTCAATGAAAGTATTACAATTCTTTTACAGAAGTACAAGCATGTGTAAAAATGTAAGAAATTATCTCCACAAATGTATAGCCATTAGCAAGAACAGCTAAAGCAGAGCCTATCAAACAAACAGTTTTAATTAGTATAAATAATGTGTAAGCTTCATAATTAAAACACATTGAATTAACATAATATTCCTTGTAAAACGTGAGTTTATAATTAAATTAAAAACGTCGGCTTGTACTCAAATCCCTATACGCTTATTTTTTATTTTTATTTTATCATAACACAACAATTTTTTATAACTTAAAAAAAGTTTCCATTAAAACGCATACGTATATAATAGATGTTCACTTTAATTAAAACTAATTACTTATGTCCGTTTTATTATGCCATATTTGCTACCGGAATTAATTAAATATTTTACGTGTTGGCTGCTTTAGTCACGGATAATAAATGTCTCGTAATTGCTTGACCAGAATGTTTCAACTGATTACGAATTTAAAGCGAGATGGTCATATTTCATACACTTATAATTCTAATACTTTATTTGATATTACAACCGCATTCAATTTCGATAGAAGTGAGATTGTTTGATATTTATGGTTATTCCTGTTTTATTTTTCTACTGGACGACCCTCGCGGTTCAACCCTCATTGAAATTTATGACTACTGTTTCGTAGCAACTCGGTAATTAATCAATAAAAATGATAAAAAAATATTAAAATTATACATAGAAACAAATCTTATCTCTAATAATTTTTGTTTACAGTCTAATCTAATAAATAAAAATGACCTTTGTCAGTACTGTAGAATATTCTTGTACAGTTCTGTTATTACGTGAAAGGGAAGCCGATATAGCTATATCGATAAATCTGACTAAATCTTGTAAAATATTTTGTAAATTTATATGGTACTGCTGAAATTTTCTGTATTGTTTTTAACATGTTAATGCCTCATTGCTTGTCAATTTTTTTTTCTTTTTTTAAGGAAAATTGGAGCTTAATCGCACGTTGATCCGTGGTTTAGCAAATACATGTACAGGCCTCAGAATGTCTTCTGAAACATGCAGGTTTTCTCAAGACATTTTATTTCTTTGCCGAGTAAAAGATGAGTTTCAAAAAAAAAACATTTAAAAAGTAAGCGACGCAAGTCTGTATTTAAAAACACGTTTTTTAACATTAATGGAGAAAAAACAATTGTATAATCCAGGATATTATATACCATCCAAAGCAGGTAAAGCAATATCTTGTAAATATCATTACTATTATTATGTAAATATATATATATCGTGATATATATGGAGAAACCGGGAGAAGGAACTCTGAAAAATTATAACTTAAATATACATTTAAAAAGTTATAAAAAGGAAAGTCATATTTTTAAAAATTTCTTCAATGCTTTAAGGGGCAAGTGGCTCGTATTGTTCAGGGGATAGACACGTGGACCTTAATCAAAGATCGCTGGTTTTAATCTGAATAAGTATTTGTACACGCTTAATTTGATAATGCTCGGGAGAGAAATGTTAAAAGTGAAACCACGGAAGAAAATTCTAAAAAAATGTCGGATTTTTTATACTTTTATTAGTTTTTCCTTCATTTAATGATTTTTTAATTATTACAATTAATAAAATTAACATTTGCATTGTTTTAATTTACTGAAAAAGAGACGAAGTACGAAGTCAAACATTTCTTATTGTACTTTTTTCTTAATTGTTGTCATCGTGTACTAATATAATTAATATGATTTGATATAATAAATAGTAAGATTGATTGCCCACACCTAATATCTAAAATATGTTTTCGAACTCCTAAATATCGTACCCGTAATACATCTATGTTAGACGTTCCTCAACATTATTCGAATTATTTGAAAAACTCGGTGTTGCTGAGACTTCCTCATACGTATAATACATTATTTAAAAATGTCGACATCTTCACAAGGTCTAAAATAAAAATTCAAAAAATTCAAAACCCTTATTATAAAAATACTGTCTGAACAACCGTAACAACGTATAAACTATAAGTATATATGTATGTATTTGTATAAGTATGATGTATATTTTTATATGTATGATGTGTAGTTTTACATACCTCTTTTGCATATGTCAGTTACGTATGTGTGTTGTTATAAGTGTTAGTTAACAGTGTCTCAACACAAAAATTCTATTATAAGCATTTTTTTGTGTATCGGAATGTACTGATTGTAATTGTGACTGCTGTTTTCTTTGTTTTTTTTTTTTTATCAACGATATCTCCATAATACCAATTTGTTAACTTTAGGAAACCTGTTATTGGCTAAACTATTTGTTGTATGCTATATGATAAAAAATTGTATATATAAGCTGTTGGTTTTCTAAATAAATAAATAAATAAATAAATATATATATATATATATATATTTACACAATATAACTAATCTACATCGGCATTTATGTACACTTCAAGACTTTTTTATTTATTTTTTCGAATGCGCTAATACTAATGTAACTAGCACTAGTTATGCAACCGAATTTTTTTTACAAAATTCGGTAACGGTTACCAGTTGCAGCAACAGAAGTTCTCTAGTGCAGGGATTCCCAAAGTGGGTTCCGCGGAACCTAGAGGTCCCGTAGAATACTCATAAGGGTTCCGCCTAAATTATTTATTATTAGCTGTTAAATAAAACCATGGTTAACAAACATTATTTTGAAATAGCGCAAAATATGTGATTTATTTATTTACGTAGCCAGATGTAGGGTTGAACGGACGTGTATTCGCCATAAAAGTGCTATTTTTTAGTTTGTTTTTTTATTTTATTTTATTTAATATGGGGTTCCATAAAATAAAAGATATTTGGCTGGTGTTCCGTTATCTTTAAAGTTTAGGAAGCCCTGCTCTAGTGTACGACTACTGCAGTTTTAAGATTTGGAAATTTGTCGAATCTCTCTTAAAATTAAAATATATACGTACATTTAATATATTAACTAATTGTCAACAATCAGTAGAAGAAGTTAATGTTAAAATTTTAAGTGAAAGTTATCCAATCACAGTTAATTATTAGTTACGATTGGATGAGACTTCTAGTATCACATGCACAATGCAAACGCCCTAGGCGTTTGCATTGTGCATGTGATACTAGAGGCAGGCATTTACCATGCGCGTGTTGCAATTACTAATTATAATACGAAAGCAATTTAATTTAAAGATTAAAAGGTATGAAAAAGTGATTAGGAGTAATATATTATGCTCGTGTGAGTTTCTTTGTTTCATACAATATTTTGTTACGTTTCGACCGAGTTTTATATTACCCGAGACAATGTATCGGATATCTGACTGAATACATGAGTTTATTTTGGAATTAAAATAACTATATTTTTTTGTCTTTTCAAGTCCATTTATGTAATTATTTACGAAACTAATTATGGAGATTGACCGTGAGCCGAGGACATTAGTATGGTAAGATCATATCGCAGTATCATATTTCGTAAGTTTAAATTTTATTATTAGATAGTGGATTCCAAAGTAGGTGACCTTGGGGATAAAATGAAACAAAATATGTACAGATTAAATATAAATAGAAACAAAAACCTATTTACGACGTTAACATCCCGTAACGACTTCATGTATGTATTATTTTATTTCGAGTTTTGGACCTGTTAACACTTAGAGCAGGAACTTAGTCAGGTTTGTTACGAGTTAGCTAACTTTTCTTATCGTATTACTTTTTATACACACAATTCTATATTTTATAATTATACAAGCAGGAGATTAAAAACTCGATTCTTATGGTGTCATCGTAGGTTTAGTCCGCCTTATCATAATTAAAAAATTGCCCCATTCAAATTTACGTATTTTCTTGAAATATTAAAAAATTAATAGACCCAAATCTAGTTTTAAAATTCAATTTTATATAAATAACAGTCATTCTATCAACAATCAATAACTTAACGGTCAGAATTAACAATCATGTAATAATAACTAGGTACTTATAATGATCGTGAGTTGGGAAACTTCTATCAACATCTTATTTTATCAAAAATAAAGTTTGAGCGTATTTTGAAATGGAATTGATTAAAATAATCCTTGACAAAAGATAAATGTGACTCAATAGATATAAGAATTTCTTATCTCGTAATGTACTTTATACTGAAAAGTATTTGTGTATGTAGTTTGATTTCAAAATTATTTTATTATTTTCACAAGCCTGCCCACACTGCCAGGGCCGGATTTAGGGGAGGGCAAGCGGGGCAACTGCCCCGGGCCCCCACATAAGAGGGGCCCCCATATCCACAAAAGAGGTGCTTCCACAATAGAGCCAACTGAGTTGGAGCGGTCCGGAGTTAGAACGACCTTTTTTTTAGAAATAGGAATAGGTGATGACTTTTTTTATCGGTGACGACTTTTTTTTGGTCGTCATTTTTTTCTGCACGAAATAAAAAAATACAATTCAATTTCAGATAGAACCCCACACCTCCGTTGAACCCTCCACTCCTCAGTTGCATAGGGCCTCCACAACTCTAAATCCGACCCTGCCCACAGCCCTACCACAATGTACATATATGTTTATACTCTTACTCTTATGCAGTAAACAAATATATTTTCTTAAATTGTTTACTTTTATACATTTATACAACAAATGATTGGTGGTGTCATTAGTACGGCGAGCTTAAAACGCAAATTATACGTAATCGTATGTTTTGAATATAATTTCAGAATCATTAGTGCCGTTATATCGGTGTTAAACATCAATGTGTATCTATTGCAGTTTGTGTGATTAATGAAATAATTTCGATACTAATTGCAATTATAATAAATGAATTTCAGTCAAATTGTTGACAAAATTCTATAAATAAACATTTATCTCATACAGTAGAGCTGATTTATCTTATATAAAATATTAGATGATCATACACATATGTATGTTTTGATTGTGTGATAACCGTTATGATGTCGTGGAGACAAAAGTTACATTAAAGAAAGCCTGTCTGTAGAAATATCGGTATCGCATCGGAAAGCACCTAAAGGCGTCTGTCCCGATTTTTGTCATAGACATCTGATAGCGATTGTTACTCACGGTAGGAAAAATTATCGCTTATCCGCATTGGAGTAGCGTGGTAGATTAAGGGCGAGACTCCACCAGAGCGGAGATGTGCGGAGAGGTGTTTAAACAACCAATAGAATTTCGTTATTCACACACCTCGTCTCCCCACCGCTTCAGTGGACACCACTGAACGAATTTCTATTGGTTGTTAAAACACATCTCCGCACATCTCCGCTCTGGTGGAGTCTCGGCCTAAGTTTCAACCTTTCTCGTAGGTATATGTAGCTATCGTATAGTTATCTTGTTTTTACGAGAAATATGTTTTTACGATTCTAAAGATAATAATTGTATATAACACATGTTGTAAACATGTTGTTTATAGGAATGATGGTAAATTTTTCTACAGAGCACGAGCATAAGGGATGACGCACTTTTAATAAACAGAAAATTTTGGATAAGAAACTTTCACAAGTCACTACTTTGTTGAAGATCATTAGTTAAATTTTTTATTTCATTTATGAATTTTATTATAACATACCTCCTCGTAGTCTCTATATGAGTGGTGTGCAGGCGCGAGCGTCTGCGCGGGCGCAGGCAACGCTCATTCGCGCGAGCGACGCGGGCGTCCCACCTTGCCCTTACGCACGGGCGCGCCGGGGGTCGCCGCGTTCGCGTTTTTCATCAGCTTCTGCCAGTCCTGTTCGCAGACTAGTGATCCCGCGAGCATGTAGTACCTGTATCGATTAATCTTTGTCATTTTCTAATTATACAATTTGTAATTGTCTATTATAATAAATATAAAAACAAAACAAAAAAAATAGCTAATTCTTAAGTATATGTTCTTGTTAAATAAAATTTGGATCATACAGCTGAAAAAAATAAAATACCAAAAAGGTTTTAATCATTTGAACATGTTACTGGCCAGTTATAAAAGTGCCATAATGTTTATAAGAGTACATTCCAAATTAAAATTTTTGACTGAGCCTGGTTTTCAAAGAAAATAACTTTTAACTACATTTTGTGGCGCGAATTCCCTATAGTTAATATCGACTCTAATTAACTTTTTGTCAATTTTTATTAAATTATCTGGTGTCCTTGACATTTAAAAGTATTGTTATTGCTGTTTAGCAATCTCGAAAATGGTAGATAAAGTGATAAAAGCGAGCAAAATTATTGCGCTGCTTGAAGAAGGTTGCAGTCAATGCTTCGTGGCTCAGAGGCTAAATGTGAGTCGGTCGACAGTTCAAAGGACCTGGCAGCGCTATCAAGAGACCGGTTCCGTCAAGAGAAGGCCTGGTTCTGGCAGAAAGACATGTACCGAATAAAAGGGATGATCGTTTTCTAGTTAGTCAAGCGTTGAGAAATCGCAAATCTTCTTATGTGGACCTCAAGAACACCGTCGAAGAAGTAAGAAATGTGCAAATTAGTCTATGGACGGTCAGGAGGAGGCTTCTCGCTGCTAATATACACAGTCATCGCCCGGCACGCGGCCCTAAATTACTCCGTGGACATCGAGTTGCCAGGCTTAGCTTCGCTCGAAATTGTGTGTCATGGACTCATGAAGACTGGGATAGGGTATCGTTCTCCGATGAAGCCAGGATATCTCTGCATGGTGAAGACCGACGTCGGCGAGTTCTACGTAGACGAGGAGAACGCTTTGCAGAGGCATGTTTTGAAGAAATCACACCTTATGGAGGGGGCTCTGTTATGTTTTGGGCAGGAATAAATTCTATGGATCGAACGGAGTTAGTCTTCATCGAAAACGGTACACTGACTGGACACCGATACATAACGGAAGTTCTAATTCCTTATGCACAACCCGCTTAAACCGCTCTTGGCGAAAACTCAATTTTTATGGACGACAACGCTCGCGCCCACCGGTCTGGCGGTGTGGATGCGTATATGCTAGAAGTCGGAATTCGTCGTTTGGACTGGCCAGCTAGAAGTCCGGACCTCAATCCCATAGAGCATGTCTGGGACGTTCTGAAGCGACGAGTGAGATCAGTGCAGCCGGCTCCGCAGACCATCAGAGAGCTAAAGAATGTGATTACCGCGGAGTGGGAACGTATTCCCCAAGAAACCATAAAAGATATACTCACTAGCATGCCCAGACGAATGCAAGCTGTGATTTCAGCAAGAGGGGGTCACACTCAATACTAAACTATTATCTGCTTTTAATGTATTCAAGAAAAACAAAGAAATTAACGCGTTTCATTTTTATTTAGCGAGCAGGTACAATCATAGTGTTTTGAGCTTAAACATTATTTCTTAATAATTTAATTAAAATGTTATGATAAAACTGATGAAAACTATTCCTTCCTAATTAATTTATAAAATTCTGAGGATAACAATACCTAAAATTGTCAAACAAACTAATAGTAACTATTAAATAGTTCTTTGCTTAAGTGCCCGTTTTTTTTTGCAAAAGAGTTTATAATGTTAAATATTTATTTTTAAAAGGTCCATGCTGATTAAATAATAAATAATAATAAATAAACGTCTCACACTCAACGGCCCACAGTAGGATGTGAATCCTGTGTCTGAGGGTCCGAAAACATACATAACAAACAAGCACAAACGCCCAGACCACGATAAATATCCGTATGACCTAAACAGATATTTGTTATGTGCGGGGATCGAACTCGCGACCGCTAGCACATAAGCCAGTTGCTGTGACCACTGCGCCAGCGCGTCGTCTACAATACTAAGTATCAAATTTGGATAAACGACGAAAACGTATTATTTTAGCCATCAATTTTTATTGTTATGTTGGTCAGGTAATTACTATTTCTAGATACTTGAAAACGTACTGGAAGACCGATGAACTCCTTAGGCGAAGTTCGATTACCATTATTTGACTTCATTGAAACATATAATCTCGTGTCCTTAATAACAGCTGCTGCATGCCGGTAATAGGGAAATAGTATTTTGTATGAATGCAATTCTGACATTAAAGAGAAACTAATACAATGAAGTATTTGTTCTTGAAGAGTCCTAATTATTAGTACTTTTCAATATACGAATAAGGAGATGCTAATTCGTAAAGTTCAACCAATCAAAAGTTCTCAAATCTTTTTTTAATCTAAATATGGTTAGCTCTATTTGAAAGCGGCAAAGCTTTAAACAGACTAACAGACGTAGATGTCAAACTTGTTTAAGGTAACTTTATTTTCTAATGATAAAAATTTATATAACAATATTTTTAATATAAAATCGATACGTCCCTCGTAGTTTTATATATGACGATTTTAATAGTGTTTATATAAATCAAATTGGTTTTAATCTATAGTCGTCTCTAACTCTAGCGCTACTCCTATAATTAGTGCGAATTCATACACTCCCTTTTAACCGACTTAAAGAAAGGAGGAGGTTCTCATTCGGCTGTTTTTTCGTACGTTTGTTACGCGATTTTCCGTCAATTATGAATCGATTTTGATAATTATTTTTTTAAGCAGTAGGTCATACTTCAGAAGTAGTCCAATAGAAATGTTATCGTAATCGATTTAGCGCTTTTTAAAGAAAATCAACAAAAACAAAAGTTTGTACATGTGGGTATAATTCTGAAGTCGTTTTTTTTAAAACCTTTAATTATTATATTAAATAAACACTTTTTTGTATTATATAAACGTTTTATAGTAATAGTATAAATGTGCTGACCTATCGCCTTGCATTAGGTGTGAGCCGCATTTCGAGCAGGCGAAGCATTTTATGTGGAAGACATGTAGGGGTTGCTGTGGGGCATTCGTCCGCATCACGAACTCGCTCGCGGGTATCGCCTGCCCGCACGCCGCGCACGCGCCGCTCGAGCCGAACATTCTGGAACAATTACAATATTTATTTAATAAATAAAATTTTACTATACGTAAAAAGTAATATTTTTAATAAATAATAACGAGCAAACGTGCAGGCGGGTCACTTTTCATATGCATATTTAAAGTATAGTTTATCATCTCTTATAGGGTCGTTTGTGGTTTATCTCTTATAGGGTATAGGGTTGTAGCCGATATGTCGATGTAATTTGGTTAAGGCTAGTGAACGGTTAAAGCTCATTTGGAAAAATGATAGAATGCGTTGTACGAAAAACGATTAACCGGAATCATATACATATAATTGAATATGATCAGTTAAAGTAACGTTATGGTCGTGGTTCGTAGCCAAATGGCAAAAACGGAACCCTTATGGATTCGTCATGTCTGTCTGTCTGTCCGGCCGTATGTCACAGCCACTTTTTTCCGAAACTAACTAAACTAACTATACTGTTGAAATTTAGTAAGTAGATGTATTCTGGTGAACTGCATTAAGAATTTACACAAAAATAGAAAAAAAAAACAGTAACTTTTGGTTTTCCCATACTTAGAACAGAAACTCAAAAAAAAAAATTCTCATCAAACCCATACGTGTGGGGTATCTATAGATACGTCTTCAAAATCAAAAATGATATTGAGGTTTCTAGTATCCTTTTTTTAAAGATACTTCCAAAGTGGTAAAATGTGCCCCCCTTGTAACTTCTAAAATAAGAGAATGATAAGACTAAATAAAATACATGATGTACATTACCATGCAAATATCCACCGAAAATTGGTTTGAACGAGATCTAGTAAGTAGTTTTTTTTTATATTAAAAAAAAAACACTATTATTAAAACATCGATCAAAGTTACAACTAAGTACAAGAACTTTTATATGATGTTACTTGCTGCTACGGAACCCTTCATGGGCGAGTCCAACTCGCACTTGTTTAATTTTTTTTTAAATGACGGACGATATTTTCGAAATTGTTGTAATAATATTAAATATTTGGTTTTAATTTGTTCACGCATCACGCAAAATTTGCTGCAATCAATTGGATTCGATTTTTAGTTGTGATGTAGGTCTAACTTAAAATCTAATGTAGGTTTCATTTTGATACACCTTCTAAAGGTGTGACTCCCACCATAGCGGAAATGTGCGGAGATGTGTTTTAAACAACCAATAGAATTTCGTTCAGTAGTATCAACTGAAGCGAAGGGGAGACGAGGTGTGTGAATAACGAAATTCTATTGGTTGTTTAAACACATCTCCGCACATCTCCGCTCTGGTAGAGTCCGGGCTTTAAACTGGAGTTATACTATATAAACTTTGTATTAAAATCGTAACGAAGTCGTTTTGTAGACATTGTTTTTTTTTTCTTTGAACTTTTACTGTTGTCTCTATTATGAATATAATATAAAGTCTAAATCGACAATTAAAAAAGTTTGTCTGTTTATCTGAATGAAAACTGTATGACACATATAAGTTAGGTAGTAACCACCAAAATTAAATACGGATAAAACCTTAAAGGTCGGTGAGTGTTTTCTTACAATTTTAGTTCATTGACATGCTAAACTGACTGAACTGAATCAGCCTGTTGAACAAAAGTCTCTTTATATTGGAGAAGTATTGAAGCTTAATCCATCACGCTTTTCCACTACGATTTGGTGGATAATATTTCTCTACAGGTGTCCGGTGGGTACTATATGTAATTTTTATTTGATATTCGATAAAAAATTTAATCAGAAAACTCATAAAACTATTATAAATAAATAATCTAGACCCGTTCCATCCGCGTTAACTTTGTTGACTTAATCAATAATTAAATTAGTTGGAATGAACATAGATCAATCATTTACATAGTACTAAGCGACTCGCATGGTTTCGTTCGTATTATGTACATAATCGCATCTTGTCCGATTGGTTATCGTTTTTTTAATTACTACTATTAGTTCATACTCTCCCTATATTTATATATATCTTGTTCAAATTTTCAATCGTTAATAAAATACGTTTTATTCATCCACTCAAGTTCAAATAAATTTTTTTAAGCTTCTAGTTGTTGTTCTAATACTTGATGTTAATTCAGTTTTTTTTTCAAATATTCATTCATTAATTAAATTTAATTAATTAATTTTAGTTGTATATAGGAGAAAAAAAAAGTTTTACTTTGTTGACCTAAGTAGAGTTTCTTTGTTGAGGTAATTGAGTTTAATTTTTTCAATACGAGTATAATGATTCTATCACTATTGTTGCGATGTTTTATAATCTTTAACGACGCTTAATAAGCAGGATTTATAACACAAATTTAAATTTTTAAATCGACCTAGTAGATTTTAATATTAACGCGTTCAAACAAAGAAACAAACTTGCCACTTTTATTTAATTCAATATGTAACATTATCTTAAAAGATTCATTGATAAGTTGAATCGAAGTGGCGAGTGATTACGTTGAGTATATTGATCTAAATGTGAATCCATTTCATCTCAAACAAGAATATTTATTGGATTTGTTGATTTCAATATCAGAAATAGCAAAGCAATAAAGCAAATTCATGGATCAAATTATCAGATCAGTTGCAAATGTTACATTTAATATTCTAATGTTTGCAGCAAACATTAGGCGAAATGGCGAGCTGGTCGAACAAATTAATTAATGTCTGTGGCAAAGAAAAAAATTAAGAAAAGCTGAATATAAATTTATGAATATTAGATTATTCTTATATTTCAAGTAAATTTCACATCACATGATTTTTCCAAGTATTTTTATCCAAAAAACATTTACAGGAACTGATGTCATAGTCATATAATGTTACAGTTAAGTATTTTTAAGACCTCAACGCCGACGGTCGTGTGTTCGATTTCCGCTCGGGACAGACATTTGTATTTGTACAAATATTTGTTTCTGGTCGGGGAGTATGTCTTCGTGATTCACTCCACCGTTCCTCACCTGATAGCGATCATTATTTATGATACGCTAACCCGTAATTGAGCAGCGTGGTGGACTAAGATCCAAGACTTCCCCTATGAGGAGAAGATGCCCTTCACCTAGCAGTGGGACGTTTACAGACCGATTCAGTTCAGTTCAGTAAATAATTTTTATCTATTTCTATAAGAGCGATAGCGAAATTAATATGTTTGCCTATTTTGTAGTAACATATAATACGTATAATTTCGGTTTTTAATTAAGACAAAGCTAAAAGTATAATTTATTTATTTATACTTTATTTCACAACACAAAATTGAATTGTACAAAAGGCGGGCTTAATGCTAAAAGCATTCTCTACCAGCCAACCTTAGGACGTACAAGAGCGAAAGTTTGTTGGATTGTAGGGGTGCAAAAATTGGAAATTGAGAAAATATATTTTGTTTGAAAGGCAAAAAAAATCGTAACAATTACTATATTAAATACATGAGCAATATATAAATAATATATATAAATACATATACATAAATAGATACATATATACAAACATAATACTTAACAATAATTAATAATATTAATAATTAATAATCTGCTAAGCCAGAAACTATAACACCAACAATGAAGGATTTTTTACTCTTTAACTTCCAAAAAAAACACACAATGACATTACTTAAAAAATATGAATAAAACAATTTGTTAGTTATATTTAATTATATATTATGCAAGATAACGTAATACAATAATTATATAAGCCTTGGTATGTGAAATGAATGCATACGAATGTTTCATAATGATGTCAAATCAATCAATTACAACTTGAACATTGAAATATCTTCAGTTCATATCTTATAGAGCGTAAATATTTGTATTATGTATAAACCGACCAAATATAATAGTGTTTAGTTTTTTTATACAATGATTATATCAGATTGATTGCCACCCTAAATATGGCTTAAGGTCGAATTACCATTTAAGCGTGTAATTGCGGTTTAAAGTTGTAATGAGCTGCATATATAAAATCATAGCATAATTATAAAAGTATTTATATGGTTCAAATCGATCTAGTATATCTAGTGTTGTCATATTTATATATTTTGGTTCGGTTGAATAAGTTAAATGTTTATCCATCAAATATGAGTGTCTTCTTATTGTACACTAGCCGACCCGTGCGGTTTTATCCGGGTCATACCGATATTTATTTATTTATTTATTAATACTTTATTGCACAACACAATAACTATTGAATTAAGATGATTATGACGGAAAAGAGCGGACGTTTGTAGGTACGCAAAATGAGAAATTGAGAAAATTTATTATATGTTCATAGGGATAGACAGATAGACAAATATGTTTTGTAATTGCGGAATTGGTTTCTATAGGTAATAAATTAAATAGTAAAGACAACGGCAGTCGATATTAAATATATATATATATATATGTGTGTGTGTGTACAAAACGACTTTGTCAGGTCTCGTATCTAACTTCCCAATTGTTTATAATTTCTTATTTACGGTTTATCAAGATGAAAACTACACCAGATTTGAAATTAGACGTCCAAGGATCAAAATTGTGAAAACCGCATCAAATTTCGTGCAGTAGTGATGCGGGAACAAACATACAGACATACAGATAAAAATTCTGAAAACAATTGATTTGGCTTCTTCTGCTCTTGTAAACACCCCTATAATTAATGTACATAAATGTCTATTATGTACAGACATCCACCGGTTACATACTCGTATTAAGTTATACTATTCTATTAATAAATACAATTATATGTACTTTTATACTGTTTAGTGTGTCAGATTTAAAAATGTGTTGCGAAAAGTATAGAATAACTAAAATACATAAACAAAGAAAACCGATTGACGGATTTTTATTATTATTATTTTAATAAATTGTCAGATATAACATCATAAATCGTCAACAATTTGTCTACTTAAGTACTAATCTCATTAAAGTCTTTGAGAACTAGTAATTATATTCACTTAAAATAAATTATATTAACATGTAAATGATGCTATTATCATATTGTTTTACCGCTGCCTGCACTACCGCACCCCATTATTATGCATTACCGGTCACACATTGTAATAGAAATGTCTGATTAATTTAGTGGCTTCGATCGCATACATTACGTAGCCAAACAACGCAAGCGTCAATTTTTCCCAAGTCACCCAATAGCCACGAGGCCTTGTTGCAGCTGTTGTCGTTTAATGGCCTCATTTAATAGTTAATGAGTAATTATTGCAGCGGTTATTAGCGTCGAGCGGGGTTCGTATTATTTACAACCGGACTGAATATATTAATAAATCGCAACAATCCGTTCGAAGCCAATCAAAATTTAATTACCTGCGCTTCCCCGCTCCGATATTATTCGAAGCAAACATCGCTAAAAGATAAATTTGAAAGTCTTAAAAGATAAATTCACTTCAATCACTCGCAGCAAATAGGATTTCGTTTCATTTACTCCGGTAAGAGCGTTTTCAATTAAGGAACGCCCGACAAACAGTAGGTATCGGCGTATGAAGGTAAAATTAATTAAACCGAGCCAAGACAAACATGTACGAATCTATTTGTGTTGGACGCTCGCGAGGTGTACGGTGCGCGATACGAACTCGTCCTATCAATAAAAATGATACGAACACGCCTTCCGAGGTGATTCTGCGACTTATGTGTGAATGTTAAAACTTTTAATTTAGACGTCCTTATCGGAATAAAGTTGTAGGTCGTTCAATAAAAATACTTTATATAACATTAATTAACCTCCTTTCCATATAATAACTCAGGTTTCACTTTATGCGATGAGTATATGTTATTCTACGTCAATTAATTACTTAACATTAATAAACTTTCCAGCGAAAGGGTTCGAAATTAATCTTAAAGGACTTTTAGATTACCTTCATATGTGTCACGGATTTATTACAATTCGAATCGGAACTAACTTTTAGGTTTCCTTTCAAACTGATATTAATTAAGACATGAGTAATGAGGAAGTTCGGTGTCTCCGCTACCAGCTAGTCGAAGTTTATTTGCCTTCGTTACGTGTAAAATTGAATACGTTGCCGTGAATCCTCATTAATTTAAGATGAAGACTGTATCTTGACATGTTATTTTATTCATTACGGGAATGTCTCGAGTCTGAATGTACACGTGTCGAGTTTAGATTGTTACAAGAAACATAATTTAAAAGCTCTCGGGAGATCATTAGCGGATAAGGACAGGTGAGAAAGATTTTATGTTGTTTCTTCTTAACTTTCGACGTTAAACAGACAAATAAAATAATACAACTAATAATTATATAAAGAAATATTGTGTCAATGTTTTATTGTAATTTTATGTTATTTAATTTTTAACTGTCGTATAAAAAATCGTTATAATTTTTAGTTTTTAATGTACATAACACACAACTATTAATAAAAACAAATTATTAAAAATCTAGTATGAAACAATACAAAGAAACTTAATTTACAAATAACGGAAATTACTTAGAGAAATTAGCAAACAAATTAAAAAAAGTGTAAAAACTCCAAAATCCTGAAACGCTTAAGCCGCTTAATAACTTAATGGAACAAAACTTCGCGAGTAAATCCCCCCCAGACTCCGAAACTATGTTCGAAAGATGAAATAAATAAAGGTAGAAATTATTTTTTTTTTTAAAGAGGTATACATATATCTGTCCTTACAAACGCAATCGCAATAGATAATTGAAATCAATTATTGACTATAAAAAATCATTATACATATAAACATCATAATTAATTTGAATCTGAAAACGATTATAATTCTGACTTCCTTTGACAAATAAGTGACAACTTCGATAGGAATACGGGACGGGATTTCTTACTTGTTGCTCGGCATCATTCGTAGAATGAGTCAACGAGACGCAGAGATTAGTTGTTACCATGATATCTAGATTAGCCTATATATGAAAAGGAATATGAATATTTAGATTATAATTATACATTTTTATTAACTAAATTAGCATAAAATTATTTTATATTTTATTACAAAAAATAATTTTTAAATTTATTATTTATTTAAAATTATAAAAAAAAAACTAGGTACTAAAAGCCTGAAAAGAAAACCTCAATGTGATATGTTATATTCACAGCTTCGTACTCCTTAATCTGCTGTCGTAGAAAACATTTACAATTTATTAAACAACAAAAGCGATTACCTGGGGAGCTACAGATATTAAAATATTTTAAAATCGGTAACCTTTTTTGTAAGTTTTAAATTTTAATTCGTTATATTATTATAGGTTTAATATTTTAAAAAGTCAATTAAAACGTAATGACTTTTATTACAGCTTTCTTCTTTAATAAATAAAAGTTATTTGTAATGTATATGGAATATTTTATTTTTTTATTTTTTGTATACCTATGTGTGATAAACAGACAGACTTTTTTCTAAGCTGATCTAAATCATTTAAACGTCCTACTGAGCAAATATCTCTCCTCCAGATAGGAGAAGAGTTGGAGCTTAACTATTAGATTAGGAACTTAACAGAGACTTTATTTATGTACGAGTTAAATATAATATATTCGTATGAATTGTAAAGGTTTTTCTGCATAATTTATTACGGAGTATTTTGTACCAAGCGAGGAAAGGTCCAATGATACTACCACGAAGCAAGAGAATATGCAAGAAAACCTTAGACAATCTGTTAACATATTATGCGTGTAATAAAGATCGCTTACGGTACGGTAGTAATAAAGCAAGCGAGTTATCGGATGTCATTATAATCACAATGCATGTTAGGACGGTGGTGTATCAACTATCAAGTTAGCACGTCGTTAGCAAGAAACTCGTTAGCGGCGCGTGGCGTCGACATGGCAAGAATTTGCTAATGACGCGTGCCGCCCGCGCGGCAGCAAGAGAGACGGGCTTCGTAGAGGCGATAGCACAACCTTACACAAAAAAGAATCACACGTGTAAATTTTAACCTTTATCTATTATTATATGAAAAAAAATGTAACAATTTTAACAATAACAACGAATGTGATGATAAATGATTTGTTCAGTCGTTTATAAAATAAACGAATTAGATAATAAACTTGTTTATTTGACGTAAAATGCAACTGAGGCGATCGGAAGGCAATAAAAAAGATTTATTGCTTGCCATTGCTGATAAAATACACGGATCGACAGAGAAAATCTAAATTTTTGGAATAGCGCACAGGCGGCTACAATTAAAACGTTTAAAAAAATAAACTATCGTTTTTTTTTATAAACATTAACGCACAACCGTGAAGCAATCTCGTATTCAAATTGACATAGGTAGTAAAACAACAGAGCCTCCGGACTAAGTTCCATAAACTCGTTCCGAACTCCCCTCTACACACTCTATCGGCGATTTTTAATTAAGTCCCTAGCGAGCGTCGAGCGAGCAAAGTAACACCATCAATTCATTATCCTAAACTCCGGCCCGATTGTTCCTCGCTCGCTACTTACGCAAACTTTCATTTTAATCAAGCGTTTAATTAAAAATTATCCGAGAAAAACAAAATAAGCCCGTTAGGGCGGTCTGAAACTAATTAAGGCGCATACGATGAGCCGTCCGACAACAGCGGCCGTGAGGTGAGCGTCCTTTAATTAAACGCTTGTTCTACTCCGTGGCCATCCGCGCCGCCGCCAACTATTACAGCACCGCAGAAAAATCTACAAGTTATGTGCGGTCGGGAATTCGATTGAGCCGATCATTGCATACATGGTCGATTTTCGTCATATGTACTTTTCAAATCGATTTATTTATATGACTATAATTTATGTTTTGGAAAATATTACACTAATTGGTATTCAATCTGCTGTATGCATCATTTTTGTCCAGCAGTGGGATTTTTACAGCCTGTCACAGAAGGTACAGTACAAATCGACTTTTTGTGATTTAGTAATGATTTTGACTTTTATTGTTTATATTAATGAACACAGATTATCATGCAAATTTTAATTACAATTCAAGAACAAACTGGTAGAAGACATTGACAATAATTGTATTTTGTACTTGTCCTCGTTAAAATTTTTTATAAATTGAGTTATACTACATAATATTATGATGTAGTATAACTCAATTTAGAAATATTTTTTTTATTTTTCAGCGATGATTCATATACAGTATGTCGCTCGTCTACACTAATATTATACAGAAATAAGAATAAATATATTGGGCTGTTGTAATCAAAACCGACCAACTTATAAACTATTGAACCGACTTTAATTATTATATCTCCATTAGATTAAGATACATTATCGACAAGTATCAAAATGTATGATGAGGATTGTAAGCCATAGATATGGTAATGTGAATGAAACCGTGTAGCTCGTCTAGTCTAGTTTTTATTAAAAGCATATAATTAAAATAACTCGCAAATAAATTTAAAAACACGTTATTATACTAAGACAGCTCACAAAACCGATATACCCAAATAAAACAGAACGATGGCGGAGTAGACGCAAACTTTTCTAATTAATGTTAATTTATCAATTAACTTGCGCTAAGAATTAATTATCTCAGTATTACGATCCCTGACTTAAATAATAAACTTCCACTAATCAATCTTCTAAAATAGCCCGAGAGGAATATGGAAAATCTAGTAATAACTGCTTATATAATTATCAGTTATGTTTATTAGTTACATAAGTTTATTTCAATTAAATTAATATATTATTATGATAATGTAGTCATTCTCTATTAGTATTCCATCCATTGATTTTTTTGTATTTACCTACGTCATTAGTTTTCTTTATACCATTTATAGGAAGGTGGTAAACGAATTCAGTACATATGGATTTAAAACGTTTGAGATTAAATGAAATTAGTAACATTTTTGGGAAAAATTACACAAACCCGCGACATTGCATTTTCTGATTGCCTTTAAAATTTAGAGGGTAGCAGTGGTATTAGCATTATTCCCTATATATAAATTATAAATTTTATATAATTATGTGCAGATATTATTTATGACAATTGTTAAGTAGTAATTAGTTCAAATATATAGAAGTAATTGAATTATCGAGTTTATTTTTTGTTTTCGGTATAGGTACATCTGGAAGAATGCTGAGGTATTATTCTCAGTGACCATGATGGAGTTTCCCGGCGGATGGGCCTTAAAAGGAATATAGACTAGATAAAAATCATGTCGAATGTCCATGTCGTGCCCACCCCGATATCGGTTGGAAATTCTACTCTCGAAGTTGTTTGACGAGTACATCATCTACCGAGGGCAAAATGTCCAACTTGGAAGGTCCAACTTTGAGCGAGAGGTCAATCGTCGAATCCAGCTAGGATGTCTTTTCATCCGTCATACCTCAGTGCCTGAAGTTGAAAGTCTTCGACCAATGTGTGTTAACAGTGATGACGACATACGGATCTGAGATGTGGTCTCTGACCATGGCCTTTAAAACAAGCTCCAAGTCACACAGCGTACAATGGAGAGGGCTATGCTTGGTATTTATCTATGAGATCGAATCAGTAATGATGAGATCCGCAGACGAACGAAGGTTGCCGACATAGCCCAACGGATTTACAAGCTGAAGTGGCAGTGGGCAGGGCACATAGCTCGTAGAACTGACGCCCGATGGAGCAGAAAGGTTCTCGAGTGGAGACCACGTTTCGGCAAACGCAGCGTCGAACGGTTGTCCGCGAGATGGACAGACGACTTGAGGAAGGTCGCCGGAAGCTATTGGATGGAGGCTGCTTTGAACCGGTCGCTCTGGAAGTCGATGAGAGAGGCTTACGTTCAGCAGTAGACATCCAATGGCTGATGAATGTTGATGATGATGATGATACATATAAATAAAAAGATTTATGGAAATGCATTTATGCGAGGTTATGCATTTAAATAAATAATAATTAGCATATATGTACTTAGTAGTAGTTAGTCATAATAGTTACTTGAATTAATGAGGTTTTAAAGACAAATTTTAAGTTCTAAGATTTTTTTTCTCTTCTTATTTTATGATTTTGAAATGACAAAAAAAAAAATTAAAAACCTGTAATTTCAACCAAATACGTATTATGCCTTTGAAAGAAATAAAAATCTTATTGAATGGAACACTGATATAGTGACTCCTACACAAATAAAGATTTTGTTCCCATATAAAGGCAGACTTTACAGATCTCGTTTTGCTTTTGATTAGACAAGTTAGGTGAAACCGTAAAGCATTGCTAGTTTTATGTTATAAAAATATGTTCTTTACGATAGAACTTTGATTGATTTCATATTAAAATATTTTTATAATTGACAAACATATATTCATAATAAAAACATTAAAACTAGTTTTATGTTATTTATTATATCTAGCAAAACATTTTAATTAATTGACAATTAAAATAAAATAAACGGTTCATATATAATATTAAATTAAGTGTTAGTAGATTTAGTAATAATTTAAAATGCGTTGTAGGTCAAGTTTTTTTTTTCAATAATATATATGAATCAAACAAAATATTAAAATGTCGGATTTTTAAACGGACGTTTACAAACTTGTTATTTTAATCACAAATGGGCGTTCGACAAAATATTGTACGATAGATAACCACTAATTCATAATTTTAGTCACATTTAATTAAAGTAATAAGCATCGGTCAACACAACAGATTTAATTGGCCACAAGCGCGCGTATTAATTACACCAATTATCTGAAACATTCATAAATAATAATAATTTATTGCTGGCAACATTTGTCAAAAGCCGCGCTCACACGATGAGCTAATCGACTATCACCGCTAATTGCCCCCGTCCTCGGCACCCACCTGCCCGCGCCCCGGCGCCCCAGCCCGGGTGGAGCCCGGCGCGGCGCGGTGCAGGTCCCGCTCCCCGCCCGCCGCTAACTAATTAGATAAGTTTGCAACTCCACTGTACTTCTGGTGCCCCGCTCTGCCGTTAAGCATCAATCTTTTTAATTAAACATTTTTGACGCTGCAATGCGATTAGCCATCGAACTCGTTTATATGCTAATAAACCAAATTATATCCAACATTTAAATGCCAAAATTGTTACAAAATATTTAAAATACATTTTTTATTTTATTTTAATTAAGACGTACATACAAAACCATCACTTGAACAATTTAATAGTTATAAGTTCAAATTAAATAAATGAATACGTTACGGCCGAAGTTAATTAACGATTCAAATGTGTTATTAAGAATTTATTTAAAAACATCTACTTAATTAAAACTTGATTTCGAATCGAGCAAAAACTACCTGGTTTTGTTTTATTAACATACTAGTTTTTGCCCGCGGCTTTTCGCCCACGAGGATGTCGGTTATCGCGACCAAAAAAAAGTATCTTATGTTAGGTACTTCTAATACCCCCAAGAATATGTGTACAAAGTTTCATGATGATTGTTTAAGTAGTTTTCGCGTGAAAGCGTAACAAACAAACTTACTTTATATTTATAGATTTTATAGATGCGATAAATTAAAAAAAATAAATGTTAATTTGTATAATGTCATATATTTAAAAATATTAATGTTATTAAAATGTTATGGATATTCTAACAGTTTATAACTATAATAAAAAAATCATTTACACCGCATATCGATTCGACTGTCTAATAAAACAAGCGTGAAACTATTATAGATCTGAGCTGCACCATATATCAGCAGTTACAATAGCTCATTGTCCGTCGCTCAGTCTGATTAAATAAATAAAAGGGGTGCCGATCTAAGACACTCGCTAAGATCTTATCCTCCAGCTCGCGACGTTTATAGAACTCGCGATGCATGCTGAAGTGATCTCTCTATCTATTATCATACGGACTTTATATCTGTGAATAAAATCGTAACCATCTAATCTGTAGCAACTCTTACAGCGCCCCGCGACTCGAGTTCGATCTTTATTTCGATTGTTTTTGACTATGTCTCGAAAGGTGTGTGTGTCTCGTTATTCCGGCTATAATATGCGACTGTGATGGATAATCCTTCTTCGTCATGGACGTTTAAGACTTCAAAGGTACCGCAATGTGCGGAGACATCTTAGCTGGACTAATTGAAATTTTACTCGTTGACATAGACTTTTGTATGTCTAAGTAAACAATGTAACGCATTAATTTTGAAATGAATTTTTATGAATTTATTTTTAATAATACGTTTTATATGATAGATGTTTATAACATCTAAAGACTTGTTATATCTGTGTCGTCAGAAGAAAAAACAACGGAATTGTAAATTTAATGCGGCTATAGTTCTGAACGTACACGGGAATATATTAACATCGTTAATGAATCTCGACGCATATATGTGTTGTGTCCAGGAGACCAGGACGATCGTTAGGGTGCTTTATTTAGGGTAAAAGGCCCAGTAATTGGACGAGCCGGATGCAGTGCTCTCACAGGTGCTTGCACGGTGCGTGCTCCCTCTTGTGGCGATCGCAGGAAATGAGAACCAATTTGAATTTCTTCTGTGGCGAATCGATTAATAAGGACGCTGTTAAATCATTCGCTTTGAACGGTTATGATATATTATGCAAAAATAATGAGGTGCCAGATTAATAGGTACAGATTTAAAACCGTTAAATATGACAGAGTGCTTTTAGTTTCGTAAAAAAACTTGTTTATTTTTGATAAAATTAATTATTTTTTTAATTTTTAATGATATATCGAAATTCGTCGTGTTAAGATGCAAGTCAATGATATAAATTTAAGTTTATTTTATTGAATTAACTAAAACGCTCAATACAATTAAATCGATAAAAGTTACGATAAGCCGTTCCGTAAACGTTCATGTTTATTCATAGTCGGATTGTTGGCCACAATCTGCACAGAATCTCGGCACGAAACTCATTTTTCAACTTCATAAATTATCGGCCGATATCTGAGACCGTTCCGTACCTACCTTAATGAGGTTGTAAACAACAGTCTAATTTAACTCCTTAATCGCAAAACTCAAACGGTTACCGCTTTTAAAACAAAACCTTGCAATTTTCGAGCGACCACCGCGTAAATAGCTTTCGTTATATCGGGCCGGCGATCGCGGCTCATTACCTTCACCCCTCCCTAATTAGACACCCTTCCTTCCGTCCCCTGTTTTACCCCTGTCCTGTCCGGATTGTTTTCTAATAATTCCTTAATTTCGGTACAACTTCAACTCCCCTAATTATACCTGAACGATTGAGTCAAGTCACACATAAAATTTGATATGAAAATTTAATTATTATTTCAATTTTAATATTTCGTTAATACATATATTTCGAATCTAGCTTAAGTTTTAGTAATCTCATGTAAAGTTTGTATGCATATATATTTTTAAATCGATTGATCGATTAGAAAGCTAATTCGCCAAAGAATAGTTTTAGTTCAAAATAATTCTTTATTACCTTTTATTTCATCTGTGAGGAAAATAACGCAGGCAGCATGCAACGAGGATCGACTACGATGTCACGAAACAAAAGAGTTTTTTCGGCGTTATAGACGTCCATTCGACATTCATTCTTTCTTTCTTTCTTTCATCATTAACGTATCGACAAAGCTAGCCGCGCAGTTATTCGCTAATGTGACAACAACACAGAGAAAGCCCGCCACAAACGAGCTATCTTTTCGGGTTAGGACTAGAACACACTTGACTTCTTAATGTTTATTTTGCAAGTAATTTTTAAAGAAACAATTTTACTAAAGTATATTATAATATTATACACTGCAATCCTTTAAAAATCAATAAGGACTTTATGTAATACCTTTTATTCAATAGAAATCATATTTAAGAAATATTTAATTGTAATAATCTAGCAATTACTTAAACATTAAATTTCTTTTAGATTATTATTCAAATGCAAGTAAGGAAAACTTTTAATTCTTTTTCAAATCCTTAATACTAAAAAACTATTCTTTCTATACTAAAGATAAAATTTTAATGTCAACTTATACCCAGTGTGCCCCAAGCTTGGGGGTGTATTCTAATCGCGCGTTAGCGTGCCCCGTTTTTGTGCTAACGAACAGGTTGCGTTAAGACGACGTCGGATCGAGACCGACGGGGAATTTTGCCTCATTAAAAGTTGTGACCTGCGAAGGCAATTTGGAGGCCCGCGACTTCACTGTTACTTATTAACGAACTCACTTGACACTATCATTTGGTATTTGGTCGAATCCCAACTGACTACGTTCGGTCTCGAAATGACAATTCTTTCCTAAAATGGCGATTTCATGCTCTTTGTACTTTTTTCTATAAATATTTGCAATCATAAAAGGGTAAAATTGGAGGTTTTTTTTTTGTTTATTATAGAATTCTACCATAGACATTTGTTTTTCAGTTAAATATTCAACGAGCATTCGTATAAGGCAAGGAATAATATTTCATTTTATTAAGTTTTTTAAATGCCTTATTAGTAAAAAAAAATACTTTGTTGGAAGTAGACATGACATAATGTTGTATCTATCATGTAAGACAAGTTAGAATGAGATTACTTATATTGATGTCGAAACGATTATCGCTAATATCTTTCTTCTTAATTTCATTTATTATGTTATACACTAATACCACACGAAGATTCAATTCAATTCATAAAATAATTGGTTACAAACAGTAAACGCGTTTTTCATGTCGATTGTACTTGAAATTTGTCACTTTCTTTTTTTCCCTTTCCTGTTCCATCATCAGACCCTGATCATAATCTATATATAATTTGTTAATTTAGGTTAATTCAATGAGCCACACGATAGATGTGTTAAAATTTATTACGAAGTTGAGTATTTTGCTTATATGAAACTGCAGCATCAGGTTAAGGTTCCTTGATTTTTAAAACGTACGTACGTAAATACTAATTTACTTAATAGAACCCACCATCACCATCACGTCAGCCGTTGGATGTTCACTGCTGAACGTAGGCCCTCCGACGGTGCCGTATTACCCGTCCTTGTCGATCAAAGGCAAGGGTTCGGGATACGTGGCGACCGAATGGAGAAGGACAGCTGTATGGCATGTACTTTTACCCTAATTGCAGTCTGGCGGCCTACGAGGTCTTCTTACACAACCTGGAGACCTCGATTCGGCGTGTACCGGGTCCTGTGTTCTTGCTGGGGGACTTTAACGCCAAATTCACGGCGTGGGTGTCCCCCAGGATGGACGCTCGCGGTGCAGCGGTTGAAGAATGGGCGGCGGCGGCGGATCTCGTTTTGTTATACCAGGGATCCGCCCAAAGGTGCGTGCGGCGCTGGGGTTGATCGATAGTGGACCTCTCGTTCGCTAGCCCCGGTGTCGCCGCACGGGTAAGGTTTTGGTGTGTCCTGGAGGAGGTTGAGACCCTATCCGATCACCGCTATATCCAGATAGAGGTCACCCGGTCCCTCCGGGATCCCAGTAGGGGTCACGCAGCGGACAGAGCTCCCGTTTTTCCGTGATGGGCTGTGGATAGACTCAATCGGGACCTACTGGTGGAGGCGGCTATTGTTCAGTCTTGGCTGTCATCCCCCTTGATAGAGGATATTGGCGCAGAAGCTGGTCGCATTTACGGTATATTAGCGTCGATATGCGATGCGGCCATACCCCGCGTGCGGCTCCCAACCCGACGGAACGGGGTATACCTACTGGTGATCCCCGGAGCTGGCAGACCTCCGTGAGGCCTGTATTCATGCCCGAAGGTCTTACACCCACAGCCGACGTCACCAAATACGCGACGAAGAGCGGAAGGGCCAGCTGTACGCGGCGTATAACCACACGCGTGCTGCGTTGAAGCTGGCCATCTGTTGAGCCAAAGACGCGAAGCGGCAGGAGATGGTGGAGGGTCTAGAGCGTGACCCCTGGGGACGCCCATATCGCGCGACGATGAACAAGTTCTGCGCGCAGCCCTTTCCCCCTTAGGGAGACCCTCCAGCCGGGCTTCCTCTCCGAGGTGGTCGAGGGACTTTTCCCAACGCGGGCGGTTTACACGCCCCCTGTCTGGCTCCACCAGACGACGTCCGGGAGACCGACGAGGAAAGTGTACTGCCTGTAATTCGGAAATGGGGGCGGCGGCGACGCGTATGCGGAAAAGCGCCGCCCCCGGGCCGGACAGGGTACCCGCCTGAGTGCTGGCCTTGGTCCTCGACCACCTGGAGCCCGGTCTGGTCCCACCTGGTCTCAGGGTACTGTTCGACGCCAGCCTGGTGTCCGGACGATTCCCTGACTGCTGGAAGGAGGGGAGTCTCGTGCTCGTGCCGAAGCCTCCGCAATCAGTTGCGGCTTTCAGGCCCATCGTAAAGGGGGCATCGACGAGGTTGGCAAGCTTTTGGAGAGAGTAGACGCTGCTCGCATCGTCCAGGATCTCACGCGGGTCGGCCCCGACTTGTCTGACGCCCAGTTTTCGGGCTGATCGGTCGAGGGTCGAAGCCATTCTGCGTCTGAAGGCTGTGGCTTCGGAGGCCATTGCCTCGAAGGGAGTACTGTTGGCACGGAGTATCGCCAACGCATTCAATAGTCTACCATTCGGTTGCATCACGGAGGCACTCCGGTTTCATGGAATGCCCCTCTACCTAAGACGGTTGGTGGCGGACTACTTTGACGGCCGCAACGTCCTCTTCGTGACCTGGGAAGGGGACGTTGTCAGGAGGCCCATGTCGTGCAGCGTCCCACAGGGTTCCATTCTCGGACCGCTCTTGTGGAACATCGGATACGACTGGGTCCTCCTTGGCCGGCTCCCTCCTGGGCTAGGTTTAATTTGTTAGGCCGATGACACTCTAGTCACAGCCCGAGGCGGGACCTTCGAGGAGGCGGCATCCCTGGCCACCTCAGGTACTGCGAAGGTGGTCAGGAGGATCGAGGCACTAGGGCTTAGGGTGGCCCTTAACAATTTTGAGGCCCTGCTTTTCCATGGGCCCAGACGTGGTCTACCCGCACATCAAATGTCTGGGCTTGGTACGCAACGGAAAGTGGTGCTTCGACGAATACTTTCGCCAACTTGCGCCGAAGTTCATCGGCACGGCATCCGCCCTCGGTTGGCTAATACCGTATATGGGCGGAAAGAGTCTAGTGTGCCGACGACTCTACGCCAGGGTGGTCCGGTCGATGGCGCTGTACCCCCGTGTGGGTCGAGTCCCTGACTGCCCACAATAGATCCCGTCTGTGACATCTACAGAGGATCATGGTGGTCAGGGCCATACGCGGCTACCGCACGGCCGGAACCTCAGCACGGGCGGAAGCGCTCGCCGAAGTTTATCGGCGGATATCGGCGGCGCGGACGGGGGTACTAATCCCCCAAGCGAAATCACCGAATGGCGGGACGACGCCTGTCGCACGACCCTCACACGGTGAAAGGCTCGGCTGGAGACGCCCCGGGCTGGTCTTCAGACCATAGGGGAGGAGTGGACGGTGCGACTTTCGGGGTATGCGGTTAAGTACATTTTTTCCCGCCAAAAAAAAATGCGGGTTGGCGAGCACAATGTGTAATGGTAGGATATGGTGACGCTGCCTATCACTATCCCGGTTGGTGAACATTTTTTCGCACCACTATGGTGACGAAGACCTTTTACTACAACTTAACAAGAAAGAGGTCGGGACTATACCTACTTCTCTGCCGGTCACCGCATGGCAAACGTAATAGAAGACCAATGTTAAATCGAGAAGACCTTTGAAAATTGCTCACATGCCTTCATTTTCTTGATGCACACGCCAAACTTATAACAAAATTATTTTTTATTTGGAAGTTAAAAATAAAAAAAAATAATTTCATGTTTCATTTCAGTATAACAAAAGTTTTAAACCGTTTCTAATTATTTTGTTATAATTTAATATTTAAAAAGTGTACTTTATTTTTTTATTTATTTGTAATATTTAATATCACAAAAAAAGAACAATAAGGAAACTAAAACAATACGATAATATTAAATTGACACTCAACTTACGCGATAATCGGATGTCAAACATGCAGTATGTTGCCATTATAAAGTGCTCTCGATTGATAGCTTCGATCGCGTTTGTTTAATAAGGAAACGACTTTGACGACGTCAGCATCTCGATCGCGCTTTTGGGTGAATATAATATAGGCAAATTGCTTGACGTTATCAAACAATGAAACCCGAAAATACAGCGATGACAATTATTGAATGATACAAAAGAGCTATCGATGTTCGAGATGGGGTGATCATTGTTTTATTCTTTAATTGGAACGAGCGAAGTGATCCATTAGATTACTTCTTGTGCTTCGTTTTGTTATAAAATATTATGTTTAAATCAGTCTTGAAATTTTAAATGGTACATTTTAATGCATTTATTCGCTACATAAATATACATGTAAGGATAACTCACTAAGCTCGATTATGAAATGGAACTTCGCTTTATATCCTTAACTTTAACTATTTTCTACTTTATTTTTTTAAATAAAATTTTCCAGTAGTCAAAACGTGTGTGTCATGGACGGCGGCAACACTTCTCGCTAGTGATCCACCCTGGGAACTCCAGGTGGAGGTGCTCGCAGAAGTGTACCGTTTCCGGTCGAGCCTATGCTAGAGGACAATTCCCAAGTGCGGACCAGACGGCTCCGATCAGGGCTCAGGCTCTGAGAGCCCTGATCCAATGGTGGACGGAAAACCTGGAGTCCCCAGCGGCGGGCCTAGCGACGGTGGATGCTATACGTCGACATCTTCGTCGCTGGGTCAAAAGACGACACGGGGTGCTGACCTTCCGACTAACGCAGGTACTTACCGGGCACGGGTGCTTTGGTAAGTACCTGCATCAAATCACAAGAAGGGGAGCCACCCCTGTCTGTCACGAGTGTGGCGCACCGTAGACACGGCGCTTCACACTCTCAAGGAGTGGGCCGCTTGGGAGCCCCAGCGCCATGCCCTGGTGGCCGTGATAGGCGGAGACCTTTTAAGTCAAGCGTGATCCGCTGCGTGCTCGGCAGCAAGAGGTGCTGGTGTGCCGTGACCTCCTTTTGCGAGGAGGTCATGCCTTTGAAGTAGGCCGCGGAGCGGGAGTCGTGAAGCAAACGTTAACGCTGACCCGCTCCGCAGGAGACGACCGGGGAGAAGGAGACGCCGCTACGCCCTCCTTCACCCTCCGCGCTAGAGTGGAAGGGGCACCTATAATCCTAACACTCGCCACTAGGGCGCCTATAGGCGAAGGTGGGCCAAACGTCGGGGCGTCAGGGTTGCATGCGTGAGCGATCCCGTGGCGCCCCATTACAACGATGAGGTCACTGCTGGGTTTTAGCGGGTTCTGACACGTTCTGCGTGCCAGCGAGTCCCACATACCCACCGCGTCTCCGCGGCGGGATGCGTAAATGCATTTACCAGCGTTAAAAAAAAGGAAAAACGTGTGTACTTATGTACATACGTAAGAAGTTATACTTCTTTGGCGTAACAGAACAAAAATAGCTAAAGATTTCATCCCGTATGCCACATCTCTTTATTTGTAAAAGGCATGATAAATTAATAAAAACAAGTGAGAAACCTAGTGAAAATTTAATAAATTATTTTTCAAATAATAATGCAATTATGATAATTTATAATGTTACAAATAAAAAGAAAACATAACGACAGTTAACCTCAAATCTATAAATGAACTTTTTTTTTTAAAGATAAATGTCAGTTTTATCACGCATTTTTACAATGGTCTATTATAACTCACCACGATATTACCGGTGTCCCACGGCTATGCCACATGGAGGGGAAGTACCTTGAATATTGTAGATGGAACATTTTAGGGAAAGAATTAAAAATCTATGAATGCAGTTAAAATTTTTTTTTAAATAAAAATGAAGTCTTATTTCAGTAAAATGTTCCATCTACAATATTTAAGGTACTTCCCCTCCATGTGGTATAGCCTTGGGACATCCGGTAATAATTTAAGGTCATATACACACATAAATATATATTTATATATAGTGAAATTATATATTTTTTAATCTCCTAGTGGAGATATATAAAACACGTTTTGTTGATTTATGAATATTTGAGAAACTAATTTGAACATATTAGAGTTTTCATGGAAACTTGAGTGACAGCTGTCAGCTCACTTCATCATGTCGCTTTTTGGCTATCGATGTGCACGCGCATCGTTAAAAATTTACTCTCATATTTTTCCAAAAGGCCCAAAAGTAGTAACTTCAAAAATTTAAAGGACAAATGCTTATTAATATTTTATTACTAGTAACCCTAAATCAACTACAAAATCAACGAAGAATCAGCCGTCCGTCCAATCCAGGGCCCGGTCACCAGACGCGTCTATTTCGAACTTTCTAATACGCAGTTCATCAACAAATTCATTATGTCGTAAAGGAGCGTGCGAGACCGAAATATCGCGGGGCTCGTAAAACCGCTCGTAAAGACGTTTGTTTACTAATTCGAGTGGGGCAGGTGGGGCGAGGGATGCTGCGAATAATAGCTTCACTAATATACTACACGTAAAAATTGAAAATTCTTTGTGTGATAATAAAAAATATAAAATATTATTGTGTAGATAAAAAATAATAACTGTGTTGTAGAATATATCAATGATTATTTATACATAATATTAATAATAAATTTCCAAAAATTTAATTCTATCGAAGTTTAAAAATTGTTTAAGGATGGGCTTAATAAACTCGAGGAATAAGAATTGTCTCTGCGATTTTAATATAGTGAGTAGTCGATTCTCTGAAGAAATAGATAGTTAAGACGTTAATTTAATTCGCAAAATCATAGTCGTAAAAAATATCTATTTACTGTCACTTTACAGTAAAGATTTTCTTTCAGAACAATAGAGTAAAAGATTTAATAACCATATCTATTGATTCATTAAGACTGGTTAAATGACATAATCTTTATATTATAATATGCGAATATATTGCTACAAATTTGTTTTAAAATATTGAGTGTACTGTGTGGAATCAGCTGCAGTACACAAAAGTGACTATTTGTGATAAGACTGCAAGTATCTCGACGCGTCGTATAGTCATGCGAGGTTAACACATGAGGTTAATTAAGATCAGAGGCGGATACATAACTAGTTGCGCTCGAACTTGCCGGGAACTACGTAATTGATACGATTTGATCGTCATCGCAACCGCGCTCATTTCTATCGAAATCGAATTTGTTTCGTTAATTTACTTCATTCTGCCGTAATTTGGTTAATTATTACGTGCAAATGTACGTTACAAGATGGTTTGATCTTGACTTGTGATTATATGGATTACGTACATTTTGGCTTTTTATTTGTTGTTTTAGCTCTTAAGTTTTTAATTAATTATATTTTTGTAATATTAAAACGAAATTAGTTAAGTATACGGCGAAATAAAGAAGTACAACACATATTAACGATTTTTGTAATTGAAAAAAAAATGCCACGGAATTCTTAAGATCGTTTAATTAAAAGTTTATATCGGATTTTATCTTAATTGTTATTTGAATTAATTGTTACATACCCCGCTTTTTATACAATTTTAAATTATTACTATTAACCGTTCCTATTCTGAATAGGAATTAATTCATTATTCGGACACCCCTCACCACCTCAGTCCTCCGAGATCATGGACGCTGTAAAGGGTCCGAAACGTCGGGAAATAATTTAAAATATTGTTAAATGTAAAGTTTTAAATAAACGCGATAAAATCCGATATAGGATTTTAATTAAATGAGTAAAATTCGCGTAAATATAAAAGAACAATTTCTTAAGATCGCTTTTTCTAAAATTATCATTATTTACATACTATAATATTATAGCTATTAAAGAAAGCATATAAAAAACTTGAGAAACATTTGACGTGTTTTATAAAAAGCAAAATATAAAAGCAAACAATATAAAAAAGATATGACACCTGTCAATGGCTATCTCCCGCCTGTACTCTAAATATTATCTTCTCGTCAAATAAATTTCGTTGTATGACATGTTAAAACTTCTGCTAACTGAATCTCGGCAAGTAATATTAAAAATTCCTTTGACAGTAGTGGATATCGAATAATGATTTGTGTACGTCATGCCGGCTTCCGCTGTCATACTTGCGCCAAATTTTCACCAGCGACTTTTTTACCTATTTTCGACGGCCTGCCGGACACTGGGCACTGCGTTTATTTATTAACAAAATTCGTACGTCTACCTAACACGTTTCGTTCGTTTACTTCCGACACTCCAATGTCGTCCGTAGAACAATGACATAGAGTTCCAGATGCGGCGCCGCGCAAAGGCCGAGTTGAGCCGTTTTCGGGCGAACAGATACCGTTTACGAGGCTGTATAGGCGCGACGCAGCAATGCGCTCGTGCGCTCCACCCATATCAATTTCGAATAGGTTTCCTATCCTATTCGACCAGCACGGGGAGATTGCGTTTTGATCGTTTTGTGTGTAAAACTGTTGCCCTAAATTAAACGCTTTAATAATAGAATAGAAATAAAACCAGACGTTCGGTTCTGTTGACGGACGTATTGGCATGTAAAAATCGAGCGCGGCGTTCGGATTTACTTTTAATATTTTATGAATTAGTCGCTCGTAACATATATGTAAATAGGGTCTCTCCCCCGATCACGGACGAGTGCATCGATTCTGAGTATCATCAATTACAAACAAGTTCCAATTAGAGATAGTGCAGTTACAAATCAAATTCAACCGAGAGTCCTGTACGAGAGTCGTTCACTAATTAGGGCTGCGGGCGAGGTGCCTCCTGCGAACTAATCAGGTGGCTAAATAATGTAGTCGTGACGGCGTCGTTAGCGCTCGTGAGACAGACGTTATTAATTAACATCACTCTACCCGCACACACGCCCCCCTCCACCTGCACCCCTAGCTGGCCCGTGTGTCGCCTGCTTGCGGGGATCGTCTCGTATCTATGGATATTATTCATCAATTAAAAATTTATAATAAACGACTTCGTTAACATTGAATTGTTTTTTACAAAACATTATTTTTTGCCTAGCTTTGGAGTCGGCACTTTTAAATAGATTTCATATTCCAAGCTAATTTGTAACAACCGTCTTACGTGTCAGGCTGTATAAATTAATAATGAACAGAACAGCCGTATGAAGAATAATTAAATATATTTTCTTTAAGCATCTTATTTATTTTGAATACTGTCATGAGTAGTTGTAGCATAATTCAGACACAGCAAGCATATTTAGAAAACGTGCATCAACGTAGAAAAACATTTCAATACCCGTCTTCTTAACGAACAACTGATCTAGACTACCGATGGACTACCATTGTAAGACAATTTCCAATTAAGAAGATGGAGTCAATTTATATAACAAAGACTGGTTGGTGTACACGCGCCATGATTGGCTCATCTCGTGAATTTCTCGTGGCCTTCTGAACATGACTTCGGCGTGTTCTGTCCAGCCCGCTTCAACACGTTCGATACCTCTTACGACATCAATAAAGTGCTCGAACCTTTATCACATTTTGTTATCAACCATCTCTTGTTAAGAATTATGTATATTATAGTATGGATGTATATTACATACATCTCATTATAATAAGTTACTTTACACTGTTTCCTGAAATATTTTCTTTTTATTTGATTTTGCTTTTTATCGACCCTTATACCTATGTCTAAGAAGAGGCTTGTGCCATGCAGTGGGACGTTTACGGGCTGTTTCAGTTCAGTACAGTTTAGTATTCGATTTTAATTACAGTATTGAGATAACGGAAATCCTAGTAAAATTTTGCTAGTAAAAAAAAATTTCCTAACAATATACTACAAGGCGTTAAAATGCAAAATTTCGTAAAACTAAAAGCAAGATAATTCTATTAATAAATTTAAACAAGATATCATCAAATCAAATGTATTATCACATGCCTTGATATAATATTATTACAATATCATAAAATTTAAAATATATTTCAAGTATCTTAGGTTAAGTCACAATAGCTTGACTGTTACCACTCAACTGTTATAAGTTATTTGTTAATAAATAATCGTATGGTAAAACATATTATTATCTCATAAATATTATGGAAATAGTGTGTAGCTGTCAGTAGCCGATTATCTGAACTCTGATTTACATACGACCATGTGTTGTCGAGGCATTCACGTCGACGGCAGAACCATCGTTAAATTGATTTTGACAAATATTCTAGCAGTTCGGATCGCCTTGATGCTGTTTGGATACTTTCATAACAAGTTAAATATATAATATACAGTGAATATCCGAAATTGGTGCTCCAAAATATTTTTTTTTTTTTTTTTTTTAATATGTTAGTTGAATAGGCAAACTGGCAGACGTGCCACCTGATGGTAAGTGGTCGACATCGCCCATGAACATAAACTAGTTTACCTGGAACTAGCCCAGCCAACCATTTATGTGTTGCCTATCCTGAGACATATGATGTTAAGTCTCGGTGCCAGTAATTACACTGCCTGTCTTGCCCTTCTTTCCGAAACACAGCAAAGCTGTTTCACGGAAGAAATAAGCAAGATGGTGGTACCCATGCAGCCGGGAGCGCGGCACAGCGCATCCCTCCCACCGGTAAAAAAAAATATTATAAAAAGTTTAAATAAATATTTATAAATTAGACATATCTCAGTCAATCTTAAGATACATCATAGTATTTTGAAGAATCGTAGTAACTAGAATTTTAAGATATTCGGAAAAGCTTATAAAGATATTTAATGGACATGTCTGTGTTATGGACTGTTATGTACTTGCTCTTGAATCAGTCAACACACTGAAATTCATGAGTTCATTAAGTAACAATCCCTTTTAATTTTAATGTTATCAGCTCATAACTAGTATTAGTTTTTGAACTAGCCAACACGCTGTAATTTATGGACCATAAACAACAATCCAATAGTCCCTTTTTCGTCATCAGCTCATAACTTGTAATCGTTCTCTGAACGAAACGAATGCAAGCAAAACCGGGAGTAGTAGGAATTGTTTAATTTTATAACAAATACCGAACATCCATCGATTAGCGTAGACTCAATTCATCCGTTACAGACTGAACATCAGTCCTTAATAACAAACTCCTATGTAACCTATAGTGTGTCACGCTCTCTTCAATTTAAATTTTAACGTAAATATATTTGAATATAATTATAACAACTGATAAGTACCAGGTGCAGGCGAATATGCGCCAAGTGATTATTAGTATTGCATAGCACCTCAACGGAGATTTACGAAGCTTTCGTTATGTATCTTAAATATCACAAGTGTATATCCAAAGTAACAAAACAAATAATATTTTGGACATCCACCAAAAAATTTGGCGATTCTTACGATTCCACTGAGTATCTCAAATAGGCTTCGATCATTTATGGTAATATAATTATAAGGTATTCTATCATTTGAGTGAATACTCACGACTCAATTCTACCTCGCGAAAAATGTTAAATAATTGCGTATTTCTTCATATATACCATTTATGCTGTTTTTTACGAAACTGACCAAAAAATCGTTACCTTTTCTTGATGTAAGCGGTGCAAGTAGGTATCAGGTATATAGACATGAATGTGTGTGAAATTCTTTATCTACTATAAATTCTGAACGTCTTCAGTCAGTTCTGTTCGACTTCGCAGTCTGTGTCTATTCTTAGTATCTTTACTAACCTTGATGACTAAATAAAAACTGGGTAGCGGTTTCTAAATATACATATTTTACTTTTACATATACATGTAACACAATCATCATTGATTAGAAGTATAAAAACATTTTAAAATTTAATTAATATTCGAAAAGTTTAAAGTTTATATACATGTAATATTTATTATATACCTACAGCATGTGGCTCTAGCTAAAATATTTTTTTTAAAGATTACTCATATTCAAAATTGTAACTTAAAATATAAATTATATTTAATGTTTTATTCTTCTTTTTTTTTAAATAAATGAACTGAAATTTTTTTAATTGAACTGTACGTACACGCGGAAGTATATGTTATACCGTTCATTAACCGAGGTCAGTCGGTTCATTAAAATGTACAGAAATAATCAAGAACAAATACTTTTCAATAACGCGTATTTTTTATTTTTCAATTTTATAATTTAAATGATTTTTCCAAATGTATACATGAATATACGATTAGATATTGTAAGTTTATTTAGCACATATTAGAAAAATCATAATTATGAATATGACTGTGCTTTAATTTAAAAAAATGTTTGTTAATAGCTATAAGAAACACTAATTATTAATTGAGTAAGAATGTTGGTCGTTTCCTTCTAACAATCAATATCTTGCTATAAATACCCACGCTCTCTGCTTATTTTGTATAGGTATTAGATGTTAAAAAGAAAACTCTAGTTTTAAAGTTTGTATATCAACAAAAAGTGTCAACAATATTTAAAAATACTAAATAATTACAAAAAGTTTGAAAACAATAATTAAAACGATAACATATTTCCACCTTAATAACAGCTTTATTGGTAATCAAAAATTTATCAAAGTCAGTACAAGCACTTATATATGTGACTGGACGTTTGAAGTTCACCCACAGGCTACAACTTTGCATGACTAAAGTGGATATCAGTAATAGAATTCCGGACATAGATTGGTCGTTCGGTCTTTGCTGTTTAGATGCTACGATGCTGCGACGGACAGACAAAGAGATAAACGAAATTAATTGGGGTCATGCGCCGGCGGCGTAATCCAATCGTTGCGTTCAGGCTACGAGCCTTTTACACGACTCGACCAGGGCAAGAAACTCGAACTAACTTTACGACCGCAACCAATTTGTTTGCGATACGGATTTACGACCTCAACTGATGATGTATGTATTCACTACTCCTGTAACTTGTTATACATTACATTTTTATGGGAATTTTTGTGGCATCGTAACATCCGACACTTTAATATCCAGACTATGATAATAATCACTGCCAAAGCCACTTAATACCTAGAGCATCGTACTCTATCTAGTTTTATTACGTTTAATGTTTCTATGAAATATAATAAAATTGTGAAATATGTACTGAATTCTAATAGTAATTGTAATAATATATAGGCTTCAAAGAAGAACAAACGATCTTCAAACTGGACGTTACAGCGTTGTACACAAATCTTGGCATCAAGATGAGTTAGCCGACATCAATTTACGTACAATGTCAATTTGCACAAGAGAAACGTTCGAGTCCGGGACACTGCCTCATTAGAGGCGAGCGGTTGCAATTAAACTGTGCGTCTTTTGCGCGTTAACGAACGGCCAAATTGGAAGTCGCCCGCCCTCAACACGTGCTTCTATGAAATACTTTCCAACAATCGTTTTAAATATTTACCCTACTAATGTATATGTCGTAATACTATCCCCAAGTATTCGTCGTGAAATAATTACAATTGATGGATGGACGCCTCAACAGCCTTATATTACTTTAGTGATAAAAGACCGCCTTTATAGCGAACGGGTTTGGTCGTTACTCTGCCAAGGCGGTGTTTCAGTAAATACAAATAGTTATTTCGTGCCGGGTTTGGCCTTAATTTCAATATACTTGGAAAGTAGGTTTACTACGCCAATTACAGTCATTGGACATTTGACTAATGAGTTTTAAATTTAAACGTACAGCAAAATATATTTTATTTATTTAAACTAATTTAAAATCGACACGCTATCGTTGCATCGAACCCTAGCGGATACTTACGAAAAAAAAAGTTGGAAATCATTAAGTAATAGAAAATGAAATTTATTAACTTGACATTTCAATAAATGAAACATTATCAACGTACGTCTTGACGAAAGAAAGTGGGCTAATAGAATATTATCCGCAACCAACTTCGATCCGAGTACCTAGACTGACATACGTAATATTCGAATGATAAAAATGATTTATTCACGAAGTTCCACTACAAGTTGCAAATGTGAAGACGGTTAACAATGTGAAAGTGTGAGCGAGTGGTAAGAAGTTGGTTTACAGGCTCGTTAGCGGCGGCTGATTGCCGATTGAGCAGCAATTGCCTTGATTGACGGAGCTCTAACGAACTCGCTTCAAGAGCTGGACGTGCCTCGACGCTCCGATCTTTTAACTCTTAAATGTTTTCAACTATGACAGGTAAATTTTGTCAAATCTCGATATTTACCTCTTGGTAACAAATAATATTTATAGTATTCATTTATCAGAACACTAAATTTCATTTAAATTTGAACTATTTTTAACTTCAGAAAATGACTAAAACTAGTGTAATTTAAGGGTAAATGTGATATAAAATTAAAATAGTATAAGTAAGAAAAATATTTAAACTGTGAATATAATTTTATTTGCTACTCGTAGAGGTGCTACGTGCTACGAGTTCTCTGATTACTGTAGGTATATTTCAATCGAATAATTTAGTTCGATTGATTTAGTCAAGTCTTTACAGACTTCGTTCATTTATAGGCAGGCGGCCATGACATGACATATAAATAGGCATGTTACCGTTTTATTCATTCAGTACCCATGTTCTATATAATCTCATACACGCAGGTATAATTAATCATTACTAAATTAAAATCGAGCAATGTTAATTAAATTTAATGTTTACGACGCTTTTACAGTCATGAGCCGCGATAACAACTCGGCGACTAATTTTACGCGTAAACAGTAATCAGCAGTATGAAACATCTCCGACGTCTTTGTCGAGCGATTCATCATATCGGGACAAAAGGCGGTTGATAAACGCGGTATTTGTTTGCGTGAGAGAGCGTTAATTTCGTTAAGGAGTCTCAATCAGGGAAGACGTGTAAGTAAAGTCGACGGGCGGTCGCCGCGGGAGCGATTCGAGCGAATTAACCTACCTGGAGGCGCAGGGGCCGACTCGTTAGTTGTTGTTTGCCGAGTGACGCGGGTCAATCAGCAGAGACATGCACGGAACCGCACTTCTTCATCCCCCTCTACCCCCCGCCCTGTGCCCTGCCGCTCGTTAGGCCGCGTCGTCTCTGTCAACTGTGAGACGAGCTTTATCGAATCTACGACGCACGACCCACGCCGCGGTTGGCCCACTCTTCGTTCCTAGTTCGGTTCGCAGCCACCGGTAAACAAGGGAAATCAGTGTAAAACGAATTTATATTTCCTTATGAATAGCAAATAGAATGAGCTCGGAGTTATACCGGCATAGAGTAGACGCCATATATATTAAATAGACGTGTAGTGAAGTAAAAAGGAAGACACGTACAGAAAATCAGAGCGTAATTATAATGGGAGGCGTGTACCGCAGCGGGGTGGACTTAGTTAATTGGGTCGAATTCCTTGCGTTTAGCTAATTAACGTCGAGGGCGCCTCGAGGCAGCTGCGGTCCACGTGCGAGACCGGCACGGTCCGGGCCGCCAAGCGCTCTTCTATTACATTAAATTTCTACAATCGCGTTATTATTACTAACAATTTTTTTTATCGTTAAGCCTTAATTGCAATTTATTTTTGTGACTGTAATTTATTAAATACAATGCGGTAGGTGGAACGTCAACGCCATTAATTAGTTGGAAAATGTACTAAAAACTTTGTTACCGAGACTTTAAATTAGTCCTTAAGTTTTTTAAAGACATCTATTTAGGCGGCTTTAGAGATTCCATCGATTGGTTGCTTCGCAAAGTTGTACTTTTTGTCCCTTCCACAGGTAGAAAATACAACGGCTCAAAGCATTTTCATAATAATGCGCCCGCGGCTTTCTCAGTTACTTTTTTGGATGTTCGAAAGGTTTGACAGACACGCTATTGTCATCGTTAGGTGATGCACTAAAAAGTTTACCTTTTATGGATAATCAAAGATGATCTGGAGAACTGAATCGAATACTTAGTATATTTAAACATATACTAATTAATAAGTTTGAAAAAGTTTACATTTTATACAACGTAGATAACATCGAATAATTATGTGAATTTTTAAATTTTGCCGTTCATTATTAAAACACTTGGTTCGTTTTATCAAGCGGCATATTCTGTTTTAGTAGAATTTAAAGAGACTCACCTTGTATAATCGCTTTTGCACAATATCATTCCTCCTTTGAAGTAAAATGAGCGACCCATATCCGCAAGAGCTTGAGCACAACATGTACATTTCAGACATCCGTGATGCCAATATCTGTCTAGTGCGTGAAGTAAGAACCTTTCTACTATTTTACCCCCGCAGCCCGCACATTCTTTTAAAGCCGGATTGTTGTTATTGTGGGGATAATCGTGCCCGTTTGCTGCAAATGCGGCCTCCGGCGAGGGCGGGTGTGGCGAGCTGAGCTCCGCGTACCCGTGGTAGTGCGGGTTCATGCTTAACGCGCTCGCTGCCAGCTTGACGGTTGGAGCGGGAACCGCCCGCACCGACCACCACAACTACACGCCCTGTGAACAAAATTAATACGTGTTTATAAATTTATATTTTTACTCATGTATTGCATGTTTAATTATTTTTTTTGTAATTTTTTTTTTCTTTTTAAATATCAACATCGTCCTTTTTTAAATATACATTCTAGTCATCTTTGAATGGTTGTTCGCATTTATATAATTTTCCAATTAGCAATTTCATACAATTAGGAGCGGGATGAATTTTCTACAGGATGAAGAGCGAGACGAGCGCGGGACGCGGAACGGTATGTCAACCCGATCCAATTACTTCGCGGCCAGCCGAGTGGCGGGACGCCCGCACGGTCTGAGCGCTGCTGTCGCCATAAAACTTAATTAAACGTTTTAAAACAAGTATTCATTAAAGAATAATCAAGCTTATGTAGTCATAAATAACCGGATTGTCCCGCGCAGAACGTGTGCCGTAATTAAGACTGCACAGAGTTGATCAAACGCACTGATTTGAAACTACCCTTCATTAAGAGAACGCGAAGCGAGCCCGGGAGCTTCCGCTGCGGTGCAGAAACTAATTAAGAATAACGGACGCTTTAAAAGCGTAATTAATTTAGATTGTAATTCTATTTCTCCGAGAGTAAAATAGACAATTATTTCAGTAGCCCTTTCTTTTGGAGCGATTTGTTTTACTAAATGTATTTTAGTTAATTTTTGTGTCCGAAACTGTAAAGGGTTGTAACTGTAGATTATTGCTATTCGTTAGCGTGTACAGAATAAAATATCATGACTGTTAAAACCTCAAAAGAGATGTAGCTCGGGTTATGCCGGTATCCTGCTTCACAGCAGAAGCGATCGTGTTGAAAGCCATTACTCGTTGTCGACTATGTCTAATGAAGGCTATCAGGGTAGAGCGGACTGGCATAGGTGGCGTGTAGAATACCCCATGACCGAGTTGCGTGCGTACTAATGAGCGAGCGTCGCGTGCAACCGTAAGCACTTCGTTAAATCGCACCCGGACTACGCTGATCTACTGACTACATGTATTTTTACGTCTTTATTTTGTTGATTTCGCGAACACGTGTTTTGTAGCACGTCGCAACTTTCGGAGATTGTAATCGCCGATCTCGAGCAACCATTAGCTGGATTAACGGTTGATTTATGGGCACAATAAAAACTTTCAAATGGAACGTGATTGTATAAATTATACAGCAATTATTCACTACTTCGATTGATTTTATATTTAGCGCTTACTGTAACAAACAATTAGATTGTTTACCTATTCTTTAGTATATCTATTTAAATACCTGGTATTTATATTGATGTTATTATTTACTAGCATTTATAGTTATTCTATTATTCAAATAAGATGTATGGAATAAAACATTATTTATTATAAATACCCTGATAGGCACTTACAAAGACTTTTTTAACGATAAATTATAATATGTACCTGTAAAACATACGTACCTACATAAAATTATTTGTAATTTACGAGTGTATTTTAGCGGTAAAAATGACAAAACCCGAGTGCCTATGTTTATTTTCGTAGATAAAAAACCCGCTAAATATCTACTTACCTAATACTTAACTCTAAACATAATTCAGTGAAATTTTCATTAATTACGTTAGAGAAGCTATATATAGGTATTTACTACATATCAGTGAATTTAAATAAAAAGTACTCACTAATATACATACACATATTCAATGATCAAAACAGTGGACTCTGATATTCATACATTGAATCTGCGTTGTATCATTAACGAATTCTTCAACTTTATCGACAAATTGTTTTTAACCTATTGTTTGTCGAATAGATTCAAGTAAAACTTACGTTATTTTAAAACACGAAATACCGTTGTATATAATTACTCAAACTTATGCCTGTTCCAGTCCCATATAATGCGGTAGAGACAAATGAAGCTTATCTCGTATGTAGTAGAGTTGCAAATTGTTTACGATTTAATTTCCCGCGTTACGTGGTGCGTGTTTAGGCTGAGGGTGGCCTGGGAACTTGGCAGGTGCCGTTTTCATTATTCAAGCCCCATTGATTGGATACTTTGTTGCCGTTTAAAAATCTTATTACCAACCGTCCGACAACAAAGAGGAACGAGCCTCCTAGTAGCGACGCAGCCCCTCCATTTACCTGTTAAGTGATTTTTTTTTTTCAATTACAGCGATGAACTGCACATTCGAATGTCGAAAGAAGGAAATGATAAGTCATCTCAGTAGATGCAGTTTCATAGTCATAATATTGCTTTAGGAAGACAACATTTACGTACGATGATGATGTATGATGATATTACAGTTCAAAAGATGTTTGTTTATTGGTATATAATTCGTTTCAATAGTACAGGACCTACCTTCCTACTATTTTTTTTTTAAATCTAGAATAATTAATTAATATTAGAAATGGGCTAAATCTGAGTTTGGGCAACTAGCCGGATGGCGGACTAGTTGCTGCGAAAAGGCCATTCTTTAAATAAATTGATCTTCGATTATATTTTAAACATAATTTGTAGAGTTGTATTTCCTTAATTTATGATTTATTTTTTGGTGAAAATATATTCTAGCTTAAATATCTAACTCCTACCCTTAAGTTATTTCTCAATTAATAATGAATACCTATTCAAGGCTGCTATTCTAAAATAAATGATAACCTCTAGTTATGAAATTATTTTTCATGTTTACGTGTTAGTATATACCTGCATTGTAATTTTTTTTTTTACTAACAATAAGTCCAAATATTTGATAAAGGATTTTTTCCTATATTATAAACAAACTTTATTTGTTAAAAATGAAGGTTATGCTTTTATTTTAATTACGTTATTAACAATACAAATGTTAATAAAATGACAGGCCAAATCGCCTTCATCTATAATAAATCTGTATCACTCGTGTAGAACTACATAAAAAAGTTAACAAAAGACATTATACGATGCACTTGGTTAACAACTTTTTACTTACTCAAACTTATACTATACACGGCCCAAGAAAAAATTAAGATTCTAATTAAATCAATAAACTCAATCGAATACTTAGTTCACATCACAAAACCGGTCACTAACTTCAAGAACAACAGCGGAGCCCGCGAATAACGTAATTAAGGCGAAACCGCCGGCGAAATTAAACGCGAAAACGGAATGAGAATGTGAGCCTAATTAGAGCCGGGGGGAAGACGTTGCACCGGCGTTCCCCCAACTCCTGCCCCGCGCCCGCTCCGGCGGAATGTACCGCTTTGAGTCTATGACAATCATTACTAATGAAATAAAACATTCAGGTGTTAGGTCGGATGATACTTTTAAAGGTTATAACAGATTAAATTATTAACAGAGGACTTTTTGGTATTGTTATTTACATGGTTATGAATTTTACCACTTGGTGCTTAATTTGTAAATATTAATTTAAAATTGAAGTAATGTCATAATAAGTAGATCATGTAAATATTTACAAAATTTCTTTTGAGTTAATCTTATTTAATGATAAAATTTAAGAATGTAATTATTACCCAAATGACAGAAACTAAGATATATAAAAAATCTAAATAAAAAAAAATAAGAAAAAAGAACGGAACTTTAACATAAAAAGTCTAAAAGGTTAATATTGGTCCTTTATATTGATTTATATTGGATAAGTATTTTATAACGAGTATAACACTAGTCGACACCAAAATCAAAAATATAATCAATACACGTTATACTTTTTGGGACAAAACACAAAACATCGAATGTTATATATAACACGTGCGTACGTACCATATAACTCATGTTTATCATGTTTCATATTCATGTCATTTTATTTTATTCATTCTCCCATTCTTATTTTGATTAATTCTTTCATTCTCTTTACACGTTCATAAGCTAATTTGGTGATTGATTGAACGTAACTTCTGAACCCTCACAAAACTGATCATCAGATCCAGATCATTATTAACATAATAGGTTATGAATTGAAACCAATGCAATGAGTCTAAAGATGATACCTGTGCTGTAGCCAGTTATTCTTTTGAACAAGAATATACATACAAGGATCTAATACTTCAGCATCAGATCCTTGTATGTACTTGTTATATGTGTATACAATAAAATCTACAAAATCTATCTACACACACATACACACACGCACGCACGCACATATATATGTGCGTGCGTGCGTGTATATATGTATATACATAAATATAGTGTATATATACACAAACAATCGCGCGCTCGCTTCAAACTTCTTGAGGTTAGAAAGATAATTAGTTCATATGTACAAGCAGATAAAAATCATTGTTTATACTAAGAATTTTGTTACTATAAATTATCTAAACTTAAAAAAATATCAATTACATGTACTAAAAATACGTGTAAAATATTTTTTAACAAATAATAGTACTATAATTATGAAAATGAAAACTATTCGTTATTTTCTCACGTGCACAATAATTAAAAAAAAAAATGTGGTTAAATTGAGTCCACTCGTTATTCGAGAACATAAAATATCCATTTCACTGACGAACCGCGCGTTCCCGAGTTGATTAATTTTATCCAATCGGCTGAGATTTCAACTTTTCCTTTTCGTTGTCAAATGTCATTCGTCACTTTCATTTGTGTACAGGAAAAAGTAATTAAAATAAATGATTAAAATTAATGAACTACACATATGGTAATTGAATACTAATACAAATAATTTAATATTTGATTTTACATTTAACTTTCTGTTGCCTATGACTTTGTTCGCGCAAAGTAGATTCTATTCATAGATCGTTTGAAGTAAACTAAGTCTACTAACGTTTTTAGTCAAAAGTCAAAATAGTAATACCATAGTTCCTAATAGTTAAAATACAATGTTATAATTTTTTTTATCCCAGTGTAAAACCTTACTTAACTTACCTTTTAATTGGTTGTAAATTATGTTGTACCTATTAGTTGTATGTATGAAATCCTTATTTTTAAAGGCGAATGGCAGGTTTGTATGGAAGTTTCGTACCGCTAAAAATTTTCGTGTTTGGGAATATTCTTTGTTTTGATTGATAGCTAAAGCGATAGGTATGCCTTCTGTAAATTCCTAGAATTTTAGAACATCGGACACAAAAGTTATAGCCAGTTTTATATTTTGAGGTTATGTAGGTACTAGTTGTATACCAGTAGTGGTAAAAGTGTGAATAATAAAATTATGATGGTATGTAAACATCATAATTCAGATAAAACACCTTTGTGGTCGAATGCTAGTGTCTGCTCTTTAACCCAGACGTCGCGGTGTTGATTCCCGAAAACGACTACCACTTTAATATGACATTGAGTTGTTTTTCGTTTGAATACGACTTTCTAGGCTGATCGCATGCTTGTCTGATATGCGGTAACTATCTATGAATATTATGATTATAGTTAATTTAAAAAAAAACAAGCATGAATAATTATAATTGGTGGTTTACAAGCAGTACCTATAAACGTTTTACAGTCACCAGAGCATGTGTCAGTTAACCTTTAGCCCACTCAACAAATAGAAGTACATGTCGCTATCTTTGTAATATTTTACTTACCATTATTAAGCAGGAGAATTGAGAGAAAGAACTATACTTACTCAGATACACTCAGTCTTTAAATAACTCTTTTTGGAAACTAACAACACCAAGTAACTATTTCTTATCTATTTAATCAAAAAAACCTCCAACAACTAGCAATAATCTTGGATTTTTAATTGATAATAGCTATTATATAAAACTACTACCTACTAGTTACGGTCTAAGGCTACCTGTATGTCATGTATGTTTAAAAAAGAACTCTGTGCTCATTAAATAGTTCGTTCTTTAAAGAGTCCTTTCCATGTTCAGCAGAGGGGATGCACCAGTTTGTTAATAATTAAGTTCTGAAGAGATTCTAACTGTAGGTAAATAAAGCAATACTTTGTTTTTAGTACATTTATTTTAATGTGCTTATAATTAATTCATTCTTAAAACTACTCTTCATCTGATGTTCTGGTGGACAAACTCCGACCACATACAACACACATTAAGGCAGAATGATCGTCATCTACATAATCAGGTGCAGCGGGGTTGAATGTCTTCAACTAGTATAGTTACTGTAGTTCTTCTAGCTCTTAACCAATATGGCACACAAGCTTCATCTTCGGAACATAGCTAAAATAAAAAAAATTATAATAATTAAACTTCTTTTATTCAAACATGCTAAGTGTATGCGCATGGTAATAGTGAGCAATAATTTACATTATTTTCTTTCTTAGTTGAAATCATATAAAGGTGATTAAAAAATAATTGCAGTAGGAACATGCTTATTATACCTGTCTTGGTTGGATCCAAGAAGAAACTACACTGGCCACTCTTTGTTGTTCTTCGTTGGCCCCTTCAATCAAAATTCTACGATGACTTATTCTTAGTATAGATCGCCCACATACAACACAAATAGAGTGATGGCCAACTTGTCTTGTGGGCATGTTTTCAGATGAAGAGGAATAAGAAGCTGGCTGCCAGCATGCATGGCAAATATGGTCAGTAGGTGTTATCTGGAATTAAAGAAGTGATTTCAGTTATTCGATTGGGATTACTTATAGCAAAAATACATATTTAAGAGTGGGTTGGTGTGATTTCAATAGTAAGGCCTATTTTTTAACACATAAAACTTAATAAACATTGATTTTGTCATTGGCCCACTCGTATTATTAGTAAACTACTTACATCTCTAGGATATGTCCACAGCCGAATAGTATTGATGAGATCTGCACTCTCATCGGATAAAGCGTGTCTCCTCATACGGAACAAGCGAACGTTGCAATTAACACATTGCAAACTCGTCATTGTAATGAGAGCACGTACACACAGTACACACAACACAGTTAATAAAGCGTTTTTGCGCGAAACCACTATCAAGAGATAGAGTACGGAGGAGCAGATGCTCAACTCAACGTAAAATCAGCCAGGTAATTCGCTAAATTGCTTAGATGCAGTCACAAACCAATCCAAAACAACAGTAAAGAACGAGGTGACACCGTGACAGTAATGGACGGTTTGACAGATTTTTTTCGCCTATCGATAAATAGTTGCCATATCAACAAAAATAGTATAAATGATAATTCTCTAATATATGATTTTATACAGCAATTAAACATTTTTAGGTTTAATATATAAGTGTTTAATTATATCTAATGTTTTTATATAAGTATTTAATTATTTTAACGTTGATTTCTTTTTCTAAATAATTAATTATTATTGTGATATTTAAGCTATTTTCTTATAAGGCAACTTCTTAAAACTTAATTGCGTTTAGTTAACGATTAGATTACGTTTAATTATTGCAATCTTTTTATTGATTTAATCCATAATTCCGATGTTCTAAAAATATTACACTTATATGAAAATTCATGGTACAGTGGCCTTAATAAATTGTGTGAATTCTATAAAAAAACAACAAGAAAAGTATGCGGTACGAATTCTGCCGTTGCCCTTTCATACTTCATTAGTTTGGGTTCGACGAACTAGACATGATATTTATTATTTTTTCACAATAAAACCTCAATAAGAAAACACTGTATTAAGTAAATCCATATGGATGGAATTTCCCACCATAATTTATATCAAACTAACTTTTCAATAAACATTAAAAATAAATGATCAAATTTCATTCACAATCGGTGAAGATATCGCATCACATACACGTAAAGGAAAAAACAGTATAATTAAGAACTTCCTAATTTTTTGACTGCTTAAAAACGCATTCAATGATGTTGACTCGATTAGAACAATTAGCATATTTCACTACTCATATTATTATTACATGCTTGATATCGATATATACGCCGACATTTCGGGAGAAGAAATATTAGGTTTCGACGTTTGTAAGTAGACAAAAATTAAAAATTAAAAAGTTTTTAAATTACCGAATTATAATTTATTTCGTAATGAATAGCGTCGAGTTCTTACAATTTTAATTATAAATGAGAACAGTACCGACGGCTAATGTGTAATATTTGCATATAACGACCGCTAATGTTTGGAGCGCATTATTCATCGGACATGACCTCAAAATAAGGAACCGTTCGGTTCGAGTTTGGCCGCAGCTTTTGAATAATATTATTATATTATTTATAAGTAAGTAGGTACTACACGCATGTCAATAAATTTTGGAGATATATCCTCATAAGAGGAAAAACTTTAAGTTGTCATAAGAATTTTATACATAAGTATTAATAGTTTGCAATTGCTTGATTATTGCGAAAAGTAAATACAATATTAATATATATATTAAATAAATGTTCTTATAAATATTAAATAAATGTTCTTATATGTTTATATAAGAACATTTATTTAATATTTTACAACTATAAAATATGTAATTGATCATAAAAATATCGTCTAAGTTTTAAATTTAAATCGGGCGGTAATTGTAGACCATATTTTCATTACTTCGTTAAGCTTGACACCTTCCTTGGTGAGGATTTAATTGAATACCTCTAATACCGAGTCGTCGTATGCCGTGCGAATAAATGCCTGAAGATTTGCCTTATTCATTTTATTAACCTCAAATAAAATTTTATGACCGAAGTCGCACGCGTCACGCATGTTAAGTGGATCGTTTTGCTCACCACTAATGGGTCAGGATTTGTCATTGTCGTCAAACAGGTGTGTCGTGACGAAAAACACGTGTAATGACCATACAAATGCATACAATGTCGCTTACAGATCGGCCGCTCTCACCGACTCTAGTAATTAGAGGCGGCCGAGCGGAGCGACATAGAGCTACATAATATGAGAGCCAATATAGCGAGTCGCGACGAAATTTGTGACTTTTTTTTTATTACGTTTTGTTTTGTTCTATTTCACAATGGTTTTTATACTCGTTATAAAACAAGAACTTAATTATATGTTTTTAGGTAAATAATTTAACACTGACAATCAAGACAATTCGATTGGGGATTGAACTTTGAACATTTTTTAATGTATGCAATAAGTAGGTACTTGTAGCCGAATTCTAGTTTCTATGAAAAAAGGTATTTTAAAAAGTACGTAATATTTTAGTGAAAAATTTAGCTAAGTAAGACATTATTTTTTAGTACCACATCCATATTTCAATATAAATAACTCACAAGTTTTCGTGGTCAACGGAGCGGCTCGTCATTCCAAAGCAAGCGGCCATAACTGTATGTCCGACAAATATATTAAGAATCCGCGATAGTTTCATGGTACGTAGTTTTGAATCGTTTTTAGAAAATTACGAAACCAGACTAGTCGATAAGAGATTTTTATGTTAAATACAAATGCGCATCTCAAGGAAATACAATATGTTCACGTAATAAATGTATCTATTTAAGCGTTACTTTAGCGTTAATCAAAATGAATTAATTAAAGGAGAACATACAATTATATTGTTTGTTCAATATACAGAAAGCATAGTGACTATTCCTAATTCATAACCAAAAATATATATGCAGATAACGAAGTCAATAAGTTTTTTGTTTGTTTTACCTGAAAATATGCGAAGCTATCAGTTCTGTTTAAAAAAATATATATTTAAGGAAACGACTTTTTAATCATTACCTTAACTATTTGTTTTTTTTTTTTTTAATGTAATTGTCTCTGTTTATAGATTCGATTCAAACGAGAGATTTTTAATTTTTTAATTATCTTAAGTTTTATCAAATAAATATAAATACACAGTTAACGAATGCGTCGACCTAAAAGCAATGAAATATAGATTTCATTGATAGAAAATACTTAGTACCTATGTACATAGATTCGATATTTTAACGCAAAGTTACGTTAATATTGAAGAAAGCATTAGTACCAAGTATGGAAATTGCTTTAATTATTTACTACTATTATTTACTACTTTTAATAGATTTTTTTATGGCTAGGGTCCTCCCTAGAGGAGGGGTGTCGACCATGTCTTATTTTCTCTTACAAGGGGGTGGGAGGGAGTCTCGATAGTTCTTACGTAAGATCACAATAATGTGCAAAGTTAAAATTATACTTTGAAAAAGCGCGGGCAACCACACGAGTGCCGAGGTTTGCTCGGATGCGTATAGGTAATACATATTAGAGATGTTCCAGTGGCAGATCCACTTTCCGAGTTGATTTTCAGCCCCTGGACTGAAAATCTTGTGTAGGTAAAGATGAATAATTAAAACCAAAGTTTATTAATACCAAAAAATAAAAATTAGTAGTACCTTTGTAAGTACGAATAAACATTTCCAAAAATTGTTACTTAAACATTAAAACTAATCTAAAGTGTATTCATTTTTTCCTTTAGATTCTTACGAAATAAATATTAAGCAGGGGGGAGGGAACGGCCTATTCTTATTTTTTCTTATAATAGGTGGGGGGAGGGGATCGGAAACTAGTAAAATTCGTCTTACGTAATAAATGAATGGCCCCCTACATACCAGAACTTGCTACAAACATGATTAAAAAAATCCCTTAACCACCCATATCTCAAATTATAAATATGTATATATTGCTCATGTATTTAATATAATAATTGTTACGAATTTTATATATTATTTTTGCCTTTGTAACAAAATATATTTTCTTAATTTCCAATTTTTGCACACCTACAAACTTTCGCTCTTGTACGTCATAAGGTTGGCTGGAGAATGCTTTTAGCATTAAGCCCGCCTTTTGTACAATTCAGTTTTGTGTTGTGCAATAAAGTATAAATAAATAAATTATGTAATAATATAATAAAATTAAAACCGATGGCATTTTCTGCAGCGATGGGTGCGTTATCAATACTAAGGTATAACATCAGATAATTGTCATTTCTGAAGTGCAAATACTGATAAACTGTATGCAAGCTATACCTATTGTTCCTCAGTCAACGCAATTTGTATAATCAAGCGAAATCCTCGCTAAATAAGTAATTAAACTTATAAGTATTCATTGTTTCGAAATACACGAATTAGGTGTTTATATTGTTTTCTTTGTTTGATTAAGTTGGATGTGACGTTCTAGAATTTAATTAATTTACCATTATTCCTTTTACTATGTTATTCTTACCTACGATGCGAACCGGTTTTGTGAGTAAAGGTTGTCAAGAACCTCGTTCAATGCTCTGAAGTACAATCACAAAACTGAATATTACGTGGTTATTCAACTTATCATCGACCCATTTTCAATCAATAACTTACATTATAAAGAATATATGTTGGATAAATATACTTGTATTTATTTTTAATTAATATCGAGAAGATATGTTTATTACAGTTACAAAGATGTTACGAAACTGCTCATAATATTAGAAGGCAAAATATATTTACTATGCAATATCAATGTTTAATATAACTACGAGAGTACATAAATTACCTGTATTAAGTTTGTTTATAGGCTCATGATGTCCACTTTCACGACCGTGGCGCAGTTCATGCGCCGACGCAGGCCGAAAGATACGAGTACGCCAATGTAACGGTTATTTACTGGCTTTATGATATGCTATACTTTCTATCAGATACAAGTAATAGTGATGTTCTCGAGGGACTTATTTATTATTATTAGTCGAGACTTTGATTTATGCCTAATGTAATAATCATTAATGGTGTTTTATAGTGAGTAATATCCGGCGATAAAAAATTTATGATGTTTTTAATCGTATTGTTTGTTTTAGCTTTATCTTCAATGATAATATATTGTTTCTTTAGTTTATGAACAATGTGTGATTTTCGTAATACGCCTATCTATGAATATTCAAGAGTGGGATTCCTACACAAAGCGCTCCGTACAACTGTATCGTTTAATAATACTAACTTGTTAAAATTGAGCTAAAAACGTCACAAAAACACTTTTTTTGTACGTGCCCCTTACAAAAACCTTAGTTATAAACATTTCATTTTTAGCTTTACTTTTAAGTTTGTCAATATAATGACCATAATAATACATATTTTTTAAAAAAAATTATGTGACTACCTGTTATGGTATAAAGAGATGAAAGTTATAGGTCTGGGACCGACAGAAAAAAAAAGACAGACAGATCTTATAATAGGGCTCGGTGGGGCTCATTTACTGAACCATAGATAAGATAGAAAAGATAGCGTTATGTAATATTAGTAAAGTACGTATTGGTCCTAAGTTATCGTACTTAAATGGGGATGAATAAAATAAATTAATAAAACAATTATTTTGTAGACATTAAATTAAGAAATCCAAATACTTTTAAGCAATTAAATAGTGGGGAAAAGAATGAATAAACATTTAAATTAAATAGCTTTATAAAACTTTCATACATAAGGGTTTTATTAATTTGAAACACAGTATTGCGCGAGCAGTCACAGCGGATGCGCGTGCCGCTCTTAGGTCGACCGAACCGTCGTGTTTTGTTTACGCGTGATCATTTACGTGATACTAAAAGATTAAAATAACGATAACGGGGTATCTCCTGGCAACAGGAGACCCTTTATTTTAAAATGTTTCCCCCCCAAACGTGCCAAAATTTCCCAATGTCGCAATTACCTACTCAGTCCCAAATGTCTCAAGTTCCAAATGTATCAAGTTACGCCAACGTGACATCCACAACATGTTTCCCCAAAAAGGATCAAGCCATCATTTTGGACTCAATCGAAGGAATAACTCTCAGGGAGTACCTTATTGCGCTGTCATCTATAACTCCAGCTTCAACTATACGGTTTATATCTCGCATATCGAATGCTCGAATATGTATATATTTAGATAGCAAGAAAACAGCTGATTACCTTATTGAAGAAAAGAAAAACGTCATTATAAATAAGAATTTACTTGAAATTAAATCATTAATTTCTAGAAATAAAAGAATAGTTCTTTCAAATGTTTGCCCAGTTATACCAAATAAGGTTATTGAAGAAAAATTTGAAGAGATGAAGATTAAAATAATGTCTCCTATATCCTTTATGAAAATTGGGGTGAGCGATCCAGGTTTCTCTCATATTTTAAGCTTTAGAAGGCAGCCAAACGTAAGCCCTGAAGATGAATCGCGCCTCCCAGAATCAATTCAACTATCCTATGAAGGAACAAATTATTGGATATACATTTCAAATGATGCCTTAAAATGTTTTTCCTGCAATACAATGGGTCATTTAGCGAAAAATTGTCCACAGAATAAAACAGTCTCCCAAGCAGCTGTTTCTGATATCAAGGAACCCGATAATCAATTGGAAGAAGTAATTAAGCAAATTTTTGAAAGAAACGATGATCGTATATTGGACTCACCCGGCACTCCGCAGACTATACAAGAAGCACCCTCACAACCGATTCCATTAAATTCGAAAGGAAAGAAACGTATTCATTCCCCAACAACTAGTGAATTATCAGTACCAGGTACACAGTTAAGACAATATGTAAAAGAGCATGAATCTGATATAACTGAATCGGAAACAGATGGAACAGAAAGTAATGTTTCAATGGAAGACAACGTCGTTAAACCAAAAACAAAAAAGAAATTGAAGAAAGATGACACGAGAAATGAAGAAGAAATTTGGAAAGATATTGAACATAATATGGCAGAAATAAATAGTGACAATTTATTCCCTATTAATTTAGACCAATTTATTAGCTTATTGGATAATACAAAAGGAAAACAAAATGTGAAAGAAATAACATATACTTATACAGACAATATTAGCGGTTTAATTTTAATGTGTAATAAAATACATAGTAAGTTAAATAAGAGTTTAAAAAACAGAGTTTCACGTTTGTCAAAAAAATTAAATGAAATATTAATTACTGGCCCAATTGTACCTCCGTACAAAGAGAATTAGTAATATGTTACTTCTTTATACTTAATTAATATAAAGACATAGATACAATACATATTTATCAAATTATTTCATGGATGTGTTACAGTGGAATGTTAATGGATATTTTAAAAGATTAGAAAACATAAAATTATTGATTAGTCAGCTTAGTCCAACTTGCATTTGTTTACAGGAAACGAATTTCACTTCTAATTATTGTGCTTCAATTAAGGGGTATGTACACTTTTTTAAAAACCGTCTACAATGTAATAGGGCTAGTGGAGGCGTAGCAATCTTTATCAAACCATATACTATGCCAGAAATTATAAATGTAAACACTAATTTAGAAACAATAATAATTAAAATAAAATATCCTTTTACTGTTACTATATGCAATATTTACCTTCCAAATAGCAGTGCACTTAATATTAGTGATTTAAATAATTTGATATGTCAACTGCCATCACCTTTTATAATTATGGGTGATTTTAACAGCCACAATTTTTACTGGGGATCTGCTAAATGCGACACCAGAGGTAAATTAATTGCTGAATGGCTCGATGATCATAGTGATATATTATTATTAAATAATGGACAACCTACACATTTTAATGGTAATACGGGTAATACGAGCAATATAGATTTAACTTTGGCTTCTCAAAATATATCATCATATTTCGAATGGAACGCCTTAGACGATTTATATGACAGTGATCATTTCCCAATTGTTATTAAAACATTAATTAGCCAAAATTTACAAAATAATAATATATGTTTACCAAAAAAATGGAAGTATGACAAAGCTGATTGGTTAATGTTTTCTGAATTGGTTAATCAAAATATTCTTGAATTACCATCTCCACTTTCTATACCCGATTACCCTATAAATGACATTATTGAAAAATTCACTGGAATAATTTTACAAGCAGCAAATTTATCCATACCAAAAACTACAGGTCGTATTAGGAAAAATAATCTACCATGGTGGAACGATGAGTGTAAAGTCGCAATTAGAGCAACAAAAAAAGCCTTTAAACTTTTTAAAAAATATGCGAGAAATGATCCCAATTCGATGTATAAAATTGACTATAAAAAAAAGAGAGCTTATTATAGAAGACTTCTAAAAGAAAATAGGAAAAGATATTGGGAGAATTGGGTATCCACTATTAACAACCAAACTCTTACTGGGGACCTATGGAAAAAAATACATCATCTTAATCACCGTAACATTAGACTTGACAAAATTGTACTTGAGAAACCTAATGGTTCATTTGCATCTGACCCAAAAGAAACATCCTATATATTAGCAAAGACTTTCGCTAATAATTCTAGCTCTAATAACTATGAAGATAATTTTATTCACTACAAAAATACTGAGGAAACTAAACAAAATTTTGAAACATATGACAATTCCAACCCAATAAATGGTAAAATATCAATGAACGAAATGACAATGGTTATATCTCAAATAGGAAATTCAAGTCCAGGGCCAGACAATATTTCAAATATTATCATAAAACACTTCCCAACAAGTGCCCTTAAATTTTTACTTCATTTATATAATTTTATTTGGCAAAAGCAGGTTTTTCCAGATAGCTGGAAAGAAGCCTTAGTAGTGCCAATATTAAAACCTGGAAAAATCCCAAATCGACAAACTAGTTATAGACCTATATCCCTAACATGTAATATGTGTAAAATATTGGAAAAAATTATAAGTAAAAGAATTAGATGGTACATTGAAAAAAATAACTATTTATCTCCATTTCAATATGGATTTCGTCAATTTAGATCAACTACAGACCATTTAATGAATATTGAGAGTGAAGTACTTGACAGTTTTGCAAATGATTATTTCATAGTAATAGTAGCTCTTGATATTGAGAAGGCTTATGAAATGGTCTGGAAGCATAAAGTTTTAAAATCCTTACAAAATATTAATATTAAAGGAAACGCCTTAGCTTTTGTGAAAAACTTTCTGACAGCAAGATCAATAAAAGTAAGAATCAATGATACATTATCAAATTCTGTTTCTATAGAAAACGGTCTTCCGCAAGGCTCGGTGCTCAGTGTAATATTATTTTTATTAGTTATTAATAATGTTTTCTCTTGTATTGACAATCCAGTGAAAGGATTCTTATTTGCTGATGACTTATCAATAACATGTAGTGGTAGAACATTGAAACCCATATTTACATTAATCCAAAAAACGTTAGACAGTCTTCAACAATGGGCTGACAAATCTGGTTTTAAATTTTCAAAAACTAAATCTGAATTCTTAATTTTAACTAAAAAGAGAAATAAAGCAAGAAATTTACAATTAACTTTACATAACACGAAAATTAAAGAAGTCAATAACTTGAAAATATTGGGTTTAACATTCGATAGAAAAATGACATGGATAACTCATATAAATCAACTAAAATCTGAATGTTATAAGAGACTGAACATAATTAAGGTTTTATCATCAATTTCTTGGGGATCTGACCGAAAATGTCTCATTAATATATATCATGCGTTAATTCGACAAAAACTAGATTACGGCTCTATTATATATGATTCTGCAAAAAAGAGAACCTTGAATTCCCTAGAAAGTATCCAAAATACTGCACTTCGCCTTAGCATAGGTGCATTTAAGACTAGTCCCACAAAAAGTATTTTAGCTGAAGCGGGAGAAATGCCATTAGAAATTAGACGGAAGCAACTGGTAATCGTATACATTGTTAACATACTATCTCAACCTCAAAATCCCATTTTTAACTATTTTACTAAAACAACATTCCTAGACGCACAGTATGATTTCAGACCTTCTCTTCCTCAACCTTTACGAATAAGAGCTGCTAAATATCTCGAGGAAATTAACCTTAGCATACCATCTATCCTAAATAAGAAATTATTGTCATGTGGTCCTTGGGAAAACCATGAATTTCCTATAAATTTAGAACTAGCTAATAACATAAAAGATGACACCCCTCGAGAACTTTACATAAACTTATATCATGAAATTAATAGTAGGTATAATAATTGTAAGCTTTTCTTTACTGATGGGTCAGTTAGGAATGAAAGATCAGGTTTTTCAGTTGTCTCAAGTAATAGTAGCTATCGATACAGACTTGGCGACTACCACTCTATTTTTAGTTGTGAATCATTAGCTATACTTAAAACATTAGAAATTATAGGTAATGAACCTAATACGATAATGTATTTAATTTATACGGACTCAAAATCATGTCTTACAGCCTTGCAAAATAGAAATAATACAAATCCCTTAATTATTGAAATCAAACAAAAAATGTTAGACCTCCTAAGTAATAACTATAACTTTCAAATAATATGGATCCCAAGTCATCAAGGGATATCTGGAAACGAAAACGCTGATCTAGAAGCTAAAAATGCAACTTATGAAAATGATATTTGCACAACAATAAAATCACCCCCTTCAGAAATTCAAAAATATTGCAAACATAAAATTAAAAGTTTTTGGGATCAATATTGGAAAACAGGTAATGCAAGTAAATTAATCCATGTAAGAAATTCTATTTTCGATAAATCCCCGATTTCATTCAGCAACAGAAAAGATCAAGTTATAATAACGAGACTACGCATTGGACACACTAACTTATCACACATACATTTGATAACTAAAACTCCAAAAAATAAATGCAAGTGTGGGCAGGAAATGAGTGTCTCTCATCTTTTAATAGAATGCACAGCATATAATAATGAAAAACAAGTATGTAACTTACCCAATTGTCTTAAAGATTGCTTGAATGGAAATGGTTGTAACCAAACATTAAAATTCCTAAAAATGATTAATGTATATAAATTAGTATAATATAATATTTTGTTTGTTATAAATTGTGGTCGTTAATGACCTTAGTTGTTAAAAAACGACCTTAAATAAATAAATTAAAAAAAAAAAAAAAATTTGAAACAAATCATCATTGTTCAAAAATACTGAACAATATCGTGAATATATTTATGGGACTATTTTAATTTCTTGTTATATTCGTTTTGTTATTTTTTTTTTGTTTTGTTTTTCTTTAAGCGTTATTAATGAACTTAATGAAATTTATCGCATTTATCTAGTGAATAACCGGTAACCTTTAGTAGCAGTGGTCTGGTCTTGAATAACAGGTATCGTAGCTACTACCAAGGATTTAAATCTTTGGTTACTACTGAACAAATAGTAATAATTATTTTATTTGATATAAGTATAAAAATTAATATTTATCGTATTAGTAGAAATAAACTATAATGGTATAACAATATTAATATCTGAAATGAATTCAAAATTAGTATCTAAGACCTAAGTATAGACTTGCTGGTACCATATTAATTAATTAGGATTCTGGTGAAATCGCATTTTACGGGCAATTAAATATTTACGTATATAGAAACTTCTTCTTTCACTTCTTTCGTATAAACGTCAAACTGTAGTTTCTTAAAAGCCAATATAAAAATATTAAATCTTTATTTACAAGTATTACAATCTTTATTTACAAATAATAATGTATGTCCATTTAGTATTTTTAACATATGGATACATTACAATTTCGTTTTTTTCCCTTCTTATACCATTACTGTACAGTACCTACCATTAATATCACCAAAACCAAATTATCTGGAATTAAAGTTTATAACTTATAAAGACGTTAAATGTTAAAAAATAAGAATACAATCTGTCAATAAATGATATCAGCGATCATGTCATACGAGTTCGTTCATTGTCTTCGCTGTTTTACTCTTTTTTTTAGTCATTGCATATTGTTTTTATTTTCACTAACATATTAAGGTAAGTTATTTTATAAACATTATTCGGTTATTATTGTTTTTATGTGTTTTAAGTTATTTACAAGCACCGTACAAGAAATTGTAATGTTATCTCCAATGAAAATCTTTTAAGCCTTTTTGGTGTCTCACATTTCGAGACTTTAACGTGGTTGAGACTTCTCAAGCTCTACATGTAAGTTTTTAAATAGTAATCCTAGCTACAATCGACTACGACGCAAATCAAAATCAAGAGTATGATTCTTCCGATTCAGTCAAATCTGCACGTGGTCTGTAGGAATCTGACAGTATATCCGAATGACTTTTCTTATTATTAACTCAATAGTTATTGAGTATCCATTATATGATATTTGGTCATTAAAATATCTAGACGTCTCAATATTGATAAATAAATATAATAAATATTTATTATAATAAATCAGTTTTTTCTATTTGATTATGTTGAAAACGTTAAAAAAATATTTTTGACCATTTAGATTACAAAAAAAAAAAACCAGACTGTGACTGGCGCGTTGAAAGTCGTTTGACGTAAACATAAGTACATAGGTACCTATACTCGACAGGTTAACACGTAATTATGTTTATAACTGAAATAACAAATTTAAAATCGCGCGTCGAAGCCAGAACAAGAAGCTCCTAAATCACAATATATTTATTAAAATGGAATCTAAAGCAAATATTTTAAAATTATATTAAAATTATTATGTATAAAATGATGAGGCAAATAAATAATAAAGTAGTTCTAGACAACCGCATTTATAGGAATGAATCATAAATCAAGTTTAATTTTAGCGAGTCGAGATAAGTATAAGCTGATTTAATTAATTTATTATATTAAAACAGAACTAGTTGAAGTGTAGCGAAATATATTATTAAAATTAAATGATCGGTTATTTATGTTATTATTAACTTTTTTAAATCTATCAAAAATAAAAAATAGCCTAAAATAATTAACATAAAAATTAATTTGACAATTTTTCTTTCACGAAATACAGTTAAGGTGAAACGGTAAATGACGTACAACCGTTAAATGCGCATGCGATGTCAACCGCAACATTAAATTCTATAACAGGTCTTACGGCCACTTTGATTTTCTTTTTTACCTTATTCGAACATGCGAATCTTTTATTAATAACAGACGATTAATAATCTTCTTTGATCGGCTGGAGATCGGGACGGCCCGCGGCTGCGGGTAATATAAAAGGTTCAATTATAATAAATGTAGTTAACTTCAATCAAATAATACTACTAATTACTGGACATCGGATCGCTTTGTAATCACCGCACAACAAATGACTCTATTGATGTTCTTAATAGCCGGTTGCGGGTTCGTTATAAAGGGTCTCGGTGTCTATCCAGTCACGACATCGAAGCGATCTTATGAAAACTGTAAATGTATTGAAACTATTTATATTGGACGATAAATACGTTTACATATATAATGGCTATAATTTGCTACAATTGAGCCGCTAAGTGGGTGAAATAGCATATACATTTCGTTAACCTACATTCAAAAGTATCTAGACGTTGTATGCAAATATGGTTTTATCTTGACGATTTCTCTTTTTACCCGACTGCGACAGAAGGAGGGTTATGTTTTTCGAGTGTATGTATGTATGTATGTATGTATGTATGTATGTATGTATGTATATATGTATGTAATTATGTATGTATGTATGTCCATTTCTTTGGCACGCCCTACAGCCCAAACGGCTGGACGGTTTTTGACATATGAGGTGTCATTGGATTTGTCTAAATTGTAGTAGTGACATAGGCTATATAAATTTTCAAAATGGCGCCCACTTATGGCGGAATGAGGGGGGGGGAGTTGATTTTTTTTCTTACTGTAACAATATGGGTATCAAACGAAAGCTAGTAAATTGTTTTATTCTTTTTAGTTTATAATAAGAGTATTACGCAGTCGGGTTTTTTTATTTTTTTAATTAAGCATACTTGTTCTTTAATACACTTGGAGGTATTTTGCGTATATTAACATTTTAAATATATGCATAAAACAATAAATATTTTTATAAGATACCTGTGTAGAAATCAGAAGAAAATCTTTGATGGCACAGCTTCATTATTATATAGTTTTTTCCATAAAAATATAAGCCTTCGTTATACTAATAAATAATATATTGTCGTAAACAGAACATACATATGTTCTTCTTTTAATCGGGAAATAAATAAAGTCACTTAAAAGATTTAATACACTGTGTATATATGGGTATAGCTATAATATATTTGTCGTACGTTGCAAAACAAATTAATGGGGAAGAAAAACAAGACTTTGTAATAATGTACTCTTTGAATTAAAGAGCAGTCTATAATTGGAAAATACAAGAACATTAGACTCCATCATTCCAAGACAGTGTTTAATATTTATTTAATGATATAAAACTCTGTTTCAATAAATGGTTCAGACGGGATGTTAATCGGAGGCTCATTACTATCTCATTAGCTCTAGCCGGAGGCTTCGGGTGATGTCATTTCACCTATCAAATACCTTTGTTTTAAACTAATTAGAGTTTACCGGTGCTCTGTTCTTATCATCCTAATAATGCTCATTAAATATTCTTTAACTTGATCATAATTGCTACACGTGTATTCTTATACAAAAAAATGTACTTTTTTAAAACATAACAATTACGTAATGTTGCTTGAAAATATTTATTGATCTCGTTTGATAAATTTAGATTCAATATTCTACGTTTCCGCCCTCCTACCAGGTGGACTGACGACCTGAAGAAGACAGCGGGAAACCGTTGGATTCAGAGGGCCCAGGACCGGGTGGAGTGGCGTCGATTAGGGGAGGCCCATGTCCAGCAGTGGACTACCAAGGGCTGAAAAGAAGAAGAAGAAGAAGATTCTACGTTTCGGTGAAAAATTAGTAAATTTTAATCAACTGTCTGTACAATATATGTAGTCTTCAAAACTTGCGTGTTACTGTAACGACGTAGCCTTGAATTACGATAATTCTTGGTTTTTCCTTTGCTTTTCGCTGACATCTCGAAGAGCTAATTATATAGTTTGACATACGATGACTCTTAAATGTAATACATGACCTTCGAGAGCGACCGCTATTGAAATCTAACGTTCAAAAATAAAATTGCTAAATCTAAATTTGAAATGAGGTGAAAGAAGTCCTCGCTTCAAAAAGTTTCGTGTTTATTATAAATAATTTGATAAGATAAAAAATACAAAATCATAGGAGCTTTATAAACGAAATGCACCTCTGATGAAGGTTTTTTGTTCTACGAATAAATAGTGACATTGATGGACGTGGGCCTGTCCAGGAGTACCATGGGTGGTCCACCGATGTATTAACTGCTCCTAATTTACCAGCTTTTTCCTCGTTAAATCGGATGAAAATCCATCTCAATTGTCAGATCGGATTGACAAGTTAAAGGATATAATAGTTTTTAGTTTAGATTTTGCAGTTCTCTACTAAATACAGCATGTTTTATATCTCTTTTAAATATATTTTAAATTCAATACAAATTAATATTCATGGGTATTTTATAATGTTTAATCTCTTCTATAATGTTTTAGCTATTATTCAACAGACGGTTTTATGTCAAAAATTTTGACATACCTATTAATATCGCCGGCGACCTTAGCATAAATATACCACATGTAGACATGATTTTTATTGCATTAAATTTAAAGTTTATATTTCAATACAAACAGTGTATAGATCCTAATCTTTATACCACTGACAGACGGATGCCAGGTGGCCCCTGACATGATTCTTGTGACCTGATTTTATTTGTCACCCCAATTAAACAGAGTTACAATAATAATTTATTTTGCTGTTACATTATTATTTATTCTTATTATTTAATAGAAAATAAAAGTTTTTTTTTTACCTAGTACGAAAAAATAATATTATCACTTACTTTTAAAAAGTTATTTATCAAAATTATAATAGACGTAATAATGGTAAAATATTATTTACTATAATAAAAAAATAATAAAGTTATTATAAAGTTAGCTTAACCGTAACAGTTGTTTACTTATTGTATTTGAAAATTTGTTCTAAAATTAAATTAGGGGGCGTCAATAAATTACGTGAGACAATTTTGGCGATTTTTACACCCCCCTCCACCCTTGGTGAGATTTCGTGAGATTTGGTTCGACCCCCTACCCAAAATATCACGTGAGATTGTTCATATAATAATGGATAATCGATTTTTTACAAACGAAAAAAAAAGTAGGTCATCATCGGTACATGAAAACTATTTCAAATTTTTCGTGATGGAAAAAATATTACGTAGGTAATATTTGCCGAGACCTCACCCCATTTGAGATTCTGTGAGATTTCGCTCGACCCCCCCCCCCCCCCCCTCTAAACGACTCACATAATTTATGGATGCCCCCTTAATACATTTTGGTATAAAAAAAAAACTTAAACTGATACGAATTGTAAGTCACACAATAAGTTATTACAATTGATTTTTACGACATAACATTAAAACAGGATATATTAAAACCGACCAAGATAACTATATCATGAATAACAATAAACATATATTATTTAATTAAGTGAGTTTAATACAGCAAAGTTAACTTGTGTAATAAAAATACAATAAAAAAGTAATTGAGTTTTATATATTTACCTATTTCGATTGTGTCGTAACTTTTAAAATTCAATTCACTTAAAGTAAACTAAATTCTTTAGCATAATAATGTGAAGAATTTTTATTAGATAACTACACATGTATAACAATTTTAAAAATGAACGTCGAGTAATGCATTCAAGAGAAACAACAAAACAAGCTAAATATGAATTGTAATGAAGCGTTATTGTACGATAATAAAGCTAAATTGATTAGCGGTGGTCGACTCCCGCGCAGGTAGGACGCATTCCATTCCCCCTCCGGACCAGACCCCGGAATGTTTGTCATAATGTTACCCGACTGAGTCTCTTTTGTACAAAAAAATTATTCTACGGAAGAAGGACAAAAGATGACGTGAGGTAAAAAACAGTCTCACGAGGCGATTTTCTTTTATTCAATGAATGAAATGATTTTTTGGGTCATTTATGTATTGAAGAACTTGATTATACGATTGATATTTAATTTTATAATATTTACCCTTACAATAAGTATTTCTTATCTCCAACTACTTGAATATATGACGCGCACGGTTTCATGCGCGAAAACTGTTCCACTTCTATGATAAGTGGCAAGGATAGGCTTTCCTTAAGAAACGACCGTTTCTCTTCTTTCGTGCCAAAAATATTCGGTTATATCGATAATTTCTATCATTTTAAAATCGGTTAAAATTTACTGCCGGTAATTTTTATTATATAATAAAATAAATATACATATATGTATCTTTACTTGGTAGGTAGAGTAATAATGTATTCTACGCCATTTTTAATTTCAAATTAAAATCAAAAATCTTATTAATTATTCACTTCCTTTAATTAAGTTTATTAATTAAATTTCGTTAATTAATTGAAGGTGAGTGAAGTGCGATTTCTTTATTATAATGCAGAAAAAAAATCATGAGTATTATTTAAATTCTACTTTGTTTCAATCAAGTTAATTATTTATTTTTTTAATTTTAATACTCTTTGTATACTTCAACTAATAATAGTCGTATAAATTTTTATAAGAATATGTATTCGCTTAACGACAAAATAAATACATAGGTTTATAAAAAAAATTATGTGACCTAACAACCCTCGTGGTTTCACACATAATAACTATTGATCTTAATACTAGTCTTAAGACCTGTTTCACCTGTTGCTGATGAAGTCATCTGACGTATAACGGTATCTAACGAATAAAAATTTATTACTTTTCTTTCAGCATAAAACTATTTATGTTAAATATTTCTATTAGCAATCTATGAAGCCAAAGGTTCTAGTTTATTAGTTGAAATGAAATCCCTAAATGCCAGTTTTACCTCCTGCTGATAAAAGCTATCAGCAACTTATGTACGAAATAAACTTTTTCAGCAACCTGTAAAACAGACTCTAATGGTTAACATTTACGAGTATGAATGCTGCTATGCAGTACGTAGTAGTTGCGTGATAGTAAATGTTATAGCCGTTTGTTTGATGTAATTAATAGCCTATAACTGTCTTAATTATACATAGTATAATATATACACAAATATAGTTATATATAAATAAATAAACGTAATTATTTAAACGGGAATCAGCGCGCTCAAACTTATTATCTATACAAGTTATGAAAGGAATTAAAAAAGTAATTCTTTACTATGTTCAACATTAGTCTAAATCTTGCTAAGACCAGTGCCGAAACCTTTGAAAATGGTAAGTGAAAAAAATAATAGTAGGATAAAACTCATTGGAAAAGAAAGAGAACCTTAAAATTTATGTGAAAAATTCAAATAACCAAGTGTTTGGTTTATTTTTTTATCTTTAAAGAAAAAGTTTTTTTTTTTTTTTTTTACGAAATTTCGTGAAAACTTTTTATGTTCCAAATACACTGTATTTTTTTTTAATTTAAAATATTTATTTTTTCACCTTATTTTGAATTGAAACTTGAAAAAACACCCTAATTTTCAATCGAAAATTCTTACGGCAAAATATCTGCTTTTTTAAAAAAGTCGGTGGGTTTTTTGTTCGTTGAAATCTTTACTTTCTGATGGTGTAAAAAAAACATTACTATGGTAAATTTTCTCAGAAAATGCTACGAAATAACAGGTAGTAAGGCCCAGACCCTCCTAGCCTCTTCCCCATTTCCCTATGAAATACCTTTTGATAGGGTAAAATTTTCCGTAGGTCACTCAGGTATATTTAAGTTATCTTAAAATATCAATAAATAGGCATCTACGCATATAATTTATAGAAGATTCTACAACTTTCTCAAAATATTGTAGATGTCTTATTAATTTTAATCTTATTTCGTAGCATTTTCTAATTTATTTTTCCTTTCATTTTTGTTATATTCTCTTCCTTTTCCAATGGGTTTCATCCTTTTTTTTTTCAAATATTATCGACCCTGGTCTATCTGTCTAAAAGCGTTAATAGAAAATTCTTCTAAATATACAAATCACTCTTTAAAAAAAATTAATATTAACAATAAATTAGAAGAAGCATGGTGATGAACGAAGCGAAAATAAGCGTAAAATTAATATCAGGCCAAGGATGCTATCAAAGTAGCATTTGGCGTTGAACCAATGTTTATATTATGTCATGGAATAAACATTATTTTCATAGAGACCGTACAATATAATATGCAGCATTAATGTTTAGTTTACATCCGTGTATATATAATTTATGAACAACGAAGAAACTAAATCGACGTACAAGCATTAATGTTTAAATTAGAACTTAAAAAAAAATTCAATCTTATATTCTAATACTTTTTGGAAAAATGAAATAAATGTATGAGCTATATAATTAAGACAGCATTGAAAAGCTATTTTTTAATCATAATTATCATCGACAAAGTTGAAAAGTGTCCTTGTGTTTTAATTATTGTGTTCCGAAATCCTACTTTACTGAGCGGACGCCAACGCGGACGCCGACGCGGACACATGTATAGGTATACCTACGACTCATAAATTTATTACTGCTGGCAATAAAAATACAACTAACACATTTCCTACACTTTGATTTGACACAGATCAAAGCGGCATAACATAGGTTATGTCGGGAATGTGCGCGTTGTTATTTTCATGAATTGTGAACAAAGCGTTGAATAATTAGTGGTTGGGCAATAATTATAAAGAGAAAAGTTTCGTATAAATCCATGTCTAAATATTATCACTTCAAAGATAAAATAACTTGGGAGTTCTTTATACGGACATATTATCGTGATTCGTGAGTGGTAGGTACACGTGGCTGCTAGCGTTGTAGGGTTCCATAGCGTGAAGGCATCCAGGCTTCAATGAATGGCCGCCGATCGGACTTCCATTCAACCCGTTTGGTTGCGCACTGATTACCGTCTGTTCACTCTGAATCTTATCTACTATGTATGCTACGGAACGAAACGGTTAAGAATCGACGACCGCCGTCGGATCGGGTGTACGCTCTACAAAAAGTGTTCGCGTTGACTTTAACGAATTTTCTCTTCTCATTCACACCTTTTTGTGGACCTTTTTCATGAATGAAGTCGTGTTCGGGATAATTATTGAATTTCAACGATTCGTTACGAATATCGATGAACCGGAAGCCGATCGCGCGGGTGATTGCATCAAGTGGTTAAATTCCGACGTCCAGAAACTAATTTTATGGTTTTTACGAGAAATCAGTTCGATCGGGCGTAATTAAAGTTGTGATTCTAGATCGCGATCTTCCTGTTTACGACATCGACGAAAGAATCTCAAAGGTCAGACTCGAGTCTGAATACTTTGTAAGTAATTTAAGACATAAATAAATGCGTAAATATCGTGTTTCAACAGATTATAATCGAGATCGTATCTCACGTCTCGAGTACAGGTTTACGTGCTGGCTATTATAGGTTGGACAATATTATTATTAGAATAGCATCGGACGCAAGCAGTAATTTATGTCGTGACTATCGGTGTCGGCAAGCACATGCAACTATAATTGGTTCCCAATAACTATAATTTGAATTGTCATATTAAATTTTCTATAACAAACAAGAGTCGATGCAGTCGTCGGACGGGTATTAGAGCGGTATTATAAAACGAATCAGTGGTAATAACGCAGGGGATCTAATTAAATTGCCGCCGATAATAATGGCACTTGGGCTCCCCTCACAGACCCCTCGACATTTATTATTCCTGCAACAGCTCCCCGGAACAGTGTGCTTTAGTTTATTCAACATGTAAATGGAATGAATTATAAATTTAAGATACGTTACCGATCTTCTACATTTTCAACGATCGGCATTAATCACTTGAGTTACATAATTACATATTACTAAAAGATAGTAATTTAAAGGAAACTGAACTTATTATGTAGTAGATGTTTCGAAATAGTTACGTAAATCGAGTCTGCTTAAATTGCCAAATATTCTAAAACTTATCAAATGTCTTCCCTTCTATTCGTACGTCCCGCACTGTCGAATTGCAATTCACGGTAATTCAGATACACACCTTTATATTGTTATATCTCTATTTCATTTCATTGCTCGCTTGGGACTACATCTGCTCACCCCCCGCCCCGCACCATCCCCCCACGTCCATTAGTGTTTTGTGAATGATTTAAAAGCTCTTTCGGATAACTACTCTGTAAGTGAGTAATTTAAGACTTGCTTCCCATTTTATCAGTGCTCCCTAATTTTGAGTGCGCATTAAAACATTACAAGCGAATATTACTTGCGTTCAGATGGTTGATGAACAATATTTTTCGGAGTGCCTGGATTTTTTATGTACTGAGGAGGACCATTATTTTCCCGAGTAACGATTAAAACATCTTTCTTTAAAATGTCCAATTATAGCTCATATTACACTACTATAATTTCATTTGTTGCGGTAATAGATAAAATATATTCAAAAATTTTCAATAATTTTTAATTTATTACACTTTAGATTTTTTTTAAATAAATCAATTTATAGCTTTCATAATAATAAAAAAATCGGTACATAACATAAAGTTTAAACAAACGTATGTAATATGCATTAGTTCATAGCGTATCACATAACTCATGCAGAAGAGGCCTTTGTCAGTAGTGGGACCTTTCCAAGCTGATGATTCATTCATTCATTCATTCGTAGCGTATATTACCTAATTTTGTCTAATCGTTAACTATACCCATGAAACTTTTAAAGTATCATTAACCGTTAAGCGAATTTTGGAGCGAATGTAAATATAAAACAAATCGCAAATGACAATTAATTTCGGTAGCCAAACCAGCAAAAGCGGAAGAAAATCCGTCATCTCCCATTCGTAAATAACGCGCGTCGGTACATGCAAATGAGCGTTATGGTAATTCATCGGGATGGGGCGGTAATGATAAGATAAGGTATTGTTGCGGCCGGAGATACGGCTCGTAGCCTGCATTCGTTCGTCGCACGTAACGATGGAATGAAGCTTTTTTTTGTTTAAAACAATAGATTTTTGTTTGATATTCCGTCCGGGGCGAATGATCTATAACTTTGGTTACCTTTGGAAAAATATGATTGAAGGAACCTAGATTTTTACTTTCTTACAAGATTAGCCTCCGAAATCAATTTAAATGATTTTTTCTGTAATTACATAAAATAGTGAATTACAAAATATTTCTATATGTTATTTTGTTATCTTTTATTTAGAGGAGTTATCATGAAAAAACCCAAAAGGTAAGGGATTTTTCCAGTTTCATATATCAAAATCTTGAAACGATAACAAGATAAAACAAAAGCGTTAAAATCTTAAGAATTATTTATAGATATGTTATTATTATTATTTTCATTTAAAGTAAAGTACCTGGATGACCGAGCTTTGCTCGGTTAAATTATATTTAGATACAATACATACTGATGAAACATAAATAATATTTCGATCTTACCGACATAATAGTAAAATAATAGGAACTGGTTATTTAAATAAAAAATTAAAAGAGCTCTCAATAACAGTTTTTCTTAGAAAAGAAGAAACTTGAAAAAAAAAAGGAAAAAAATCGTTCTGTAGACACCTGAATTCGAACCCGGGTTTTCAGATATCCAATCCGCCCGATTCCCATCCGAGCTATTATAAGCTTATCAATGACAGCGAAATTTACCTTCGTATTCTAATGATATTTTTTAATTGCGTAAAAAAAGGGATAAAACAACATTTTCTAAAAATGAATCCTAGCTAGATCGATTTATCGCCCCCGAAACCCCCTGCATACTAAATTTCATAAAAATCGTTGGAGCCGTTTCCGAGATTCGGATTATATATATACAAGAATTGCTCGTTTAAAGATATAAGATAAGATAGCGCATACATACCAGCTAAAACGTCTGTCATGTCAAAAAAATAAACGTAATTTAAATATTTGTACGTACTCTCATAAGAAAGACCATTTCTTATTAATTAACATTATAATTAGTTCGTAGACACCTCTTTTCACTCACCAAAATTTGAATCCAAGAGGTGGAACATACTTAAAAAAATTAATAATAGTGATCGGTGGTAGCAGTGTTGTATATTGACATTGTTTTCAAATTTGTTTCTAGAACATGTATTTATGTGATTCAAAGATGTGATATATTTTTTATATGGTATTTTTTAACAGTAAGAGCCAAAACACATAACGGCGTTGCGGCGACGCAACGCTAAAATCGGCAGTTTGCGTTGCGGCGTTGCGGCGCCGCGAAAAAGAGCGTTGTTGTAGGGTAACCAGTTCTTCGTGATTTTTTATTGTGGATATTAATTTAATTATTTTAAATATTATAGTTCACGTGAAATTTGTTAATTATTGTTTGTGAAGTTGTTATTTAGTAGAATGCATAAAAAGTAATCCTTTGTACCGGAAATAATTTTGTGAATCAAGTTTGTATGCTGGTAGAATTTTAAACAACTTTTGTCTCATAAAGCCTAAACAAAATTGAAACAAAGTGATACATAAATTAATATCTTACTATATTAGTTTTATAGATTAAATATAAATAAATAGGTTTTGTCCGCGGCTCCGCTCGCATGGTACAGGCACCAACGGTAGTCGGTACGTAAAGTAGGTACTCTATGTCCTTTTCTGTACCCCAGACAACTGGTATGCAGAATTTCATGATGATCGTAATTCAGGTGAATAGTTAAAGCGTGAAAGCGTAACAAACAAAGAAACTCACTTTAGCGTTTATCATATGCATGAAATTAGCATTCCCCTATAATTGTGTAAGATAGAAAAAATATCACTATAATAACTTTTCGAAACGCTGCTTTATTACATATTTATAATTTAGGTACATCATACATGTCATTTTTTGAACCGAGTCATAAATTAGCTGTAAATCTAATAGTTAAAAGTGGTTAAAAGTAACAATACCTATAACAACAATTGACCTGAACTGTGAGCCGTTTCACAGCTCCGGTTCAAGCATATGGCTCATGAGCTTATCTGCAGTTCATAAAAATTCATTGAGATACCCATGTCTAATAAAGACACAAAAAAATAAAATATAAAAATAGACACAAAATGTCAATAAATCATGGTCAACAAGTATGACGTCACAACGCCGGAATTGGCGGTGCCGCGCCGCTAAAATTGGCGGTGACGCCACCGCCGATTTTAGCGTTGCGGCGCCGCAACGCCGTTATGTGTTTCGGCCCTAAGTGATATTTTGAAGACATATTATGTAGTTCATTTCAACAGTTAGTTAGTGTTGCGTGTAGCGTTGCACATGTAGTGATGCATCGTTTTCCTTGTCATAAAATTATACTGAATTGAATATTAACAGCAATAATATGTACTACATTCTGTTACTTCAAAAATATTTATGGGGAGACGCTCGATATGCTGTTACTGTAGTCGCGAGCTGGAACCAGAGAGCTTTTCGTCTTTGTCATAGACTCGAAAGAAATGTAAATGGAGACAATAATAAACAAAAGATATTTAGAGCAATATACATAATTATATTTATAAAAAAGGTAAGTTTAAAAATTTGGAAAATCTAAAATTGCACGCCTCACACGCCTGTTATATAACAAATTAGAATCAACTGACTAGGAGAAAAAATTATTGAAAAAAATAATTGAAAAAGGAATGTTAAAACATATTTCCGTTTTTCTGACATTCAATTTAATTTTTTTAGGTATTTTTTATTCTGGCGGTATGTACCTCTACCCTCTCGCCACCAGAATTAGTAATTGTATGATTAAATAATAATTAATGAAAATTGTTTTATTCTTTATCTTTACGAGTAAAAGTATTGTCTATCCAAAGAAATCTTACAAGTATCATTGCATATCTGTTTGGCTATAATAACTATATTTGATATCTATAATAATCCTCATTATATTGATATCTTTGGATAAACAATACTTGTACTCGTAAAAACAAAAACAAAAAAATTTGAAAGAAAAAAAAACTGAAAAAATAAGCTTTATCATTAATATAAAATTTAAAACTAATTAAAATCTAAATTATAAAAAAATATTAATTGAAAGTTATTTATTTATATATCTAAAATTTGTTACACTATAATATATAATACACACATTGTCAAACCTGGATAAGTGAGAACTGGGTAAGCGAGAAATCTCCATTATTGAAATATTTTCCAGGTCTCATCATTTTGCCTTCCTAAAACCTCAATAAGTGAGAAATATAAACCTGTATAAGCGACAGTCGTTTTTTCAATCGTTAAACTCTATAATTGAGATTGCTACTTGCCTGTACCTTATGACCCAATGTCCGTCTGTTAATTTTATTGTTTTCTTCTAGTTCGAGGTTCTATTCAAATAACCAAATGCCAAGTTTTTTGAATATGCGGCGGTTTAACTTAATGATCAATAATAATAATAACTTAATGATCAATAATAATAATAACTTAATGATCAATAAAAGTTTTAACTTAATAATATATCTATCTCTTCTATTGACGTAACGAGAAGAGTATCACGTGCACACGTGTTAGCTACTGTAGACATAGAGAGATAATACGAGAAAAGGGGTAGACAAAATTTTGTCGTGCGAGCATGCTAGACCGGCAGGTTCGACGTAACACGACGTTTTGAGTACATAAATTATAATAAAAAAAATTTGTAATAAATTTTGATTCTTTTTTCAATTTTTATAAATTATTTATATATATCAGAAAGAAAATTCCAGTACAACGTAATTTCTGTTCTTACCGTGGCGCCGGGCTGTTTAAAAGTATAAGTTATATACCTACATGTGCAGTAAGTAATAAGAGAGAGATGAATGAAAGTGTAAAATATTGGTGACAACTTTGACGATAGAATCTAGAATAGAAAGAAAATCCATAAAATTTCATCAATATCTTTTAAACGGTTACGAGTTCGATAACAACCTGCAATAGGGATCGTCCTAACGATGAATGAAAACTTATCGAGAAAGATTTATTTCATTTCATTGCGTATATTTTTCTGAAACGTGGAGACAAACAAGTGCACAGGCTAACTGACACCCGTACTAATAATTTATTAACTACATTTTTTGTAAATAAAACTAAAGAAATTAATTTAAAAAAAATACGCTGACTTTATAATTTAATATATCGTTTTTAAAACATCCCTTTCTTCATTGATTTAGTGTCTAAATTGAGAGATACTAACAATGATATATTGTAAAATCATCACACATGCCGCTATGTCATAGCGGCATGTCGAGAGTAGAGCACTTCCACACGCTCGCGCGTTGTGAGTCGTGCAAAAGGAACATAATATATTATGTACGTGTACATAATAAAGATACATTTTCTGTCTTTTAAATGTAATATGTGTGTGTATGTTTAAATATAGAGAAAGTAATTTAGCAATCGCAATTTCCAATTCACGATGATTTTAACTTCAATTTTATTCTATTAAATTAAATAATAAATAATAATAATGGCTTTAGAATATGAAATTAATTAATATTAATGATTGTAACACAACATATAACACAGTAAATTACAAACACATACAACGTGCGCATAGACAGATCACTAGACATTTTTCGGCTGTACTTTTTTAAGTTTTTTGATAATTTTAGAAAAATATTTAAATAGCTCTGTGCACCTTACACTATAACGTATTATAAGTTTTTTTTTTTTTTGTTAAACTCAATTATAAACTACCTGCTGCCCGCGACGTCGTCTGCGTGAACGCGTGAAATCTCCACGCGTTCACGCAGACGACGTTTTTACAGAATGCGTTGAAGAAATAAAGGTTCACTGCTCGTTACCCGTAGGTGATAGCGCGATAATATGTAGCCTATATGTTGACCCGACTTCTTAATAATATTCGTGCCAAATTTGAAGTAAATCCTTGCAGTACTTTTTGAGTTTATCCCAGATATACTTACAGACAAAACAGACAAACAGACAAAAATTCAAAAAACTATATTTTTGGCTTCGGTATCGATTGTAGATCACACCCCAAGTATTCTTTTTAAAAAAATATTTAATGTACAGTTTTGACTTTCCTACCATTTTATTATGTCAGTTATAAATATAACTTTACTTCAACATAATGTAAAACTACGATCAAGATAATTTTCTTTATAATTTATACATATAATAAAATCGTACTCGTAGTGAGAATTCTATGTAGTGAATATTCTACACTGGATACTTTTTTAAAATAATTCTTAGGTTTTGTATTAAAGATTTTGTGACATATACCTAATCATAATATATGTGGAAAATGTTTTGTTGCCTACATTTATACTATTCATAGACATTCTAGAATAACATGGCGCGTCACTTTAAAAGTATTCGGTTTTACATGTATTTATTTGTACAAGTATTTATTACTGCGTAGAACTTATTCAAGTAGGTATCCATTATTATTCTACTATATTAATACTATAAATGTGAAAATTTTGATGATGTTTGTTACTCTTTCACGCAAAAACTACAGAACCGATTGTAATTAATCTTAGTACTTAGATAATTGGAGATCCGGAATAACACATAGGTTCCAGGTTCTTTCTGACGAGGGGATCGGAAGTGGAGCGGGTAAAACCGCGATGCGCAGGTAATATAAATCTGTCTTAATTATAATATTAAACTTTACAGTACTTTATCCTGATGTGTGTGCATCTATAATACATTAGATGTAAAGTATATAAACAATATTTAAATAATATTCAAATATATTCATATTATGTAAATATAATATCTAAGTATAAACACTACGACTAAACTGACTGTTACCTCTTAATTAAATATTATTTTCTAGTTGAATTTTTAGTAATTACATTTACGGTGCTTAATGTTATTTTAAATATAAGCAGTATAAGTAAAAAATAAATATTTTTCTTTATGACCAAATAAATTACTATTTTTGTTCTAAATTCTTATAATAATTCTACTTTCAATTTGTTTTTATTATATTTAATTTGTTTATATATATTCAATTTGTTTATATACCGGGTGTATTTGGAACGCTTGAAAAGATTTAAACCTAATAATATACTATTTATATACTATATAATGCATATAACCATTTATCTCAGAAATGGTTTTTTACGAACATTTTAGGACTTATCTATTTTGCGCACCCGCCATGTATGCATACACGCTGTGAACTCTAGGCTTGGGCCTAACCGGTCACTACAGAGAGCGCTCAATTTAGTTCATAATCCAAGGATGAACTAGTTCGCTCTATTATTATGTAATATGAAATTTTTTATTTATTATTTAGTAAAAGTAAATAACTCGGTTGGTCACATAGCGCCACTGTCTAGTAAAATGGACTCTAACAGAAATATAAAAAGAACTGAAAAGAACTAAGAGCGGGATTTTCAATGAACTAGTTCGCATAGTTCACCTAAAGGAGCGCTCTTCCCACCTAGGTCGTTCGCGAACTACCCAAGACTAGTGAACTCTCGTTCACCGCGAGACGGGCGACTGCCGACTAGCAGGCGGCGCCGCGGGCGGAGGTAAAGTACAGAACCACTTACCTGTTTACAGCCTTCGGGTGAAATAAAAACCTCACCTGGTTCAATTTATGCTCCATTACTATGGATGTAAATCTGGGTCGGGTCATTAAAGAGGGATCCACTACACAATCTTCTCGCAACTTCGCAAAAACACTGCAAATCCGATCACGCATTTCGATGAAGGTATCACACTCCCGATCGAACATCCTTTTCTTTACACACACACACACACACACACACACACACAAAAATCTAATGGGGTTAGATCAAGTGAACGAGGCGGCCAGGCGTGAGACCCTAGTCTGCCAATCCAGCAATCGCCTAATAACTCCGTTAGACGCTGTCTTACTGATCTAACGACGTGTGGCGGTGCACCATCATGCTGGAACCACGTTATCCGATACTCTGACAGTGGAATATTGTCTAAAATTGTTTCAGTATGGTCATTTATAAACTCGAGATAACGTGGTCCATTTAATCGCTCCGGCAAGATACTGGTGCCAGTACCTGGTTATTAAATATTCCAGCCCACACGTTCACAGACCATCTGGTTTGATGCCCTATTACCTGGTAGGCGTGTGGATTTTCATCTGACCACAAATGAAGGTTCCGCCTATTCACATAAATAAACACAAAACGTCCTTCACACCTTCAAAAGTACAAATAAAATAATAATAACAAATACGAAAAAATAATACGTGAATTAAATTTTTGGTCAAACCACATCCGACACAGACACTCACGAAACCTCGTACCGACTGCCACCGATTGCCACCGACTGCGTGTGCGACACGTGATTTGCGAATATTATAGGGCTTAGTTTACACTTGCTTAGGCATTCAGTGCTATTTAGCATTATTTATTTTTTTGTTATTTTTGGTTTCTAAACTAAAAGAGTGCTAAATAAAGTCGATGTAGATTTGCTATCCTATTTTCATCACAAGTTGTCTCAAAAAAAGCGACGAAATCATTCGCATCGCAAGTCGAAAATTACATTAAATTTATTATTTTCAATGTTTGCATATGCATTATCTTTAAGGATTTTGTTTTTATAAGTTTCACTGTATGAATCCCACAAGCACGCATGTTTTTCGTATTCTGTTAGTAATTTATTTGTTCCCGTGTCCACTTAACTTGCGACGCCATTTTTATTAGATACTTTTTCAAAAACACACATAACGACGACACACATAGCGTGCTAAAAAGCATAGCACATTCACGTTTGCTAAATACGTGCTTATTTAGTATGCTTTAAATGAGCATGCTAAAACGTATAAAAAAATAGCAAACGTAAACCGGCCTTTACGCGCAGAGCGAGGGCGCGCGGGCAGTGGAATAATGGAATTCGTGGAAGTCGCCATTCGAAAATGGCGGCATATGTCTTTACAAAAGGTCGCCGCGGCCGCGCGAATAGGTAAACTTATTATTACTATCAGTATGTACCTACTAAGTAAAATCGGTAAAAGTTGTTTCATTATAATCAGTGAAATTCGCGTAAATATTAGAAAACAGTGTTTGTATTTATTTATTATTTTTGTAGTACTACGTAAAGATATTTTTTATGAATGTTAATAAAGTTCGTATGAAAATGTATAAGAACCTACCAGTGTTTATTGTTCAGCGTGCAGTTTGTATGTTACGCTCAAACACCAAAAAGACTTATTGAGCGAAAAAAACAAACCACCATACAGAAAGTCCACAACTCGTTGTGGTTGTTTGCATAATTTGTATGTTCTGTGTTTCGTGTGTTTTATAGTGTCCACAACGCGTTGGGGCTTTATTTTTCGCTCAATGAGCGTTTTCGGGTTTTTTGGTGTAACATGTACACTCATAACAAATAAGAATAATTATTGTTGGTTGTTATTGAATTTATTTGTAAAAACTAAAACGATGAACGACTAAAGCGATAAATCGCACCGGAGACGCAAGCGGAGACGCGAGCGCGCGAGTGGTGCGGGAGTACGTTAACCTCGCGCCGCCGCGTTGAACAATGAACTCTGTCAGCCGTTGGCGCGCTTGATTACGTAATCGTAGCGTACGTAACGATGTAGTATTCAATTAAATACAATGCAGATTTTCTTAAAACACGATTATTTTAAAGCATTATTTCAAATTTCTGTTTCATTATTTTTCCCAAACCGGATTATGCCGAAAAAAGTTATGAAAAGAGGCAAGAAAAAAAAAATTCCTTTCGCGTTTTTTTCACTTGCATCATGTCAGGTCATGCCAACACTATCATACCTCTTCGTTTTTTCAAGCGGTCCAAATACACCCGGTATATATATAAGTACTTTAATTTGAGCGATTATATTTTATGATAACAAAACTGTCTCAGTTCGTTGCTAGATTGTTACTGAATAAAAATGCTTACAATTTATATAACAATTAAAAATTGCTTTGTAATTCAAGTCTAATTAACCAGTATTTGGAAGTATGCGCTATATACTTTTCGAATATTTGTAGTTTTAAAGTTATAATGTTTTCTGATGTTGTTATTAGGTTACGAGTAAATCGGTGTCGTTGAGTCTCGGCAATCAATAATAACAGACAAAATACCAAATAAGCACATTAAGTGTATAATAACATTTTTATCGAAACTATCAATCATTAGCACGATATTACAATGGAGCTGATAGCTGAGCTTTATTCTTGTGAAATTGCAGTAAATTTTTCTCGTTAAATGATAACTGTCATCGAGTATTAACAATGATATAGACTGGGGTAAATTGGCAGATAAAAATAATTTTATCTATTTTTGTGTAGCTAACGAGCGACGCAGCGGGAATCTTTAGCCCCTACTTCCCCTACAGACACCCAGACGCCGTTACTATAATTTGTATTAGGCAGTTACTTCTTTAAACTATTAGTTTTGTACTTAAAATGTATAATAACTTATATTGTTTTTAAATAGATTTAAAGAATATTTTATATATTTCATTAATTGATGCGCAAACGCAGTTTATTTAGGTATTTTCTTGAAAGAGTTGTGAATGTGAAAATTGTATTCTTTAAAAGAAAATATTTTTTGGAATAAAAGTAATAAATGGAATAAAAATAATAGCTTACAGTTACAGAGTTCCTTCTAGTTCCGCAAACAAATACCGAAGAACCATGACCTACTGATCTCTTCATCCCCAAGTTGGCTTTAAAAAGATGCGTAATTGATTGGATCGACGCGAGCTCATTTGGCCGATTGTACTGAGCAACGAATTGCGTATTTAACGTATGGGAAGGACCCTTTTGAACCGCTGCCAATTTAGGCCACCCTCTAGTCGGCTCAGGGGTGAGTGAACTGTTTATATCGAATTTTGTTTTATTTACACATTTTTAACATTTTTTTCATCAAAATTCACGTCTCATTTTTGAATACTATTCTGTGCTTACATAGGACAACATAATTATTTCTAAAACAGTTTATTAATTACATGGAAAATTACTAAGATCGAAAAGGAAAGAAACTTAAATAGCGTCGTATAATGGGTCATTTGCTATAATATTATCACCGTGCAAATATCCCGTCCTGCGGAGATTAGATAAACCACAAAGACGTCTTCAAACTGTGTGGGAAATAACCGAGTAAGATACCAACATTTTAATCGTTACATTGCAAGTTAGTTTGAAAAAATTAACGAAATCCAAAGATAAATTATACAACAAATAGGAGATTGCTGAGATACAATATAATTTCCATAGTGATATTATTGAAATCTTTAAATTTTAGGCCTTTGTAAGGTAACTAACTTTAAATTCTTTACATAGGTTGTATAATAATTATGTTAATATTTAACACATATGGTGTTTGTTGTTCCGTATTTATTACGATATTATTATGATAAATTCTAGTTGAGATAAAACTCAAGAATTTCTAACATTAAACTCTACATAGAATCCAACAGTTACTCGGAATTACATTAAAATTTTATACAAAATAACTGCAAATAAAATGTTATTATTGCTTATATATCCAATAAAAAAACGTTACAACACAATATATACCTACTAATGTAAATTTTTTGTGCCGCCTGCTTGTTATTTTGACAGTTTAACAAAATTACTGCTATTATTTTTTCAAGGTTAAAAGTAATTAAAATAATAGTGATGTCACTCTAAAATCTGTAATTTTAGAGGTTAATTTTAAAATGTACTTAATTCGATGATTTATGGTCCTATTGTTGCAAATACTATTTATTTTTTATACCACAGATTTTTATTTAGTTTTTTTAATCATTTCATGGTCATATGGTAATTTTCATTATCCTAGTAGTTGCGTCTACAAAATTGTATTTCTTAAAAACAATTATACTGATTTTTACATAAGCAATGTATACCTAACCACATTACTTCAAATTGTTTCAAAAGTTAGGTTAGTAGCTCTTTGTTTGTAAATAATTTACAAAGTCCTCAAGTAGATCTTACTTATTCGTATTTTGAATATATTTCTATCAATCGGTCACGGATATCGTCACTCTTCGCTAAGTAACAGATGGCTTATTGTATTTAGGAACGTAGATAAGCCATGTTAACTATTTAAGAAAACATTCACTTAACTTATTGTACAATTGATTTACGACCAAGGCAGCTAAGACAAACACTTTTAAGCTATTCTGTTATTTTTGAATTGTCACATTAAATATATTAATAACTAATATAATATTTATATAATAATATAATAACTATTTTAAAGAAGTAAAGTTAGTATGCGTCTATTTATATTAATAGAATTTGATAATTGAATCTGTCAAAGAATTTCAGGGTTTACTTTTATAGCTATCGATATTACCTGCATAGCCCATAATTAAACGAACAAAAAAAATAAATGTAAAATTTTAATAGTTAAGAGTATTAATAATGAGTCAGCCTTATAACGCAAATAGATATTGTCTTAGCTATTTTAAAATTAATAACTGCAGTGAGTCAGCTATTAAAATAAATTTAATTAGATCGCCCACTATATTGGAAACAATGAGACAGAGTACGATGTTAAAAGTCGCAATTAATACAAGACAATGCGAACCAAGAACAAGTCGGCTCATCAATCAGGCGTCTTCTTCCCTCGTTACACATAATTAATCATGGATTATAATTAAAATTCCCGATGACATGGCGCGATCACCACAATATAAGGATAGAAAATTGGCGTTTAAATATTTTTAAAGGGTTGACTGCGTTATTCAAAACATTTGGAGTGTTTACAATGTTACTAATACATATAACAATGAAATCAGGAAGCGATTGTTGCGTTTAATTTATTTTTCATTGCAGTAAAGCGTACTTATTTTATACATTAGTACAAGATTGTGGTCTTTGTGGGTAGGCCTACCCAGGGTTTCTCGGAGAGCACGTAAAGCCGTCGGTCCCGGTTGTTATTGGGAAATTATCTGCCAACCGGCAATGAAGTAGCGTGGTAGAAGCTAGAACCCTTCCCCTATATGGAGAAAAGATACCTTTATCCAGCCGTGGAACGTTTACATGCTTATACAAGTCAGTTCAATTATGTATGTTATATATTATTAAAAAAAAGTATATCAGTCGGCTGTTACCTAAAACAAAGGCATTAAGTTGCCTACCTTAGGAACAGACGACCGTGTGTAATATATATGTTAAACATATTTATTTATAAGCTTGTGTTGTAGCATGGAATTAAATGTTATGTCATATCTTTATGTATCGTACAAATTAAATATTATACTCGTACATATATTTATCAAGGTTTAAGTAAAGTTAAAAAATAAATTAAGTTCATATTAATAATATAACTTGTTAAATCTACTCGTAAAACATTTTATAGCTATTTAAATGGTTTAATAGTAAAATATATTTGTTTTTAGTTTATTTCTATAATTAAGATATTATTTGTTTTTGTAATAAAATTTTAAGAAAGAGCGTTAAGTTAAATAAATACCTTACACTCAACGGCACCCAGTAGGATGTAAATCCTGTGTCGTTGGTCCGGAACACTTATGTATTGTGATACATAAGTACAACGCCATGACAACGACAAAAATCTGTATGTTCTATATAAATATTTGTCATGTGCGGGGATCGCTAGTGCATCCGTCAGTTGTTGTCCAATGCGCTGACGCATCGTCAAAGTCGTGGTCTATCTGATAATAAGTCCTTTGCTGAATAAAGATATTCATCAGATAAATCGCTCATAAAGTCATTACGGCTTACAGTAATGAGCCCAATGATAATATTAGAATTGAGGCGCCTCACAGACATCTATTATAGTTTAATTACCTAGTGACTCAGCACGGCTTTGTTCGTTGCATAGGATCCGTGAACAAACTTGTTTTAATTAATTTCGTGTCTCGAACAAGCCTTCAAGCTGATTGTAATCTACTTAGTTGCTGTTAGCGATCCGGACGCCCCGATAATGAAGCAACATATTGTTCTAAACTCTGCTTACAGTTTTGATAAGGTTTAAAGGTCACCATCGACAATACGTCAAAACGACTCAAGTGTAAAACATTAAAAAAAATTACCTTTAGATTTTAATATAATAAATTGAACAAAGGTGCCAATGTATGTTGTATGTTTAAATCAATTGTAGAAACAATGAATTAAAACGTTGCTAATGTTCTGAAATGTGAATATGCATTATGCTGCGATTCCAGTTTTTGCAGCTAAATCGAGCTATAGGTCTGATAGTGGACACACCGCTTTTACTGCACTCTCACCACTTCCATACTTAGTAGTATTTATAATCTCACAGCGTGGCGCGTGTTTGTTTCGCCCGTTGCCATGGCGACGGGTGAAATATGGGCTCTGTCTTGCTTCGTTTATAGCGGTTATTAGCTAACGATAGCCATTTATTAGACCTTCTTACACAATATTTAATAGCAATACCCGCTTTTGATTATCCAATTAATTTTACATCGAACAAATATAGAAACAAACTTTATGTGTTAAATATTTATCTTATCATCATTCATTTAATCATTTCTCACAATTCAATCGATTAATTTTATAATCGTTAAATCCATTATAATTGTAGTTATTCATTGATAACAGAGGTTAAAAGTATCTGACGATGTTGAAACGATCACACACGAGGGTTTCACAAAACAATAATTAGTACCAATTACAATAGTAAATTTCCTCTATAATCAAATAGGATGACTGGCGCAAGTTGAGTGGCCGCACGCAGAGGGAAATTAAGGATAACCGGATCTTACCTCTCGCTCTTCGTCTCTAACATAAAATATTTCTCGTTATAATACCGTATTTTTATCGTCCAATGTTCAACTCGTTTTTGTGCTTTATTTTATTTATTGTAAAAAGTATTACGGTACACTCGATGTATTCTCGAAGATATATTTTAGCAATATTATTGCATAATGCGAATAAATCGTTTAGAAAAACTAATATAAAAAAATAGACATTTCATACACTACTGTAACTAATTTTACCACTGGTTCGGCTTTATCAATTTTAAAGTTTATTATTTTTTCAATCAAATTTAAAAAAGGTAAAATGTAGTTTCATAGTCTGTAGACTTAATAATAATCGTTGACTGCAGTATATTAAGACCATCTCTACAGAACAAATAAACCTGTGACTTTGTTTATTTTTCTTTGAGTTTAAATTGGTTATTCCTGGAATAGTGGACAAGAACGGTAATCGTCCGGTAAACAAGCGTATATACCTAGATGATTTTCAAATAACAGCACAGTTATGAAAATACAAAACGTCAAGAAATGATTCTAAATATGTATAATAAGAAATTCATAATTTAAATAACAATGACATTAGAAAGAAAAAAATTACAAGTGACAAATGGAATACATTAACTGAAGAGCTAATTCAATTTGGAACAATATTATAAAACCTGCTATTGTATTGTCAGTTGTATTTACTCATATTTTATTATACTTATATTGTGTAAATATTACTTCATGATCACTGTGTGTGGATAAACGTTATATTAACAAGGGTTTATTATTTTTAATTTTCATATGAACAAAATACGTAAAATAATAAATCTATGGCAAGATGTTACTTTCCGCCAAAATTATGTAGCTTTGTAGTTGGTATAACCTGTAATCGAAACCGGTTTACTCAATGTTAGCTTACGGACTGGTGAGGGCATGCGCGATATCAAAGCAGGTGTGTGAGCCCACTGACTCAATGAGAATTCCTATTCTAGCTCAAACTGTGTGACTAAGAATGAGTGGAATAACGTAATCATCCATATACCACGCCAATATTATTCACACAAATAAAACCCTAAACGGATGACATCACTGAGGTCAAAAAACTTTTATTTTGTTTATATTTTAGTCAAAATTATTTAGGAAGGTACAAATTACAACACGTTTTATATTTTTATATCATAACATAGCCTATATAAAAAAGTAACCACATAGCTCTGAACTTTCTGATATTAAAAAGAAGTTATGGAAATTAGGGTAGTTCTAAGTTAGTAAACGACGAAAAATAAGTAGGTACGAGTTATATATGCAAACTATGAGTTACAAGCAATGATTCTGAGATCTACAACCGTCAAGTACAGATATTCCAAGAACACGCTGGGGTGGCGTGTTTATAACGCGTGTTTAATAATTTAGCAGCGCCGGCGCGCGGTCCCTTACCGGCCCGATGCTGAATAATGGATGCAACAATAATATGAGTAGACTGTCTACATTCAATACTTTTATGTATATCACTAGCTATTACACTGAAGGCTATAATTGAGTTTTAATTAATATAAAGCGGAGATTAAAATTAATTAAAATAATTGACTCCGCTCAAATTGTTTTACATTTTAATTGAGATTACAGTCTCGAAGGCTATAATGGTTTTTTGTTTTGAATTATTAATTTAATTACTAAAGTAAGAAAACGTATTTTAATACAATATTTATCATTATATAGTACTAAGGTGTATAATTAAAAAAGTAATTATTTTGTAAATCTCCAATAACAAAAGTAAAAAGTAATGTTGGGGGTAAACTATAAATAAAATTAAAAAAAGTTTTAGTAGTACCCAATAAACATTAATCAATGGAATTTTCATTAATTACATTAGTGAAGCTGTATTCACTACATATATGTGAATTTCAATAACAAGTTAGTGAATACTCACTAATACACATACAAATACTCAATGATCAAATCAGTCAATCATAATATATTAATACATATATAATCATAATACATTGAATAGTCACTAATTCTGTGTGGTACGATTATCACATTGATAAAAAGTGAATAGTCACTTAAAATTAGTGAAATCCCACTGATTCATGTTTAGAGTACAGTGTAACGAAAACGCTGATTCACTTCTAAGATTAATGGTTTCTAAAGGATATATGTAATTATGAAAAGTAACATTTACACTGATACATGTAATATACAATTAAGTTAATTAAATAAATAATAATCTTTACGTATGATTTAAATAGATATATCATGTATTTGCATGAGGGTGCAGCAGAATGCATTTAATTCGTTAATAAATCAGGCTGCGGGGGTGGTGCGGGTTCATTAAGCAGATCGCCTGGGGCCTTCCGGGGAGCGCTGCCCACTCTGTCCGTCCTTCTATTGCTTGATGCATTTAATTTAGCGAGAGTAATGCATGATAGACTACTCGCTAATTCGATCCGCCGGTTACATTCCCGACTCTACAGACTAAAGGCGAGCAAATTTCCTTACAAACATTTAAATGTTTACATACCAGGATTCATAACTCCTTTCTCTTCAATATTAACTTTTCAATATTAACCTTGCCTCGGTGTAATATTTTTAGTGTTCCATCTATTTAAAAAAAAAAAAAAAAAACAAGACCCTCTGCGACCTTACTTATTTTAATAGATCTGACGAAGAAAATCCGGTAATTATATTCAGTTGCCTAAATAAAGAAGTAATTTTAAGTGGTGAGAGATGTGAGGAATTCCAATTTTTTATTTTATTATTTTGTGAAGTGTCAAGTTGTTAACTATTGTAATTTATTTTAATTTTACTGTTGTAGTGTCGGAAAAAAGATGAAAAATTTATATCTTCCGATGTATCACGAAATATTATTATATAATTATATGAAACTCATTCATTTGGATCAATGACTTTCAATAAATATATTAAGTAATTAAATATGACAAAATACATAGATAGAAAACTATTTTAAATGCATAGTTTGCATATTTTATTTATTAAAACAAGAAAAACTTGCACTTGGCAAGTTTTGATAATAATATAGCCGTTACGTAATAAGACCCTGGTTTATAAAAATCGATCTCGTTAAATCTTATATTTTCCCTTAATAGTTAAACCTCGATAAAATCTTACCTAAAATAAGTTATTAATTGGCTCTCATAACTCAAGCTTATCGTTGGCATAAATTAAGGTAGATATTCGCGCGCGGGCGCCTCGTCCACGCACGTAGTGAAACTTTTAATTGCATTGAGTTCTATCACTGTCGTCAACACTGCGAGTTATGAACACCCGAGTGGTTATACTTTTTGACTCTTTTTATACTATAAACGTTTAATAATAATATTATAATAATATTTTTAAATTTATATTTGTAGATTTTTGCCCAGTTGGAAGCGTGTATGAAAATCTAATATTAATAATAAAATAAACTGTCTCCGTATATCTTCGGGTAACGTTAATATAAAACAATAGAGGCCAGGACCGGACGAGAGACTCATTAATTTAGATGATTGTACAATTATCTAAATATAAGCGGAGCGAGACGCCCATGCGGGGGTAGGGTGTACTTCAACCCGAAAAGGAGGGAGGGGTGCGGGCACTCGTTTTTAATTAAACCGGCGATGAAATGAAGTGGTCCGTGTAATATTGCTTAGACATATTTTAAAAATTAATTTTCAAATCAGATCTTTAGCAACGATTCCAACTGCCGAAAGACATAGGTCTGGATACTTTTCCGTCCGAATCGTTTTAAGGCAATCTGAAACTTTAATTTCTGTCATAAGATGATAAAGGGTTGCGAGTATCGGCCCTCCTTTCTCTCTCCATCTCTCTCTTTATTTACTTTCCGTTAAGGCTTTAATTAAAAGGATGTCTATTTTAAACATAATTGATGTTCAAAGCAAATAAATCTTTAATGGTTTAATTATCTTTTAGTAATTAAGTTTTACCTGACAGTAAAATAATAAGTATTGTGCTCACCAAATCTTTCTAATTACTGATTCAAAGATAATGCCTATTTCAAACTCTTAGAATTCTTAGATAGTATGTAAGATGTACACATTTATCAAATAACATTTCATTATTAAACAACAGCTTTATTATTAAATATTATTTCATTTTACTGAATTATATCTAATAAATAAGTGTGGTTTAAATATGGTATTAAAATATTTACTTGATTACATTACGCGTAGTGTCTGCAAAGGGCTAAACTCTTGCACTTCGTCGAATAATTTACAATGCATTGTTGTATTTCTAAGTAAAAGGTAGCTTGAATACTACGCAGCTGCTCTGTAGTATTTGTTTAACGATATTCTTAAAGGCCGTCATTCTCAGAAGACACAATAAGTTGTCAAATAGTTGTTTAAGTTACATTATTTGTACCCTTAAACTGTCTTATTTAAATGTAGTCTTACTATGCACCAAGTACATTTGAACAAGTGCTAATTTTATTAATATACTGCATTGTTTACAAACAAACTGTATTGTTCTTATACTAGATTTTGCATGTGCACTTTAATATATTGCATTATAGTACCGCCACAAATCGAATAAATAATTAATTACCTAAAGGCTGGTTCCCGGGGGTCTCACACGACCAGTCTTGGGATCTCAATAGAATCGTCGAACTCCGAACTGGCACGATGCACCAAACAAAAAAACTCAACAATAACAGAAAATAATAATAAAAAAACACTAAACGTATTAACTCGATTAACTACACCGCCGACTGTATTCTCGTATCCTTCAAGTTCGACAGGACAAAAGACAAAGCACAAAAACTTTCTCATAAAACTTTAGAACAAAAACTGTACAGAGAACTTCGAAAAAAGTAGATGGCGTTAGAGGGGGTCGACGACACTTCCCCATGCAACGTTTCGGTTGCGACTGAAGCACGCGGTCGTGCGCGGGGCAACGGCGGGGCGTGAGGGAGGAGCACCGACCCCGCACCTCCGCGGTATTATTTGATTAATTCGCCTCCCCCTTGTATACTCGGCGAGTCGTCATTACGACAATGAATGTTAAGTTTTTAAATTTCAGTGAGAGGGCCGCAACCTTCACCTACTGTTTAATTATTTAATTGAATAAATTAAGATCTACCTTTGCCAACAAAGATTAGACGTTAATAAGCAAAAGCTGAAGGACTCGTCCCGTTCATAGTTAATTATGGCGTCGCAGTACGCTCGCAAAAAATCCTTGCTTGAAATAATGAGTAATACCTACCAAGGAACGTTAGTCCCGCTAATTGGAGTGCATTTGCATACTGAAGTAAAATAAAGTCAGAGTGAGTTATTTTGATGAAGTCGAATGCCGGCAAACGGCGAGCTAATAAGGTAGGTATATATATCCACATACATACATGTGTAGAAAATTCTAATTTTTATATTTCGTAAAATCGTGCCATTTCTATTACACAGTAAGTTATTGCGAATAACGAAAAACCAAAGTCCCATTTTTCCGGACCCTAATTTTCGGTTTTCCTTAGACGAGGTATGTAGGTATGTATTGTACGAGCAAAATACAAAACGGTACAAAACAGTACTGTATGAATTGGACATGCGTAAAATATAGATTTGTACACATTTCCTTTCTTAGGAGGATTGCTGGTTCTTCTTGTTTCAATTAAACGAAATATAGCATAGTCTAAATACTCATAAGATTAATTAAATGCTTAAGGATAATGTAATAATTTGGTGGTTTCCATTACCAATGCAGGTTGAGATCGATCGATCAGGCAGAGGCGCGAGCGCAGGTGGGCTCATGTCTGCGCCGCTACCACGAGACCACGCTTGTGATTTTAAAAGCGACATTTAAAAAAAATTATTAAGTTGAAATTTTATTTTTACCTATAAAAACAAGAGTTTTATTTAATTTTGTAATATACGGTTCCTTAAAATTTAAATTATAAATACACATACTTAATAAAGTAATTGAAACGTTTCACAAAAAAAAAGTTATAGTAACGCATTGTTGTTATACGTTTCGTTGTAACTACATATTAAGAAATGAATTCAAGACTCTCGTAGTACGGGCTCGGGTATGAGGCAATATCTGTTACGAAGAACGAAGTGGATTCCGGTCCGAAATTAATCTTTGTTTAAATTTAATGGATCTTATTAATCACGGGTATTATGTCTAAATGAATGTAATGTGGTCATAGGTGATACATACTTAGATATTGGGCATTTTATTACGAAATTAGATTTACGGTTGTTTTTTCGACGATCTTACGCAAAGATATTCGGGATTTGTATTGATTGATACTTTTTAACACTTTAGCTGCCATGTCAGTCACTTGTGCCTGACAGATGTATTATCTGTTCAGGCCATGTCAGTCACCGATGACTGACATGGCCCGAACAGGCAGGACACGGAGAAATCGCTATATTTTATTCCAGTCATATATGCCCGATATTATTTTATTTTAAACTATTTTAGAGAAATAAACACGTAAATTATTACTAAATCAATATTTAATGCAATTTAAGTCATTTCTACCAGAAAATTATATTTGACAATTTGTCGTCATAAAAAATTTGGTTTGGCGGTGTTAACGTGTTAATATATTTTAATTGAAATATCTGACATAATAACCTACTAATTTTTGTAAATGCCTAATCAATCATAATGTTCCGGAAAACAACAAATTCATTGTACCTACAGATTATAATAACAATAAATATTAATTAACTGACAGCCGGCTGGTCGAGTGGTCAGGCAACTCGACACTTTACGCAGCGGTCGCGGGTTCGAATCCCGCCAGGTGCAGATAATTTGTATGACGAATATAGATGTCTGCACCGGGTCATGGATGTGTATTTATGTACATATGTATTTATATAAATTTCTTAAATTTATTTCCGTTCCTAGTACCTGTAACACAAGTTCTTACGAAATTAGCACGGGGCTAGTAACGTGGTGTGATTGTTGGTTAATATTTATTTATATTTATTTAATTTATTTAACTAATAATAATTTATATATAGGTATTTACCGTTCTTGACTTATGGATATATTACAATTTCGTATTTATTCAACGGATACAAGCACCTGAAGTAGGCCCCGGCCGAGCCTGTGTCCCAGACGCTAGTCTCTTTCGATGACGTTATAAACACAATTTTAAAAATAACATGTTAAAATGTAATTAATACATTTTAACATTATTAAAAACGAAATAGCCTAATGTCGTTAGTAGTGTGTTTGGTTAGACTTCAATGAATTCGAACATTTACGACAAAACTTTTTATATAAAATTTAATTTTAAAATTTAAGTTTTTGGTCTATATTATGTAACATGTAGTGTATGTAATGTGTATTTTAATGTAAATGTATGTTATGTATGTAATGTGTAATGTAATATAAATGTATGTAATGTATGTAACATGGTATTTTAGGTACTTAAAAAAGATAAAAAGTGAAATGTACCGATAGAGAAGAAAAAAAGAACATAAAGAGATTATCCCGGTAAGACAAAATCACATAAATTTTATATATTTTAACTACTTATGTATTTATGAATACTTTATAAATTTTTATTCTTATAAAATTGCACATAATTTTATTTATTCATATTTATACATTACATATTAAGTTTACACTATATACATTTATATTAATTATTTTTTCAGTATAATTTTAGTTTATTTTATGTCTAAATTTCAAAAATGTTTTTAAATTGTTTATATAATTATGTTTTAAGTCATGATGTGGATATTTTATACATTTGTGGTTACTAAGTTGATAAATAACAATTCTGTTATTGATATTATAATAAGTATCAACTTATTTATTTCCTTATACAAGAATATATTTTATTATAGCGATAGAGTTGATAAAGAAGCTTGTTTCAGTTTTGTATTACCTATACATAACGTTGCTACTTCGATATCTCATACTTTGAAATTAAAAAACTAAATTTAATAAGCGATTATATTTTAAGATTCCCATTTAATCATGCAATGGGAAAAATCACATGAATCAAAACTACAAAAAACATTATTTGATTTATTAATTTTTTTTAATAATAAAATCATAGCTGCTTTTAACATTACGCAGTTAAAAAAGCTTACATATTGCTGAAAAAACTAATTGTTTTTTTATTACATTTTTATCAATCTGTTAACAAACAAATGAAATATAATAAGTTTAAAATTATAATATATAAAATACTAAGGATCTGTTTTACCGGTTGCTGATAAAGTTACTTGACGTATTACGGTATCCATCATGGTATATATTTCTTTTTCACCATTAAACTCCACTTTATCTGTCAGATATTTATATTATATATTAGCTACCTATACCTATGAATCCAAAATTTGTAGTCGTTTAGTTGAGCCTAGCCTGTTTTATCCTTGCTGATAGTCTATCTGTAACTTGTGTGCGAGATATACTTTAGCAGCTGTTGAAACAGGCCGTAACTCGTATGGATATATCACTGCAAAATAGACACGGAAAACGTGTCATTGCGAATTGTCAAATTCCAACAAATTTATAAATTTTTGCATGTTTGAAAATAAATAAACCACTTTTTTTTTGCTCGACTTGGCGGAGGCACTGCCGTGCCTCCAGATTATTTTACTCAAAAAAGATCTGAAAAGTCCTATCAATATAAGCAAGTAATAAACAAGAATATAAGTAAAACAATATTGTTTTTATTTAATATTGACAATATATTATTTTTAAGACACTTCATCAATGATTACATTGTTTATATTTCAATAAAGCATTTTCAACTTTACCAGTACCTAAAAGGTAACGGTATCAAAGTTTCTTTATTAGGAATAATTTATTTTTTATAAATTGAATTCCAGGCTAAATACCCAATACTTACTCCTTATGGATCTATTCATTATGGGACGGTTGAATTTGTATCAATGCGCAAGAGTGTCACAGAAAAACGGATAGACTGTTTTCTCTTTCTCTAATTCATCTTTGATAGCCGTGTATGGACACAATTATAGAACGATCACTTTTATTCATTTACATTATATTATGACACTGACGCACAGTAATGTACGTTATATTATACATAATAGAGCTCTAAACCGTATAAATGTCAGGAAACAGATACAGATTGGAGTGACAGGTGAATGCTAGTATTATTAATATTATACATTTTAATTGGATACGTGGATGATAAGTTATTGGAGGCAGTTAAGAAATTTTAATGGGTGTAAGTGGGCACAGCTGATATTAGGTATTAGATTTTTTTTTCGACAGCACTCGCCGCTATGAATAATGACTTTTGTTACACTTGTTTTTGTATCTCATAAAAACGGAAAGGTGCGTATTAATTGTAAAGCAATTGATGTTTTAATAAATAACAATTTTAACATCTCCTACTATTTAGATTACGCTTTGAAGAAGATATATTGTCAACTATGATTATTGCGTAACCTTTATGAAAAACGGTAATATAGCTGTCGATTATTAAGAATTATGGTTTAGTTGAAACAAGAGTACAATTAAGGCGGCAACACACTGCACTGTGTTAGGGCGGGCCTCCAGCTCGTCCGACACAATGTGCCAAATGACGGCCGCCCGGTACGCAAATGAAGAATATTGTCGGACTCTGTGAATGCTCCTTAATGATGCACCAGACGCCCGTGTGCTAGACATCACCCACACTACATCTGCGCAATTGTTAACTTGTTAATTTGGCATTATTGTACCGTTTTGTCGAAGCTCAAAGCAAAATAAGGATGCGAGATTCGCTGGTTTTGTCGCCTTTACTGTTTGCTTGCATTCGGCGCGATGACAATGTGCTGCAGTTGCAAAGAAAATTTTCTAAAAATCAAAAGGCAATTTACCTCTCTTATTTTTTTTTTTTACAGGCGTGTTTGATAAATATTTAATATTTAGACTTATATTTTTGGGAGTTTTGTTTTTAATAATAAATGTAACTATTAAATGTATAAACATGTAACAGTAATTTAAAATTACAACTAAACTAGTTAACCTTATTAGTCTTATTCCACTATCTGTGTTAGCTTGCAGCTTCGTATTTTAATGTGTTACTAACTTGTGTTAAGTTATATGTAGACTATTGATATGGAGATAGTTTTCCAACTACTCCGTAGAAATTCATTTTTGGAGGAAAGTACTTTTAACTACAGTCCAAGTAGGTATTCATCTAATCGATACCATATATGATACGGCATAACGGAAAGAAAGCTTTTATATTATCAAAATCACAAGAAAAAGTTAAACTTTATCATCTATCTCTTGCATCGCACTCACACAAAAGCAAACTAGATTGGTTGCTTTTGTGTGAGTATTAATGAATTTTTTTTAAATAAAAGTAATTGATAACACATTAAAATAGCAAATATAATTATAATTAATAATTAGTATGTATATAAGATTGAATACTAGAGTGACTGCTATGGATTTTCACAAAATCTCTTTCACAAGAAATGACCATCGTGAATTAAGGAAAAAAAAGTATTCATCATACGAAATCTATACCATTTTATACAGTTTACAATGTTATGTAATTTTTATATAAATAGTAACCTTTATGTTCTACATAAAAAAAGTCTCACATTTCAACTTAATACTAAAAGCGCTCAAAATTGTGATTTTCTAGGAAAATAAGGAAAATCTTCATGCTCATACGAAGTATTATACGCTTAGTTATATTAAAACTCGTAAAACATCGTGAGACAAATTGTAACGATTACGACTGCAGTGAATATTAAAGTCACTAACTATTAATACCAGGAGTTGATATTAGTATTAGCAGTCATGTAAGCTTGGTTCAATTCTGAACTTTTATCTTTAGTAGAAACAAAACGATGGTACGTAGATCAAATATTAATAGAAAAATATATTTTATATATTTATAGGTATTTAATTCATTTTTAGGTACTTAATTTCGTTTATTTAAATAAAAATAAACTTATAGGTCATTATGATGTGTTCATGATAAAAAAAAAATGTTACTAAAATACTATGTCTTTATACGTTTACTATATTTTTCAGTCTATTGACGTTAAAAGTAAGACTTTTTAGTATTGTATTTTTATAATAAATTTGTGTTCGTTATACGATATTGAGGCAAGGTGTAACGACGATATAGACAGCAGTGTTGCAGACAATGATCATACTTGTGTTACGCAAGCCCATTACTTTAAAAAAATTCCGTTAGTAAAAATTTAAATCAACAAACCTTAAGGCTTTAATTGTAGCTCCCTTTAATTATATAAAGTTTAATTTAAAGAAATAAAATTAAGCAATGTGATTGAGTGATCAATACATTAAAAACTTTTAGTAAACGATTATTAACTGAAATAAAAACTTACGACTATTGACAAAAAAAACCTAAAGAATATCATATCTTAATTATAATATTTTATTGTATACTCGTATTTTTCATTTGTTTTATATGAAAAAAAAAAATCAATTTATACTGAACTACATTATCTAAAACAAAAATGGTTAAATGATTAAATAGAATATTAATATATTCGTTATAAAGTGGATACAAGAGGCAGAAAGATTTATGGTGTACATTTGACCCCTGGCTACAAATTGGTGTACAAAGGAAGCGATGACGTGACGTGACACGAGTTCGACGAACGTCACGTCTGTGACGTCTGTGACCGAGTATCAACAGTTGTCACTATAATTGTCAAGCAATATACTGATTTCATTTATAAATATTTCATTATCAGCAAAAACTATTAACTTAATAAAATAATGAGGTTATTATGTATTATTATTAACGCATAAACAACGGTAGTTGTAGAATTAAAATCTTGTGTCGGTGGTCCGAAAGTACACACACCACAAACATAAACGCACACACCACGAAAAACATCAATATATCTTATGTCAACTTTTGTCATGAGCGGGGATCGAACCCGCGGCTGCTAGCGTAACAGCCAGTTGTGACCATTACGCCAAGACGTCATTAAATATTAATTAAGTTATTACAAATTATTAAGTAAATATTGTTATATATTCCTAATTTAAACCGAAATTTTGGTAAGCGATCAGAAGTGGACAAATACTAGATAGAGAAAATAATAATAAATAAAAATAAAATTTTAGAAAGTTAATTAACTGTTTTGTTTATTATAAAACAAATAGACATAAGTCTTTGTGTAAAAAATTATTAAAAGTAGTAGGAATATGTTCTAGCTACTTGTATCAAAATAACGTGGTGATTTAAGCTTCGTTCTGTCTACTTCAACAGAATACTTCCATTACTTTACTGCATGCATAGTTTCTTATTTTAAAATAAAACATTACCAAATCAATAATAGTGTCTATAATTTTAAAGATATTGCTTATTATAGGTCTTAACAACTATATATGCTCTTCTGTATAATTGCAATTTCAAAGAAACCTTAAGTTAAACGAAATGAAACGCAGGTAACCAGAACCTTTTTATGATTTCGGATTAGAGCAAGTTTAAAGAGTATTGCAAGAATGATGAAATTGGCGAGAGACAGGACCAACCGGCTTAGCGACGTCATCGAACGAGCGCGCATTACGTTCGATTGTAGGGCCAAGCGCGGCCTAATTGCCAGCATTGTGTCGGCATGCAGATGTGAATGGGCTTTGATTTGGGCCCAGGGGCGCGGGGATCGGGGCCAGGGGACAAATCGCTCGTTACGGCTGCAGGTAAACTTTCATTGAGCGTCGGAAGGCGTCGGACGTGAGAGGCGGCCGACAAAATGCCCTCGTTATTCGCCGCCGAATCACCCGCTCATTGTGTTCGGGGAAACGGTAGACGCGGTCGCCGAATAACGAAAAAGACTTTAATGAGGCGTGAGAACGCTCCAAATGAGTGATTGTATAGGGTTCGGTTTAATGAAGGATTGATATTAAAGTAGCCTTGATTAAAACGCTGCAAAGTTTTCAAATTAATTAAAATTGTAAACATAAAACAGTTCAGTTTATTCCATTTCAAAATAACCTTTAGAAAACTTTATTTGGACTGGTGCAATTAAATTTATTATTCCTTGTTTAAATCGACAAAATAGCCTAATATAATAATATAATTATAATATTACTGCGATTAATGTAATGAATATGGTATATGACCATCACTTACAGGATCACCTTGTGCATTCTTTTCCTTCCTCATTCATATTACATTATTTCCTGAAGGCAGATTTAAAATGTATTAATGGAAAAAAATTAAATTACTCACACAATGTAAATTACGGATTTGGCGTCCATATCCTATCGATGCTCTCACTTTACGGATATTTAGTTAGTTCATCGAACCACCTGTTGTTTTATAGGGGATGAGAGAAAAACTCAATGTTGGGAGATAGGGTGTCATCTCCCCGTTTCGTTCCAAATCGACACCTCGTTCATTAAAGATTAGCTGTTACAATTTTATCAAAGTTGCATTAGAACTTTCAATATAATTAGAACATAGGATGCTAAGTCTAGGTTTGAAGTGTTCTTTTTTTTTTGGTTTAATCGATAGTGATATATTTAAGTTTGTTTAAATAACATGACGTGTACATGTTACACAGAAAAGAAATTAAGCATAATTGTTACTATTTTGTTTTGATGAAGTTATAGTAAATTTGATAATAATTGCATAGTTATTCTTAATGAGTACAAAGTTTGCAGATACTAATTTTGACGTATCGAAGAGATTATATTTATTTATTGCATTGACAGAAAGCGGACCTTCTCATCCTGATTTAGCTTTCAAACGTGTCCTCCGATGGCAAATTAGAGTCCCGTGGTATTACTGATTGCGCTGTTACAGAAGCATACCAACATAATGCGGTTGTAGTTTGGGTGGATGCGAGCTCAACGAAAATTATTAGGAACTCAAAGAATAGAAGAGAGACCTAAACCTTACTAAGGAATAGGGTTTGTAAATAAAACAAATGTAATAAGTAGATATCTTCGAAATTTTCCATTAGATTGATAAAATAAAAATTTCTATGAATATCTTATATTTCGTACTAGCTGTACCCTGTGGTTTCACCCACGGTAGATATGTGTACAAAACGACTTCGTTACGAAATCGTCGATAACAATCTTTTATAGAATATCAACTCCACTTCTAGACGGTGTATGTCGTTGTGGTAAAAAGCGACTAAGGCCATAATGGTACGAACAACTGTACACAAACCAGCGTCACCATATCCCGCCACAACACACTGCGCTCGCCAACCAGCCTGCCGAGCGGCGAGCATTTGCAAACCCCTCCAGAGATTATGGGAAAAGCCTTTATTCAGCAGTGGACATCCAAAGGCTGATATGTTAGTGGTGGTAAGCAAGTTAGAGCTGAGATGGTCTAAAAGGTTAGTTCTACTAAGTTTTCAAGTGCTTAAAATTTTAAAATTACATACTGGGCGGTAATGAAAAGGCCTTGAAAAAACTAGCACATTTTAAAATTAATTTCAGATGTATAGGTATTGGTTATATTAATGTATAACGTCTATATCGTAGTAGAGAACAGTAACAATTTACTTTCATAACTTTCTTTTAATTATTAGAAGAAGCATTTCGGAAAACAATTGCTCAAAGCGGCTTTCCTCACGACATTTCCTACACCGCAGAATATGATTTGAATTTTTAAATAAATTTAACACTCGAAAAGCTAGCTTTCGGTTTTTGAGTTGTTCTTATCACTGAGCTATCCCGGTTCTTTAATTAAGATGAAGTAAATGTTTGGCTAAATTTCCATCAGCTTTAGTCCTATATACTAAAACCTTATTCAGCATTTTTAGCATTAATACTAATACTAATATAAACAACTTAAAATATTTATTTAAAAAAAAAAAAAACCTTTTAGTCAAAATTTACCGCTTTTAAAGTAACACTTAGCAAATCGGCCTTTGCAATCAGAAAACGTGATTTTTACTACGTTTTAATTCACTACATAAAACAATCGATAATTATATAAAATAAAGTATGATAAATATTGCACAAAATGGACGCTTGTTATATATTTGGTCAGTCGCGTATGAACCTATGAATATTAAAGAGTTTGTTATAATTATTATTTAATGACTAGTCGTGCTACTCTTTTAAAGTAATAGTTTTAATCTATTTGTTTCAAATGTAGGTATCTAATTAGCAATATACTTGTTTTTACGATATTTTCCTAAACAACGAATAAGGTATAACAAGAAGTAATTTTACGTAAAATATTTTTTAATTTATAAGTAATGGCAATATAAGGTATAACAAAACTCTAACGAGTCTATACCTACATGGACAATAGAAAAACGAGACGTTAATAGACAATTTGTGCATAAAACTACCACAATGCTATTGATGATAGATATATGTTATAACTTTTATGTATATAACAAATTTCCACCATGATAGCACAGACTAATAAGTAGCTTATTTAAGCTACTAATGTAGACAACCATTTTTGGTCAGAAAAATATGAATTTATTTAAGATATTTTAAAAACGACCCGAAATCTTTACAAGATCTTTGGTTTAATAGTTTATAAATTGCAGACATAAACGTCAGTATTACGTCAAAATAACTTGACACCCGCTATGTTCAGAAACCTTCGAATGTACGAAACATTTAAAGTCAAAAGGGATGGCGACCTGCGACGAATGTGTTTATGATGGAATAGTGTTGGCTAATAATGGAACGAGCACAAATGCATCCTTCTTTCAGGTTTTGTGTTTTTATTGTGTGCATTGCAAAAAGAGAGACAATGAATTTTGCATTTTTTTTTTTCGATACGGTCCAATCATTAGAAATTTTACAAAGCTTAGTCAAAGTCAAAAGTCTTTTGTAATGATTTTTTTTATCAACTATATTGTAAAATGTATTTCATTTTACAATATAGTTGATAATAGAAATATCGAATCAGTTTTTCTATACTTAAAATAAAACTGTAACTGCGTGTTCATTTATTATTGTATAGGCACTTTTATAGGGCATTGTATAATTCTATCTTCTCTCTTCATTTATCTGTATGTACCTTGATCGCGTATCACTCCGAAATTACTGAGAATTTATCAATGAACCTTGGCATGATTTGAGTCCTTACTACTAGCTAGGACACTGGGCAAATATCACACGCACACACACCAAAATTCAGTACGGCTTCCTTGGGAGAAGAGACGAAAGCTGAAATGTGGCTATAATATCTTCACGTGGTTATAATCACAGATACAGGTAGTTTATAACTTGTACTTTGTTAAAATCCATTAATGCGTAGTGGAATTTCACTCATCCTTTTTTATATATAGTAGAAAAGTGAATTGTAAATTAGTAAACGTTGTTCAAGGTAATATTTCAAAAGCTTCGGTTTGCCATTTCAGAAATTACAGACATTATAACCCTCAATATTAGGTCCAAATAACTTGAAATCTTATAAGCTAAAAGGGATGAAAATCACGAACGAAGTCAGTACAGTTAGTACTCCTTAGTACTATATAAAAATGTGGTATTTATTTATTTACTTGGATTTCTTTCAGACAACTCACGGAATATGCATGGAAAAAGTAGGTGGTGTACCGTTGTTACCTTCATGGTATCAAAGTAACTCTTAAGGCATTTTCTAATATTTTTCAGTAGAAACCAATTCGGTAGGTACTCGTATGCTTTTTAAATGATGTTTTTTCAAAACTTTTTAAAGTAATTTTTAATATACTTATTATAGACGGCTTGCAAACTGCGACTTCAAAATTATTATGGATTGATTTAAAAACCTTATTTTTATTATGTAGAGAACGTAATGAGGCGGTCATTATGGTGCCCCCTGGAGGACAGGTGGCAGGGGAGCCCGCGGCGCAACGGACTAGCAGTCGTGCATATTGCTGACATGTGTTTGCAAATAAAAAATTAAAACGTAAAATAGTGCATTAATTACTTTTTTAAATACATGTTGTAACTAAATGTGATATATTGGTCCTAATGTTTATTTATTGTCTCCTCTCGTAGTTAACGTTTTATTATTTACTAACCGTGCCCGCGGTGTCGCCCGCACGTAAATTTTTCTTTACCCACAGATTCGGTACTGTACTATAGTAACCGAGGAATTTATATAAAAACTGGAATGCGCACGTGCACTTAAAAAACGTTCCTAAGAGAGGGGTTGCATCTCTTTCTACCATGGATTCAAGGCAACTCATAAGAATGAGACAAAATACAAGTAGTCAACGAAATGCTCGGAACGATTTTTTCCTTTACATGTTGGAAACAAATGTCGACCTTATGTCATTCAAATCAAGGTACATATTTGAATATACAATTTTATTAAGTGAGTGTTCCAGTTATGATATAATTTCCTTGATAGTAACTAACGCGATTCAGAAAGCGCCATCTATTACAGTGTCGTACTTCAAACGGATGTAAAAATAAACCGTAATCCGATATTCTGACTTCTTTTCGTCTTTTTTTCTTAAATAAGTTTTGATTATGAATCAAACTGAACTAAACCTTCTCCATCTAAAAGAAGGGTTGGAGCCTAATCCACTACACTGCGGTGGATAATATCCCTACCATTGGCGGATAATATCCCTATCATTGGCGGATAATATCCCTATCATCTATAATATAGATATGATATATAATAATATATATATAATACCAGATATATAATACCAGATATGATAACAACCAGGATCGATATTTTAACGTGCTCTCCGAGGCACCGGAAACAAATATTTGCACAAATACAAATATCAGCCCCGAGCGGGAATCGAGCCCGCGACCGCCGGCGTACACAACAGTACACACAGGCAGTATCGCGGTACACAAGAACGGATCTTGAATATGAATATTAATTATTAGCAATTAAATGCTATAAAACATTATTTTACACAAATTTATTACCATTGTTTGATCACTTTTAGGTAAGGAATTTGTATTAGAACTATTTTTCAATAGCTAAAACATTGATGTAAATTGTATTACCGAACACTGGCTTAAAGACTACCAGATTGTTTTTAATTTTGAAAAGCATTAAGGTGCCAGTTCGTTCATTAAGAAGACAGCTGTACATGGTAGCTCCTTCATCATAGTAAACTGAACTGAAATGAGTCAGACTGTAAACAGCCCACTGCTGGGCAAAGGCCTCTTCTCTATAGGTGTAGAAGGGGTTGGAGCTTAATCCGACACGCTGCTCCACTGTGGGTTGGCGGATAATTTCCTACCATGAGTAACGGTAATCAAATGTCTGTAATAACAAACGGGGTACCGTTAATATACTTATTATATACTCGGAGAACACGTAAAGCCGTCGGTAGACGGCTTTACGTATTCTCCGAGGCATGGTGGGGAGACACACAAGGACACACACAGAGCACACCAGAAACAAATATTTGTACAAATACAAATATCTGCCCCGAGCGGGAATCGAAGAAGCAACCGCTGGCGTTAAGGCGACTATACGCACCACTACACCAGAATGGTTATGGAATACATTGTATCCTAGTCAGTATAATAATGTACTTAGTAAAACATTCTTGTCTTTGTTCAAATATTCTAATCTTACTAATCTCTTCCGCGAGCCTATCCGCATGAATAACTCTACAGCCACATTTATTGATAACATATTTATAGATGGAAGTCCATCCTATTCAACTATAATAAATAAATTAGACTCTCATCATTGTGGCCAGTTAGTCGGTTTTAATTATAATAAGAAAAAGCAGGTTGGTAAGAGTAAAATTGTCGTTCCAGTGAACGTTAAACACATGGAGAGATTTAGAAATCGTATTTAAAATAAAATAGTATATAATGTAAGTGAGAAATGTGAATTTTTATTCTGTGACATAAACAAAATGCTTAAAAATGCATTTAAACAATTAAAAAAAAATCTTCTAAGTATTGTAAGTCGTTCAATGATTGGGCGACTCTGTGAATCCATAAAAGTATGCCAAAGTTATATGATCTCTTACACGAGAAATTATTGTATATAATACTAATATTAGTGTTGTGTTGTAATTTTGTTAGAAATTACTCAAAAATATTTAAGCATGTTTGTGATGCGGCTAAGTCAATATTCATTAGAAACAAGATTAAATTCAGTAATAATTAAATTAAAGTGACTTGGAACATCATAAATGCCGAAACTGGAGGAGATAAAGATCGTAGCGGTGTCGGCAAACGTTGCTCACCGCAAGTTGGTGAATTGTTGCTCAAACAAAATGCAAAGGTGATTTTACGTTCAGACCCATAGACGCTAATGAGATAAACAATTTTTTTTTTAAATTTAGATACTAAGAACATTACAGACCTCTGGGGTATCTTTGTTAAAATAATCGGTACAATTGTTTATATCATAGCACCTCATCTAGCAAGTATATTTAACGAATGTATTATAATGAGTGGTGAGTTTCCTGATCTTATGAAGCATAGTAAAATGATACCTTTGTTTAAGTCTGGATGTCATCCGGATCCGACAAATTACAGGCCTATTTCTATCTACCTGCCTGTAGTAAATTATTTGAAAAAGTAACTCTCTGTCAGCTTTTAAATCATTTTACAAGAAATAAGCTTTTACATAACAAACAATTCGGTTTTTCTAGAGTACGCTCAACAATTGACGCTGGCGTAGAGCTTTTTACTTCGATATTTGATGCTTGGGAGGAGTCACGCTAGTACTTTGGGTGTGTTCTGTGATTTTTGCAAGGTCCATTTGACTGTGTACAATATTATACTTTAATCGGGAAACTTAGTCACTATGGCATTAAAAATACCGTGCTAAAACTTTTGAGTTCTTATCTTAGTCATAGAACTCCGAGGGTTGAAGTAAATGGTATTACGTCATCTGGGTCTCTTGTTCAGATGGGGGTCCATCAAGGCTCGATTCTGGGCCCGTTCTTATTTTTGATATATATTAACGACCTACCATATTTAGTGGAGAATAACATGAGATTGTGTTGTTTGCTGATGATACTTCATTAATATTTAAATTCAATAGAGAAGGAACAAATTATGACTACGTAAACAATGCTCACTTTAAAATAGTGCACTAGTTTAGCGTCAATAACTTAATAGTAAAAAAAAAAAATAATTCTATTAAATTTTCAGCACCCAATGTCAATAATATTATAAGATGAGTTGATATGAAAACAGAACTCAATGGTGATAAAGTGAACTTAGTTAATTCGACGGTTTTTCTTGGAATCACTATTGATTCAAAGTTGCAATGGAGAGCCCATATCTGTCGATTGGCGGATAAACTGAGTTTTGCATCATACGCGGTTAAAAGGATACCGTTTATTAACGGATGTCGATACAGCTAGATTAGTGTATTACATCTATCTACTTCCATAGTATAATGTCCGATGGCATTTTGCAGTGGGACAATGCGGTGAATATTAATAGGTAAGTACTATTTGCTCTATATATCTATTGTTTATAAATTACTCCATTTAGATCGTTTTTCGGGTCTGTGGACAGAGAGGGCAAAGCGCTCTCTCTGGTTCCGGCTAGCCTCTTGACATCCATGTTTATCGAGTGTCTCCTTATAAATATACAAATTAAATAGTAAATAGTACACTATTCATTTACCAACAACTATTATACCAATATAATATTATAACTACAAACTAAAGGTAATAAACGAGTGCACAGTTCCTTAATAAGACTTACACAAAGTAAAACAATTGAGAGTTTTATTCCTTCGGATTTTTTTTCTTTTCGGCCAACACTTACACACAGGGACATTAGGTTAAGTTATTTATTGTTATATTTAATAAAGACGATGATATAATAGTAAGGTGATGTCTCCCGAGACACTAGAGATTAACTGGTAATAATTTCTAGAGGTTAAGGCCAGTATATCCCAAATCACCTGTTTTTGATAGAGTTTTAAACATAGTAATATTCATTTTTTTGATCCGTTAAAAATATATGTTATAGTTTAACAAACGTTCTTGATTATTCAACGGTTCAAAACACGATAATTGTAACTTGACTCGATAAAAAAAAAACATAAAGAAAGGATGTTTTTGATTATTTTTCGAGTTTTATTCGAAGAATATCAGATTTTAAGTTACAATATTCACATGTAAAAATAGGTAATAACTTTTAGTAGAACATTTAACGGTTACTTTTTTAAATAAATGTTTCTATTTTTTTTAAATATTAAATATTTAAATTATATAAGAAAACGGCCCGCGCGCCTCGCTTTAGTTGCCTGCGAGGCGTCATCGAAGTAGGACCTGTATCTCTGCTGTCTGGCGGCGTCCCCCCCCCTCTAAAGATTGGATTTTTTTTTATAACAAAAATATCCACGGGCTTATATTTGCCCGTGCCTTTTTTAAATTAAATGTATAAGATTGTTAATATAGTTTCATGCGTACTATTTTAGACTTACATTAGCTAGAGTTATTGTCAGGATCTCTATGACGCGAGTCCGTATACTGACCATTATTTATTTATTATTATTATAATTTTTTTTTAATACATATAATCATATTTACATACATATAATCATTTTTAATAAACATAATCTTTATTTACAAATATAATTTACATATACAAATATACACACATACATATATATACATATACACACACACACACATATATATATTATATATATATATATATATATATATATATATATATATATATATATATATATATATATAATTTTATTTTGTCTTTTTTTTTCTTACATCTATTTACATCATGTTTCTTATTTTCTATGTACATGCGTTTATTCCTTGATCTAATATAATCTAATATTTCATTGCTTGTTAGTACATACATACCAGCCACCACATTTTTACGGCTTGTCTACATTTACATTTGGGCTCTTTATTTTTGTATTATTTATTGGAGACTCTGCCGCAGCCATCCCCCGAGGGAAGCTGTTCGAGCACATCCTCAATGACGGCGGTGTCTCTTTTATGTATAGCCATCTTGAGGGTGTGCTCGAGTATTTCCTTTGTTGTGGCCTCCACCGAGGCCGACAAAACGACCGATTGCATCACCACCGTCGTCGGTGTAGTAGACACAGGTCTTTGTGTGCCTGGTCACCGCGACCACAGCATGCGGAACACTGTCATGAATCCGCAGCCTCCTAGTCTTTGTCTGGACGATGATGACTGCCTCGCGTGTCTGTCCCTGTGCCTCGTGGATAGTCATGACGTTCGATCCCTGTCCGGTGCCGTATCCCTTGTCTATCAACGTCTTCTTTTCCTCTTGTGTGAAAACCGATGTATAGGGTCCGGTCTTGTCTCTTAGGAATTCGAGCGCCAGTGAACCTCTCTATCCTCAGAGAATGGATAGTGTGGTTTGAGAAATAGATTGGATAATTTTATTTAGTACTAACTGTGCCCCGCGGTTTCACCCGCGTTAATTTGAGGGAAAAACGTACTTAAATATTTTCGCCTCGTTGGTCTAGTGGTACCAAGCGTTACTTCCGAGCAAGGGGTCTCAGGTTTGATTCTTGGGTCGTTCAACATATTACTGAGTTTTTTTTTCGAAAATTTACAGTAAAAGAGTGATGTTATATTTACTTTAAAAGTGGAACTATAATTAAAAAATGTCTTGAGAAGAGAAATAATAAAGGACGCAACGGAAGCTCTCAAAAAAGATTATTTTTTCCCGTTTTTGTAACATTTCTTATTATTACTCAGCCCCTATTAGTCGTAGCGTGATGTTATATAGCTTAAATTCTTCCTCAGTAAATGGACTATCCAACGCAAAAAGAATTTTTAAATTTGAACCAGTGGTTCATGAGATTAGCGCGTTCAAACAAACAAACTCTTCAGTTTTATCTATTTTTTTTTTTTTTTTTTTTTTTTTTTTATATTATTAATTTTCCTCTGCGAGCTTACAGACGCCCGTACCATTTTTTACTGTTTTTATAAATTGTTACACAGGCATTATTACATCAGCAGACTATATTTTATCATTATTTGAATACCTATGAACTATACTTAGGATCTCTAGTTCTGGAAACATGAGTCCACATTGACCACTTAATGCTAACACTTATTTCTACCACTTAATTCTACAACTTGATTTTACAATTTAATTCTACAATTTAATTCTACTTTTTTTTTTTTTTTTTCTTTTTTTTTTTTTTTTTTTTTTTTTGTTTTCAATTCTCTTTACATGCAATATAAGTATTTACTATTTCTAATTCTTCACCAACCACAATGCTCTTCTCTTCTTGCATACTCATGGTATGATCTTTTCGACGCCGGCTCCTAGCTGTGCGAGCACATCCTCAATGATGGCGGTATCTCTATGGTGAATCGCCATCTTGAGGGTGTGCTCGAGGATCTCTTTGGTTGAGGCTTCCGACGCTCTCCCCACGAATCGGCCGATTGCGTCGTCCCTGTCGTCGGCGTAGTAGACGCAGGTCTTGGTGTGCCTACTTACCGCGACCACCGCATGCGAGACGCTGTCGTGTATTTTTAGTCTCTTTGCCCTTGTCTGGATGACGATGACCTCCTCGCTCGTCTGACCCTGCGCCTCGTGAATGGTCATGACGCTCGACCCTTCTCCGGTACCATATCCCTGGCCTATCAACACCTTCTTCTCCTCTTGTGTGAAGACCAGGTACAGGGTTCGGTCCTGTTTCCCGGGTATTTGAGCGCCGGTGAACCTTTCTGCTCGCAGTGAGTGGACGATGGGGCTTGAGCTGTAGATCCTCAGTTTTATCTATTAGTATAGATTATTATTGATTATTTTATTAGATTAGTTTAGTTAGTACTCTAACAACGTTGGAAGTGTTTTTACTGTATAGCAGTGTAGTGTAGATATAAAATGGGGAATAAAACTAGAAATAAAAAGAAAATATCTAGACGTGAACTACGTAAGCTTAGAAAAGCGATCAGATAAGTACTCGTAAGTTTAATGAACACTCAATCTATTTTTAGCTAGAATATAATGATTGTCATCGATATCTTAGACCGATATATTAGCATATCCAAAATTTCAATAAATATATTAGTATTTTCACCTAACAGCGGCTAGCTAGCAGCTAGCGGCAATTGAAGATTCTTCGACGGTCAGCGAATGGCGATGGGTCCCAACCAGGCTAAACGTAGCCGACGACGCGGCGCGGGACGTACCAGCGGGATTCAGCAGTGGTCACAGATAGTACACAGGTCCTGAATTTCCTTATCATCCGGAGTCCACCTGGCCCACGGAAACGTCCGCCTTGTCGTCGTCAACCGAACCTACAGGCGAAGAAAAAACTCATCACGTCACCGATCGTAAACAGCCGCGACTCAAAGAAGGGTTACCAGACTGCACACGGTACTCCAGCTGGAACAGACTCCGCTACACGACGGCTCGAGTGCTACAGTTTATAGAACTCTGTCGAGCCAATACACAACGAGTCAACTATAAAAGGACTAAGAAAAGCGCGTTAAAAGATCCAGACTGGAAAAGGACGAACAAGAAGCTGAAAACACGCCAGAAAATAAGAGTAGAGCTCGAAGAAACTTTGGAGGTTCGTCCGGTCTCCGCGGAACTTATCAGGAAAGCTGAAGACCTATTCATGAGAACAGTCCAAGAAGAATCTTTCCCAAATGAAGTAGAAAGCATTAAAGACGGGAAGTCGTTTACCCGAAACAGTCGCCTCAAGCAGCTGAGCATCGAGTGTGCAGAGAGAGCCCTCCGAGTCCGTAGTCGTATTAACGCCGCGGAGCAACTATCAACGCCATCTAAAAACCCGATGATACTAGATAGAAATCATCACACAGTGAAGTTGTGGATCATAGCGATGCATAGAACGAGGCATCACACGGGAGTCGAGGCGACTGTGAACGAATGTCGACAGCACTACTGTATACTACGCCTGCGGCCCGTCACAAGAACGCTCTTTCCACAGTGTCTACACTGCCGGATTAGGGCAGCGATCCCGCCACACCCGAGAACAGCAGACCTACCTGCGTGTCGCCTAGCTCACCATCAGCGTCCCTTCACATACACAGGGGTGGACTACTTCAGACCATTAACAGTCACCGTGGGACGCAGCCAACAGAAACGTTACGTGGCAGTATTCACGTGCCTCACTGTAAGAACGATCCACCTAGAGATAGCGACGTCACTGAGCACAGACTCAGTGATAATGAATTTAAGAAGAATGAAAGCTCGACGAGGACAACCTGCTCAAATCTGGTCCGACAATGGGACTAACCTGCGAGGTGCCGACAACGAATTGAGACAGGCAATGGACAGAGCGACGTCCTCACCTTCGTCGCTGGGTCAACAGGCGGCATAGGGTCCTTACGTTTCGGCTGTTGCCGGTGCTTACCGGACACGGTTGCTTCGGTAAGTACCTGCACCAAATCGCTAGGCGAGAAGCCACCCCTGATTTTGCCACGAGTGTAGCGCGCCAATCGACTCGGCGCGTCACACTCTGGAGGAATGCGCCGCTTGGGAGCCCCAGCGCAGGGCCCTGGTGGCAGTAATAGGTGGAACATAAACATTTAATACCTAAGAGAAGAAATAAAGTTTAAATCTACTTCTCTTAGGTATTAAATGTTGTAAAGTGTATTAATTAACAAAAAAAAAATTACTGATAATTAATATAAATTAAAATATTAATAGTAAATTTTTTTTTTAGCTATAAACCCATAAAAAATTAAATAATGGTTTTTATCTACTTCTCTTAGGTATTAAATGTTTATGTTGCATTTTATACTGTGCCTTCAGGATCGAAAACAAAACTGAATTATGAAATAACCTAAAGTAAAAAAAAAAAACCTAGTAAGTTACTGTAAAATTATATATTTAATTATTTCCGTGCGCCGTCGCCGCGCGCGGGGTCATCGAGAGTTCATTTGATCGGAGACTTCGCGTAACTAGTCGCGCGGGGAGGGAGGTAGCGCTAAATACCTACAACGCTCGAATATACTGGCCTTAACTAGTAATAATTAACTTAAGGTAGTTTAGTACCTAATGTTACTAAACAGACTAACAGTTTAGTACCCAATTGTAAATGATTTTGCTACAATGACGCATTTATTTCAAATGTAGATTTTTTTTCATTCGTTGTGTGTAATCAACTTATGGCGAAATAAATATTTTTATTTCATTTCATTTAGTTTCGTTTTATTTCGTTGCATTATGTTTCATTTATTTTCGTTTCATTTTTATTAATTTGGTTTCATTTTGTATTAACTTATTTATTATTTTCATAAGCCAAAATACAAAATTCAAATTACAATAACTTTTGATAGAGTGAAGCGATTTTGGTGAAATAAAAACAAATGTGGTACTACACTACCTCGGAATATGCTTTATGTTTTTTAATTTTTTAAATTAATTTTTTTAACCTATATTTAGTTCTTTAGTAGTAATGGTTGTTCAAACAAACGGACAAACAGACATTTCTAAATATGACAGAAATTTATACAATTAGCGTTTTTAGCCCCTAAAAAATTTGTCGTCAAAAAAAAGTGAATTTAAAAAAAAAAATAGAACTATAAAAAATTTCATGGTATCATAATACCATAGTGTGAAATCAGCGTATTATATTATAACTTATGTTTATATTGAAAAAAAACTTTAATAATTTTTGTTATAAAAAATCCCTTGAAGTCAGTCGAAAACGAGCAAAAAATCTAAATATTAGTAGTTTTTCTGCCGAAACATATCATTAACAATGTAAGGAAAATTTCCATTGGAAATATAGGTACAACCAAGTATTTATGTTTGCTAACTATTTGTATGAAATAGAATCATATAAATTACTACTTTTTTACACAATTGGAGCGAAGTCTAAAAGGAGGGTTTTGTTTTTAACCTATTTGTATATACGGGTACATACAGATGTCTGAATAAATTAATTATTGTAAATATCGTTTGATTAGGCCAAATCCTGATTAAAGCGAAAATTGTCACGGGAAAATTTATGTACTGGCAAATGTAGATCATTCATTTCTTTGCTAAAAAAAAAAGTGTACTCTGATGGTAGATTTGACTGTCTCATCGGAATTTTTATTTTTCCTAAAGTGATAATCTGTTGCAGAAAGGTCCGAGCATATAGTTGGAACTTGGAACTTGGAGTCGTAGACATTCCTATCGCAGCTCTTCTAATTTAGCGACCCTCTGTAGTGCAGCAGCAGTGGACTTTGGTTGCAGTGGTTTTCCATCATAGTTTGGCAATATCGACAATACAGATGTATCTGAACGTTATCTCGTAATAATTTCGTAAAAGTAATTTCCATACTTATGTAAGGAATTAATAATATACTAAGTAAGAAATATTATTTAAAAAATTAAAAATCCCAATTATAGTTATAAACGCATATAAATCTTTACAGGTGAAATGAGTCCTCCTGCTTATTTTATTTTAGTTACGCCGAGTTGCACGAAACAAATTTTAATATTTAAGTGTTTATTAAACTAATTTAATCACAAGAATCGTTATTATCTGTTGGCTCTGTTGCACGAAACCTACAATCTGATTAAGTTAAAAAAAAATTAGTTTAATTAAAGACTTGTCTAACGGATGATTAATTGCAACAGCTTTAAATTTAAACATGAGATCAACTAATTTTAAGATTAATTTCAACTTAACTAACGGAAAATTAGCGACGGTTTCGTGTAACTCGCCGTTAGTGTATCAGTTTTTAAGTGCCGTTGAGTGTTTCTTAATTTTTAAACATTATCTATACAAATAATAAATCTGTTAAAACCTTCGTTTTATTAATACACTTTATATCATCAAGAATAAATTTCAATAGCGCGTTTTTTTTTGTATCAGCGCCATCTCTTATCGTGTTTTTCTCTGTTCACGTATCACGTAAAAAGTACAAAACCAATGTAAATAACTTTAATACATAAAAATTAAACATAACTCACAGTATAATTTAGTTTTTGTTTCATTGTAATTAAATTTAAAAATAAATATTTAAGAAAATAGAAATAGGTACCTACGCCGCCAACGCCATCTGGTCTAAGGAACCTTAAAAACTCACAAAACTTATTTTTGAGTTATTATTTTGCTAAACTTAAAAGTTTACTAAATATGTCGGATAGGAATAGAAATCGTTTTAATATTTTAGATAAACATCATTTTCAATTAATATAGGTAGGTACTATTATGTTAAATGTCACTAAATATAAAAACGATATTCTACTATTATACGATAGATGGCGCATGTAGGTGATAAAAAATATAAATTTTTAATTTTTAAAATTTTAGTTAAATATCCGTGCGAAGCCGGGGCAGGCCGCTAGTTTATAATATTTTTGTAAAACAAAGATCTTTTTATGTAACTTAGTGTAAGACGTTAATCGTGGAAACTAATTGTTAATATTGGGAGTACTGTATGTTTTTAATTTTTTATCTTTGCCATTTTTTCTCAAAATCTACTTTTGAGTACGTCAGTCCAGGAGAGCAAGAAGCAATCATATATAGTAATACATTAAAATCAATTAACTGTTTATATACATAATTTCCCTACAACTTGCAATTATTGAGGCTTATATTTTGATTCTAATAGGGTATCATTGTAGATCTACAGGTAGAAAAGCCTGTCAGTTTTTTGCACAAGCAACATATCAACAACAACAAAAAAAAGCTTTGCTAATGGTCGTATGGCAACCCATTTCTAATCATCAAATTTAATTATACAATAAATTTTATGTTTTTCAAACGTAAGATATCATCGATAACAGCATATTAAATTGTATAAATATGGTTATCTAACATAATGATTTCAGTTTTTGTTCCTATCTCAATCAACATTGTGGTCATAATATTTCTTCTGATACTGTATAATGCACTCAACGTTATCTTAGGTTTGAGACTCACGTACACGTGATTTCAATAATTCATATCAAAGGCCACGTTCACACTGCGGTCTCGGTCCTCACGCGCTCCACTCCTACAATTACGCGCTTGTGTCATATTTACAGCCCAGGTAATTGCCATTCAATTACGAGGCCAGCCCGCTGCGCATGCGAGCGAGAGGTGCGAAGGCTCGCTCTCGTTCGGGCACGGCGTTCAGCCGGCCAGCCATCAATCATCGAACACCCCCCGCTGGACTCAGTAGGGATGGGAATCGTCACAAAGCGAGTCTCAGTTCAACAAAGCTCGGTAAGTGGGCAAACGCCACGCTAAATTGATTCAGAACCATTTCGATTTCGGACGTTGTTTAGCTGTATTAATTTAACTCGTCCATTATTGTGTCCGAACTTGATTATTCACGCCGTTCAGTTGTAACCAATTAGTACTGCCCGCAAAACGGATCTTTTTATAAATTTAACGAGTTATGTATTTTTACGTATCTAGGTAATATGTCCAACTGTCACTTCGATATTCATTAATTTGGGTTATGTATATTTTAATTGGTGCTTTTACGCAAAGCGATAAATAATTATATAAAACTAATTAAAGTCTTATTCAATATTGACTGTGTACGTAAGTCAGAGACATTAACGAGCTTTTTCCTTGCTATTCATTTTTCATACGTTATACTTACCTGCTTAATTAGCACACATGTTTATTTAATAAGAATGTGTTGCAGAAGTATAATATTAAATGAAACAGGTTTAATTAACGGGCAATTAAAAAAATATGCAAAACAAATATGATTTGAATAACGGAATATTTATAATGTATTAAATTAACGATTTAATATAAGATAGAAAAGAAATATGTCAGATGTAAAAAAAGAAGAAATATCCACAAAATGTTAGTGACTGCCAGCCCTTGAACGTTCGATTCGGAGTGCCACAGGTATGCAATCTTTCGCTTTATGCTTTTGCCCTATTGCGCTACGATTCGATACTCATTCCATTTTTAAATCAAATAAAACTTCAGAATCGATGTTACTCTAATCAACTAAATCGATAGAGCATTGAACACACATTGAATTTAAACGTTTTCTTTTATAGAATATTTTTATATTTTAATAGTTTACACTTCTCTATTACACTCGTACTGGACGAACCGCGCGGTTTCTACCGCGTAGATTTTCTACATTTTAAATAGTCTAAAGATTAAGCTTACTAAGGAACTGTTTACTTATGAGAAGCAATAGAAAGGTAACCTACCTATAACACAAAAAAGTTTTTGAAATCGATTCCGTAGAGCGACCGCCGGTATTTAGGCCACTACTCGCACCACTAGACTAGAACAGAATATGCAATTGATCTAAATTTACTTGTTTTTTTTTTTTCGATATTTTACGGTCCTGACATTAAACCTAAACCATTATATCCATATTTCGCTTGTATTTAAATAAATAATATGTTGATCCATTTCCGCGCATGTTGAATGTATGACGTGCATATGCGCTCCTATTAAAGTGAAGAAATCTATAATTAGAAGACGGCCGCGAATGTACCTATTATGTTATATATAGTGATATTAGGAATTATCAAGAACAATGAAAAAAGGTGGTTTTGTTAAAGCACATTCGGACAATCTACCGAAAATAGATGCTTTTATGACCACCCCATATTAAACAACTAGACGTCGACTGATATCAAAAGAGTGAAAGCTGCAAACTAATTATTGTAACACATGGTATTTTTTTAATCTGCTGAATATGTTTACATGCATACGTGCACTAATGGGTATGTTCCTATACACACTGTGACCACTGTAACGTATGACGTCAATGCAGTATACTGCGAAGCCGTTCCTTTTTAGTTTGCTATGTACTGGTCACTGTTTAAAACAGTTACACCATTCCTTACCTTATTTTGAATTTATCGGAATAGAAAAAAAAGACACTTTATTCGGTGTTCCTTTAATAGTAGGTACTTTGGCACAGTGCTAGTCGGCAATATCGATAAAATTGTTTTTTAGTTGAAAACCTTAAATATCAACTGTATCCACATAGTAAACAACACAGAAGGCGGCATTTTTATGTTGTGTTACGTGATCAAAAGCGCGCTAACAATGGCATCTTGCAACATGAAAAATTTAATGTCTATTTTATATATTATTTTTTAAAATAATTCAAGCACTTCCAAAAATATTTATTTATTTCAACATGTTATAGTGGCGTGAAAAGTGAAATAAACTAATGAAAAAAATGATACATATTTCCTTTTCTTTTAACTAGGCGTTTATGGAATATTGTACATACCTATTTACAAGTATTTCGGTACGAAGAAATTACATTAAAATACATTTGATTAAGTGGAGTAATTTTATTTAAAGCGTAACAAATGAGTAACTTTCAAAAACAGAGTAGTTAATTAAATTAAAAATATTAAATGATTTAATTTATTTTAGAGATAATTACCGGCAGTTACATAGATTAAAGTTAAAATGGACTAGAAGTCCGCGTTGTCATATATGACTACTGTTAATGCTATTATGAGTCGTTTTAGCTTGATCTTTCATAGCTGATACTGCTTCTGGATATTGTAGCTTTATAATGGAAATGAAAGAATTTCTGAAGTCGGTGAAATAAATCCTTTCTCTTTAGAATATTATTAGTAAAAATTTAGTTAAACTTTAACTTCGGCATAAACACTTTGTTAAAAATATTTTATCCATCCGTTCTGTCTTTCATTTGAAATAGAATTACTCTCTTCATATAATCGTTCATTATGCGACTTTAATGTCGATAGACAATTTCGCTGTCAACAACATTATTCGTCAAGACACAGCAATACTTCTCTCTATTCAAAATGTCTTAAAACTACAGGAAGTTCTCTTACACCTGATCTAAAAAAATAATAAATAAGTTGATATTTCAAATCAAAGGAGCACTGTGAGGTGTGACGTCATTTCAGTATACTGCGAAGCCGTTCCTTTTTAGTTTGCTATACCTATCTACTGTGCTATACCTACTGGTTTCTGTTTATGACGGAACGTAGTCCAGTATACTATCATCCTCATTTTTCGATTTTTTTTTCAAATGAAAATATTGATCAAAACATCGATACACATTTTCTTTTCAACAAGAAAAAATATTATTTGAATATTGTTGACATTTTTGAATAACAATATTAATTAATAACAATAATAACAATCATTCTAGCTGTTGTATTTTTTTAATCACGTGGTCACAGTACCTACTGAGAGCACCTTACCTCGAAAGCGCCAGTGCTCTCAATACAAAAATGGCGGCGATTTATGACGTCATATAGTATTTCTCAATGAAACTGCGGCAGTGTACTGGCAGTCTATAACGGAACAAATTTTTCACCATAGACAGCACTGGGTAGTGGTCGCAGTGTATTTCTGAACACGGTCTAGGAAACATTGATAGTCGTGAGATCAACTTCTAGTTAGACCCGCTGAGTTTTCAAATAATTTTTTGTTAAATCTTGTACTTGGTTAAGAAAGGATAAATTCAAGAATTTACTTTAGCAATGGGTATATTAAAAATCGGTAAGAGTATAATAGACAGCAGGGTCGGATTTAGAGTAGTGGAGGCCCGGGGCAACAGAGAAGTGGAGGCCCCTTGATCTGAAATTGAATTGTTTTCTTTTTATTTCTTACATAAAAAAATGACGGCGAAAAAAAAAGGTCGTCGCGATCTCAGTTTTTTATTTATTTCTTGCAGAAAAAAATGACGACAAAAAAAGTTCGTCTCGATCTCATATTATCGTTGACATCGTTTATCGGGTAGACATATTCCTAAAGAAAAGGTCGTCCCACCCTCGAACCGGTAATTCTTATTCCATCGGGGTATATGTATTCCTAAAAAAAAAGGTCGTCACCGATAAAAAAAAAGGTCACCACCTATTCCTAAAAAAAGATCGTCCTAACTCCGGACCGCTCCAACTCGGTCGGCTCTATTGTGGAAGCCCCTCTTTTGTGGATATGGAGACCCGTCTTATGTGGACCCGGGGCAGTTACCCCGCTTCTCCTCCCCTAAATCCGGCCCTAATAGACAGTATGGTAAAGTTTCAGCTTTATATTTTTAAAACATGTAGCAACATTCGTTATTAAGATTTATATAACAGAGGTGTGAATGTTCAAGGATGAATGACCTTAGGTTTAGGAAAGAAAAATTTTCACAGTAAATTATTAAATTTTTTCTATATAAATCTGTATTTTTAGAGGTTTCTTTCTCTAGCAATAATTATTATCCCAGGTCGTCAAACTCAAAAAATACTTTATTAAGGTAAAAAAACTATATGAGCAATCTAAATGCATTTAAGAAATGCAATTAACTTTGTTAATTAACAATATGGAACATGGAACACAAAAAAAGTTTTTAAAATTCATTCCTGAAAAGGGATAATAGAGGATGAAAGTTGTAAAAATTTTGTTTGTCTTGCGACGTCGAAAGGAAATCCTATCGAACACACATCTGAGCTTGATAAACTTAAAAAAGATTAGGTAGCTATAGACTGTCGAGAATTTGTATTTTGCAGTCCAACTCTTGATTTATTTATTTCCATAATTAACCCGTTCTGGGTTTACCATTTACACTAATAAAAGACTTAAATTTCAAATTAAAAAAAAATGACCCTCAAAATAACATAAAATGATAAAAAGACAAATAATAATAAATAAATAATAATAATTAAAAAAATCTGTGTGTGTCAGCTCCAACGCACGACTGGAGTTTACCTACTCCTTAAGAACGATTCTCTAAACAGGCACAAATAATTCGTATGTGACACAGAATAATTTATGAAACACTTATCGACTACCGTTACCGACAACTTTACCGTTTTTACGCGAAAATATAAAGCCCTTTAGATTTCTGAGGCAATAAAATGTCCGTTATTAATTTGGCTTCATCATCAAAATTCCAAATATCGTCTTCGGTAAGTTCAATGTCAGATTCAGTTAACTTCAGTACAGATTTTAAGCAATAAAATGCAAATGAAATGTATGTATTATTTATAGGTTTTTGTACTCAAAGAATGTTAGCTTCGGTTTCGGACAACGGGAGAATATTATTAAGTTCGTCTGTCACAAGGCCGTATGATTTGAAAATTGATACATAAATTTTTAGTGCTATGTACTATACTGTATCAGCCTGTAAACAACCCACTGCTTAGCAAAGACGTCTTCTCCATATAGAAGAAGGGTTGGAGCTTAATGCACTATGCTGCTCCACTGCGGGTTGTTGGATAATATCCCTACCATAAGTAACGATCCTTATCAGGTGTCTATGATAACAACCGGGACCGACGGCTTTATGTGCTCTCCGAGGCACGATAGGGAAACTCACAAGGACATACACCCAGAACAACTATTTGCAAGACACAAATATTTGCATAGATACAAATATCTGTCCCGAGGGGGATTGAACAGTGACCGCCAGCGTTGAGGCGACTAATCGCACCACTACACCAGAACGGTCTTTTAGTGCTATAAATATAAATAAAAACTATTTTCAGAATCTTGTTTCTTTTTCAGTCCTTTTTCGTGATGAAAATTATTCATCGCAAATTTATCAATCGTGCTCGACTTGCACTTCAGCTGTTTTTAATACGAACACAAAATATATTCAGAAATTAATTTAATTTTTTACTAAACTTTTTTAACATTAGGAGATGTTATTCAAAATAAGGATGATATTGATTATGTGTATCTTCGATATCTTCGCCAATTGAAATATAATTGACATTAACTGATAAGAGATATATCCTAGATCCTAACGATGGTCTTATAAACATTATTATATACCGGCGGATGCTGGTATATTGATTTCTCTTGATGGTATTATATGTCAGGATAAGAAAAGTAACGTAGTTTGAGTTTATTGCAACCTGCGTCGATAGATTGGCTCCGTCTCATGTCAGGGAAACGGCTGTAAGAATGGGAGCCGCTGCGGAGAAGGCTGAAATGACTAAACGTCACAAATATTCGTCACTTATCCAGTTATGTTTTTGTGCCGTTTGCAGTCGAAACACTTGGACCTTGGAGTAGCAGTGCAAAAAAATTTCTAAAAGAATTAACCCCACGTCTCATAGCCTCCACTGGTGATAAGAAGGCTGGTGCATTTTTTGCCCAAAGAATCGGAATTGCGATTCAACGGGGATATGCTGCTAGTATTCTTGGCACCATACACGTGGATATGATTTATACCAAAACTGTTTGTAAATAATTATTTTAAGTTTTGAATTGTAAATATATATAACATTTATATAAATAAAAATTAATTATTTATTGTTTATTCAAATATATTTACGTTACAGTTTTAATTGAAGGGAGCGTTACAAACTATAGGTTACAGAGGCGTTTGTTATTAAAGACTGATATGTTCAGTCTGTAACGGATGGATTGAGTCTGCCGCTAACCGATGGATATTTGGTATTTATTAAAAGTTAAACAACTCCCACTACTCCCGGTTTCCTTGCATTCGTTTCGTTCAACGGACGATTACGAATTATGAGCTGTTGACGAAAAAGGAATTATTGGATTGTTGTTTATAGTTCATAAAAGTCAGCGTGTTGACAAGTTCAAAAACTAATACGAATTATGAGTTGATAATATTAAAATTAGCAGACTGTTACTTAATGTTATCATTAATTTCAGTATGTTGACGGATTCAAGAGCTTGGAGTTTTAAGAGCGAGTTAAGTACGAATAACGTCATAAAAAAAGGCTGTGCCGATCACGTACACAGATTTCGAAGAAATAACAAAACTAATAACTTAAATATAATGAACGTATGCGTATGTAGTATGTATGTACATAACAACATTTTGTGAAACATTTAGACCCCTAAGGGTACCCCTAAGGGTATCAAAATTGAAAACTATATGAAGTAACATTTTGTTTTCTATATATTAAAATGACATAATATCTATCTATTTATATAGCTTTTATATTCTGTTATTTCAAAAATATATATTTATGGAGAGACACGCGATATATGCTGTTAGGAATTGTAGTCGCGAGCCGGAACCAGAGAGTGCGCTTTTCACCTGTGCCATGTACTCGAAAAACGCAGTTGGAGTACAGATAATTTAAATAAATATAATTAATTTAATTAATAATTTTAATAAATTATTTTTTTCATTTAGATTTCTTAATCTTATTAAGAAATCTAAATGAATATCATTGAAATGAAGACAATAATAAACAAAAGATATACAGAGCAGTAATTCAACTTTCTTAACCTGTAAGTACTAACGATTACCTAATGTATAAATATCATATACTTTATGATCTACAAAATGCTATTTGCTAGTTGATGTTTGTTTAATTAATTATGTATAATTAATGTAAGTGTATTGCATATTTGTTATAACTGAATAAACATCTTACAGATATTCTTAGGAACGATTTAAACTACTTTTACTAGACTAGTTTGGTTCTTAGCGAAACTCTATGAAACACTGAGTTTTGTTACAGGTTAGTTATTTTCCTCATTTAAAAGAGGAAAAATAATATATTTTTATATTACGTTTCAAAATGAATAGATAGATGAATAATGCCACTCATATAATTTAAACTCGGCAAGCGGCGAGTTTAGAAAATTAATTGAAAGAGTTACTAAGTAACGAAAGCAAAGGTATGGTATAGCGTAGGTAAATTAATCTGAGATTTTTCTTGGAAAGTTGGTTTGCTTGTTTCAATTACGTTTACTAATGACTTGACTTTTGCTCGCTAATTAGCTACCTCACTAATTAATCACAACGGGTTCGCCTTGTAACGAACCTTACCTAATAATATACGAATTTCTTGTTTACTTACCTTCAGCGTTATTAAATACCTACTATTTGAAATAGATGAGGTATTTATCAACATCGTCTTATTAAAATTTACCTTTATTATTGTCGTTTAATTATAATGGACACCTCTTTCTTCATCATCAGACAAAGCTCAAAATAAAATATACTTGCATTTTACCAAGCTTGATAAGTATAGATACAAAATTATAGCTCAGTCAGATAAAAGCAAAGTTGCAAATTATGAAATGGAAAACATACCTACTTACAAACATCAGTAAACAATATCTTCTAATAAACATAATCGACTCCAGTTGAACAATTTAATGGATTTATCCTATTGAAATATGTATTTTTATAACGATTGCTTTAATCAAAATTAGATTTGATATCGTTATTTCAGGAATTTTGTTAGTCGTAATGAATAATGTATTTAATTTTATATATATATATATATTCTTCACAATCGATAATTACTAATATTGATGATATACTTACTCCAAATGGAATATTTATAACAAATCATATAGAAAGAAAGATTGCTGACGTGAGGAAAAAGTCTTAGAAATGATTGATTAGCTAACCCGCAGTGTAGCCAGGGCCGGATTTAGGGGAGGGCAACTGGGACAACTGCCCAGGGCCTCCACAACTCTAAATCCGGCCCTGAGTGTAGATGTACTCAGTACTGTACCTTCTACTACAATGACAGCCTATAAATGTTCTACAGCTGGTAAAGATCTTTCATCCAGTTTTGTGGATAGTAGATGCTGGAAAATGCAGGTTTCCTTGCGATGTTTTCTCTAGAGTGCACAAGATAAAGCTTAAACAAATTTAGTACTTAAGTCTCAGCATTGCTAGCCCCGATATGAAGAAGTGACGAGTGGTTTTTATTCACGAGTTCTGTTTACTGCGCATTTCGACGTATCCACAGTGGAGCATAACGTAAAAAACTTAATAAGGAAATACAATATTAGAATAGGTTGCGCAAAAAAAAAAGATATATATATATATATATATATATATATATATATATATATATATATATATATTATACGTGAATTCATCAGGTTTTAACCTCTTTTATCACTCGGGTGCAGCAGTAATTTTTTTGTTACAAATATTAATTTATTACAATATTAATATTATTATATATTTTAGAGTATTGTTATATAGTATATGAAATATTGTGTAAGCGTATCTTTAAACCTATATAAACAAATTTTTTTGCGTGTTTTTATACACGTATATCTCTAATATCTTGATGTCGCGAAACCATTTTCTATTAACGGTCTTTCTGTGATTTCTCTTAATACAGATAAAAATTTGGCATACATTTTTTCCCTATACTCTCTTAACATGAATTAGTGATTTTTCACTAATTTCAAGTGAAAATAAGTTTTTATCAATGTGAGAATCGTACCACGCAGAATTAGTGACTATTCACCGTATAAATATGTGAATATCAGAGTCCACTGATTTGATCATTGAATATGTGTATGTGTATTACCGAGTATTCATAATTTGTTAATGAAACTTATACAACTTTACTAACATAATTAATGAAAATTTCACTGATTCATGTTTAAAGAGATATTTCTAAACCTCGAAATTATCTCTCCAGTATAAAATAGTGACTTAAAAAAATAACTGTATTAACAATAAAAAAGTAAAGAAACAAATTGAATGTAAATAGGCTATAAATTGAAAAATAATTTGAAAAAAGTTAAATTAAAAACATACCATAATTATCATTCAAACAATAGAGACGTTAACAGTTATAAGTTATACAGCGTTAAACATTCTATACAACCGAATCGGATGACCGAAGCTAAGAAATCATAGATACCAACGAGGTTATTTACATCACTTATCTCTATCGTATTAACCGTATTGAGTGCTCATTTGAAGGTCACTACTCTCTACATTACAATTTCGTATAAAACAAACGTTCATATACAATAGATAATTTTATTATTTTATAACTAGCTTTCATACAATTTTTGTATAAATTATATTTAGATACACTTATATATTTAAATTGTGTGATAAATATGTTATTTTTACGAAAGTTTTATTTTTTCATGTATCAAAATTAAAATCTAGCCAATTGCGAGTAAGACACAGGATTCAGTTCCACTGTAATGATTAATAACGCACATATAAATGTTAAAATAGAGGTGAAGACGTTTAAAAAGACTTTTCTTGTTATTTTTATTTAATATTTTCTTGGTTGTTCGTATTTTCTTGATTGATTTCGTTAGCGCAGCACGATAAAAATAAACTTATTAAATATCACATTTTCACAAACTTTTAATAGAAAATTTTAAAATGTTATTTTGATTGATTTTATTAATTACTTTATTTATCTGTTTCCATAATATTAGTTAATTATATCATCCTCTTAAACGTAGTATTTTTGTATAACGGTCAACACGCAACAGTGGAAATGTATGGATGGATGTTTTTTACTATTTCATGAGCAAACTGCTTAACTGTTTGCAATGAATCTTCGTATGCAGACAGTTAAAAGCCCGTATTGACACATAGGCTACGATAGATATATTAAATACTCAATATGTGCAAAGTTGTTCTCGCTAACGGCTTTCGTAACACTTAGATTCTTTAATTAAGAACAACAATAAAAATAGGAACTAGGAAGTCAAAATATTGAGTTCACTATGGAGCACTATTTATGACTACGAATTATGAATACGAATATGTCCGTATCTCATTGATACTCGTATATCACTGCCGCTTTGTTTAGTGAATAGTGTTACTATAAACGTTTAACTCCTTGTATTTAACATTAACTTGTCCAATTAAGTAACGCTTATAAAAGACTCGTATTATAATATAATGTATATTATACATTTATTATATATTTCATTGTTTAAGTGGCCTTGTTCAATATTTATTACTCAGATAAACTCAGATTAGATATAGAAGTATGTGTTGCCATGTTGAACATTAATAATATTATTTATTTATAACACAGATTAAATTAAACATTAAATCAGTATCTTGTATCGCTTGAATGATCAAAAAAATACATATCACTTACAACAACAAAAAAATTCAAGTGAAGTTGCGAATTAATTTTTTATCTATTAAACATAATTTCTGTTCTCCACAATTAATAAGCCATTTTAAATAATGACATGCTCTTAGTAATTCATCATTCTAATTAAAATATATATTTATATATCGCCAATCGCCTGACATAATTGGTCCCTAAAAATTTTCTTTATTGGCTACTCTTATTATTTTTCTTTATCATTTATGGTTATTATGTGCTAAGTAATAAAACCATTAAAACTGGTTTAATTGTTATATTTATTTAATTTATCACACCTGTATAAAATGTACAGGTGATAAAATGTACATGTATGTAAACACATAAATAAGTACACACAAGCAATCACACTATCGGTACCATTTTATCCACGCGACAATTATTCTGTAACAGCAAACTTGATTTTTTTTTAAATGATACACTCAATATTCAGCCTTAAGATTAAGCCGTTTCAAAATATTATCTTGCGCATTTTTATATTCAACTTATTTCTTATACGGGTTTGTACTCTATCAGCGTGTATACAATCTACTGCTGAGCGAAGGCCTCTTCTCCGTATAGAAGAAGAGTTATTAGCATATCAAGTTCTAATATTGCAATGAAATAAATTGATTGATTGAAATTTATATTATCGTTTTCTATGTTTATAATCAAATTGTAACAGGTCCAATTCTGCACATCGAAGATATTTTGAAAATTTTTCGGCGGGACATTTTAAATTGATATTGATTTTTTTTTTAATTTTCGTGTAATTCTATATTTTGGCGGCGCATCATGACATGACTACGGAATGAATTTAAATGAAACTGGGCAGAAAAGACATGGCAGTCGCGAGCGAAGTCCCAAGTATAGCTAGTTTTTAATATAACAGTTTCGCTAAATTTTGAAATGGATAAATTCCTACATATTATGATCATTGTAAGGTAAATCTATCTAAATAATCTAATTTCTATAATGAACATTATAATTGTTATTTCATATTGAAACCAGTGTTTTTATAAAATCGTTAACCACAAACGATTTCTATCATTACTTCAGGAAGTTCGTTAATAAGTTTTAATCAATAATAAAATATAAATCGATTAGTGGATTTGATAATTTTTTAAATAAAAGTATAAATATTAAGAATTGTCATATATTGTAAATTTTAAACATAATCGTAACGAATTTTGCATTGAAATAGAGAATTTCTTTCTTCATGTATGGAAACCGCGTTTCCTAGTCCGCACACACACACGAACATTTTGCTCGCTCCAGCAGCTCCTACGAACATTTCAGTACACAACTAAAGAAGTTTCTTCCAAGTTTCTTCTTATAATGATTTTTGAATTGTTTATCACGCACTACTTAAATAGTTTCATAATGTCTTTATAAAATCGCTATTACCTATTTAAAAAGTAACACGTGTACCAAGAAAGTTATGTATTACACAAAAGAAAAATGTTACCTTTCGTTTTGTATGTTTTTATTTTTTATATACAAATTTCTAAAACGGTAAAATTGGTTTTAAAAGTAAAATTATAATTTAAGCTAAAACGAAAAATCTAAGAACTAATCTTTTTTAATTTTTCTCTATATTTACATCCTTAAGTAGGTATTTTTTTTTAACTAGAAGTATAATAATATGGTATGTGTATGTTTATAGCTAAATATATATGGTTAATATTTATTATTATTATACACATACCATTCGAATTGTTTTGAATTAATGTTATTAGTTTTATATATTAAATATTTAATTAAATTTTATACTTAAAAAAAAAAAACAAGATTAAATTAGGTACCTAACGTAGTAGAGACTCGTATCACGTGTATATTATGTATGTGTCTATTTATTTATTTGTGGTCAACATAACTTGAATGCGGGGACTCTATACATGGTAATAAAACGTGTTTTGTGATTATAATACTTCCTTTATTCGACACAAATAAAGCAAAATAGTAAAATTGTCTTTAATAACTCTAATTTTTAGATACCTACTTCATTATAAGTGACGAGATATATAAGTATTTTATTTTATACACCACTTGGTTGTCGATTTTGATACAAATAGATTATATACATTAAAAGAAATTTCTTTTAATGTATATAATCTATTTGTTTTTAATTTCTTTTAATGTATATAATCTATTTGACTCGCTTCAATCCGAATAGACACTTATAATCGGATCGGATTGTGATAACGGTCGGATATCTGCGTGTAGCGCGATACCATCGACGCACTAGTCACGATGCGCCGCAAGAACGTCTTCATCGTCCTAGGCGAACTGTTTCGTAACAGCCATTGACTCTTTTTTTTACAATACAGTATAATTTTAAACTTCATATATTATTATTTTAAATTTTATTTTTAGGCAGAAGCAAGAAGTTCCTCTACTTCTAAGATTAAAAAGTAAGTTATGCCACTAACAATAAATAGTTTATAGTCTATCATTAACTTTTTTTTTCTGACTATCATTTCACAAGAATGGTCAATTGAACTGAAGTTCAATGAATCATTGTGACAGACATTCCTTACAGTAATGTTTAAAATTTTATTCCAGGTTATATTATTTTCAAGTGAGAGTGAGGTTTATTAAGTAATAATACTACTTTTAATTAAGAGATCTCTTTGAAAAGAATGATGCCAAACAAAATGTATGCAAAAGCTAAATAAGAACTGTATCTTTGATTTCAGAATTTATGCGTACTCTATGTTCACTACATAGACTGTAAAAGTTATATAAATTGATGTAAAAAACATTGACAAAATCTAGTTTTATATTTATTTAAACGACAGTCAGTGTTTAATTTTTTTATATTTAGTGCTTAGGTCATACCCTAAGCAGTGTAGTTATTTACTTTACGGACTTCTTAACAAAGTAGTTATTACTTGTTTGTTGGTCGGTAAATTAACATGACTATGAAAATAAGGTTTACAGACTGTGCACATTTACCGAGAGACGTGTAAAGTATATTTATTTCAATAGATAACAACGTGCAAATCATCCTTTAATTCTGCTTATTCTGACTTTTTTTTATAAGCGACTTCCCTTTATTTTTTAAGTAAAAAATGTAATTTGTTATAAACGGTAGCACCGACGTGAGAAAAATTTCTAATTCTGTGCTCTCTATTTTTCTTGCTTCTTTTTATTCATAGTATTAAAGATCTATTTTGCGGAATTCTAAAATCATAAATTCAGTCCAAATTATAGGTAGGTACTATAGAGGCAATAGAAATATAGAAGATGAGATGTATGATGAGATTAATAAAGCAAATATGCACATAACAAAATCACACAATACGAAAAATATCTGTATGGCCTATACAAAATTTTGTCATGTACGGGGATCGAACTGGCGACCGCTAGCGCATCAGCCCTTTGCTGTTACTACTGCGCCAGTTCTTCATCACATATATGAGTGGTTTGTTGGTGCAGTTGATTTCCGCTGCAGGGTTGTTGGTTCAATTCCTGCCCCGAAACTAGATGTAATATTTTATATATTACGTTATATTTACTAAACAAAACTTATATCAGTCGACTGTTATCTTAAACACATGCATTATAAGTTGCCTAACTTAGAAACAAACGACCGTGTTTTTTCAAAAAAAATTAGATATAGGAGAAGGCTTGGAGCTTAATCCAACCATCGGTCCACTGCAGGTTGACGGATAATTTCCCGACTATGAGTAACGACCTCTATCAGAGACACAGTGGGGAGACCCACAAGGACTTTTCTTAAGGAAACATTCCTTAATTTATGATAAATCTATCTACATACCTAATTGTTAAATTTTAAAAACTCCGTTCCAAATAATAAAACCGCCTCTTTACAAATATTTTAATTTAAAATTAAAAGTATATAAAGACGTAAGATTGTAAAAAATATTTATAAAATAATTATATTATTATTGAAATGACGTCTAACAGTGTTTCGCTAACTACCTGATTTGCATGCAACTCGCGTGTTCGTCTGCGCGTGACCAGAACAATGCTAATATTAAAAACACGTCAAAACGTATTGACCGTGTACACAGGTTCTCGAGTACGCTATCTATATTATGTGCCATGAATAAAATTATATAGACATGTAATTATAGATTTTTTTGTAGTTTCTAATTATAAAACGTTCGTAGTAGTTTATGATTAATTACAATTTAATATTTTTGTATACTAATTAGGTCTAATTTTATTGAGTTCCCCTTATTACTACTACTACTACTACTACTACTACTACTCTATATTCTTCTATCCTTCCTTGTTACCCCCTTATCGGGAACTCTTCATTTTTCCAAAAAAAAAAACCTTTATACTATTTTAATATTTCAATAGGTACCAACCTCCAAGGTAATTTTAATACATAATTATATTTAATATAACAATCTTCCAAGGTAAATTTAAAATCCACCAAAAATTTGAAAGTGCTGAATAGTTTATATTAGCAAGCATAATTACCATATTTTTAATCTCATGTAATTAATTTACATTTGTAAAATAAATCATTATAATATAATTCAAGATTTTTATTTTTATTTGTAGTTCGTTCAAGACAAATCAATATAATTGTTTATGCAAAAAAACACCTTCTCACCGAGTACCGACTTCTGTTTACATTGTAATTAAATCGGACATTTTAATTTTTATTTAAAATACAATTCAATGAATATTTAAACGAGAAAGAATCTCTGAAATAAATAAATTCTTTATCGTTCGCTTATTTAACACTCATCGCGTAAACTACTAATTAGATATTTCCATATTAAATGACATTCGCCTATCACGGAATGTTTCAAGCGAATCCAATGTTTGGTCTCAGTAATTAAAACCAAGCTTTTACTATGTTAATGGAATTCAATTAAAGGAAAATTACCCGTAGTTTCATGTTGATACTAACTTACTATTGGTCTCTTCCGCTGATGTTATAAATTTAAATATGCAGTCACTGAGACTGTTACCGTAAAGATAGACAGACGGTTTGCTGTTTTTAAGACAATTATTTTATTTAAAGTAAGACAGTATTCAGTTTTTTAGAAATTCAATTACGAACAAAAATATAAAAGTAAGGTATATTAAAAGTAGTTTTTAATTATTTCTACCGTTAAATAAGTAAAATCATCTCAGCGTTAAAAAAGTTTTTAATCCAAAATGTTGTTATAGCGCTTAGATTGGGATCTTAATTATTTCATACCCAATTAAATAATAGCTCTTCTACGTTATTAATATTAAAATATATATAATTAGTTTCGTATATACCTAAGTTTTATAAATTGTTTTTAATTTTAACTAATCTTTTCAAGATTAGTTCGAATTATTTTTTTTATTTGGAACATTGGAACAACGAAGAACTAACGTGACATATATTTAAATAGAACACAAAATTTTATTTACGAAGATATAAATAAATAATTAGGACTATTTACGTATATACACAATCTGTTATAGAAAATTTGTTGACCAACCATTTTATAAAGCACCACGATATGAAACACGATGAACTAGGTTGGAGTCCTCTCACTGGCAATAACGCGATCGATGGCGCCCCCTCGCGTCTCCCAATCAGCTCCATCAAAACTCGAGCTCATTACTCAAAATCAATTAGCGTTATTAGTGCGGCGCGTCTTCGTTAGCCCGTGATGGAGGGTAATTTATTGGCATCTCTTAATTAGGGATAAGTCTAATTGGAGGCTTAGTCGTAACGAGGCCCTCGAAATCTGACGTCCCGGCGAATAAATTGGTCGGCGAGCTACGCACTCCTCCCGCTCTATTACCGCTTCTATGCTACGTGCCAATTTTGCTCTCTTCTATTACTTTCAAAGTAATTTAAACTATTATATTATAATTTACTTGATATTTTTATTAAGCTTACACATGATTGTGTTTATTTGGACATCTGAATAATAATAACTTATTTTTTCGTAAACCTGATACTTTGAACTCATTATAAAAAAATTACTGGCTTTGATACTGCGTGGGCGGATGTCTAGTATTTAAATGAATCAAGGCAGCGCGACTTTATATTTAGTTATAAATTTAAAGATTATGGCAAAGATAATAATCGTATTTTTATAGTTTAAATTAAATATAATTTAAATCTCAGTTATTCATAAGATAATTTTATTTTAATAAGCGAGCAAGCTTTTAAGTATAAAAGGAAAGATTTCAGATGCAGTAAACATTTTTCTTACTTAACTTACGAACGTTCGCATCGCAAGCGATGCTTATTGTAAATGAATATTGATTTTAAGGACGGTTTCACACAAATTAATACTGGTTACAAGATCTATTTGCGGGTTCGGTCGGCGCTGCGGCGTGCGTTAAGCGGTGCGGTCGTCGCGGTCGTTCAAAGCGGTATAAATAAAAAGAAACATAAGGTTCACAAATAAAAGAGTTCGGACAACGGCATGATCAAGTGCACCGAACGATGTAACGCGATATTTTGTAATGTGTTTTATTCTGTAACGCGCCCTGACCCGTCCGGCCGGCTATCTATAATTAGATACAATTCTGGACACACACATTGTGTTTATATTTTTTGATTTTATACATATAAAAATTTAAATTAAGACGAGTTACCTAGACAAATATTACAAGACGAACAGTTTATATGTTTGATAACTTGATCCTAAGGAGTCAAGAGTCTTATTTAAATACTTATTTTTAAGTAAGTTTATTAGATGATAAACATCATTCTGATTCAGCAGGGAAGAAGTCACAGCCGTATCTAGGAGTTCGGTATTGCGTCTCTTAAATCGAAGAATACCTACTGAATTAAATTAAACTACTAAATAAATAAATAAATTGACGTTGTGAATTTTGTATTATTATAAATAGTATAAAATATCTGCAGCAGCATAGTGTGGTTAATCTAGTCATGGGCATATAGTTACATCTGCTGAGGTTTTTGAGAATTATTTTTGTTTCCTAAGTGTTAGCAAATATAAATATACTCTTGAGATATGTATTATATTTCACCGCCGAGTACTAGATTAAATTTTATCACCAAATTAACACTTCAAAATACAGTCTTAAAATTACATCACTATCACTTAAAATTATATCGCGGATATCGCGGGCAAAGCGAAGTAAAGCAAGTACCTACCTATCAAACTAAAAAGTCAAATAAGTATCAAACTTAGGTATATATATGTATATATAAGCACTAACTATATATTATGTAGACGTTAAGCGTGAAAGTAAGCTATAAATTCAACGTTACTTTTACATATTTTATGCAAATTAGAATTAAATAAATTTTATCATGACAGTAAATTTTATTTAAATATTAATTGTTTATAAGGTATTTTTACAAATAACTTAATCTAGCAGAAACAAACATTCGATATTGCTCATATTTTAATTTATTCTCTATTTCAAAAATTATTTATTTACTTATAAAGTAAGAAATACTATTTTTATATGCATATAACGGATGATACTTCTTATATATGCTAAATGGCTAACTGTAGATATACCTACATACAATTATAAATTTAAAACTACTTCATAGTATTTTCTCAGAATTGTTAATGACACTTCACTAAACCGATCTTACTGGGGGGACTTAAGTCTAACCATATTTTAAGAACCAATAACACGTCGGATAAGAATATCATTCTTCCGAGTATTAACGATTATATCAGAAATTTATGATGCTTACTTAAGATGGCTGAGCCCGTTACGAGCAAAAAAAGGAAGTTTGAACAATACATACATTTATTAGAATGGTACAAGGATTACTCGGATTGATGATTTGTTGTTCCTTGTCAAAGGCGATTAATTTTGAAAATAACAAAATAAATTAAAAGACTTCATTAATAATGATATATGTAACTGTAACATTGTTTTGAGGAGTATAATACAACAAATCCTCATGATAAAATATAAAATAATTAGTTTCAATATAAGACAAAAACAGTCTCGTTAAGCTAACGTTTAAAGGATACACTTTGAGAAATAAAAAGGTTTTATTCGAAATTTACGCGTTAAAATGTAGAGTTAAAGGTTAATGCAGACTTTTAATATATATATATAAAACTATAAAAATCAAAAATATCCCTATATACATGTAGTACTTATTTGCTGCAGCTTACATTACTTACATGAAAACTGAAACAAAGTTTTGAAATTATTAAGACCCGGATACTTTAACTGAGAAACTAGCATGTCACGAAGGATGTAGAGACAATGATTTAGCATTCATAAAATTTATAAAGATCTCTCGCGCTAATTCAAAAGGAAACTTTCAAATAAGAGCAACAGATCAAGCTACGTCGGCCATACATCACCCTTTCTCAGGACTACGTCTCGGCAGACTAATGCCTACAATGTGTATTATAGCATTTAATATAATAATAACGTAATGAAAAGACTCGCGCGAGAGGGGCAGGAGGGTAAGAGAGGGCAGAGTGGGGGGAGAGGTACCGCGGGAACCGGTCCGTTGAGGTCATCGGCTGCGAGCCTTCCGCGACCAAAGTTGCCAGCGTAGAATTGACTCAGTTGCCCATTTATGTAATTAAGAATAATTCCTTGGTCTGGTTAGAAAACCAGAGTAAAACTAGAACACTGCTGACCATTATATTTCCATTTAATCATGACAAATTTTTACTCCTATCACTGATAGCGTTTTTTATTTTTGTTATGATCATTTTATCAGCGGTTGCGAAGTTAACTAGTAAAATAAGGGCTGTAATACATTACTAATTAAATCGTTAATTTATATAAAATACTCTCGTCCTTAACCACGTAACAATGTAGTAGGTGATAAATTTAACCGGAACACGTAAGCTAAGGAACATTACAGCTACGTGTTGACAACACTACGACGGTTATGGCATACTCGGACGCGCCGCCCGCGCGATGTTAATGCTCCATTAAGATTATACTAATTGAAAGCCAATAAATACAACGGGTATGAATATTAATTTTATTTGGTTTCGTGCGGTTAGTTTCACGTTTGGAGCCGATCAGTTGAACGTTCGCGTGCGGAGAATAGCTATTTGACTTTCAATATTTCATTACAAAGACCCGATATGATAAAAAAACCATAGGTAAGTACGTGAATATACAAACAGATCGACATATTTATTATATATTTTGCTACAATCTTATTTTATACGGAATATCAAAACATGAGATTTAACGTGATAAAGAACAAACGCAACGTGGTTTTTGTATTCAAAGAGTAAAAAAAATTAAATTTTATTTTATTAGATTAATTTTGATGCTTGTATTAATTAGGAGTAATTTGGTGGAGTTCATCTTGGTTAATATTAATAATTAAATTATAGTAGAACCAAATGAGGGAGATCGTTAAACGCTACAGTGTGCGGTATCTCCGGCAGTGACCGTCTCGATATTCCCGTCAATCCCGTTCAGGCCGTCGATTACGCAGGACAAATCAATTACCGCTTGCATTCCACCGGCAGCCGACCGACGAATTCTCTGTCATGATCCTATCACTTAGTGATGACCTCTAGTCGGATATGCCGCGACGCTGAGCTGCGGAATGCGAGACATTGCGCCGCAAGCTACCCGAATAGAATCCTAGATCGAGAGCTCGGGCGCAATGGAAGACACGCTTCAATCAACAGACCGTGAATTCCTCACATTTAACCATATAGATACGTATGTCAGGAGAGAAACGTTGTACCTCAAGTATGGTTCAGATTTGACCACGTCAAGAATTTCGTGTTCGGATCCTGAGCCGGAATGTTATCAGAGCTTCGCATCGGCGCTCCGCATCAAACATGTCAGACTACATTTCTACATTTGTAAACCGTTAATTTTCAGTACTAAATAAAACATTGTACTGAATAATTTTCGATGACAAGTCGTATCCTGTGCCAGATAATAAAATAATTAGTTATGAGTTATTGATCAAGGTATGGTATGAATATTGGTTCGTAGATGAACCGAGAAAAAATAAATTTTATGAATTGCTTCGTATTAAAAAGAAACGGTCGCTCTGGAGGTCGCTGGGGGAGGCCTACGTTCATCAGTGGACATCCATGAATAGTTAAAAAGTATTTTTTTGGTGAATCGTGTTTTCCGGAAATTATATTATACGAATTACAAACTAATGAAATATGAATAATATTTTTCGATCTTACCAACATAATAATAAAAAAATGAACTGGTTATTTTAATAAAAAATCACGAGTGAATTTAATTTCATCAGTATGTTATTCGTATCTAAATATAATTTCCAAAAAACACGATTTGCCAAAAAAAAAACCGAGCAAAGCTCGGTCATCCAGGTACTTTATTTGAAACTAGTAATCCGTGCCTACTTCGCTGGGCATTAGTCTCAGAGAACTTAAATTTTTTGGTAATTTTCCATTTCAAATTAATTTTCAACTAATAATAATAAACACACTAAATAAATAAATCCTCAAGATAAATCTCATTTCAATCTTCGTCATTAATTTCATTTTCTTCTATCATTTTTCAAATAGTTGCAGATTGTTACCCACAGCCATAAACTTCTCTGTTAGCATCACATCTTCTTTATTTTAAATTCAATAACAAATAGGGCTCATAATATTTTCATTAAAATAATCTCTATTTAAAGTCTCAGTATATTAAAAATAGGAATGAGCTGAAAATAATTAATTTAAATCTAAATGAAAATTGTTGACTTTAAATTGCTTACAGAAATAAACGTTAAAACGATTAAGCAGTCGTACGATAATAATTTATAATCACCTGGCGTTTATGAAATTTTAAAATAAATCGGGAAGAATAAGCACTCATCATAATTAAATAATCAATGCCACCGTGCTCGACAGTAAACAAAATATTTAGTTAGCCTGGTCGTCCTGATGCCAATTACGAGTACCTATATTAGTACGATATAATCCCTGCCAATCTAAATCATCATATTTTAATTAATTTTATAATTGAAATTTACAAATACTGATGAATACGCCTCTATATTTTTCTTTTTTTTTACTCCAATAGATAATTCATTCATGTTTACATTAATAACCTGCCGGTAAATTTGATTAAGTTGTTCTACTTATCCCTGAATATTCGCTGCCACTTTTTAAGTCGTGATATTTACGAAATATTGTAAACTTTACGTAAGTTTATTGTGTATCATATTTTATAATTATATAACTATAAGTATATTTACTTAACTAAATTTCTTGACTCTTATTATTATTAATTCGAATTGAACGAATTCTTATAGAACTGGCTGATAACCGCCTCAATTGTGGTTTCTTTTTTATTTCTTGGCATTTTTCGACGATAAATATTAAATAATTTAATCGAAAAAATTTCAACTTTTATATGTTTTGTTACGTTTGTTTGTTTTGTTTGTTATGTATGTTTGTTGTGTTTGTTTTACAAACAACACAGCTTATTGTCATTGTATATAAGTATAATTATATTTACTTATTAATTTTAATTAAATGGTTTTTATTTAATTTTTTCAAACCCTCTGCGGTCGTATACCTAACATATAATCATTCTTAATTAAATAATTAATCAAACATAAAAAAGTAAATTATACATTGAACTGATCATCTGAAAGTAGTTCATTAATTATGTAACAAGCAAAGACGTCTTGGTGTTATTATTTTTTATCATAATAAAACACATACATATAGTTAAGAATGTAATTTTTAAGACAAGAACAACTTAAAAATTCTTAACCGCAGTTGCGCCATAGATGAAGACGTACTCGTACCTCTGATTATTACCTTTAACTTGGGTCAATGTCGAATCTCGCGGTTTATTTTCGACTGGAGGTCTTAACAGCTAATTATTTTTCGGCCCTTATTGCGACACAAGATTACGAGCTAATGCGGTTTCGTGTTCCTAGACCATTTGAATGGTATTATATTTAATAGCTTAATCTGTTTTAAAGTATTCAGATTTTAAACTCGCTAGAATAGAATATTATATATTTAATGACTGAATATTATACATTATTAACAAATAACGGTTTAGAACTAGTATTATTATTTCTTTTGCATTTGTTGTGTAAGAGTTATTACAAGCTGAAACGATGAAAGTAAAAAATTTGCGTTGGTGTATGTCTTCTGATTATGACAGAGATGATTTTGACGGATACTTAAAATGTTTAACAAGGGAAACCCGACATCCGTTCTGGTGTAGTGGTGCGAGTAGTTTCCTTAACGCTGGCGGTTGCGATTTCGATTCCGGGCAGATATAATAAGAAAGGTCATTAATATTTATCAGAAATAAAATGGACTTAAAATCGACGTTTCTTATTATCAATCATTTATTTGTTATTACAGAACTGTCGTTATCTATTTATTTCATCATTGACAAGAAATTATAATGACCAATTCTCACAACTTATATTTTGTTCTCTTTCAAATCTTTAAAAAAAAAACACAAGCATTATTCAAAACTGTTATTTTTATCTCATTATACGAGTATTAGGTACTCCCTACTTACAAAATATTCCTATTACGAAAAAATATATCGATATTTCTTTCTCATAATATTGACGGGAGGCGAAGGTATAATCGCGTAAGTTCGCGTCGGTAAAACCACAGGACACGGGTAGTTCATATATTTAACTCTATAACGCAATAAATTATAACACTAATTACTTATCATATAAACAGACAACAGGGGACACTAAGTAATTGCGTACCTGATACGATGTTATCAGGTTTTTTCTAAGGGAACACTCGATAACAGTCATCAACATCTAGTATCTGATCCTTCGCCCACGCACCGTCCGTTCAGTTTTATGTTAATCGAAGAGTCATGTTCTCACTCGAAATATAGTTTTAGGTATTACGGTACATGGATACATTAAATGCACCATTGCCAGGCAATTTTCACGTTTACGACTTTGCATTGACACATCGTAAACACTGCTGATACTATCAAAACTTTATTCGCGTTTTCTTTGATTGTTATCTAGTGTTACATGATAGGAAAATATATTCACGTGTTATAAAACTTTATAATAAAAATATAATAAAAACATAATGAATTTTATATTAAATACTATATTTCGTCCGCGTAGAAGTCGAAAATGGTTCTACTAAGATTTTTAATTGGTTTTAATTGGTTTTAAAATGTTTGAATACTTATAAAATATGACAATATTCATTATAGAGTAGGGATTTAAAGGCTAAACATTAAAATAAATATTGATGGTGTTAGGGGAAGCCTAGGAATAAATACAGACTCCCCGAGAACAACCGGTCAGTATAGTTGCCTCGATTACATTGCGATGCAATGTTTTCAATTACAATCTGGTGCAAGTGCATAATTTTGGTGGATTTATATTGCACAGCAACATAATTGTCGCGCCAACTTTCAATTTTAATATGTGAGTTGGGAGAACGGGAAACTTTAGTGTATTCAGGAACTCGACCGGATAATTAATGGCATCATCGGTGTTTATCACTGAGCTGACGGATTTATATTGACTAGTGGTCGCCCAGTGGTCGAAATTCGACCTAATCTATAATTAACAGCATAACACGGTGAGCATATACAGCAGTCATTGGACCTGATCTGTGATAATAAATTTCGATAAAAAAATCGGTGCAAGACCTGTATTTAAGACCGTGTTGACAACAGACTTTGACAATAAACAAAATTTGTGTATATATGTCATTGTACACATGAGTGTGTGCCGTAATGTGTGTAATTTTTTTTAAAATAAATTGAATGTATTTTCGTAATTTTCGTAAAAAGGTGTAAGAAGTTTTTGCTTCACGTATTAATATATAGATATTCGACCCCTTCGAATGATCTCAAAAGTATTTCATTGATGACTGAGACTTGTTCGTATTTAAGTGCTAGGATCGCACGTTCCCATAACCATTCTGCGGGTTTATCTTGAATATTATTGATGTTTGGGTAAATTTTTGCTATAAGCTCTTCTACAGTGGAAACAATTATTGCACCTATCTCTGTTGGGAGAATTATATTATTGTCCAGTTCCGGAAAATCACTATTTCCTATTTTAAGGAACAGGTCTAAGAGCTGTCCGGAAGTAACGTCTCCCTTCAGATGGAATCTCATATTTTTGGTAAGGCTAAGTTTTGTCACTGAAGGTCACAAATGAGACCGCTTCACGCATCCTTTAACTTCGTCTACTCGCGTTCCTCTGGGCACTACTGGTAAAGTCGGCTGGAAATCGCCTGCTAATAATACAGTAACTCTTCCCATTTTACAATTATTATTCCTAATATCTTGTAAAGATCTATTTAGGGCTTTGAAACCAGCTTTTTGAGCTATCAACTCAAACAATTTAGTTTTGCGAAATGATTCTGCCATATTCTCTTTCAAATCTTTAAAAAAAAAACACAAGCATTATTCAAATTATTTTGTTTGGGTTTATTGCAGAAAGGGGTTTCGGTTTGTATCAAATCGATAGGAAGTTTAAACCCGAAGTGTGCAGTTTTACCTCCTTCCAGCAGCGTGGCAGCAATTCCGGATAATGCGACCGCCAAGGCGATATCACTATTGCTTCTCACTTTGGCCAACAGTAAATTTAATAGAAATGTCTTGCCTATTCCACCAGGAGCATCCAAAAAAAAGATCTCACCTACACTTGCGTCGATACTGGAAAATATTTTATAATAGATGGATTGAGTTTTCAAACATGTGTTAAAATAAAATGTAATTTAAATCACTAGCTCCACAACACTGTATAGAACTACAAAAGCACTAAGGAGTATTGATATCCATCAACTTCGAAGCAAATCGCTCCTAAAATAACTTTCTACACCTTTTTAACCCCGTTAGGGGATGAATTTCAATGAAATACGAAACATGTCTTCCATGAATTCTGTTAAAGAATGTTTATTCAAAATTTGAAGTTGATTGGACTAAGGAATCTCGTTGTCCCATACAAAATTTGCCTGCCTTTTTCACCCCATTAGGGGCATTATTTCAAAAAATCCTTTCTTTTCGGATACAAAGAACACACTCATCAAGTTTCAGGTCTCTACGATCGACGGTTTAGGCTTTGCGTTGATCCATCAGTCAGTCAGTCATTTAGGACAAAGCATTTTATATGTATAGATTAGTTTTACTAATAGTTATGTTCTCAAAGTCTAGAAATACATCTTTAAAAATAAAGTCCTAACCCACTTTTCTGTACATACGTCATATTTTATAAAATATTTTAAGATACATTTTTAGAGATTCCATAATCACATAGTCAAAATAGGAAATAAATAATAATTATTTGACTGGCCCATTAGCGTAGTTGGCAGTGACCCTGCTTTCTACTCCATAGTTGTCAAAATTTAGTGAATTATAGAAAATTCAAGTCTAGAACAACACAAACAAAATGTTTTGTATACCTATACTTATCAACATACAGGCGAAAACTGAAAATGCTGTTTTAATCTCATAAGTAATTACGCGATTATACTATTTGATTCGATAACCGTTGCTAATATATATATTAATTTAAAAAAAAATGTCAAACTCAAAAAACTTAAATACGTATAACCATAATATATTAATAATATTGTAGTATATGTAAGTCATATTTTATGCGATTAATGAGAGAACAACACTACAAACATAACAATGACTATTTAAAAAAAATAATTTTGGTATTAATTATAATCTTAATTCAATACCTCCTTATGTTTTATCAGACATTGAACAATTGAAACAAAACAGCAGAGGTAAGCACAAGGGCCTCCAACTGGAGTGTCTATTAATTAAGAGGGTTGAACCACTCTGTCTCTAATTAACTGAAGACCCAGCCGCATTCACTATAATTAGTTTCCTTAGAGGGCTGTTCTCACGCTCTCGGACCTTAAATACGCAAGTAACAGGAGTTTCATTGATCCGAATTATGCATACTAAACAAAAATAAAAAATGAGTAAATTTTAAAACACACTTAATTTGTTAGGTACTCGGTGTTATACTAGAATCACTTGAGACTTATTCTTATATATTAAAATATCGGAATTATCCATTATATATGGTGATTATGTCATATTTCATTAATAAAAACAAATTAATAAATTTCTTTAACTTACATAAGCATTAACGAATTTCTTGAGTAAACCGATATTTTTTATATCTTCAACCCTCGCCTTATGAGCGTGTTGTAAGAAAATTGTTCAAATGTAAACAATTGAGTATTAACGAGTTTCCAATAACGAGGCGCACGTAAGAGAGATGTCATACAAGTAATGTCATTACTCGCGGTCAGCCGTCGCAATTTGTCTGCGAGTACGTGGATCGGTTATTAAACCCTCGCTACAATTAAGTACTGAACGACCGTCGAATTGATCGTATCCCTTATTTGGCGAATTCATCGTTAGTGTCAGCATTATCACTCATTCTTGTATTGTTATCAACAAAAAGGCGTTATGATATGTTATTCTTGATCATTGATCTACGCGTACGTACGTATCTCTTAAGTGGATAGACTTCACTGATCGCTCAAGCATTTGTTTCGAAATAATTGCAATATTCATTGCAAGATTAACGAAATAAATTTATTAATAAATTGAAGCAATCGGATGAAGCAAAAAATTCAATAAGAATTTAAAAACAATAATACCCCGACGAGGGTGGTCGGGAATCTTTATTAAATCTCGAGCGAGTAATAAAAGCACAGTTAAATGCAGAGAACTCTGATGAAAATATTAATTAATGTTTCGGAATGGGAAACATGTTGCTAATTAAATGGCGATATCGCATAAAACGTAATTAGAGGCCGGGAACATTCGTTTCTCACGGAGCGGACGATGCCCTGGCGAGCGAGTCCCGCGCGGTGCGGTACCGTCCCGCGGCCGCTTGCACATCTCTCGTGCTTACGAAAGGAATGCAGCGATCGTACGTACACGAAAACAGGTTACACTCGCCCATCTTACGTACTGACATTAAAATACACACGCTTAATAGTTCGACTTTTTGTCGCACCATCCATAAATACGCTTTTAAATATCGAACATTTTCGTAATCGACGGCTATAACGTGATTCCTGACACTACATCTCCGTTTTAATATTGAAAAATTCTTAGTTGCAAAACATTGGTAGTTAATAGCAGAAATTCCGCGAGCGAACTATGAACATTCCGAAGTCGCTGCGGGTTTTATTAAATAAACTGACTGGCAACTATTACTCGCGATGATGGACGCTTCAATGGGCGGCGTAATTAAAAAAGTCAATGATCACTTATTGTAATTAGCGGTTTATAGCTCTGCCGACAAAAAGGTAATTGTTTCCCGACGGCCATCAATCTGGCTCTCGCTCAATGGATGTCGGACGCGGGTCGCTACACGTGGAGCGATCGAGTCGATCGCTTGTCGGGTTGTCGGTCTAATCGTGTAACTGACGCGGGACTTTTGTTACGATATGAATGACTTATGAATAACAGTTTCATTAAATTAATTTAGTGGTACATAAATTAATCAACAAGGGTAATTCCAAAAATACTTATTTTGTTTACGTTACGTGTAAGAATTATTATAATTAAATTGTTGTCGTTGGTCAAAGTTCTACTCAAAAATGTCTTAACTGATTCGCCTATTTTTTATTTAAATTGAATAGTTTAGACAGGATATTGTTTGCTAGTTCAGAACTGGTACGGATGTATAAGAGTAGTTAATTAGCTAATAACAGAAAAAATTGAGAAACTTAAAAGCGTTCCTATTTATGTAACGCAAAATGATTAACAACCCACGATGCAACAGTCATTACAAAAGAAATGAATCTTATCCGACAATCGAACAAACGGCAGAAGCCCGGTTATTTCATAATGAGGTTATTGCCTAGCATTCTAGTCCTTATCTGTCTAGTATGCCGTAGCGAAGAGCAGCACCAAATTGGCGTGGCGGAGTACGCGGCGCATGCGATCGGGCCCGAAGATATAGCTAATTAAGGGCCGCTTGCGCCGATCTATTTGGCGAGATCTGCTCGCTGACGTGTGAAAACACCCAATTAATTAACGCGAAACGTTCACCCGATCGCGTGCTATTAAAGACCTAGACCAGCTCCTGAGCTACCGCTCGCGATTTAATTTGAAAGGTTTCCTCGAATCGGGTGATGTAACTGTTCAGCCATATGCATATCGTGATCTCAGCTATACGGTCGGTTCATGTCGCTCAAAGGTACTGTTCTATTTTGTTACGTAATTTTTTAAATATTGTAGGTACGATATAATTTTTATTTAAAATAAATAAAATGACAGCGGATATGGTTCCGCTATGTTCTTTTTTTAAATTATTAATTACCTCGCTCTTTCATTTTGTGTACGTTTATGTCATAAGTGTATTATATTGGAATTAAAATAATGTTAAAAAAATTAAGATATGTAAAAATATACATAATAAGGAAACAAGATTTTATTTCAATAAAAATTCCTTAAACAAAGATTATTAAAATTTACAAAGTGTGATTTCACTTTTATTATATTCCTTTTCCAATAACCATTCAATCAGATAATAGAATCGATCTCATATTAGGTGCAGTGTGAATGTGAGCGTTTTTTGACGAGAGTCAATTAACTCGCATGGTCAGCCGCTCAAATGCTCTGACACGATATTAAAATGGAACACCATGTATACGTATATTGATGGTGTTATAAAATTATTTTCGCTTTATTTTATACTAGCAAATGTTGTTAATGTTTCGCTACTATGACTACAAATAATAAATTGAAAGTATGTGTTTCATTTAGATTTTACTAACCTTTATATTCAATCGTAAATTATAACTATTAAACATTTTATCAGTTCAACGAGATTTGTCATCTAAGTATATATATTTTTTAATTTGATTCTTTTTTAAATTTATTTAATGACTTAATTTATTTATTAAAAATGAAAACTCTAATTCATTATAAAACTGACGACCGTTCTGGTGTAGTGGTGCGAGTAGTCGCCTCTACGCCAGCGGTCGCGGGTTCGATACCACTCGCGGCAGATATTTGCATTTGTACAAATATTTGTTTCCGGTCTGGTTGTATATCCTTGTGGGTTTTCCCAACGTGCTTCGCAGAGGATCATTACTCATGGTAGGGAAATTATCTGTAAACCCGCAGTGGAGCAGCGTGGTGGATTAATATCCAACCCTTCTCCTACGTAGAGAAGAGGCCGTTGCCCAATAGTGGGTTGTTTACAGGCTGATTCAGTTCAAATATAAAACCTTCCTGATCAGCAAAATGAAAAAATTCTTAAAATTGCCATTATTTTGACTGAACTAGACCGACTATCAACAAATATTTTTAGTACAATACGAGTACAGTAATATATTGATTTTTAAACTCCTCTATAATAAACTACCACTAATAGCTATGTTTAAATTTATTACTAAATATTAATAATAATAATCGTTGACTATCTCAGCTCGTCCTAATATGAATGCAGCTTTGGGTATTAATATTACACTTTAATAAAAATAATAAAGAGATGATAATAGTAAAATAATCTTCAAAAGAGATTTCGTGATTAAATAAATAGAAATGGCAAACATCTGTCAGTTACATATTGTCACCAAAAAGTATAAAACATTGCAAATAATGTACTCTCGTCGCTTACTTTTAAGAAAATTTAAAACGTATGCATTAGCTTGTAAAAGTTATAAAAAGGTGAAAAAGGTTAGCCTGGCAAATCTTAATGAACATTAACTCCAATTAGACATAATTATTCACGCTAATCTAAAGGAAGCTTTAGATAGCATAGAATAGATGAACGCGATGACCGTGCTGTAAGCGAGTGTTAATGGGCCATTTGCCGAGCGTTGTCTAATTGGCGGCGCGGGCGCACGCTGCAAGTCGATAGTGATACCGAGCACGCTAGCTGTCGATTATTAAATAAACCAAGCAAAATACCATAAAAACTGTCAATATAATAATAATTTTTTGCCTTGTTTAAATTGATTTGTAAGCTAAATTAATAACAAAGGGTATGAACGATCGATGATCTCGATGGCTGCGCTTGAAACAAGTGTTAATGAGCCATTTGCCAAGCACGCCTCTAATTGGCGACGTAGGCGCACGTTCCACTACGAGCGATGTTGATAAGGAACACGATAGTTCGCCTTAATGATTTATCGAGTACCTATAGCAAACACTTATAATAATAAATTAATTACCGAGTGCTATATTTTATTATGATAAAGTTTATATACAATAATGCATAATTCGAAAGTACCTAAAAAGTTCGTTTTTCGTTTAGTTTTTTTAATGTTAGAAAGTCTGTTTGTCGAGGAAGGTAGGATAGGGTATAAACATCACGTTGTGACTCATAGGAGCTGAGCAGGAAACATAAACGTGAATAACCAAGTGGGTAATTTATACTAATTACTATAATTTGTAGATTCGAGAAAACTTTTTACTCAGATATCTCATGTACCAGTAGCAGCAATTCACCTTCAAAAATCTCATACTTAAATTACGCTATAAGCCAATAGTGTCATAATCAATTAACTAAAAACCGAACTTAACTGAACTAAATTAGCCTGTAAACTACCCACTGGGCAAAGGCCAGTCCTCCATTTATGAGAAGGGAACCTAAAACCAACTAAGTAATTATCTTTTTTTATTTACATATTCTTAGTTGTTTTTGCGTGATTTGTCGATAAGTTGAAAACAGACAAATAAAGCTTTGGTCGAAAAAAAAAGTCGTTAATACTTAGTGGTCTGCATATTCCGTTTCTATTTACAGTACAGCTTCAAACTTCAACCTTGTCTTCCCATTAAACTTAAAGGCAATCGGCGGTAATAAGCGGTTTGGTCGTTAAAGCGTAGCAGACTGACAGACAAATGTCAATTTAGCATTTATAATATGAGTATGCACAGAAGTGTGTAGTTGTTAGATTTTATCAATCTGTAAGGATGTGCTTAACGTATCGAGTATAGAATTAGGTATGACAACGCATTTCTTCTCGGTGAATCGCTAGTACAATCAGAAGCCGTCGCCACCAGGAAATTAAACTGTTCGGACAGTCCTGCTACGAAGCATGTCACGTCACTGCGACTATTTGCTAATGGATTTTGAGTGGAGCGCCGTTTCAATTATATGCATTATGAACCCATTCGGAATAAAGTTTTGATTTTATTCTGATTCTAAACTATATGAAGTTGCAAAAAATACTGAAGGTTTTAATGATTTTTTATTACAAATACTATATTAGCTTCAAATACTTTGATTGATATTAATTTAAAAAAAAATGCCTAAAATATAGGTTAGCCTAAATTTGTCGCTGAGTCAGTTTATTTAAGTATTCATGTCTGTTTCTTAATGCAATCATATACCTAATTAGAATAAAATATTATTAAAAGTGTAATACTTAATTATATGATACTGTGACCCGTCCCAGTTCCACGCGGATATACCTACTACATAGTTAGACATTTTTTTTTGTTATAGCTTATTTACAGCTTTTTTACTTGTTATTTATGGTTTTTGTTATTTATAAATTCAATCAGTTGTTCAATTTTAATTGTAAAGTCAAACAAACGATTTACCTATTACCTACCTACTGAGTCGGGAAATAATTTTAATTTATTACTTTTTTTTTTTCATTTATTAGAAAGCCAAAAAAAATTATTACTGTTTGTTATAGGTACCAAATTCACAAAACTTCATTTTTATACTCACTCCATGTATTTAGGAGAAAAAACTTGCCTTAAAAAAAATGTATCCATTCAGAAGTTCTAAGAAATATAGAAACACTCATATGTATATTCAAACTAACAACATATATGTATGTATGAAGATCTAAAATAAACCCTCCTTTAAAACTTCACTACAGTCGGTTAAAAAAAATCAAAGGCTGTTTGGACTTAAATATAATTTTTCACTAACAATAAGTAAATCGACAACGTAACTCTGCCTAACGTAAGCCTGGAACAGAAGCGTGGTGATGCTCTTCTTCAAAAAGGGTGATAATACCTTGTTGAAGAATTACAGGCCCATTTCGCTTCTGAGCCACGTTTATAAGCTGTTCTCTAGGTCAGTAGATTAGTGACCTCGATGGAAGATCCCGACCCGGCCTTAAAATGAATATGGAAAAGAAAAAATTATGTCGAACGTGCCTGTCGTGCCCACCCCGATATCGGTTGGAGATTCTACGCTCGAAGTCAGTGACGAGTACATCTACCTAGGATAAAATATCCAACTTAGCCGGTCCAACTCCGAGAGAGAGGTCAATCATCGAATCCAGCTAGGATAAGGCAGCGTTCGAAGAACTAAAAACGTCCGTCATACCTCAGTGCCTGAAGTCGAAGGTCTTCGACCAATGTGTTACCAGTAATGACATACGGATCTGAGACGTGGTCTCTGACTATGTGCCTTTTAAACAAGCTCCAAGTCACACATCTTGCAATGGAGAGGGCTATGCTTGGTATTTCTCTTCGAGATCGAATCAGAAATAATGTGATCCGTAGACGAACGAAGGTTGCCGACATAGCCCAACGGATTTGCATGCTGAAGACTGTGGCAGTGGGCAGGGTACATAGCTCGTAGAACTGACGGCCGATAGAGCAGAAAGGTTTTTGAGTGGAGACCATGTAACGGCAAACGCAGCATCGAACGGCCGTCCGCGACATGGGCAGACGATTTGAGGAAAGTCGCCGGAAGCCATTGGATGGAGGTTGCTTTGAACCGGTCGCTCTGAAGGTCGATAGGCCTACGTTCTGCAGTGGATATCCAATGGCTGATATGATGATGATGAAATCGACATGTAAAACGAAATCAAAAGAAACTCCTTTCTGTTATTAATTTAAAAGATTATGAAGGTAACTGCTCCTAAAAACCTAAAAGGTTTTTCCCACGTTGATATATATATTTTACTACTGTTAGTTGTAACTGCTATTTAAAAGCCTATACTCTTTCTGGATATAGCAAACAAACAGTGAAACAATGAGTAAAATCTGTTAAGAAGTTATAATTAAAAAAAAAAATCCGATAAAATATCTTAAATATTACTGTTTTGATAAAAAATTATAAAAACAAATAAAACATTTTTATTTATAGTGTAAGCATACAAAAGTACACCAATTAAAATCTTCTAAAAATATTTTTACACGCAAGTCCATTACAACACATCGCCGTCGTTTTATCGTCGCTCACCGCGATAAATTCAAAGTCTAAGGATGCTTAAGTTGTTCACATGATAATCTGTGCGTTGAGGAGCAGGCGAGTGTAATTAAGCGGTAGTAGACGGCCTGCAGTAGCTGGCCGACGGCGTTTAATTTCCTGCTGCAACGATTCATAGCTGGTTTCAGTAACTAATGACGTGCAGAAACTAAGTACGTGACCATTGAATCTATTGACAATAAATTCATTATTTCATTGTTTTCTTTATTAATCGCCTTTGTTTACGATTTTGTATATGTAAATCACAATTCTCATGTTTTATCTAAAGTTTCTAAAGTAAAATATTCCTTGTATCAAATACCGTAAATTTTTTACTAGCTCGACAGATTGTGAGCATGCATGGATAAATGTGTGTCACTATAATAATACTCTTTATTGTACACCATGAATAGAACAAAAGTCATAACATATATAGAAAGATGTACAAAGGCGGTCTTATCGCTAATAGAGCGATCTCTTCCAGACAACCTTTGGTTATAGGACACAGTAAAGTAAAGGCGGATAATGAAGTGTACAATGGCATATATAATATAATATATACACATACATACACTATATTATGTTAAAACTACTTTAAGTAGGTGTAAGTTTTTTTGACAGCCGTTTGACATTTGAAAATATTTAGTAACGATATTGTCTGTCCTTCCCATAAATTTTTACTACAATCCGTTCTATGCATCCCTTCGAAAACGAAGCCTCTCAGCAAACGAATAGTTTTTATAGGGAATATTTTGAGTCACAACTCGTTTCAAATTGAACGATTCGTAAACAAAACGAACCGTTTTCTGAATATAGGAATCGGGCATCAATCATTTGAAAATGATAATTGAAATTTGTATAAAAGTTCGTATCTCAAAATGTATCTTTTTACCTCAAAAATTTTTAGAATGATGACTTAGGCTGGTACAACCGCCAATAGCCACTTTTAATATAATATGTAAATAATAAAATACACCAAGCTGTCATGTTATGACTACGATATTGTACATGAATACATGCAACGTTTAATTTCATTTAGGTTTATTACCTTTTACGTAGATTATATTCTTAGATCCTTTCCACTTAACATAGTGCTCAGCCAAGAAGTTCGCCTAAGTGAAGTTATTTAAAATAGTAAATCAAGCACACATAGGATTCAAACAGCGAAGTAGATAGAAAACATGGATTCTTAATCAATACGGAGTCAAATACGGACTAGCACCACTGATTTTTTTACTGCTTTTGTTTAAAGATTTGCCTCGGCGGTGAAGAACAACGTTGTAAGAAAACTTGCTTGTCTCATAAGAAATTCTGAAATATGTAGGTATATCTGTTAATCTGTCGTGGTGCAGTTGGTGAATTTAGCTCCAATCTTCCTCCTTAACAAGACAAAGACGACCAGCAATCTGAAATTTATAGCACAATACAACTCTACTTGTATAACTAATCAGATAAAAATATTAAGTTAAATATATATATATATATATATATTAATAACTTGCGTACAAAATATAAAAATAAAAATATATAAAAAGTATTAAAAATAATACACATAAAACACACGTACAGTTTTTGTTGTATAATACAATTAATTACTTATTTCATAATACAAAATTATATTTTAACCCTAATTGTGATCTCGTATATGGACTAAAAATAAAATTTAACCCAGAAGTTAAATTCGTATCTGAAACATTATTAATTAGTATTATGTTATGATTTATTATTTAATATACTATTTTAATTTGATGCTCAATGTCGAAACTATATTAAATTAAAAACTATTTTAATCCTTACAATCTTCAAGCATCCTATTTACGTCGCAGTCTTAATAATAAGGCTTGTCTGCAGATTAATCTGCATTGTGCCGGGAAGAAAGTGACCGAATGACGTTTAATTTCCTTCATAGTAGGCGCACTGGCCCACTGGCGGATCTGATACTGGGATATTCAATTAACACTTCGCACTGCTTTGATAGTCTGCATTTAAACTATTTTAAAACAATTCCGTTACTGAATATCGTTAAATAGTTTTCTTTTATTCATATAATCGTAATGTTGTTCATTATGATAGAATTTCACTAATATTTTTATAATAAGACTTTCTTCTGCACACGGCTTTAGTTACATGGTTTTGATGTCAGTCTTTTTATTTATATACGTCCGACTCCCAGATAACAAAATAGACGATTCTATAAAAGTTTTTTCTTCAATCTACTAATAAACTTTTACGTCTAAAATAGTTTTACACCTTCCCCCCCACTCACCTTTTAATGATATTTGAAAAAACAAATAAACAATTCCAGTAATATTGTACTATAAGTTACAAAACATCGTTTTTTTTTTGCTAATACGACCAGACAATAAGGTACATTTATTATCTTGAAAACAAGTCTCATATCTATTCCTAAACTTTAGTTTTCCTTATTTGAACAAATAACATTTACTTAGGAATAATGTACGTGAAAATTAATATATTATGTTTGCTCACAAGCAAATACAATTAACGTTTGATGATAATATTCTAATGAATCGACACTAATGAGTATGCATGAATTAGTTATGAAATGTGTTTAGTTTGTGGACTGATATAGTCGACTAATTTAGTTAACTGACTCAATTTTATACGGTATCTTTCATTTATGTTTATGTTGCTATTTAACATAATAAAAATATGCGTAATTTTGACGTTAATTTAAAAAAATAACTGTATAAAATATATTACAAAGCTCATATTTCACTAACAAAAACTAGGAATGCACAAGACAATGCGAGGTATAGAGTCGCTCAGACTAAACAGAGAAGTAATTTTCCCGGACCGTTTGGAGCGTCGCGTGTTTGCTAGTTAGAATTCGGGTGTAGTTCGGAAATTTATCAGAGCCTATTGTGGGCGCTTTGTCGCGGACTCCGGTGCCAATTATTGGCTGAACGACGCGTTCGCGTAATTGAACCTGCCTCGAGGCTGTTCCCAACTCTGTCAAATTCTCGAACTTTTTTATGAATCGCTCTCAACTGGATGATACTCCATGACATATAGTGTTTTTTTATGAGCTTTTATGCAATTGAATTTTATGAAATTAGAAAATTAAACTACAATTATGTTTATAAAAATTAATATATATGTTATATTGCGCATAACTACTTTTTCGAAATAAAACCATAACAGCTTGTCACTGCAGACTGTACAAAATCGTCTCAATCAAGAACACTCGCGTGAAAAAATCTGAGTTGAGCGTAACCCGTGAAATACAGTTAACAATCAATCAATCAAAAATAAGCAAATCATAAGTAATCACCTGCGAATGAATGAAATAAATTGCACGTTTCCATTTAAAATATTCGTTATCGAAAAAAAAAATGAAATGAAAACATGGTTGACTCGGTCGCCTCGCAATTTGGCGGGTATTGGGCTCGTTGCGCGCAATCCACTGATTGATTACAATAAAATAATTTGGGTGAGAGCACTAACTTTGTAACATCAACTTTTTTTTTAATTAAATACAGTTTTAAATTAATAATAACAGACTATAAAATAACAAATAAGTACTCGATGTCTTTTAATGATTACAATATCTTCAAACTTTTTTTTTCAACAATATATTACATAAATATTAATTCTGGCGTAGAACACAAAGTTAATTTTTTTTAAACAAAAAAAAGATGAAAACTCGTAATGTAGACATAATAAACAATGTAAGTCTACCCTTAATCCCCTTCCGAAACCCGTATATTACGTACACATTTGGGAGAACAATAAAAAACAAAAACAACTAAGTCCTAAAGTACCCACGTAATGCAGTCGAGGGTTAATGAATTTAACCGTATAGTCCTAGCTTAAAGAGAAGAAATTAAAACAATGGCGAGTGTAACGCGCTGGTAACCGCCGAATTTACATTCTTCATTGCGAAAACACATAAAAATGTTCTCATTAACCTGGGGTGGTCAGAAAATCCACCCACTCGAATACTCGCTCGCCAGATGTAATACATTCTCCAGAATACTGTGCGACTTTGTGCCTCGATATTTTAAACGTATTGCATTTTGTTACTTTTTTATTTTTAAAAAGGTACCAGAAATACCCGAGTATTTGTCTCGTTGCGCGAAAGAACTGAAAATAATTAATTTTATTGCGACTATGAATTTAATAATCATCCTAATCGTGCCCATAACAATGCCCGAATATTTACTTTTAACGTAATTATTTTGATAATGTTTAAATTTATTCTTAGCAGAATTAAGGTTCGTTTTGTATATTAACAGTAACTACGCAACTGTTAATGTACTCGTAATATCTAATATATATATTACGAAAAAAAAAAATGAAATTATAATAGTTTTATTGGTCACATTAGATTTATCTAATTAAATATAAAACAAAGTTTTAATTGTTAAAACACACATTGTTGTTTTTAACGTAGGTACGAAGTATTCACAGAGCGTTGTAGAAAGATCGGACGGTAGTAGGTAATCGCATATCCTCGTTTTCATTACAAACTGTTTAAAATACCGAGAGACCATAGCACTGGTATTTCGGGGACAGTTTTTATTGTGCTTAATGTCCTTCTCGTCGCGGTTTCAAATGTTTTTAATGAAATGTTTCTAGTTGTATCTACAGCAATAAAACGAACGAGTTCTGAGACACATGTAATATAACATAATATTAACTTTTACGGTACCAAAGTCAACGCCATACGAAATGTAATAAATGTGACTTTGCTCTTGTAATATTTATGTAAAATTGTTAAGAGTTTTTAATAAAAGAGAATAACGAATCAAGTTTCCCTGACTGACATTCGATAATTATTCGTTTATCATTAAGCTCTGATGGGCTGTAACGATGATATTTGGTTTTTTACAGATTCACCACATCGGTATTAAGTTTAATAATAAGTATAACCAAAATACATTTTATTAAACACGAAACTTTACGGTTTAATATCTCTCAGAGTACGATAAAAGCTCTCAAAAGATTATATCAAAGACGTCGAGATTTCATTAAATCCTCTTAGTATTCTCTTACTGAATACATATCATAATTTATTAAAGGATCTATAGGTTATTTTGAGTACTACGTTTATCCTTACGGTGTTTATAATCACGCGGTTTTCGGGGTTGGAAATAAGGCCACTGCGGCATCGTTCCATTAACACAATTTTATGTCCGCCATATTAAAATAATAAAAACTTATGCCTCTCTTAATTAAATAATTTAGCGACGGCCTGAGCGGAGATATGTAAATTGTTTTAGGGGATAGATCAAACAACCCTTTTTTATGACTTTAATATGCGGTCGGGGGGGAGGCGGCCGTGAGACAGAGGGCGAGGGCGCGGGCGGGGGCAGAGGTAAGTTATGAAATATTTAATAACGGCGCACACGATTCCATTTGAATTACTTTCGAGGAAATGACGACGTGCTAAGTTATTGGCACACTAGGCTCACGGACCTATCCGCAATTAGCTATCGTAGAAATTCGAAATGAATATCTGTTACCAAGAATAATCCTTATTAACTTATTATTTATTTATTAAAACAAATACAATTTAGTAGTAATCTATATATATATATATATATATATATACTGATATACTGAACTGAGATACTGAACCTTCAGTACTACAAAGAACAAAATTAAAATGTGATATGAACTGAACAGAACTGAAACAGCCTGTAAACGTCCCACAGCTGGTTAAAGCTCTCTTCTTCATATAGAAAAAGGGCTGGAGCTTTTTCCACCACGCTGCTCCCCTGCGGGTTGGCGTTAATTTCCTTACCATGAGTAATGATCGTTATCAGATGTCTATGTAATAACCGAGACTGACGGATTTACGTGCTCTCCGAGCACGGTGGGGAGACACCACAAAGACGTAAACCCAAACTGAAAACAAATATTTGTACAAATACAGATATTTGTTTAAATCGAACCTGCGAATGCCGGCGTTGAGGGGACTACTTACATCATTACTTAGACCAGAACGGTTGTCAGTCAGAATTTTTATTACACTGAAAATCAATTACAAACTTTATCGCAACATGCTATAACTATATATCTATGTATATGATATGAACTGATATTGCTAAAAATACTAAATAAGTTTATGTAAATGATTATTTATTAATTAGCATATTACGATTACCTAGAGCTCTCATTTTTAGTTCTAAGCCATTTATGTTTAAAACACATAAAACCACCAATATAAACAAGTTTTTAATACTTTATAATTAATCGTCTTCATAATTAATTATAAAATAATTAAAAAATTAACTTTCAAATCGCATTAATATTATATTTTCCGCTCACTCTCAGTGTACCACAAACCTAGAGTAAGTCGCTTCACTGTCTCAAATACCGAGGGAGTGTTTTAATTAATGTTTCCCGACAAATTGCGAAAAAACCAGAGTAATGACGTCACATCTCCGCACATCACATGTACATGTAACGAGGCTTATTACAGTGATGAGTACTCAAATAGCACGAGTCTTTTAACCAATGACTGTCGGAGTGAAGAGACTTGTCAGGAAAAAGGATACGAACTCACGTTCGTTTACCTTAATTACCTTATTGTGTCGAGACATTTGATGATTAATGGTGAACCGGTGAACTGTATGATTAAACTTTACATTCATGATTTATTTTTAATAAAAATTGTTTAATTAATAAAATAGTTTTTACTTGAGGATTTTTTTTTTGCGCAATTGTTGAGATATAATATACATTTAAAATAACTTTAGCTATTAAAAAAATAAATAAAGTATACTTACTTTATTTGATTTCCACCCCAGAAAATAAAAAAAAAGGTTAATTAAATTGATTGAGATTAATGAAATTGAAAGTTAAAGGTTATGAAATTGATAATTTTATTTATTTCTTAAATTTATTGATTATTAATTAAATCTTATAAGATAAAATTTAAAAATAGGTTAAAATGCGCATTTGTTATTTTCTAAACAAAGGTCCAAATAATAACGTTTTTAATTTTTTTTTTCAAATTCTATTGGTAATTGTTTCCGTCATTTTGAAGTTATCGAAAATGACAGACGTCCTATAAAAACAATGCTTTGCCCCATTTCACTTTAGGGTAGAAATTTGAAAGATTCTGAAACACTTCATTATTTTTTATCAAATGACCAAAATTAATTTTCATATTTCCAGTTTCAAAAATTTCAACTTCAATTTCTATCAAATATATAAGCAGTATGAAATAGCTGAAACGCGTGATTATTTATTAATCAGAAACTAAAACATAAAGTTTAATTTTTCTAGTTTTAAGAATGTGAAAATTTTCCCCGTTCCTATTTATTTATTTCGAATCAAATACCCAAAGATCAGTTTTATATTCTATATTCAAAACCAATTGTTTTTTAAACGAACTTTAATCCTCAAAGGAAATAAGAGTGGAATTTCCAAAAACTCTATAGGTGTAAAAGTCTCTTAATTGCTAAATTTCTCGTATTAGTCATACCAAATAAAGATTAAAAAAAATTGCTGCAAAACTGACTTATTCGAATTATACTATAACTATTTTGGTAGATATTTATATAATTTTATTAACGTAATAACAGTAAGTGCAGTTAATTTTTTTTTTTCTGATGGTATTTTATGTTATAAGTCAAACGACTGGTTATGTGGCTTTTGATAAATAATGATGAAATGACGTTATATTTAATTATAATACAGATGATATTAATTGGTTGTAAATGCGTTGGATTTTATAGAGTGTATCTACCTCATTTTCATTTTAGTCTAATTCTAATATTTAGATTACCTATAAATATTCGGGTGTTTAGTTTGTGTAGTTCGTATGTATATCTAATACCTTTAAACGAGCAACTCTTATATACATAGTTTTTTTTATATGCCATTTTTTTGTACGCCATGTTTCGTAAGAGGAACTGTACATGCTTCAGAAGCCTTTTCTTCTTTTGAACGGCGTATAAACACCCGTCTATTGGATTCGAAAGTCTGAAACTTTGATTTATCAGTCCAAAGATCATTTTCCCAATGATCAGTCTATTGTCCAGTTTTATGTGCTTTTGCCCATTCGAGTCTATTTTTCTTGTGTCAAATTAAAGTTTTGGTTTTTTAGTAGCAACAAATCCTGTTAGGTCTGCAGATAGAAAAAGTCTTTTAACAATTGTTACCAAAACAGGTGTTTCTCCAGTAGTGTATACAATATAAACATTAAAATGAAAACCTGAATCACACGTGAAATGCATTATGACGGACCTCTTTAAATTATAACGTCCATAATAATATATTATCTATATCAACCATCTATTACCGTAAAAAAGCCTTATGACAGGCAGATGAACAGACGAACAGACATCGAAATAGGCTACCTATAAGTACTGAATCTTAAAAAGTAAATAAATAAATATAAATATGTTTAACATACACACACGGTCGTCTGTTCTTTAGGTAAGCAACTTAATTCCTGTGTTTTAAGTAATAGCCGACTGATATACATTTTTTTAAATAAATGTACTTATAAATAATACATATATAAATAAATATAGTATATTACACCCAGACTCGGGGCGGGAATCGAACCCACAACGCTAGAGCCGAAAGCAGGGTCACTACCAACTGCGCCAACGGGCCAGTCAAGCCAGTCAAGTAACAGAATCTCTATTTTTATTATTTTATTCTTTAAAAGCACATAAAATTGTTACAAATAATGGTATACTTTTGCAGAAAACCGACGCTTATAAAATTATACATTTTAATAAGAATTCATCTTCAACGAAAAAAATCGCAATTTTTCCCACCGACACGAATCGTACGGGTCAAACAAAAAGTATTCCCATTACCAAACCACTGAGGCCGAGCAATCGCCAATAATCGAAACCTCACGAGATAATAACAAATACGATTAGGTTTTTTTTTTTCATTGCTCAGAGGTCTGAGAGGACGAGACGATCTCTCACGGGCATTTTATCACGTACTCGCCGTTATTTCAAACTTAACATGCCTTTGATATTATAATAATATAAGAGACGTGGAAACTATAATCAAAACTAACGTATGGTATATATGAGAAACACGTTGAAATAACTGCGAGTACCTACTTTCTCACCTTATTAATTTACAGGAAGTTCTGCTGTATAATATCTTCTATATAATATCGGAATATCTTCTATATAATATTAGATTATTCTAGCTTTGGACTCTTATGGTTATACAAATTTTCAACAGGTTTTTGTGTTGTTGGCAGTGGAAACTTTACTGTAGATTCGTAGCACCCCCTATTCAGTTACTCGAATCGATGCTACGACCAAAAGAAACGGAGATGCGAGGGGCTAGTTTCCCTGGTTTGTATTGCCTAGTTGTACGAGTTAACACTAGAAACAACCTCGGTGGGCAGTGGAGTTGGTCAGCCTCAGACTGGTTCGCCTATCTCTCTCAACTCGCCCATTCCCCGTATTTTAAACGCGCTTAACGCTCTCCTGGACATAAACCCCGAATGTGACCTGTTTGCGGATGAATGGGCGGTTGTATTATCGGTGTGTTTGAAGTTTTGTGAGATCGAGGTGTGAAAAATTTGTCCTTAATTAATGTTACTGGTTTTGTACCGTTTTAATTAAGTAATAATAATAAATAATAAATAAATAATCTCACTGCTCCCTGACACTAACTTGTAAATTTATCAAGTTAGCTTGTATAACAACATCGAATGACTAGCAGCAATACCTTACGTCGTACAGACTTTCAAATCCTAAAAACTTATCAACGGGTACTAATCCGTACAAGCATCTATTGATTATTTTCAGTATAAAGTAAGAAAATCATAAAGTAGGCTACAGTAAATCACTATTGGTATAAACTTTACAGATGAGAAATCTTAAAAGAATTTTGTTATTTAACAAATAACGTAACAATTTTCCATAATAAAAATAACCCTTTCTAGTTACAAATTAATAAAAGATTGACTACATCGGATTGTCGCAAACGCAAAGGTTGAAGATAATATTCATCTTATGACCGCCTACGACCGGAGGCGTGGATCCGGAATGGGGCCGTGAAAACCATTGGCAGATAAATCGATAGCTAATTCGTAATGGCTCATTGTTGTCTGCATTTACAAAGAAGCACAACTTTCTCGTCTATTGCCTTACACAATACCTCCGAAGCATACCTGTAATATATTTACCATGGCAAAAAGCGTAGTGTCATTCAATGAATTACTGACAGTTCGAAGTCGTTGGAATACTCGTAAAATGTGCTGGCACTGTTAATTTTTTACATATTTCTTAAGCTGCATTTGTATTAAAGTTAATATAAACCATGAGAAAACATATTTATCAAATAAGTACGTTAACCAAAGAAAGATTGCATCATAATAATTGCAGCAAGATTTATTTTAGGATAAAGTAAAATACTTAGTGTTGTATTGTAAACAAAAATAAAACTGTAAGTATAAGCGAGACTACAAGATTGTGAGCACAAATATAAGGGCGTGGACATATTGCGGAGAGCGGGCACGCGTGGGCAACAAACATGGCGGCCGTAACAACTTAATAAGCGGTTCTGCGTGATTTATGCTCGCCCTCGGCGCCGGCGCATTCGCCCGCACCAACATATTTATACTAATTTATGACAGATAAACATCGATTTTACTTAGTGTAACTGATTCGAGATATAATAAATAAGATAAACTTCGTTATACCACTATAAATATGAAATAAAAATTAAATTCAATAAATTAAATATCGGGCGCGGAAAGTTCAAATGCCTCATTAACACCGATAAATCAGTATTAATAAAGTTGCTTCGACACGGCTCGTCTAGTGAATAGGATATAAATAGGCAAGCCTGCTAATTATGTTCATCTCGATAAATCTCGGGCATTATAAAGCCCGTAAATATACTTTCCGTGGATATACGATACCATAGCGACATAGGCCGTAGACCTCGACGTAGCTCTCGAAAGGAGTTATAGCCCTTGAAATGGTCGAGTCGACAGTAACAATCGGTGTGAATCTAAAATAACCGGAAAATTTCCAACTTGTCTAATGGCGTATTGTTGTTTGTGTTATTGTTGTTGGCATGTCGTGTTTTCGTTAAAAATTTAAGTGCCGTGTTAAGGTTAAGGTCGAGCGTTAAATGTTGCTCAATAAAATGCAATTTCGGTAATGTTAAATTTGACACATCCGTAATGGTAAGATTTTTAACACATTCATGCAATAGTTATATTCAAATTAGCCAATATAGTGATGATCGCACCATTAAAAGACTGAATTGAAATGTTAAGAAGTCACAAAATTAAAAACTTGCTTAAAAGCAATTTTTTAACCTGATACAATAAAATAAAAACTAACTACGTTCTTCAAACCAATAATCAGAATTTTTCTTTTTGTTGTAATTATAAAGAAAGTATACATATGTATCGAAAAAACGTTTTTATTTTAATTTACTTGCAAACTAGACATTGCTTTAAACGCATTAATAATTATTTTTACGGATGTACACACGAGCAGCCCCTTATTTCTATGTTTCGGGAAAGTAAGGCTAGTAATAGAAATGCAAGTTGCCAGCTTCATAGATAATATCTACCAAAAAATTAGGATGCGATCAATTAATCACTACACGTGAAAAATAAAAAAAAAGACATTAGTGTTTTTATGGGATTTTAAAACACGCTTAAAACAAATTGTTTTAAAACACGTAAACATATTTCTAAGTGTTTTAAACACTGTTTACCTACTACCACGCTTTAAATACTTTTATAATAAAACAAAATGGTGGGTCCCACAATCCAACCCCAGTTGGATTTTTTAAAATTCAAAATGGCGGCTTCAATATGGATCATCTTTTAATATGAAAAATTGATCTTAATTACATATATTAATAATTAAAACTGTGTGCTCTACTGTATTTTTGGTTATTAGAAACAGAAAGAATAGTATTTTGAATAGAAATCTTTCTTATTTTATCTAAGTTTAAAATAACAGTTAACTATGAATATATTTGAACTTGCACTAGAGAGAATCCAGTATCCTGAATGTTTGCGTGAACTCGTTGTGTTCACTTACAAGGAGGTTGAGTATTGAATGTTATGATGGGAATGCAAACGTAAGTATATTCGCATAAATTAGCTCGCACTTAGGATACTAACTTAAAATCATTTTAAAATTTTAGATTTCAATTTGATAAAGATTATGCATTTTCAATTTATTTTGTATAAAACATCCTAGACAAAAAAAAATGTTCCATTGTGTAAAACTAAAAATAATGTAACAATATTTTTAAAAATTTTCAAATTCGGTTTACTTTTAAAAAACTAAAGAATCATAATCAATTAATCATGTTCAATATCCCCTTCATTTTATAACTTGAATTCTTATTTCAAATTCTCGATTTAAATTAATTTGCAGAAATTTAATTTCAAAATGGACCTAATATTTATATGTAAATGTTAAGCATATATTTTATTCATTAAGACTTTATAGGGGAAAATTTTTGATAGGATTTTTTTTTTATAAATGTATATAAAAAATAACAATTTTTCATTTTTAATCTTCATTAATAGCAGGATATCACAAATATTTAAGTGATGATAAAATAGGATATACATATGTGTATTTGAGTCCAGGATATATTTGCATTTTTTTAAACTGTCAACGTGTAATAACTTATTATTACCAAAGTAACAAATCTATTATTTAATCATTATCAAGACTAAGTACTTTCGAATAAGACAGCATTATCTCAGTAAGAATCGAGAACTCTTTACCGCGACAATGGTCCCTCTTTCGCTAACGAGGTGATTTCGCATTACCGGACAGGTCATTAACGGTCACTCCGCTAAGTACACTTCGAGTATTATAAAAATATTAAATTTATTTATGACCATGTGTGACTTTAGATTTGACTTCGTGCATCTAAGCGTTCTTATGTAGACAAGTGCATCTTGATCGTTTGCCTTACACAGTCGTTAACAACTCTCAAAAGTAATAAGAATGTCCTTTTGCTCGCTGTATTTAATTATAACATATTTAGTTTTAAAGGAGCGGGACAAACAAAAATGAAAATGACTGAAGCAAGTTGAATAATCACACGGCTATCTATAGTTATACATTTTCTTTCCATCAAAAAGTTGATTTTGAGGAAAGGCTTACACGGAGCACATGCCACTAAAGAGTTGCAGATGACAGTTTTCGTACATTTCATATGAACCGTTGTTGATACTCGTAGTAGTGATCGGACGCTACTCGTTTTTTACTAAGGCCACAATACCCTTACGAGGACGATTCGTGTGATGCGCTATGGGGTGGTATTTTTGTCTCCTATGGCGTTTTTTTAAAATCAGAAACAACAATTAAAAATTTTGTTTCGATTAAAATTACTAGCGGCCGTTTGTGACGACTTTTGTAGTCGCTTTTAACTTCTGTCACGTGTGATCAATGCGTGTGACAGAAGTTAAACTACTTGCTCTTTATAACTTAATGCAATAAATGTGACACTTCTCTGCGCAATAATATTGAAATTCCAATATAATCAATAAATAAAGTAAAAATCGTTTATAACGTGTAAAAATAAAAATATACAAAAAACTTCGTATCGAAGCTTGGAATAACGGAGATAAATGCTAACGTTCTTGGTGAAATTATTCAACCGTGTATTCTTAAAGTAAGTATTTATGTGGTATTTATTTTAAAACCTGCGGAGCGATACGGCCGTAAGCCTGTTGAGACGCACCGGCACCGTCGCACAAACTGAATGATTGGATATATTTCACCATTTTCACCCCAAGCTCCCACTTGCCTCAATATTTCTACGTGAAATATTTACAGCTATTTCATTGGGAACCGAAATACGTGTATTTTATTCACTTTCTATAAATAATATCATAACTTTTACGTGTAACATTAATTGTTTATAGCAATTATTATCTTTAGAAAAATAATTCGCCCTTGTTAAGTTGCTAATTTTAGTTAGATGTACCTATACATGAAAATCATCTCCACGTATTAAGCAGATTTAGAAAACAAGTATTTCATTGCGGTATTCTATTTTTATAACTATAAAATGACGAGAACATGTCAACAGAATGACGAGATTATGTCACACATACTCTCAAGTATAAATAATGATCGAAACATCACCGCCATAAACTCAATTAACACGTAACAGTAATAAAACATGATTCACCGCAGCAAATATATCTGTCTAATCGAAAACATATAATAAAGAAATACCTATTTATTACAGAGAATTCCGATAACGTACAACATGTAATTAGGGGTGTCGGAGGGTCATTTCCGATAATTCATAATGTATGCTAATTATATAGCCTCAAGACAAACCTTGTTTCCGATGGCCCTTATCGAATGAGCCTTAAAATATTATACGCGATATTGATATTCAAGGTAAAGTAATAATATAGTCTGACTTTACGTCTGTAAAAGTTATTGCTTTGTGCATATAAATATACTGAATGGGTCTGTCTTTTGAAGAATAAATTTCCATTTTGTTTTTATTACAGTCGCAACAAATAATTGAATAATTATCAGTTACATACACGATAAGAAATGGGTGTGAAATAAAGTTGTTCGAGAAGAGAAGAAACAAATTGTAAGTGCTCGATACAAACTTTAGCCACACCTAACTGTAATCATGATCTTATTGTGTCCTTACGAGTGACTATTTCGCCTTAAAGTACTCGCTATCTTGGAGTCGGCACCGAATCGCAATTAGCGGTTCAGCTGTGCTTTGATACGAAAATTCCCGTGCGCAAACCGTTCACTCACAACACTTTTGTATGTCTTTTTCACGGCTTCAACGAGCGCGATACTGAAAACTGAAAAGCCTCGGGCTCCTAATTAGACTGAAGTCGGACGTGCCAATTAATTCAAGTTTCACTCGGAAACTTTGCTGCATCAATTAATTTCATAGTTAATTAACAAGCCCGGACAAAACCGCGTCTACGAAAGAAAGGCTAACGATGCCCGCCTGCGGCCGCCTACAATGCACCAATTACATCAGCTTTGTTGCATACAACTCCATTCCTATCACAGGTTCATTCAATCTGACGCGCCCTCTAACCATCTCGCTGTTTCGATCCGTGCTTCAATTCAATCTACATATTATTCCTTTTATTTTTTCAAAATGAATATTCATATTGCTAGCGGAAAATGATTCACTTTGTTATTTCAAAGACATAAACATTTCATTTTTAAAAGAATTCATTTCTAATTTTATAATTTATTTGTTACCTTTAAAAGATTTAACTTATTACAAGTAATTACTTTACTCATATCTTAATTTGCCTTTTTGATTGACAATACAACTATACCTATAATTAAACTATCTTTACTAGAACACATTTCATTAAGAATATATTCTGATAATTAATCAAATGATTAATTTCGTTAATAGCAATTAAGAATATCCAAGCATTGCAAACAAAACACCACGAAACAAATAAAAATTTTTGTTATATTGGAAGGCGTTGTCTTGCAAGCAATAATGGCCCACCAGCGTGCCCGATGTACCGAAGAGAATTTAACAACATCACGCCGAGACGCCGGCATTCAGGCAATAACTCCGTGCAAATAAAATTTTAACCTCTGCTTAATATCCGACGGAACATTTCAACGAAGTGAACCCGCCAAATTGACAGACTGTAAAATATTTTATTCGTGCAATAATTTCATTTAGTAAGAAAAACAAGAGGACGAGAAAGCGCGGCGGCACTCCGCAAACATCTTCTACGTGAATTAGCCTATTATGTGCCGAATTTAGGAAATAAATTTCACTTACAGACCTCGTAAATTTTCTTTATATTCCCAATATAATAAAACAATATATAAAGTACTTATTTCGCGATTATTGTTCAAGTGTAGTACAATTATTTTTATATTTAAAGCATTAACAACGTGTTGGTGCTGTTTTTATGAAATATACGTTAATTTAAATACTACGAGTATTTTGTTTGGAAATCTCACGAAAATACATAACTATAAAAATAGCTAAATATAATATGATTTAATCCTATATGAATTCGACAACCATAATAACAATTTAAATATATTGATTAAAATTTTCTTGATGTAAGCACTAAGAGCGAAAAAAAATTTAGATTATGTAATGATAATGTGCATCTTTAGTACCTACCTACTAGCCACCCACCCACTATTAGTCGGTAGTCGCTTAACTAGTATTTGTAAGTGGGTTATACGTAAAATGTTATTAAATATACACTTTATTTTGTTAATTCTTTCATATTGCCTGATCTGATCAATTAGTAATTATAAAAACTTCTTTTCCTTTTATGGTAAAAAATGTTTTATAGCACAAAAACAAAATAGCCAATTACGTTGCTATTTAATTATTTTAAAGTTTTATTATGGCGTAGTTTACACTGCATATAGAAAAATCTCTTTTTTTTCTTTACTTTTTTCTTTACTTGGAATATTTCCTTCATAAATAAATTATCCCAGTGTTGAATTATATATATCAACTAGCAGTCCGCCCCGGCTGCGCCCGGGTTATGTATATGTACCTAAACCTTTCTCATGAATTACTCTATCTATTGGTGGAAACCGCATGAAAATCCCTGCAATAGTTGTTAAGTTTATCGCGAACAGACAGACAAACAGACGCGGGAGGACTTTGTTTTATAATATGTAGTGATAATTATTATTATAAATAATTGTGAGTTTCCTTAAATCCCAATAAAATTGTACCCAAAGCGACTTTTTAATGCGAATCCTGTAAACAAACAACTTTAGAGGGGCGCTACAGATAACCGGATTTATCGTGTCAAACTGTAATACAGTCTTCAAACATTTTGATTTGAAATAAAAAAGTATACAATTAAACTGGTATCAAAAAAATTATCGACTGCTTTCAAACTACCATCGGAATTCGGCCGCCCAGAATCAATCCCGCATTGCCGCTTCCTAGTGCAGCCCCGCTGCTTTGTTTTCGCGGTGTCATTAGTGGGAGCCCTCGATATTTTGCAAGCATCGATTATTTTTTATTTTAATGGGTCGCCAGCGGCGAAGCACGCCTCTTGATCGGCTCGCCGTGATAACTTGTCTTATCCTTCATTACTGTCATCGGTATCAACTTTCACCTTAATCATTTTAGTGGACACCGTTCATTCTAATGTTTAAAACTTACAATGAAATTGAACTGCTTATAAAATATCAAAAGAAGAATAATATCTTAAATGTGATTTATTTCTTTACATAACATTTAATAATTTATAATTGAGATATTAATTAACGAAGACATATGACACGTAAAAGTCGTGATAACGGTCGCAAAAAAAGTAGGCCGTAGGTGCAATCGTTAACGAATATGCTATAAACTAATATGCTCTTTGCAAGTAAAATACAGCAAACCTTCATTAACACCATCGTATCGCTCAGGTTTTGTAGGTATTTCGGAAAATCTCAAAGAAGAAAGTTTAAAATTGTATCTAATTTATCGAAAACCTAGATATAGGTCGTGTCTATTGAAAAATACGTCGGTAAAGCAAACCAAAGCCGAAGCGTAGCAGGCCAGCGGCACAATCATTAAGAAATCATTAACGCTAACGACAGCTCTTGACGTCACCCCTTGCCCTCTACCCGATCCACTATTTTTCACACACGTCACCTGACATCGGCAAACGGTTTTAATGGCTCGCACACGCCGAACCATCCTGAGGTGCAAAAAACTACAAAGGAAAATAACACGTCATATTTATTTTAGAGATGTCTATTTTAAGTGCTAGAATGTACCGTACCGAGAAGTTAGTTCCTTTAATTATTAAATTTAAATGGAGACGATAAATGTTAATTTCCTAAACGAATAGCTCACTTCTGTTTACTAATAATCAAAAGTATACGTCACATATTGTATCTTTATATAAATATAGAAATAATTTATTGAGATTGAAAAAAAACATGATGACAAACATTCTATATTTAAGTTTTAGAGTTTCTTATTAAATAGATTGCTTTATTTAAAAAAAAAAATTTAAAATAAAGTAAAAGAAAAAAATTACAATTATATTATTTCTTAACTTCATATATAAATGTAAACATAGTATATATATTAAATCCTTATTTATTGTTTTTTTTTTTTAATAATAATAAACTATGCGCTTATTATATTATTAATAAGTGTACATTCGCGATTTAAATTTAAGTAACCATGACCGAGGCTTTATTAACCTCGTCTGAACCAAAAAAACACAAGGAAAAAACAGCGATACTAGTCGCAAACGTAATTTACGAAGCGATAATATACCGGATATTCAATACTCATCGGGTTTTTAATACAAAAAATAAACTGCTCACTCAAATAGGAATAAAACATACTATAGTTAATTAGTACACTTAAAATGATACCTACATACTGAATTCTAAACTAAAATAATGCAATATATATATTTGTAAGTTAATATTTTTCAGGGTATCTGAGAAAATATTTATCTTAATGGTTAACTTTTCATAAGCTTTTTAGGGTATATTACCATTCCAAAATAACTACCTAACCTAACAAGCTAAGATCTTGTTAACAAATTTTTATAATCTAGCGATTTCTTTTTGCATTTAATAACGATATTTGTAGACAAGTTCTGTACCAGTAAACTAATGACGTATTTATATTTATATAATATATCATTCAATATTAGATAATACCTACACTTTTCTTTCATTTGGAACAAAAAGTCTGCTGCTATCGTAATATTCAAAATTTGATAAATATTATGCTTTGTAACCTCACACAACAAGAAAAGTATCAGCTAGCTCTTATGATGTTACCAAGGTGACATTGAAAACAAAACTGACCCTATCAGTTTAAATATTGTATTTACTCGAAGTACAAAAAAGAACCAAAGAAAAATATGTATATACAAGATTTTAATTTTTAATGTATTCTAATTGTTAACCTTTGCTCAGGTTGCTGCCAAGCACAGACTCGAGAATCAACATCTGCCAAACCACACATTAATTATATCGTCCCGAGACCCCAAGGAAACCAGCGAAAACGTATTGACAAAAATCAGGACAACGCTGGACCTGAGGAAGTCCGGGGCGAGAGTGGAAAGGATTAGGAAGGCGCACGACCAAAAGGTAGTGATGCGGTGTGCGACGAAAGAGGACATGATCAAAATTAAGGGTCAGGTCCAATCAAACAAAGACTTAGCGGTACGGGAACCTTCAAACCAGGACCCCATGGTGTGCGTGCGGGGAGTGCTATCATGCTACTCCAACGAGGAAATTATAGAACATATAAAGGCACAAAATGGCCATATCCTCGACGGAGTGGACAAAGCGGGACTCCGAATGAAGGTGCGTTTTAGGAAGCGCGCCCGAAACCCGCACGAATGTCACCCTGTCTTGGAGACATCACCAGAGCTCTGGAAGAGACTCACGCAGGCACAGAAAATTTACGTCGGGTTCACGCGTTGTTTGGTAGAGGATCAGTCTCCCTTGGTGCAGTGCATGAAGTGCCTTGGTTATGGTCATACCAAGGCGCTATGCAAGGAGAAAAATGACTTGTGCAGCTACTGCGGTGGCGAACACACGGGTAGAGACTGTCCCTCGAGAGCCAGGAATGAAACGCCCCACTGCGTGAACTGCTCCAGAGCTAAAAGAGGTGGCTCGGATGTGGCACATACCGCGTATAGCGACGAGTGTCAGGAAAGGCAGAAATGGGATAGTATAGCCAGGTCGAGGGTCCAATACTGCTAAGGGCGACCCGGAGGCAAAAGTGGTGGTCCCTAACAGAGCGACGGGCGAAACGGGCTGTGGTTTACGATTTATACAGGTAAACCTACAGCGCTCTAAGCTGGCAACCGCTGAACTGTTCCAGGTGGCCTCAGAAAAGGGGATCTCTTTCGCCCTAGTCCAGGAACCGTACATTGGCAGAACGGGCGAAATGAGACAACAACCTGGTGCTAAAATCATTCAGTGCACCCTGGGCCGCCAGAAGCCAGTAAAGGCCGCGATCATCGTGTTCGGTGACAGGGTGGAAGTCATCCACGACCCCCAGATTGTCACCGAGAACGTGGCCGCGGTCTTCGTAAAGGCTGGCCAGCTTAGGCTAGCATTAGTGTCCGTCTACTTTGAAGGGGACCAAGACATGGAACCGTACCTGCAGCAGTTGAGAGTTGCAACCGACAAAATCCCTACACAACACCTAGTAGTGGCAGGCGACGTCAATGCCTGGAGTCACTGGTGGGGCAGCAGCTCCGAAAACCATCGAGGAGCACAGTTACATGGATTTATCATAGAAATGGACCTCCAAATCCTAAACAGAGGACAAATACCGACCTTCGAGACATACAGAGGCGAAAGGCTATACTCGAGCTGCGTTGACGTGACTCTTACGAGTCAGTCCCTCCTCGCAAAAATGAAGAACTGGAGAGTGGATCGAGATCTGATTACATCCGATCATAACGCCATAACATTTGATCTATGCGTTGAGCGGCCCCTAAAACCACTGGAGCCAATCACGACGCGTAGATATAACACCAAAAAGGCGAGATGGTCAGATTTCACCACAATCCTGAAGTCCGGTCTTGTGGAACAAAACGTGACTTTGAGTAGCGTCTCTGATGTATCGAGTAAGGAGGAGCTGGAGGAAATGTTGACCAGGTACACATCGATAATCCGCGGTGCCTGCGAAACAACTATCCCAAAAATAAAGCCATGGAAAGGCGATCCCCGACCACCTTGGTGGTCGGCTGAACTACATTCCCTGAAAAGGGAATTATTAAGAACAAAACGCCGAATAAAAAATGCTGCACCCAGCAGAAGGGCGAGCGTCGTTGAAGAATACATAATGGCTAGGGAAAGATACAAAACAGAGGCAAGTGAAGCAGCTACTCGAAGCTGGAAGGAGTTTTGCACGGCACAAGACCGTGAAAGCGTGTGGGACGGTATCTACAGAGTCATACGGAAGACCTCTCGTAGGCAGGACGACATGTTGCTGAGGAGCCCAGCTGGTGAAACACTTACACCAGATCAGTCAGCTGAACTCCTCGCAAAGACGTTCTACCCGGATGACTCTGTGATAACCGACACCGTTTATCACAAGCAAGTCAGAGAATCCGTTGACTGCAAAGCTCCTGCGGAGTTACAGGACCTGTCGGACGATGATCCTCCTTTTACCACCTCGGAACTGGAAATGGTTCTTTCGAGCCAAAATCCAAAGAAAGCTCCAGGTCCTGATGGGTTAACGTCCGACATATGCGCAGCGGCAATAAACTGTGACAGGGAGGTTTTCCTAGCACTGGCAAACAAATGCCTGTCGCTATCATACTTTCCCAAACAGTGGAAGGTCGCTCACATATGCATCCTCCGCAAGCCAGCAAAAGAGGATTACACCCACCCGAAGTCCTACAGACCTATTGGACTCCTGTCGATCCTCGGAAAGACAGTCGAGAAACTTTTAATAGGTAGACTTCAGTGGAGGCTCTTCCCAACGCTGCACCGTAGCCAGTATGGATTCATGCCACAAAGGGGAACGGAGGACGCTCTCTACGACTTAGTTGAGCATATTAGGAGTGAGATTAAACTAAAAAAGATAGTGCTTCTTGTATCGCTCGACATAGAGGGCGCCTTCGATAATGCATGGTGGCCAGCTCTCAAAAAACAGCTGGTGGATAAACATTGCCCGAGGAACCTGTATTCCATGGTGGCATCCTATTTACAGGACCGAAGAGTCATTGTCAACTATGCCAGAGCATCCAGTGAGAAGGAAACCACGAAGGGTTGTGTCCAAGGCTCCATTGGTGGACCGACCTTCTGGAATCTTATCCTGGATTCACTCCTTAGAACAGTAAATGGCATGGGAGTACACTGCCAGGCCTTTGCGGACGACGTGGTTCTTGTGTTCTCGAGCCACAAAACCAGTGACCTGCAAGCTTCAGCCGAAACCACCTTAGCTGCCGTCCAGGACTGGGGTATTCGTAACAAACTGAGCTTCGCGGCGCATAAAACCAATGCAATGGTAATAACAAAGAAGCTCAAATATGAAACCCCAATAGTCCACATGTCCGGCACTCGGTTGAGGCTTGTAGAAGAAATAAAACTGCTGGGGCTCATTTTAGATTCTAAGCTCACTTTCAATGCGCATGCATCTGCAATATGCAAAAAAGCAGCAGATATTTACAAACAACTAGCGTGCGCAGCGAGGGTATCTTGGGGTCTGAACAGTGAAATCGTACGGACCATCTACGTGGCGGTGATAGAGCCCATCGTCCTGTACGCGGCAAGCGCATGGTCTCCTGCAGCAGAGAAGTTGTCAATAAGGAAACAACTATACTCACTGCAGAGAGGCTTTGCCCAAAAAATCTGCAAAGCGTATAGAACGGTGTCTCTAACATCGGCACTCGTCCTATCAGGGTTGCTCCCACTTGACCTTCGTATCCGGGAGGCCGCCATACTTTATAAAATCAAAAAAGGTCACTGCGTGGACTTTCTGCCGCCGGGAAGGGAGCTGGAACGCAGGGTGGGTCCAATACAGAATCCCCACCCATCTCTACTCAAACCAACTGAGTATGAGTGCTTGATGAGCCTGAACCCCGGAACCCTTGAAGAAAACCACATCGTCGGCCCATTAATTTACACCGACGGAAGCAAAATAGAGGGCAAAGTCGGTGCGGCTCTAACGTGGTGGAACCAAGGGAGGGAAGTAAGGTACTCCACATTCCGGCTCGAGCCGCACAACACGGTCTTTCAGTCTGAGATGTATGCGCTCTTCAGAGCTGTGGACATGGTGAAAAAGTCGAAAGAGAAGTCAGTCAATGTCCTGAGCGATTCAAGATCCTCGCTCGACTTACTAAAGAGCCCATTGGCGACTCACCCTCTGGCCATAGAGATGAAGAGATGCATCAGACAGATCCAGGAAGAGAAGAGATCGGTGCGATTCTTCTGGTTGAAGGCCCACGTAGGAATACCAGGCAATGAAAGAGCGGACCATTTGGCTAAAAAGGCGGCTCTTACGAAAAAATCGGCCCCTGACTACGATAAAGTTCCAATTTCGTATGTCAGGAGGCAGATACGGGAAGAGACAGTCCGATTGTGGCAGGACAGATACAATTCTTCGGAAACTGGTTCGGTCACGAAAATCTTCTTGCCAGATGCAAAGACCGCTTGTAAGCTGGTAAGAAAAGCGAAACTAACATTTGTCGATACACAGATTCTGACCGGCCACGGAGGATTTGCGGCGTATCTACACCGGTTTCACTTGAAGGACAGTCCTTCGTGTATCTGCGATCCGAATTGCGAGGAGACAGTTATCCACATTCTGCTAGAATGTCCGAGGTTCGGCAAAGAAAGGTTGGACCTGGAGATTAAGCTCCAGAGAAAACTAGACCAACCTTCACTCCGTACCATCCTGGAGAACGAGGCCGACAGAACGTCTTTTCTCGCATTCGCGAGACACGCCGTGGTGACAGCCGCGAAAAGAAATGGCTCGACCGCTCTACCACAAAGTTCACGGTCAATACCACAGTCTCACAACACCACCACAAACACTTCATCAAACACACCATCAAATACGGTAGACACAGGAAACGTCCAAACTCATAGCCAACAAGCTGTACAACCAGTCGTGGCAGCTCCGTCTCAGCGGTCCCCAACCCGAGCACCGCTGAGCCAGATTATCCAGGCCATTCCATCCGCTCTGCGAAAATTGATCCAGAAGAGAACTGATCAGAACGCACCCTCGCAACCCGGCCCCAGCGTTACAGTAGGATCTTTGCTTAGAGAGGGAAATGGGAGCGGGGAAGTGGGCATTAGAACCAGATGCGTGGCCCTCTTCATGGACAATGAAGCGGAGAGGATCGGAATAAGTTTCTGTCGCTCCGAAGGGCAGGATCGGCTGGTGGTCTCGCCGGGGTTCGCTCTGCTGATAAAGGGCAGCACACAGAAAACGAGCTTCAAGCGCATTAAGATCGACGCGCTTGCGCAGAAATCGGACAATGACTCGATCTACCGGACGGTGCGGTTGCAAAACAAGGTGATCGCTCTGTTCGAGTGGGGAGAAGAGTCTGCTTTTGCGCAGGCAAGCTTGTGGCTGCAGCGGCAGGGTGAAATTCCCGGGGCGACCCCCGGAAGAATAAGTGTGGACTCTATGAGAGTCGGCTATGAAAGAGGCAACGTGTCTGATAGATACGGCTGCCTAATGGCCTCGAAAACTCACGAGGTCATTGTTTACGAAGACAGGGGGGAGGATCTGGGATACTTAAAACCCCAGTCCAGAACATCTTCACCCCCTGCATGGCTGGCTCTTGGAGGGACCGTACTCAGTGGTTCGGAGCGCCTACAGAAAAAGACCGAAGCCCAAAAAGCGGAATCAGTGTCGCCCACTCCGTACGACACAACATCCAAATCAAAGCCCCGTCTGATGGCGATAGCGAAAATTATCCAAGCGACAACCTCCCCTAAACGAGGAAAACGACTGCCCCACCTTGCCCCAAGGTCGTTGGTATCAACAGATCGGCAATCGGAGGCACTTAAAAGGTTCACCAAAGATGAAAATCCGAGGTACCCACAAACGCCACCGGCCACTCGGACAAAAGCCGACATGGGGCAAGTTATACCACCAAAGCTACGACCAGCGTCTACGCCGCAACAACATGCGGAAAATGCGTATATCGAGTTCCTGGCCATCACAAAGGCGAACTGCGATGTATGCCTAGCCACCTGCAAGAAAATCATGCAGAGCTTCCAGTACGGCCACGAAAACTTACTGGGAGTGGAACTCGAAGAAGCCGAGGCAGCCATTTACAATAACGACACCCACGAAATACTCAGGGGCAACATGTCGGGAAGGTATATGGCTGCTTATAATACCACAGTCGGCTTCGTGGGCGCGGTCGAAGCCGAGGGCCAGAACGAAGAACCTCAAGCCTTCCATACACCTAAAGGGGATCCAGTGGTGGTGGTGGCCAGGTGCACGAGAGTGATGCTAGGCGACCGGATACTCGAGATGGCAAAAACCATTACGGGAGATCCGGAAGTCGGCAGCGTTTTCGGTGCCTGGCAGTTACCAGCACTGAAATGGATAAACGGGGTCCCTGGATGCGGCAAGACGACTTACATAGTCAGAAACTTCGACGAGGAAAACGAGGTCGTAGTTACGACCACAGTCGAGGCGGCCAATGATCTCAGGCAGAAGCTGACGCACCATTATGGCGACAAAGCCAAATACAAGGTGCGCACTATGGCTTCCATATTGGTAAATGGTTTTCGTGAGGGCACAAAAATAAGCCGTTTAACGGTGGACGAGGCCCTCATGAATCACTTTGGTGCCATAGTGATGGCCGCCCGTCTGTCGGAAGCAAAAGAGGTTATCCTTGTCGGAGACATCAATCAGCTGCCTTACATCGACAGGGAAAACCTGTTCGAGGTGCGATACAGCAGGCCTAATCTGACGGTAAATATATCATGTGAGTTGTCGTGCACGCATCGGAATCCCAAGGATGTCGCTCTTGCCATCAGCGAGGTTTACGACAGGATCTACAGCTCGAACCCCATCGTCCATTCCCTGCGTGCGGAAAGGCTCACTGGCGCTAGAATACCCGAAAAACAGAACCGGACCCTGTACCTGGTCTTCACACAAGAGGAGAAAAAGGAGTTAATAGGCCGGGGATATGGTACCGGAGAAGGGTCGAGCGTCATGACCATTCACGAGGCGCAGGGTCAGACGAGCGAGGAGGTCATCGTCATCCAGACACGGGCAAAGAGACTAAAAATACACGACAGCGTCTCGCATGCGGTGGTCGCGGTAAGTAGGCACACCAAGACCTGTGTCTACTACGCCGACGACAGGGATGACGCAATCGACCGATTCGTAGGGAGGGCGGCGGAGGCCACAACAAAAGAAATCCTGGAGCACACCCTCAAGATGGCAATCCATCATAGAGACACAGCAGTCATTGAGGATGTGCTCGCACAGCTGGGGGCTGGTGCTGATTAGATAAATCGATATAACATATTGGTGGGTGTGAAATGTGAATGTGAATTATAGAGTACTTAATAGGAGAATTATGACTAGATATAATAATGTAAATGCAAATAGATATAGTATTGTAAAAAAAAAAAAAAAAAAAAAAAAAAAAAAAAAAAAAAAAAAAAAAAAAAAAAAAAAAAAAAAAAAAAAAAACATTAGCTATAGATATAGTATTTTAAAAATAGGTTTAGATATAGTATTGTAAAACAATATAAATAAGAAATACACGTAGATATAGTATTTTAAAAATAGGTTTAGATATAGTATTGTAAAACAATATAAATAAGAAATACACGTAGATATAATATTGAAAAAAAAAAATGTATATACATTAGTATAAAAGTGGTCAGTTTGGACTCTCGTCTCAGGGACTAGAGATATTAAGTCAAGTTTTAAGAACTTATTTACTTTTGCTATAAAAACGTCTGTATATAACAATAAAATATATGTAAAGAAAAGGGTATAGGCGCATGTAAGCCTGTAGATGTGAATAAAAAAAAAAAAAAAAAAAAATGTATTCTAATTGATTTTTATTAAAACCTATTAAATGTTAAAAAATTCATAAAAGAAAGAAACCACTCCTAAACTACATTTAAACTAGACATCATTATAAGAGCACCATACGTGGATCAAAATGCATCCCGTAAACGTTTATATGACACCGATTTATCAGAGAGATAGTTAGAATCTGATGCGGAGTGAAAAGAGTACTAACAAAGTCGCACGTCGGTGTCGCGGCAAGCAAATGAGGCGCGACGCTCACTGCTAACTAAACCAATCGGCCGTGCTGTTGCGACAAACGAGCGGCAGAAACGCTGGTAAACTACGAAAAATTAAATCGATGGTTTTAAAAATAAAAATATATGAACCGAACACTAAATTTATTGCACATGTTATTTTTTCAATTAAATACATTAAAAACTTGTTTAGTAGAATTTATTACGTTATAAATAATAATATACATCTTTATTTTTACGATATTGGTTTGTAATATAAAAAATAGTAGGTACGTATGGTATTTAACTTAAAAAAGACGAAAACTAAGAAACATTAAAAAATAAACAATATAGATATAATTATGTAAGCGCAACTGTGTTTAGTTTCAGTCATCATGTGAAAACAACGTCGGTTGTGATCCTAGACATCGACGTGACGCGTCACCAACGCAACTTTACGTCACCCGACCGCCAAGCGCTAACGAGGCGTCCGCACGACACATCCCATCCCGTCTGTAACCGATCTGTTATTCATTCATAAAGGATCGTTAGTCCGCGCGGCACCACCGCCCGTTTGAAACGATCATTTAGCATCATTTGCGGGAACTTTTATCCCTCATCTGGTTTTAATGCGCTCACTGAATCCTTTCGCGTTCGCTTGTTACGGGGCAAAGCGTTCACTGATTGCAGGTGTGCAGACGTTTATAGTAAATTTTACGAAATATTTTCTTTGCTTTCGTTTTTATAATTTTACGGTATGATTAAACATTAATTAATATCTCTGTAAAAAATATATTTTTTTTTTTATTTAAGGACAAAACTATTATTCGCATAATAATATGTAAAATAAGAAAAACATTAGACATAATTCCAATTGTGTTTATTTCTACTACATTAATCGAAATTATAAACTCTACATTGGTGTATTTAACCCAGCAAACAGAATTATCAAAAACACTCAAAATGTATATTCGTCACTGACCAATAACACATGATCCAGCAACAACAACCTTTGTACACACTAGTATATGCATAACATACTTCTCACAGAGCTCATGGAAACAAGACATTTCTATTTATCTAGTAACACTTTCTTTCTACCGGACTACGGTAGTTAAAGCTGCAATCAACAGATAGCAATATGGGTATATTTTAGTACTATAATTCTGCAGCATACTACTAAAGTCCGACAATGTTAGTTAAAATGCAGTTTAATCACACGCAACGTCCTGTTAGATGAACTAATTTTATTGGACAGATTAATATACAAATGTGTGCACATAATTTTGAGTCATATATTACTAACTCTTCCATTAGTGTCACAAGCACGCCACGATACGGTGGCTCAGCGACGGGCAATGATTCAAATTTCAAATGTATGGTTTGATTTTAAACTAGTTCGCTGCGTTCAGAGAAATATATTGATATGTTTAAGTCAATACATTTATTTTACAATTGTTTTTGGTTTTCAGATTACATCGGTTATATTTATTTAATACTAGCTTCTGCCCGCGGCTTCGCCCGCGTGGATGTCGGCTATCGCGACCAAAAAAAGTATCCTATGTTACTTTTAATAGCTCCAAGAATATGTGTATAAAGTTTCATGGTGATCGGTTAAGTAGTTTTCGCGTGAAAGCGTAACAAACAAACTTAGATTAATATAGGTACGGATGTTTGTTATTTTAGTCTTTAAATTGATTAGAATTTAGACAGTCCATTAAATTAAAAACAGTTTGATGATTCATGTAGGTGTAGGTACCTATTAAGAATACAAATTTTATACTACCTATAGGTACTAATATTATAAAACTTAAGATTTTGTTTGTTGAATTATAAGAAAGTGCTAATCATCTGAGTTTTATTTACTAGCCGCTCCACTGTCCGTGTCAACTACTAGTTGACAAGAGTTTACAAAGTAACCGCAATAACCGCACCCGTGTCCTTGTAATGGTCGCTATGGCTATATTGCTCATGTCAACTTTTTTTCGATACGAGCATTAGTACGCGAAGTGCACCGGTCAACTACAGGTTGATTAACGTATATTACACTATCACCGGTGAGAAATTACGTAACAAAACGCCTTGGGCAGTTTTGTGCATTTGGTAAACTAAAAGGTCATTGCTCGGACACTCGTGCGGCTAGGATTAATAAAAAAATATTTTAAAGTCAAACCTTCTGTATGTCACTGTACTCTACAGTTTGCTTCCGATTTTGTTGACTTTTTTGTAAGTGCTTTAATGGTTTGAATGGCTTAGATTGAACCTATAAATAGCGTTGTAATCGGTTTCTTAGGTTTTTTTGGACAAGACAACGACTGTCGGATCCGCTAATACCTATACTTGATAATAATTCTCAATCCAGGTATAATTGCGGTAGACGTGTTAGTTAAATGCAGTGCTATTTATATATTGTATATGTATTTTAATTTTGAAATAAGATTTTTTGTATTGTTTTTTATATAGTTGTTTTTTATGTATAGGTGTAAAGATTAATTAGTTTATTCGTAAATTGAAATTTATTTTAATTTAATGAACACTACACGACTTAAGTTTTAATTAGCCTTTTTGTAACATACCTACAACGTACGAGTATTTTATAATCTCGAGATTAGGATCTTGTGATACACCGGTTTTAAGGCTCAATAAAAGTTATTCTTAGCCTGTATAATGTTCTGTTTATTTCTTGTACTATTAAATTAAATTCAAAAAGTATACCTATGTTCAAATTAAATAACTAATTTACAAATATATATTTCATTTATTTCATTTTTCAAAAAAAAAAAGAAACCGACATCCAACTTAGTGATTAACATCAGTTTTTTGGTAGAAAAGTTTCGAAACCGTCACTAGTATAAAACTGTGAATATTTCAACGTCCGTCAGTTCAAGGCGACTTATTCTTTAAAAATGATAAAAATGTAGTCAGTCAATTGACCGACTTAAATCAGGTATGAAGTAGATTTTTTTTAATCGGCGCATTTTGTAAATACGGCTGTCCGAAGGTTATAAAAACAATGAATTTAATTATGTGTCCTCAATCCTAAACAAAAATATTTTTCGATAGTAAAAATTAAGATTTTTTTTAATTCAAAATGGAAATTAAGAGGTAACCGAATTTGGGACGCTTTACTGAACTGGGGAGCTTAATTCCAATTTGAATACATGTTAGACTAAATTAATAATGCTCAATTATTAGAACACAAATTAGAGAAATAAGGATTCACTAATAAAATTGTTGCTATTGCAAAAAAAATATCTATCGGCAAATCATTTTATCATTCGTAAATTATCTAGATTAGCTATATTAAGGATTTATCCTTAATATAGCTTAATATATCCTTAATTAATAAATAACTAGCAAACCCGGCGAACTCCGTTTCGCCACCAACTTAAACTCACGAAAATGAGGGATACTCACACCACGTACTACCGCCATGCAAAACCATATTGGTTTGTAGTACATGCTATGTATCAGAGATGGCGCTGTATGTGAAAAATGATTTTCCATGTTTTCCTTTTCCATGTTTTTCAGTTCATTATGAGAGTATAAGATTATATTATTATGATTTTCCCTGTTTTCCTGCTTTTCTGTTGAAAATTTTCCTGAATTTAGTTTGCTATAAAGCTCACGGAGCCCGAGACCTTTCCAACGAATGCAAAACCGTGGAAATCGGTTGGTGCGTTCTGGAATTATAGCGTCAGGAAGGAAAATCCGACTTATTTTTATATTATAGATGAATATGTCTTTGGCGTACTAAAACTAACAACAATACATAATTAACACAACTTAAAAATTAAAATTCATTATAATCTTTTTATTGTAGTTGCTTTTATTTTGTGATGGTGACAATTTTCAACGAAGTTGTAGATTCGAATCCAGACTTATTTGTAATTTCACTTAAAAAAATAATATACCATATTTTCTTTTTTTTTTTGTCTAAATAAATCAAAACACAATTAGCAAAGCAATAATTAATATTAATCGTTATAACTTTCATCCAGTTTTTCAAATTCCAAAAATGATTTCTAAAATAAAATTAAAGATATTTTTTTACATATAAAATAACTTTATTAAAATAAATTTAAAGAAAATAAAAAGGAAAATATTCATTGAATTTGTATATTTGTTTCAATTAAAAACAATTTTCATCAAGTATAGCTGATAAATAATATAATAGGTAATGTTCCTAGCTTTAAAGACTTTCTTAATTAGGTAGTCTACAAAATAACTGAAGATTATTGAAATACATCCAATATTGTTCTACGCTACAACAGATACATATATGTTTATTAAAAGCTGATTCCAATTCTAGTTTATTTTGTTTGAAAATTAGTAACATTATAATTAATAGTGTGTAAGCTGTAGAAATAAATGTATTTACAGAGTTCCTTCCGCTTCTACTTTTACGTCGAGGATAAGAATAGTGTTACAGTTACACATACATAAATAGAATAATTTTTAAATTTTTAATTGATTGATTGATTATAATAATGTGTAATTTGATTGATTGATTAATTATAATAATGAGAATATATTTTAAATTTATTTAATTTTAATTTACAGTGAATATATTACAATTGTTGCAGAGGTCACAGCGCTGACTGTTGCGCCGAAGGTCGTGGGTGCTATCCCTGCTGATAACAAACATTATTATAGGCCATATTAATTTTTATCGTGGTCTGGGCGTGGTCTTTGTATTGACCATCAACACAGGAATAAAACCTAATGGGGCCGTTGAGTGTGAGGCACATACTTGTTTACCAATATTGACAATTAAAAAAATCGATTAGCGTTGTTGTTGTTGTTTTAAAATTTATCCCCAATAGCAAAAGGCTATGGACTATTATAGTCCATACAGTCTAGTCTAAATTTGTAATTTTCATTCCGGTATAACAAAAGGCCGGAGCCAAGTCTGAAGTCAATCTATTCGTGACAACAAGAATTTTTTCTATTAAATTTGTGTAAATGATTTTTCTTATTGTTAAGAGTAAAATTATTTTCTTCGTTACATTATATATAATTGTCTACGCATTTTTGTTAAGTTAATAAAAATAGAGAATAGAAGACAAGTAATTAATAAAATGGTTAGTTTGAAGGATTGCGACAGTTTTTGTGATATATTTGTGTACTGATGACGGCCGGCTGGTCGAGTGGTCAGGCAACTGGACACTTTACGCAGCGGTCGCGGGTTCGAATCGCGCCAGGTGCAGATAATCTGTATGACGAATATAGATGTCTGCACCGGGTCATGGATGTGTATTTATGTATATATGTATTTATATCTTAAATTTATTTCCGTTCCTAGTACCTGTAACACAAGTTCTTACGAACTTACCACGGGGCTAGGTTAACGTGGTGTGATTGTTGGTTAATATTTATTTATATTTATTTACTTCGTGGACGGACTTCGTAAAAGCTTCATAGTGATGTGCTATTTTGGGGTGATTATTATGATTAAACTAACTGATGAGCAGACGACCTTGTATGTAAGTTAACATATTTATTTATTTATTTATTTCTATAATTAAAAAATCAGAGTTGCTAGAAAAAAATCAAGCATTGTTTTTAACAATACAGTTCAAATGCATAAAAAGCTCTGATTTCGTTTTCTTATTCACCGTTGGTATTCAACCCGCTATGATTAATCATCAGAAAGTAATAGTTGTGATATTAAATTAAAATTAATAGTTATGATTTAAAAATGCTATCCTAACTATTAATTATCATAAATTAATAGTTAGGATAGCATTTTTAAAGTATTTAACCTTTATATCTAAATATTAGAAAAAATACAATTTAATATATCAACGTGAATCAAAATGCAGAATTATCTATAAATATTATATTTCTTCTCTGTTGAAACTTAATTTCATGGATTAATATTCAAATTCAAACTTATCTAAATAAAAAAAAAAGTTAATCCAGTTTTTATTTTATTTTTCCCTCCTTATTTGCAGCCCTATAAAATGTACAGATTAAAAAAACGCATAGTTATTGCCGTCGCTTTACTACGTCACAGTGACTTCTAATCGCCAGTAACGAGCGGCATCGTTATCGGCGCGACCTCATTATACGATATCATCACGCTTAGCGCCTATTATTCTTGGTCGTTAGTTTTTCTAAGCGCATTTTTGCTTAGAATGCATTGTTTGAAAAAAAGGATAAAAGGATTTGAATTAATAAGGTGAGCTTAGAAGGCACTAGACCAAACGTTCAACTGCTCTCAATAGTTATAGGTACGTACATACTTCGAAAAAAAATTTTTTTTTCAACTATGTCTTTGTCGGTACAAATTTTTTATATTTTTTCATTAAGATCATACAATAATTAAGTTATTATCCTAAAAAGATTCTTAGAAATATATTTTTCTAACTGTATAATAATTATAATCTAATAATTTTCTACCTGCTTACATAAAAGCAGCGAAACTATCGAATGAAATTAAAAGTAATAATTAACAATAATTTTCAAATTGAAAAAAAAATTCGTAACCATATACAAATAGTCAAATCACAGAATGAGAAAAATATCGAGAACAATAAAATTGTCAAAGAAAATTCGTTAAAAAGATCAGCAACGACAAAGATCCCCAAACGAAATGTGAAAGCGATCTGCGAATTGCCATAAAAAGATCGTAGAGCCAATAAAACTGAATCGGCATTGTCAGCGATGATTCGTGCGGGGGTTGCGCGGGGGTGAGCGGGGCTTGAGCGGGGGCGAGGGGCGAGAAGGGTAACATGGTTTGGGCGGGCGTTTTTTACTAGAAAAAGCGGTCGAATACGAATAGATGACGATTGATTTGTTTGAATTGCTTGAGATATATATTGTTCAAATAAATCGATGGTGACTACATAGTACTAGGATTGTTTTTGAAAGTTATTTAATTTTGTTAATATTAAATTTTTTGTTGAAAATTTATCGTAATTTATATTTCTATGTATTTCTTTTAAGTAAACTTCTTTTTTTATTAATAAAATTTTCGTATGTATAATTATTTATTATGTGTAATCCTTATTTTTTTTTTTAACATTATTAGAGTCGGTAATACCACCATATTGATACATATTCGTATCAGACGTCTCACTATGACAAATTATTTCACAAATTTTTCACTGTAATCTTATAATTAGTTAACGAAATAAGCTAAAAAGAAAAACTTTATTATATTTCGTTAAAAATTTTTGTCAGAATAATGATATTTAAGACAAAATATATTTCTTGGCATAATTTAATTTACTTGATTGACCAATGCTAATTACATGTTACATACCATAAACTTTTCCATTTTCTTTTCCAACAAATATATCGTATATTTGCTTAATTAATAATTACCTAAAAAATTCTGAAACCTAGATTTAGATTCGAAAAGTAGTATTGTTATTATTTATGAGATTTAGATTTTGAAAAGTTTTACTTTTTAATGTAGGTAACTGATTCGTAATAAGTTCGCAACATATAATTTAAAACTTACTTGGCGTGTATGTGAGGTCGTGCGACAGGTTTTAGCGCCTCACGGCACGCTAAACAATAATCCAGTCAATTACAGTCCTATTAACTTTACGAAACAGTTCGACGAGTTGGTGGAAAGTTTTCAAAGTCCGCACGAAGATGAGCAGCGGACGTCACGTCAGCAGACCGACTGAACGACGCGACATCGCTTCCCGCTAGTGCGCCGCGCCGGTGGGCGGGCCCGAAAACCACGCACCACCTCGCCCCGCCCACTGCGAGACACGCCCACCTGAATTAATAAAGGCGGCAAACACCGCCGGACACGCGGACAATGCCGCATTGTCCTGTGTCCAAAATAGTTTCAATTAGAATCGAGGAGAAGACACAAAAGCCTCCGCCGGCGACTCATTCACGACGAAATTGACCGCTGCATGCACGATTAGCGAAACCCGCATGATATCGTGTTGTGTCATTAGTGGTCTAGATATGGGCTTGTCAAATATATTCGTATATAAGTATATATATTTATATAACTCTGTTATATGTATTAGGTTATTATTGCATAATTGTAATATAATTATAGTGTTTTGTTATTTTAGCAGCACAAATAAGCTTTTTTATAACATTACCTATATACAAATTAATTTTAAAAACATACTTATAATATGTCGCTTGTGACTATTAATATCGTCGGAACAGCAAAAACGATTTTTTTGATTTTTTTCATAAAACGTTCCTAAATAACCAAGTCTATCATCAGCTGAAAAGAAAAATATTATTTTATGCATAGTTTTTTAATCACTTAATTTATAAATGTCGGTATTTAAAAGAAATATGTAAAAAGACCCATGCAATTTACTCTTTGCATCGCTCTCCTGTAGTTATTTTTTTTTCATATCCGACATTGTTAATAATCATGGGCGATGTATAGAATTTTTCACTAAATTAAATATAAGTTTACATATTGTTAGTTGAACAATAAAACACTTAACTTTTTTTTATACATCTCTTACGATTTTAATTGGTTACGTAGAGTATTCGATGTTTCAGAGGAAAAGTTTAAATTAAATAACAATCATATTTAAAAATTTAAATCAAACTATAAAATTAGAATAACTTGTAGATAAATATTATATTTATGTTCCAGTTTAAAAATACACTAAGCACGTCAGATAAAAGATAAAAAAAAGTCTAACATACAAAAGCCTACCTACCTAGCTTTTGTAATTTACCTCTCTACTGTCTGTAAAACATAATAAATATTAGAAAAAAATAATAAATTGTGTTTATAACATAATTTAGTAAAACAAGAACTTTTTTGTAGAAACTATTATGGCATAGTAAATTTATTGGTTAAGAGTGAGCTGTTCTTGAAAATTAATAAAATGGTCGATTTTTTTTAACTTAAATCGGTCAGGTTTCTCATACTATTGCATTGTACAAGCATGTGAGAAAAAAAATCATGATATCAGAAGTTCATTAAGAATATAATTCTTTTGTATGTAACTAAAAAGTAAACATTTAGACAGAGTTTTAATGACGACTTTTGCAAAGTACCTATAGCTATTCTTTTTATTGGAACTATACTTTATTTATAGTCTGTATGAATGTGAAAGGCTCAAAAGAGTTAACCAAAAAGGCTTCACAGGTGTAAATAAAAACAGTATATATTAATTAAACAATTACTTAATTTAAATTAATAGCTTACTAGTTGAAGAATTCGTAATTACGCATAGTTAACCCTAGAGCAACTATCCGCGAAGGTAAATAGGGCGACTATTCTTTTTGATACGGATACTTGCTCTTACTCGTATTATTTACAAAATAAATAAAAAATATTCAGCAATAAAACATAACAAACAATGTAATTTAAACTCGAATGCATACAAAGAAACAAAAAGTTGGTTGAAATCATAAACAGTTATAAAAATATTCAACAGACAATACTTACCAATTTAATTTCGATGGTCGTTATCGTTTTGCCACGGAAGATTTTTGCTCATAGGGTCAAAACGCGTGCGCCTATACATTGTTGCTTACATGACACTGAGGCTTTCGGGGGTGTACTTTGATTATAGTAAAGCGCTAACACCAACAATATTCCTAACATGGTGTATTCAAAACCGGGGCAACTATCCCACCGAAGCGACTATCCGGGTTTTACCCTAGGTATTCTTAATAACCTTTATTGCAAGCGAATTTTGTAACTAAATGTTATTTTTAACGTTTTTTTTTTTAATTTTATTTTATTGTATGATGATATGTGACATACAACCTGTTTTAGGTCAATAATTTTTGGTATATATATTACCTATTAGGCGATATATATATTTTTTTAAAATACAAAGTATTTATTTGATATTTAATTGTGAACGAAAAATTACAGATATATACGCCTTAAGATTATTGCACAATGAGGTGGTCTTATTGCTAATAATCAATCTCTTCCAGACAACCTTACGTTGTGAGTAATTGGAACATAGCCGGAGTAAAATGGAGGGTGGTGCATAAATAAACAATAATATAACACGAAAGAGATATAATAAATATAATAAAAATATTACAAATATACGATATAATAAGAATAACAGATAAAAAATATATACTTTTATTCAGTTTTACTTTGAATTAAAATATAGTTATATATGCACATTCACAGCGCAATCGAACAAAAAATAATACCGCACAGTTAAATAAAAATGTCTAAGATTTAAGGTTAAGATTTTTAAAAATTTGAAGTGTCTGAGATTGTCTTATGCGTAAAGGTAATGAATTCCAAAGTAAAAGGGGGTGAACAGTGAAAGATTTTTTGTAAGATTTAGATATATGTGTTGGTATCTTAAGGAGAAGTCGACCATATGATCTTACATTAGTTCTATTAGAAACTTTCAGCTTTTCTCAAGAACTGAAACTGACGAAGGTGATATTGACGACGATCATGCCATCGACTGTAGGAGTAGTAATGAAAAAAATGAAAATATCGACGACAATTATGAAATTTATAAAAACGATTAAATATTTTTTACATAGAATAATATTTTTTTATGTATTTTATAATATTAAAATAACATTTTTTACTTTATATATCGTGGCTATGAACGTAAAGAGATTTTTAAAGCTATCCTGAAGAAAATATAAAAAAATGAGCTTTATTATTAACGAAAGTAAGGTACTATTTTATACACCTTTACTATCTGTTGCCTGCCAAAATAACCACAATCCCAAAATTAATAGTCGCTGGTCGTTTTTACTTGTATAGGGGACATGCACAGAAAAACTTTTATAACGAAGGCCTGGCCGTCGTGGGCTCTTGGGCTATAAGTAATATTAAGAGCCGAGTACTATATTGAACACGTAATTTATATGTAACATTAGTAAAATAATTATGCCCCATGCATTGTAGTTATTCTAAATAATAACTAAAAATAAAGTAAAAAAACTAAATGAAGGCTATATTTTTCACAAGTAATAAATAAAACGTTTCTAATGCAGTAAATATATTGTATTTCTTTGTGTAATTTCATTTTTTAATCCCCCATTTGTGTTAATAATAATGAAAATTATATGAAATATAATTACAAGTGAAAGAAGAGTCGCTTTATATCATTACACTAGACGTCATCCGCAGTTTTACGTGCTTCCTACTCCGAGGTTATAACCTGTTTGTTCTAATCTTTCTTAATAAACACGCATTAGAACATAAAAATAATTTTAATACGGACTGGTTATATTTGAGCTTTTCAGCTTTACTTATATTAATAATTTGCTACTGTAATTACTACTAAATTTAACTACTAATAATTATGTTAATTTTAACACGGTGTTGAAGCAAAAAATAACACGGCGTTTAGTCCTTTGGAATTTAATAGCTTAAACTTATTTGTAGAACCTGATCTAAAAAGAAAAAAGAAAATTACGATTTCCGTTGATATTGCTACCATATACTCGTAATATAAATTAATTAGAAATAATATAGATGGTTTAACATAATTTTCTTTCCTGTGCGGCTGTTTGTATGCGACGAGGCAATGGTCGTTTGAGCTACGCGTGTTCTTACCAAGTTGTATGGCGAGTATAGTCCATGAAAAATAGAAATTAATATTTACAGTTATTGCAGAGATTTTGTACTATAAAAAACAAGACATTGCTTAGATTTCTAAAAATCTTCTATAACAAAATTAATCATTCTATTATAAATCTTGAACTGAAACAGCTTGTAAATGTCGCTTTGCTGAGCGATGGTCTCCTCTCCATGCGAGATTGCTTGAAGCTTAATCGGCGGCTCATAATTAGCTGGCGAATAATTTCTCGAACACGAGTAAGTTTCACTATCTGATGTCTGTGATAAAAACCGAATCTGATGGCTTTACGAATTCTCCGAAGTACAGTAGGAAGACCATAAAGACCATACTCTTAGACCAGAAATAACTATCTGTATAAATGTAAATATCTAGTCCGAGCAGGAATTGATACAGGACCTACGACCATCGGCGTTAAGGTAACTTCTTGTACCACAGCATCAAAACGGTTATAATAAATCCAAACATCCATAATTTCATAAACACTATAAGGTAATCAAATAACTCAACTGAAGTGGGTAAATCTAGTAAAACTCCATAATCCATTACAAGCCAGTGACGTTCACGTTCCTTTCACGGATCACAGCCCGCTTATCCCGAACTACCGAGTATCCGTTTGCTTTACTGGTCAGGAAGGATTCCGTCCGAATAAATAGACTGCTTCAGATGTGTTCAATGTCAAAACAAACACTCGTCGGAAGAATTCGGACGGAAAAAGGGACGGATTGTTTTGATTTGATGTATTTATTTACTTATCTGTTTATATAGATAACAAAATTATATTAGGTATATATGCTTGACAAAGTTTTGTATGGTAAGTTTGTATTTAGTATGAATAAATGAATATGTTTAACATACACAAACGGTAATCCGTTCCTAAGGTGTAGTTAGTAGGTAATTTAACGCCTCTGTTTTTAAGTAACAGCCGACTGATATATGGTACATAATTGTACATGTATTTTTTTTAATAAACACAAAATTAAAACAGTTCATGATTATCAAAATAAGATCTTATCATTTAAGAAATTATCATAGTAAATAATGTTACAAATAATTTATTGTCATCTTGGTACTACGTTCTTGTTTCTCTTTAAAAACGCAAATTGAAAATACTGTTTGTTGACGGTGTGTCAGTAATACATTAAAAATGGTCATGAAATATATGTAGGTATTTTACTAAAAAAAATAAGCAATTGTGGCTCAAACACAAAAATTCCAGCAAATCGTAAAATATTGAATTAAAATCGAAAATACGCCGACATTTTCCTTTTGACTGGATGACGTAGCTTCGATGAGTTATCGGGGTACAAATACCGTAGCGCCGTAGACAATTGTCGCTCGGTCACGTGATTCAATATTTATTTTATCAATATTCAACCGCTTTCCGATTGTTTGCGTTACTCTTAAAGGATAAGTAGGTTGACGGTAGGAAAACTGGGAATAATGCAATTGTATCTAATTTTTATCTTTCATTGTCTTTATGAGGTAAGACATTTATTCATATAACCTCTGAAGTTTGTCAAAGTGCTAAACCAAGGAACTACCGTGTCATATTTGCACATCTGTCAACTAGCACTAATATTTTTGAAAGTATTATCTTTTGAAAAAAAAAAGACATATTTTTAAGTCCATAGTTCCTAAAATCTGTTTACTTTTTATAATCTTTACCAAGTAGATACTATTAGAAGTATTTGCTATCTCCTGACGGTTTGTTGTCACTTATGTGACTGACTGACTGAGCGAGAATACAATAAAACACAATTTGATATATTATAATTTAACTTCTAGTTCTAATTATAATACAAAATAACTTAGTTAAACTTGATGAATTATTTATCAGCAAAATACTCATAAAAATAAAAAAAAAACTTTGAGATGAATGAATATTATTTATAACATTTAAATAAGGAGATTGAATGAGCTTTTCATAGTATTTACGAAAAGTAAACTTATAACTTATTTAATTATTAGTAATAACACACCAACAGCAATACAATTTTAACATGTAGTTTTATGTATATGGTATAAACAATAGGTAGCTACGGATTCCAATTACAGGCGTGAATAAGACTTATCTAAAGATTACAATTAAAACATATATATATATATATATATATATATATATATATATATATATATATATAAAGTTAAACCACCTGTGATGGTGTGCCCAGACATTTAATCAAAGTCTAATTAGGTACTTTTTATTTATAGAATCGCACATAATCGATTATACTCTCTGTACATAAGGGGAAGTGGAGAACGTTTAAGGACATTGGTTCTACACCTGGGCAATTGGAAGACGTATGATTAATTCAGCATGGCGTGGATATCGGAACGAGATTTGTAATTGTACATACCAAAGCAAATCACTGGTGTCCGACGAACCAAAAGTGACAACTCCAACTATTACCCTTCTACCCTTTTACCGTCAATTGATAAAACAATTCAGATTATTTAGTATTTGTGAACAAATACATAATTTCTATGAAGAAAATAACATTCTCAATGCAAATTAGTAAGATTTTTAGTCCGTAAAAGCACAACAGGGTTGCTAAGAAAATTCACTGATTCAATCAATAAGCCCTTAAGTGATAAAATGACAACGCGTTGGCGCAGTGGTCACAGCAACTGGCTGATGCGCTGGCGGTCGCGGGTTCGATCCCCGCACATGACAAATATCTGTATAGGCCATACAGGTATTTGTTGTGGTCTGGGTGTTTGTGCTTGTGTATTGTGTGTGTTTGAACCCGACGGATCCCCGACACAGGATTCATATCCTACTGGGGGCCGTTGAGTGTGAGACGTTTAAACTTCACATTATAGTCGTGTTTATTGATTTTCACGAGCTTTTGATACGTTTAATCATCAAAAGCTCATCGACAAAATTGAAAGCACTGGTACAAAAACTATCTTCAAGTTCATATAGGGTTCATATACTTTATTGTCCAACAATACAAAAGTAGTTGTAACAAAAGGCGGACTTAATGCCTAGTGGCATTCTCTCCCAGTCAACCTTTAGGCCAAACAGAAAATATTGTAGGCGGTAACAATAAAGTGGTAAACATATAAATACACTACGCACATATATATACACATATACACACACACACACACACATACATACATACATATTACATACATGTATACATACATACATACATACAAATATTCGAGCACATAAATACAAAGCTTAATAATATATACTTATAATATATAAAATACAATAAAATAAAATTATAGGTAAGTCCTGCAACACACATGTAGCAGCAACGATTCTATGAATTACGACTGAAGCAAATGCTCTCGGAGATGCCTTTTAAAGGAATCCTTGGTCTCTACCCTTCTTAAGGAATCTGGGATCCCATTCCAAAGTCGGACAGCTTCTACAGAGAAAGAGTTTGTGCCGAAACTAGAACGGTGAGAAGGGAAAGAAAGAAGGAGGGAATCTTTAGAACGAAGCTGGCGATCATGATTATCGCACAAAAAATTAAATTTTTCTTTAAAATATAGAGGGGAAAAAGGGTAAAAAAGAATAGAGTATAGAGAAGTAAGTATTCGCAGCTCTCTGCGTTGTCGAATGGAAAGCCATTTGAGTTGAGCTCGATAATGAGACACGTGAACGAATTTTCAAAAGATGAAACGCAAACAATTATTTAAAAGACAATCGAGTTTATGAAGAAAGATTTCATTGAGGTCAGGGCAACAGACATCACCATAGTCTATGATGGGAAAAATAAGAGAATGGACAAGTAGAACTTTAGTATTTGTAGGAAGAAAGTTTCTTAACCGTTTAAGATACCTTAACTTTGCAGTAACAGAGCGACTGATTTCCATGATGTGAACCTTCCAGCTTAATAGTCAGTCAGAAGAGTCAATGTGGAGGCCGAGATCTTTAACATATTGGCAGTATGGTATTATGCAATTATTCAACAATAAGTAAGTGTAATTTTACACCAATTGAAACTGTAAACTCTCACGTCTACCTTTAAGTTTTAATCGTTTAAATTTTTTTATTACAAATATTCTAAATGATAACCTTATTCTTATATATAACCTTAATATACTACAACTAACCAAGTAGCTACGTTATTAAAAATCAGTTAGACAGTACCCTAAATTTTTAACTAAGCGATACCTTCAAGCTACACAAAGAAGAGGCAAGACAGGTGAGACCTTATAAATATCATTTCCTTCAGCACTGTGATAGTGAGCTATCTAAAACAGAGAACTGCTGTTACTATTCATAGATCAACTATACAAGCTATGTGTTTTTCCTCTTAACTTATTCACTGGAATTATCACTATAAAAATTAATTGACCGTTTTGAAGAGCTGCTATTTTTGTTGGCGATACGGATGTTACTTATATTTTCATTATTCTTTCCAAATACTGTACTTAATATTAATTCCGACTCGCAGATCTTATTGGCCAATAAATAACGATGATTTTTATCACATATAAAAAAACTTTGTGAACAGTTCCTGAAAATTATGAAGGAGAACACTCGGTTGATCAGGTAAAAAATATAAATACAAAATGAAAAATTTCATAAGGTGGAAACGGCTATCTTATATTTAGGAATTTGAGACGTCGTTAAAAAATACGTGCTATCGTATATTATCTCATTTTTTGTTCACCTTGAATAAAAAAAATAAAAACAATATTGTATTTTGTCCTATATTAATTTTAAGTTTGTAATTTTGTTTTCAAATAATTTTATTTCACTGCAATAAAAATATCAATAAACAATTTTATGTTTTCCCTTCTGAAACGAGGATAACACAGAAAACCGTTTAACTATTTTTTAAGAAATGAAGTACCTATATTCAAAAAGGGATCTTACCAAAACTTCAGCATATTGCTCAAGGATATTTATTATACGCTTGTGAGTCAAAAAATCGACAATATATCGAACAGAAATGAAAATAGAAGATTTAAAATTACATTAGCAGTCAGAAGATAGGTTCGTCACGTCGACTTCGAAGCATAATCGTCGACTTATAGTATTGATGTCACTCGGGAGTTAAATAAAATGCGAACCGTAGGAGTGTCAGTTTCTATTATGATAAAGCTAAGCTACCTACTAAACCTACCTACAACAATAAAAAAATATTACTACAGTCCGTATACTTGAAAGAAAAATCATCTACTATGTCGAAATCAACGCTAATATTGAACAATAAAACAGTGAAATAGCTTACTATGGAAGAATGGCGCAGTTTTACTGGAACAATTGGTTAAGGAAGGAAGGAATTTGTATTAAATCACACAGAAGTTGATTATGCATTATATGTACCTACATATACTTTTAAATAAACTTCAGTAATAAAAATACCTACTATTCTACATTCTACACCCCTTAAGGGTAAAACTTAACAATACTGTGAAAAAAATTGTATTTTCTTTTACTTTAACTAACTTAAAAAAGTACAGAGCTACCTTAGTGTCCCACCCCATTTCACATATTTTAGGAAAAAATTCACATGCACGACGTATTCATTTTGTTTAAACAAAATATATACAATAAGGAATTTTTCCTTAAATCGTACCTTTTACTTTTAAATATAATATAAAACCCTATTTACCAAAACTTGTCTCTAACTTTATTACTTTAGACTAGTTTAGACTCAGTGATGATGTCAGCATAATATGTTTTTCGATAAGTATAGGTTTAAACTAAGAAATAAAAAGATTTATACTTATATTAATAATGCGCAGAATAAATATCGGTACCACAAGAATACTATTATTATGTACTTGATAAGATTAGTTATAAAATAGTTAATTTTCCTTATTTACAAAAAGGTTATTTATGTAGCGAATATATTATATTTGTTCTTATTATTATTATTAGATGAAGTTAAATAGTAAAGTTATGTACAACATGTTTTTGTTAGTAGGTAATATAATAAAATATAATATAATATTCAATTAATAATAATTAATTACTCATTATTCAATTATGCCAGTAAAAACTAAACATAAACGTGTTTTGCGATTTATTTAGTATTCGGTTTTATTTAATTCGTTCTACAGCTGTCCTTTTTTTTTAGATTCGTAGCGTATGCATTCGTTTATCAATACCTATTATCTTAATGTCAAAAATTCATAATATGTCGGAAATTCGATATTAGTAGAGTCTGATGACAGAGATTCTTTAAAAGCGGGCTACGTGTCGGGATGGTGACTTCCAAATAAAACGTTAATTACATTTCTCAAACGTGTTCTTCTTGCCACTTATTATGATATTTCATTTAGTTCGTACAATCCTTACAATGCAAATTATTGGTAGCGTGGTGAAGTCGGTGCCGGCCTGGCATCCAGCTTATCTTCTCTAATTGTCCCCAAATACCATAAAAATATCAGTTAATTAAATATAAACTCTGCTTTTCCTGTCTTAATAGCTATTCTGAAGCAATTGACGCAAATAATACAAATGACGCAATAGATACATTTTTTAAGATAAGTTTATCGGTTGGCAGCTGTGTATCGACTATACCCAAGCTAAACTACTTGATGCAACCAAAGAATAATTATTTATCGCAATTATAACAAAATGTCGCTTCTGATCGTAAACCGAAGTAATCCAATTATTCATTTAATTTGCTACACTTAGCGCCATTGTTTCGTTGTATCGTTCGCGCTCCGACATACCTATATGTTAAACAATTAAAAAGCTATAAACTATGATAATATGTTGCAAGGTATTTTCCTACGCCATAACTCAACAAGCATTTTAATACTCCATATTCCAGTAGTTGTGTAATTGACCGTGGAAATAAAGTTATCAAGGAATTAACGAATTCTAAGACTGAAACTACGTACGACATGTATGTCCTAAAAAAAAGTTATTGCCCACGTTCTACTACATTGGTTATTTATAATCAAGTAATTAAATGTTATAATACCATAATATGTTTGTTTATTTTCCAGCTTTTTGACAAACGTCTTTAAATACAACTAGATTAAAAAATTTAAAAACTCTCCATTTAATGTTGAAATTAATACAGACAATTACGAATATCATTAAATAAATTAGAAAGATAGTTTTTCGTTTGAATAATTGAAAGATGTTACTTTTATTGGGATAATTTTTAAGTCGGTTTCTTAATCACCTTGTTTTAGTTTTGTATTCAAAAGGTCCCAAGCGACCTTTGGCAATAGGATATTATAAAGAAAACCCTGTCCATGGATTTGTCTGTAACATAGCTTTACGAGTATATTCATTCGTAATAAGCACTTAACATCGATACATAATATTGTGTTTTATCGTGATGTTATAAAATATGTATTGTTTATTACAGTATGGTGATATGCTTCTCTTCGGACCAACTTGCACTTGGCCGATTTTTTATAGAACTTACTGATTGGCAGTTAACCGTATAATATATACTCCACATATAACTATATAAAATAATATATATAAAATCTCTTTTATCAAGACACTCCTTTTCCATTCTGATATGTAGAAAAACAAAATGCAGATTTAAATTGATAATAATCAAACATTTTTATTAAGTCAGTTATTACAAACGTTAATATTTTATACGAATCCCCTACGTTTTTTGTCGTCGTGCAGCATATTAAATGCAAGTTTTTAGACGACTCGATTGATATTCCGACGTCGAACTAATCGACCGGGAAATACGTTTTTCATAACAAATTGCGAACTTTTTTTAAAGGGGAGAATTCACGTTGTATGATTTCCGTATCGTTACTTTACATTTACTTTTTGTAACATGTATTAATTGGTATTATACTAATAAAATGTATTTATGTTACGAAACTTTATAATATATCATAATATATTTCTTTTAAATTTCACTTATAATTAATTACTAATTTTTAGTAGATATTATCATTATCATGAAATGAGGTTTTAATATTTTTTTACTTAGGCTTATTATAACTTTATAATAATATCACAATATACGTACTGCACAATTTAGGTATAAATATATGAGTATAATTAGCCAACTACGAGTATATGAATGTTTTTTATTATGTAAGAAAATGTAATACTATTATTTATATTCCAATAAAGTTTGCATATCGCATAAACATTTTGAATATGCCGTAACCCTAATTCATTCATCCCCGAGGATTACCGGTTTCCGAGTAGACGTCACATCACGTGTCCACGTCCGACCATCACTGTCGGATAACTTGGCAAAAATGGTAAAAATACGCCAAGTGTATTTGTCGGGACCTAATTCTTGAGATCTCACGTCGCTCTGTCAGTCAAATTTGATGACAGGGTTCCCAATTTTAAATAGCTCTATATATTTTTTCTTATAGCTGTAATAATTCCATTTTTTTTTGTCAAATTCATGGCCATTTTAATTAATAAATAATAAAACAATCAAATAATCGACCTAAGCATCGATAAATAACTTTTATATAATTGTAACGAAAACCTATAAAACATTATACATATATTGTGAAAATGTAATATTATTTTAAAATATACGTTTTTTAATAAATTCACACTAACACACAAGATTATACAACTAAAAAATAGTATATAAATAAGTGTTCTCATTAAAAGATAGCAGTCAGAGGCACAAACATCGTTTAAATAGAGAGATGTATCAGCCCTGGTTGCTCAGACAAACAGACGTCTTCGTTCGACTGACAGCCGGCGACATATTTTATTCACGGCGCACCGCTCGTAATTCCGTCGATGCAGATAAATTGTTTTACCGCGGTACGGCGGGAGCAGGCCACGTCCCACGGCTTTGGCGTTTGCATGATGAGCTCGTTTTTTATGCTCGAATAAAATTGTGTTAGCCACCGCCGGCGGAGCGACGTGTGAACACCGACCGTGGATTCACAAGAAATTGTTTTCGGGAAGCCTGCTTTGATATTTATGAAAGTTGGCATATCGAGGCATCCGTTTGAGTGAAAGGTACGCGGTGGATTATTAGAATCCCCTGGACGGGCTATTTGACTTATTACTCGCTTTTATGTTACAAAGAATTTTATAAACTGCGAATATATTTCCAAAGTAGGCACCCGCTTCTATACGTTACTACATTTTTCGTTAATCGCTTCATCTAATATGTGCGTAATAACGTATAATTCCTGAACATAAGTGTTGACACTGTTGCATCAGGTTCGTCGCGGGACCGCCGCGCCTTAACCTCCGCTATCAATATTAAATCTACCGACAGGTAAACATCTACACTCGAAGGCAAACGTAGAGGTTTGATCATGACTGATTTAATTAACAACTTACGTGATAAGACACGAGTATTTGCTCGCTCGTAGCAAAATAGTTTATGTAATTCAAGGTTTTGACGAATACTTAATTAGCTAACTAATAAATAGAAGCTGTAACTAAAATTTATACCGAATTTAAGCCCTTAAGTATCACCAAAAAGGAATTCAACGTTGACCTCAACCCGCACGGTTTCATAGAAGATTATTGTGTTTATACTGAAAATAATGCGCGCTTGTGGCGTTCGACGCAAATATTTGAAGACGCAGTCAAAGGGTAGCTTTTTGCGAAGGCCCTTTGAGCCGGCCGCGGTCTGCGGTCAGATAAACCGATTAGCCACTGTACTTGGGGACTTGCTGAAGTGTACAACTGTATCGAGAAAAGAAAATATTTGATTTATATTACAAACATATTATACATAGTATATTATTTTTATTTAATATTGCTTTTATTAAACTTTATTACACAACCGTATTTCTCATGGGTTTTCAAGCTCTAAAAAGCCCTTAAAGATTTCTAAGATGATCCTTTTTAAATATTTCACAACACCATATGTGCTACAAAATTTCATATTTCTATTGTGATTTTTTGAGTATACGTGATATTTGTTTTTCTTGGACTAAATTATAGTATTTATGTAATATTTTCACATACTTTCAGCTTATGAATTATTATATAATAAAATCTACAAAAGCGTTTATATGACCCACTTTTGGGCATAGATCTCATCTATGAAGGAGCAGAGTTGTTCCATTACAGGTTGGCGGATATACTTTTATCAGAACTTCTTCCGATATATGCAGGTTAGTTCGATATTTTCCTAGCTATTAAGCATAAAATGAAATTTAAAGAAATTTAATTTTTAAGTTTTATATTCAGTGGTATTAGTTCAGATTTGAACCCGCGGCCGTCTGTTGTCGATTCACGTGTCTACTCGGCCATAACGGATCTAAACTAGTGTGCGTTTGGAATTAAATTCTAAGAATAAAAATATTTCATTAATTTACGTAAATATTTTAATTGAAAAAGGAATAAATAGAAAGAAAAATTTTATTCAAACTTTAAAGACAACTATGGACTGATTTTTTCTTAGTAGATAACATTCTAACTTTATATTTGTCATATGAAAATAAGACAAACATATTTTTAAAAAATTAATAAAAATGAAATATATAATAATAATTTTTTGTAATAAAAACTAATATGGTTTTATTTTTTAATATGGCCTTAAATTTTTATTCAAAAATAAAATTTCGGTATAAAAACATCTTTGTTAGCATTTTTATTTTATTTTATGTCATCATTTTACCATACCATAGTAATAATACGCCGTGTGGTTCCCGGCAGACTAGAATAGGACCAACCCATACTCAGCCTAGGGTGTCGTAAAAGGCGACTACAGGCAACCAAAGCTGCATAACACCAGCGCAGCCTCGTCGGAAAGCGTGAGCGACTTTCCGGGTGAGTACCTAACAGCTCAAAACTTAATGACGGATACGAATAAAGGAAAGCGCATAGGGCCGCTGCCTGGGGGGCGCCAGGGCACGTCTGGAGCTGGCGCTGGACGTGGCAGCATGCGGGCCGCCAGTAAACCCCGCCGACCGGCACCACCACCTAGCCGGCCGGTGTATCCACCATCCCCACCAGTTGGCTTGGCGCCGACAGAGTCTCTAGGGACTCAGCATTCGGCGCCCGCCGCTGGTGGAGTACGCCGCATGAGGTGGACACAGGAGATGAATCGAAATGTCATGCACGCGTATTTTAGGGCTGTAGGGGGGGAAACTGGTCGGACTGGCTACCGAGCAGTAATGCACCGCAAGTTCCTGCTGCTTGAGCCAAATCTAAGTGTCACGGAGCAAAAACTGGCAGATAGAGCTCGGTACATCCAACGAAAGGGCGTATTCAACGCCGCCGAGCTCGAACGATTACGACGTGAGGCTGCTCCTGAAGTCGAACCCGTATCTACAGAGCATAACGCAGTTGTAACGTAACAGGAAAGCGTTCGTAGCGAAGTGCCTGTGGATGCGATCACTGAAGGAGCAGTCTCCCAAAAAGTAGAGCAGATGAGAGGGATTTTGGACGAGGCGATTTCCGAGATCCGGAGCGCTCCTCTGGAACAGAGGCCATGACTCTCCCGTCTTCCTCTAAATGCTGCGACGCGGGGTGCCATTGAGGCAGCTAACAGGCTGCTAATCTCTTCATATTTGGATGGCAGTCTGGGCTTGGATGATATGGGTTCTATTCTCTTTGGTGCCGCTCTAGCGGTGCACTGCTTCATTGGAGCCAAAACCCGGGAGTCTGGACGCACTATTAATAAGAGCACTGACGTACCAGCCTGGAAGAAGAGAATAGAACGCCGTATCAGCTTGGCCAGGGCCCTCATTGGCTGACTGCAAAACTTCAGGTCGGGCAACACTTGGCCAACGCTCCGTTAGAATAGCTTTCAACGGGCTAGGTGTCAGGCTTGACCAGCCTGATATAGCTCAGAAACTGATGGAGCGCATCGACGGCCTGAAGCAGAGAATCGCGGCAAGGGGGAAGCGTATTCGTAGGTACTCTGAGAGAGTTGAGCGCTTCCGACAAAATCGCCTCTTCGTGAGTGATCAGAAGAGGTTCTATAGGAAGTTGGAGAACCCGACGCCGTGCTCTACTTTCCAAAAACCGAATACGGCTGACCTCGTCGTCTTTTGGCAAAATATATGGTCACGGGAGGTAAAGCATGAGGAGAGCCCTTGGATTGCGGCGGTTACGTAAGCATGTGCTAGAATCGAACCGATGAACCCGATCGCCATCTCTTCGGAGAACGTAGCTGGTGCGGTCCGGCGGGCACCGAACTAGAAGAGTCCAGGGGCCGACGGCCTGCATCACTTTTGGCTGAAAGGGTTCTCGGTATGCCATGCGACCCTGGCTCGACAATACCAAGAGGCGATAGAGCGGAGGACGCTTCCAAACCTCTTCACTATAGGGATCACTCACCTTGCTCCTAAGTCCACAGACACCGCGGATCCTACCAACTGCAAAATCTCTCGTCATGTTGACGAATTTAACATCTTGTCTGCAGCTCAGAACGGATCATCATACTCCTCTCCATGCTTCTTTGACTTATCTTTATCTTGTTTTTGATTTTATGAGTTAATTTCCAAGTTTGACATGCGTACGTTAAGGATGGCAAAAGGTATGAATTCAGTTTAACAGAGAAATTACCTTTCAAACTTCTTTATAGTTCCAAAATTTGTTCCAGGTCTTTTGAACTCTTCTGTCTATTACTTGTTCATTGTTTTGTGCGCTGAATGAAATTTGTTTTCCCAAATATATGTATTCTTATATTATTGTTTTTTTTATTTTTATTCTTATATTATTCTATTATTATGGTTTCCTTTTATTATTTTATTTATAGTTGCAAGTATATTTTTTCGTGTGAAAACAGCTCCTGAAAAATTCACGTTAAAATTTATTCTGTGTAATATTTTTATACTGTGTTTTCTCTCTACGGCTGTTAAAATAGTGTTTCAAATAAAAATGGTAATCACTCAAACCTTCTTCCTTTACATGACGAATGCAACAGTAAAAGCCTGTGCTTGAGCGTCGAAAAAGTTCTAGAAGCGTCCTAGATAAAGCTAAGTATTTTGATTTAACTCTTGACTCATGTGCGTCAAAAGGAGCAAGTTTTTTTCAGAAACCAAAGGTAATTTGGGAAGTATTTTTATTTCTTTACAACTATAAAAATCACAATCACTTAATTCGCGAGAAATATCGCAATATAACATATTTCATGATATGTCATTTATATAAAGAAGTATTTTCCTATTCAATATAAATGTGTATACATAATGCAAATTAAGTACCTGAAATATACCACGAGACTACAAATATCTTAAACTGTTAAGAAAACTAATTAAAACCTTTCCTAGTGGATGTTTTGTTGAATAATGTTTGCCCCCTTGAATTTATCAAGGTTTTACTTAAATAACGAAGAAAAATGATGTCTATGCTAGAAGTTGTCATTGTTTTTCCAAGTTAGTATAGTTATATTGTATAATTATGTTTATATAATAACAATAGTAATAACATAAGTAAGTACCTATAATTATATTTATTCCTTTTCGGTTTTTTTTTTTTCGTAAATGATTTATAACCATTAGGTATATTTTATTATTTTTCATTTATAATTATATTTTTACACGTATTATCAAAACAATAACGCTCATCTTTTAAATGTATATTGTATTTGCTACGTTTCACTTCTAGAGAATCAATTCATCGTGCTGTTGACTTATTCAAGAACCCTCGCAAAGGCTTCGCGGCACTCCACCTGCGGTTAGGTGTAACTTAACGAACCCTCTCTGAATCTTTAATATAGTTTCGTTTAATGTCGGCTAGTTGCGAACTTTGCGAATGGCCCACGTTTATTTTGAAAGCTATCCGTTGTAAAGTAAATTCGAAGCGTGGTATGTTTGAACCCCAGTCTTATTTACAAATTTTGTACCTCGTGTTTAATGTGTGCTTATTTTCTTTCACAGAATTTGTTTTAAAATTTAGCGACTTAAAACACTTAGGTAAGTGAAATTAAAATTTCGTTTCCATCAAGGCGACCGTTTTAAAATTTAACACAAATTATTTTCATTGCTTTCATAGAAAATCAGGAGCCGAATTAATTCCATTACTAATACAAACAACCACCTTCAGGACAGGTACCCCGTTCAAAGGAAACACTCGGTTCCCTACTTCGCAAATTAGATTTCGCATAAAGCCTATTTTAATTTGCGCCGTCGCTAAACATTGCGAGCTCTTTAATGTTTAAGCGGGCGCACAAACTTTCGCTATTGACTCGGTTCGGGCCGCGGCAACGGCCGGTTGACATTCGCGTACAAAGCAAATATGTTCTTGGTAGCGCGACCCCGACCGGGCGCGATAATAAGCTTACCGGCGGAGGGCGCCGCCCTGCGTCTCCGCCCAACCATTGCCGTATTATTAAATTCTTTTGTTGGTCCGCTACAACGGAATTTTCAGTTCTTTACGTAAAGTCCGAGCACGGCGATCCCAAAAATGTCCATCTTTTGTGACTTCGTATAAATATAAGAAAACATATACAAAGTATGAAATATTCGAATTTTCTTACAATAAACGCGGGACACGCACGGCTAACATTGAAAGAGTTATTTGAACAATTTTATACGAGGAGTTGTACGGCACAGGTGCTCTAAGCTGCGCACCGTTTACACCGTATGTAATTGCTCAAGTAAAGGCAATTATAAAATAAACTGCATAAATTTAAACGTGGAAATCCAAGCGTACGCCCTTTATGAATTTAGACTTCTAAGCCGGGGAGCGCTTCATTTTGAGAACACACTCCGTACAACAATAAAACTCATTAATTCGCTCGTGCGGTCGCGTTTTATAAATGTTTCACGTATTAATAAAATTAACAAAGCGATGGTGGTGGTACGCGAGTGGGCTATATTACGACAAAGCGTCGGAGCGGAACACAATGGAATCTAAAATAAATACGAGGTCTTTAGCAAACAGAATGTACAAAGCGTCCACCTGGCGGGTTAGAACGCTCTGAGGCCGAGGCACTGGTCTCTGGACTATTGAAAATTAAGTGGCTCCGACGGACTTCAATTAATGCCCGCGAGGCGTCTGCCGGAAGCGCTACACACTACACTACACTTACAGCTTCTAAGGTATATTTTAATTACATTACAGTTGCGAAATATTTACCTACTACACTACAACAACAACAAGCTAAAATATCCAAGCTACTATAATTTAGTACAAGTATAACATTGCGCGCAAACCGATAATGTATTTATTTTATTCACCCTAGGCGCGCTTACGACACAAATCCAACTAATTCTAGTAATCTTTTACAAAAAGTGTGTTTTTTTCGAGTCCACAAAAAGGATCGCGACCCCATATTGACAGATCACTATCTTGTCCAGTTAAGTGTCGACCGACCACTGCTTATCGCAAATTACACCGTTTTACCGCATCCTCTCAAAAATTGCAAATCGCAAAACCTTTCCACACAGTTATTCCATTGCTCCTACTAAAGAGTTTTCTATTAAATGTATTATAGTATATCTTTCTTATTATTTTTCTATTAAATGTATTAATGTATATAGTATATTACCATGCCGTGACGGCTTTTAAATAAAACTACACTAAGCAGGTGATTGTAAGCGCTTTTGTTAAGTCAATATTAGTGTATGTTTTGTAAGTTGTCCTAAAAACAAAAAAACAAAAAAAAAAAATTATTAAAAATTAAAAACATAAGTTTCAAAACATTTTTTTTTTTTTTTTTTTTGTTGATATCTATAATATCTTAAGTGAATAAAGGTACTTAACTATCCTGAATAGAAATTATGCATACCTAAACGACACGAACTGTAAATTAATTTTGGAGACGACAAAAATTCTTGTTTTTTTTTTTTATAAATAAAATACTAGACATACATCGCGGTTTTAGTTGTACTATGTTTAGATATTCCTGAGATTGCTACATTTAATAAGTAGAAAGAGATGTTTTACATTATAAATCGCTCCTATATCACTCCAGGATAATTGTAGCTTTACAATATTGAATGAGTTAATTCGGTTCCGTAGTTATGGTGTTTATTAAATACAAGGAAACAAACAAATATTTCTACGTTATAAAAAATATTACTTTAAATTTTATAAGCAATAAAGATTAAAGACGGTTGATGTGGATTCGGTAAAGGAAGATATTTCTTTATACAGAAAATTCGTCTTCTCGATCAAAGTACAAAAATAACGCTTCTTAGTAGGGGTTAAAGCTTAGCAATCGCCAGTTAAATCCCAGTGGTGGATTTTATTGCCATTCGTATTGTCGGTTAGAGATTTACTTTGACATGTTGAAAATTCGTTTGTTGTCTCTTCATCGACTTTTTTTCTGTTTTTGCCATTCGACTTTGTCGCAAAAGGATTAATTTGTTGAAAACCACTTGTGAAAAAAATATTATAGCACTCGTTTCTTTTATTACCGCTTCCGCTCGTAAAATAACAACACCTTCAGTATATATGTACGTATTACCAGACTAAAGTCTGTTACGTATATAAAATATTTCATCAGGAAGTTATAATAACAAACTGTAAGCTTTTTAATTTAAATTCTCTTAAAATAACACCGGTTCGCGGAACATTAACACGCAAAGAATTTAGACACATGTATCGGTTGATATACACCGGTTAGCACATTAACGGTGTTTCCTCGGGAAGCCTTTGTCTGCACTCGAATTACGGGGAAAGGCGAAAATTTAAATACCCGCCGGGACTGTTTTACATGTGAGAGATGCACTTTGCATGTAATGTGCCGATTAAATGAGGCGACACGGCGCTTCGATCACGGAGATCTAAGAAAAAAATTGAGGAGTGATTTATATTCGTAGGATTTTTAAATTTTTCTAATCGAATAAAAACTTTTATAGCATTGACATTTCGATAAAGGAAACTTCTTTTATCCTTCATCCAAATTTTTTTTTTTTTTTAAATTTTATCGTCCACGTTTCATCTAAATGAAAACATAATTAGTATTATATAATTATTGTACCTACTAGATTTATTTCTTGACCTTGTGCTTTATATTATTTTAATCATCACCTTTAGGTCTTGATTCCAACCTTGCCTGATAACAATTTAAATCTTATCTCGCTACACCTCACAATACTATTAGTTACACATACTCGTATTATATAATATGAGCCGCACTCACACTAAATGGAGAACGATTTTTTTTTCTTTTTTTCTTAATACTTTTAATATAAAAACGTCTTAAGGAACAGGGTTACAAAGTTAGTTACTAGATATTAAAAAAAAAATCTTAATTATCTTCTCCATTATTTATTTTTGTCATACGTATTTTCATATTCGTTTGAAGGCGACACTCGCACAAAGTTGCATAGTGCAGAATTCTATTAAAACACCTCAATCGAGGCGGACGCGTCGCATCACGAGTCGATTAGGCAAGCTAATGTTTTCAGAAAACGAGCCTTTGTTGTTGTATCAGCTCTTTTAAAATACATATGTAATGAGTGACATGTTTAGTCTTATATTTTAATCTCAACATCATTAACGTCACTTATAATCATTTCTAATTAGACAATATTTTGTAAATATTTTGTAAGTTTTATTTTTATTTTTTGTTATTGTTTCATTTTCTTTTTCATGTTTTAATTGTGTTTTTTAAGGATATTTTTTTTTGCTTTTTATATTTTAATTATTGATTTTTATGTTTTTTTTTTCTTTTACAAGTTTGTTTTTGTTTTTAATTTAATTGTTGTTGTCTGTGATTCTGTGTAATGTCCTAAATAAATGTGTTTCATTCATTCATTCATTCAAATAACAAAAAAAAAATGTTAACCAAGTAAGAATAAATAAGCGACTATTTTGAAGGACAAATAAGAGCGCAATAATTTTTTCCCTCGTCAGATTTTCTTTTTTAAAAAAAGTTAGCGATAAAATGTAAGACGTTAAGCCCGTCGTTACGGTCACAATTTTTCCAAGGGGCGTAAACGAGCTCGGACCAATGACCGTCTTGGAGGGAGGGCTAATACGGTGATAACGACTTGAGAAATCAGCTCGAATCAGCGTAATCCATACGAACAATGCGTATCAGTAATCTTTTGATACTTTTCACTATCAAACTCGTAACTACTTAGCGTCGATTTTGTTACAGACTTAAAAGCAATTTATGTACACTATTGCGATATTTTATATTACTGTACAAAATGATGAATAGGCTAGAATCTAATATAATTATGTCATTCAATAAATTTAATTGACAAATATCTGTTTTAGTTCTTAAATAATATCTGGTTTAATATAAATTGTTTTATATTAGTTTATCATAATTTCTAATCATAATTTATTATAATTTTTAGTTGTAAATCTGTATTTGATTTTGATAAAACAAATTGTAACGTGTATAATTGTTAATAACGTTATATAAATCTAATCATTGCCAGTTAACTTTTCTTTTCCAAATAATTAGTTATAGTTGAATAGATTCGACGATCTTTCGAGTTAGGAATGAACGAACTTGACGAATAAACCAAGACATAAAACGCAAAATTTTCCATCGGTAAGAAACGTTTAAGGGTCGTTATTCGAAACACCTCCGCCTCTCAATGGAGTAATTAATTTTAAAGTTGGCTCATTAATTAATTGAGCGTCTACCGCGGAGGGCCGCGTGCTTTTTATGAGGACAATAAAGTGACTCGCATAACAGTCGCCACGGGTGGTGTCTTTATATTTGTAAAGGCCATTGCAACATTATAACATTTCTTGGACTGTATAATGATGCTATTAAAACATTACGACTCTTCGTATACTTAATATGACGCACGTGTCCGGTTTACAACAGTATTAATTATCTTATAACCACTAAATATAAGCCAAGTGCATTTAATTATCGTCCCTAATTTGATATTTATTCTTATATTACGTATATAATAAATGCTAGACAGTGATTAAAATCAACCTATGATATATTGAGGGATGAAAATAGACGAACGTCAACGCAAGTGTAACATGGTTCGTCTAGTTTTTTATTTTTATTTTACTTTTTGTAAATCTATTTCATGCATATTAAATTATTAAGTCTTTTAGATGTTAAATCCTTTATTTAACGTAAAAACTCCATCGACTTATGAAATTTCGAATACAGCAACAGGAAGGCTTACTTTTATTTCGCCTGAAAACAATTAAACAATACTTAGACCAATTGAGTTTACGATTCAGCCTTCAAATGCTTTTTCCAAGTCGCAATTGATTTTACGATCTTTCATTTTAGAAATTCGAAACTTTACTGCCTTAATATAAATTTATCTATCCGTGTAACAGATATTAACTTTTAACATAAAATTAGAATTTTACATTATTATAAAATACTTTTTAAATATACTCAAGTAATAAAACATAATTCAATAAGAAAAGGCACAATCTAATCCTTTGAACTGATTCCTGCAATATTGATATTGGGTTTTATACAGACGGTTGATAAATACAGAAACATATAACAATGTTGTATGTTTATTACTGATGTATATACCTACCTATTGTTAAATATATTGAGTTTAATTTATTTACGTATCCATTATATTTATTTACATCATAATTTTTCATTTCAATGAATGCAACTGATTCAACATTCGGTACGCCGGAGATTTAAAGACGAGTCGTTAAACGTATTGTGGGACTTTTAATAGCCGAGCGAGCAAATGTAAATCTCGAGCCACGCGCCGACTTGACATCTGTAACGCATATATTTACCTTATTCAGCACGCCTTCGCAATTTTATAACTTACGAAACTTAACCGACGAAATTGTCGCACGCGCGCTGAATATTACGGCAGTTTTGGTTTCTACAGTCGTGTAAAAGATAATAATGAATGCTGTTTTGTTTAGGTACCTACTGTATCGTATGCTTTAAGTTTCAATATTTGATAGATTGATTGGCATTTAGAGTTAACGCTTCTTTCATGTAAGCAAATTAATAGGTACGTTTTAGAAAGGATATCATTTATCATGGAAAATGTTTTGGTATAGTATGCAAGGATTCACATTAATGCCGACGGTCGCGGGTTCAATTCTTACTCGGCGCAGATATTTATATTTGTACAAATTTTTGTTACTGGTCTCGGCTAGCAGAGAGCAGAGCCAGGAATTATTATTTACTTTTTGGGAACTTTCCATCTGTATTACCTGTACATGTATGTACTACTCTCATACCATCTTGAAAGTAAACTGCATAGCATTTTTTCAACAGCCTAAAATTTTTGTGAACATTTAGCCCAACTTGGCATTTTATTCTCTTTTATATTCCTGATATCTATTACAATATTACAAAAAAAAAATTAGCTTATCATAAGTTCTAAATGTCTTTTTTCAAAATATCTACAAAATAATCTGATACGATGCATAAGTTGAAATAAAAAAACAGTTTTATTTAAGGAAATAAGAATTAGGATAAAGGTATAATCACAAAAATAAATTATCGCAAAATTTTTATTGAATTAATAAATATTTATATGTATAATTTAGAAAAAATATGATAATTCTTTGTTAGATTTCATTCTAAATCCAACGTGAAATCAGGTACATAATTTATAAATATATACATAAATATTCAACAGTAAATGTTTCGTTTGTGACAAGCTTATTAATAATTTGGCTTATTTATATTTATTCATTAACTTTTAAAAATATATATAATCTTCATAACTTCATTTTTAAGAACTTTGACAAAACTTTAAAATCTATATAATTCGACATACTTACAGATAACAAGTGTTTTGTCTTATATATATTTTTTTATTAATTCGATAAATACCCTATAATTTCTTTGAAAGACTTTCACGATACAAAACTAAAATTAGACTAATGCCCATAATGCAGTACAAACATTAAATTGTTTTGCAAGGTATATTTATAACTAAAAACATGGGCTCTATTTAACTTGTTTTCGAAAATTTATTTCCATTTACTTAAGATCCAATCTTTTACGTAATGGCAGTATACAACATAATTATAATATTAAAATACAACTTATGCATTGAAGGCAATTTTCACTCAACTTGTATTAATATGGATAGAAGTACCCTCCACTCCTACTCAGCTCAACTCAACTCAGCCGTCATTTTTATAATTAAATTTATTTAATTTTTGAAATAGAAAATCGGTACTACGTACTCACCTACTCTAAACTCTCTCGCTATAAAATTTCTAAAAAAAATGTTTAATATATTTTCTTAAAATATAGTAACAATATTACAAATACGCTATATAAAATATGGTAATTAAATTTTTCAAATCTCAAACATTTTTTCGACAAGAGCTGTAACTGTGAATATAATATGTATAACATGTTGGCCCACTATATTTATTAGTATATTAGTATTAAGAAGTCTTCAAGAAGATAGTTAACAAGACATATTACAATATAAATTCAATCCAAACATATATTTATTAAGAATAATTTACAAATGTAACTTACAAATACTCGAACAAGTGGAGATATTAAAAGACTTATGTAAATAATTTATACTAGATTTTTTTAAGTAAATAATTTATACTAGAATTTTTTTATTAGTTAAATTCTAAATATAGATTCAATATATATATTTTTTAATTAATTTAAAAACTGACTCAATAAAAGTTAGTGTTATAATTATAAATTTTTTACAAACTTTTTGAATCTTATACATAAACAATTAAAGTATATAGTTATGAAAATATTGATATAATATGTAAATATGTTTTTTATTCATTATTTGTTTTTGTTAAGTTTTAAGTAGGTACTGGCAAAACTTTAGTTATGGCTAAACTTACCGAAAATTTTAAATACCCGATTTTAACAGCAGATTTCTTTTAAATTACAAGTAAGTTTGGTTCAGAAATCGAACTATTGTTTCCTTTATATAAAAACATCTCTTAACATTTTTGACGTGTTTCGGTCTGTTCCTTTTCTTTAAACGTTTTAATATAATTAGTTTCAAATATAAAATTCGGTAGGAATGATACTACTACTCGTATATACAGGCATTATACTACTACATATATCGTGGGGTGAGTACTACAACCAGGTAATTACAATTTTTTTTTTCCAAATTTCTTATAAAATTTTCTTCGAAACAAGACATAAATACATATAATCAAATAAAATTTAGAAGATTAACTTAGAAATTTAGAAGTTAAGTTTATTATTATTTAAGTTTTAGTTAAGTTTTATATTTATAGATTAAATAAGTAAATTTGTGGTCAGTGCAAGGATATAGATACTCGCGATATAGAGATCCTAAGCTTAGTTTAAGTCTCGTTGTCTAAATAAGTACGCACTAACGATAATAATAATAATATTCTAAAAATGATCATAAAAAAAGGCATGGGCAAATAAAGCCTGTGGATGTACAGTAAAAATTAAAAAAAAAAATATATTAGAAATGGGTGGTAAAAGAGAGAGAGGTAGAATGGTAAAATAACATTTGTTCAAGTCTTGACAATCTAAAAATCTCGGTAAAACTTTAATTTGAGTTTTTCTCGAAACAGCTGAATTGTAGTTACCTCGTATTCACCCCACGATTATATACTACGAAATCGTGTTAATAAAATAGATTTTTTAAGTACATACAAAGATACTGAATTTTAGGTACAATTATAAATAGTAATTAAATACCTACAGGAGAATTGTAAAAAAATTGTCACTCACAATAAATCTTTGACTGTTATAAGTTATTAGTAAGTAAAAAAAAAAACAATGTAACTGACACATCGTAATAATTTTTTTTTATTTTTTAAAAAGTTTTATTCAACAAATTATTTTTAATTTAAAAAATCTTTGAAATAGATGCACAAGCCATTATTTGCCTAATGTAGCTTGCTGTGAGTAATCAATCAGTAGTTTTGAACAAACAACCATCAGTTTTATTGCACGCTTCGTAAGCGAAGCGTTGAGGGGGTTTTACTCTCACTTCACGCAAAACGATTGATTTTTCGAACTTAAAATGTCTCTATTTATCGTATATTGCACTTGTAAATTAATGTATACACACACACACATATTAAGAAAAAAACACTATTTTTAACACCTATGATACTTTTAACGCCATTTTTTGTTAATTAAAATACTGTTAAAAAAGCTCTGGCTTGAACGTCCGTGTGTCTGTATGTGCGGATACTGTATGTGGTCACGATAACGACCGAAATACTTCACTTATCGAGTTTTTTTTCTTCTTACGCTTCAATATAGTTAGGAATAAAACCCTATTTAATTTTACGGTTTAATTCGATGGGGTTTAATTGTTTTTAACAATTTTATTGTGAGGCGTGTACTTTTGAATTTTTCAAACTATTTCTGTGTCTAAGCAGTAAGTATTAAACTAATATTTAATATAATCTTTATAAAATAATTAATTACATAATTTTTGATCCAATTTAAGCTTTATTTTTGATCTGAGGACTCATCTACTGGATTCTGCATTCATTTCAATCTGAAACAAGAAAACCGAATATAATTTACTGTTTTTGATTTCTCATTATATATATATATATATACAGGGTTAATTCTAAAACACCAGCAACCTCGCAGGACAAGATAGCTAACATTATGTACAACAACATTTGTTCTACGACTTTTGACATAACTCAATACATTAATTAAAAATGATTTTTTAAGCTTTTATTGTACTGCTCTGAAATTTAGAGTCTATGTTTCATTCATTATCGAAAGGATGACGCGACGCTCGGGCGCGCTTGCATAATAATAGTAATAACACTTTCTCTGCCCGATAATTCTAGTTAATAAAATTAATATAAATTGCTTGGTGGGTTTGTGGGCAGTATCATAGTATGTATATCGCAGTGACTTAAGTGAATAATCAAATTTCTGTTTTGTCATGTCCCTGCAATACGTAAACTGAGTCCACAATCCCTTCATACTTTACCAGGCTTAGAACTGGCTATATTAAACGATAAAAAACAAATAAATCGTATGTATAGGAGGGCAACACATCTGCATAACCTCCAGAGGTTACAGCACAACCAGTTGTGCGGTAGACATCCGGTACCTAGTCATCAAAAGGCTTCGACTGTCCGTATGCCCGCCAATACTATAAAAATGTAGGTATGTAGATTAGGTATCTGAATTCTGAACATAAAAAAATATGTGAAAATTATTAACGTAGGTAATTATTCTTTAACGTTTACTAAAGTCTAATTAAACCAATTTAATATCAAATATTGGTAGCTAGGTATTATTCACTTTTTATTGTTAAATACAGGCGGGCATAAGTATTTCAAAAGTGAAATCAGCGTATTTACAATAATTAAAAAATTAAAAATAATTGACAATAAAATAATATTTACAAACGAAATATTACCTCTAAGGTTAAAGTAACGCGCATGTCGGTGCGTATCGCGCAGATAGCGTTCAAAATAGTCACCATCACAACCAACACACATACAACACCTAAAAATCAGCTGTTCACTAACACGTGCTAACACTTCCGAATTAGTTTTAATTTGATTGAACGCACAAATTATTTTAGTTAACCGAACCAGTTACAAAAATTTACTCGTGCTAGTTTGTCAGATTCGGTGAGTTGACATTGTCTCACGGCTCGGTGTAGGTAAGTTCGAATATCTAGCTGCATATTGCCGACAGGCTTCCGACACATTGTCATCACACTTAGCCAGTATCCTCACCATTTCCGTGTATTCGACATTAGAATAGCGGCGGTACCATGGTTATAAAATAATGTAACGCCGGTATTTGAGTACTGAAAAATAAAAAACGTACTGACAATAAACTTGATTTATTTCTTGATTGAATTTACAAATTTAATTGAAGTAGAAAATAATTTCTTGTCCGATCGCTACGCTCTCGCCAAAAGGAATGCTCAGCTGCTCGACTATCCTCTCCTCACCACACTTCACCCCTCCTCTCCACACCTCACCCCTTCTCTCCACACCTTACCGCCTCTGCTCCCTCTCACTACTCTCCGCCCAACGTCACACAATGTTGCCCGTTACAATAACTTTAGTACAGGTACAATACATCGATCGATACGAATAAAATAAATACGAGTAGCACACAAAATCATATGACGCGCGCGCATCAAAGTCGCCCGCCGCCGACTGCCGCGGCTGGCTAAATAGGTCAAGTTCAAAGGCGCTAGCGCCGCCCCGTTCCTACCTTTCCCCTCACATTAGTACGTGGTCGTTATTTACCTAATCTTTGGGACGCGCGTAGAGTTTATTGCATTCGCGTAAAATTAAATTAATATTTATTTTTGTATGAAAATAAAATCTAACAAATTAACAAAAGTGGTAGAACAAATGTTGTTGTACATAATGTTAGCTATCTTGTCCTGCGAGGTTGCTGGTGTTTTAGAATTAACCCTGTATATATATATATATATATATATATATATATATATATATATATATATATATATATATATATATATATATATATATATATTTTAATAATATACATAACTTTTTAAATAATTTCAATATATCCATCAACAATAATTTATTTTATTTGTAATGTCATCCTTTAAATATGTGAATTACACAATTGTTTCAAATTACCATTTTTGACGTTATTACATAACGTAAAACTATTACTAAAGTTTTTTTACTGCTTTTGAGTAAAAAAAAAAGACGAATTGAGGACTTTTACATCTAACCAATAAATTAGTATAATAAATAAATACATGATATTCAACGACCATCAGTAGGATGTAATCTTGTGTTGGGAGTCAGGAAAGAAACACGATACAACACAAAACACAAGCGCCTAGGCTACGGCAAACATCACTATGTCCTAGAAAAAATAATTGGCCACTAGCGGGTAGAATCCGCGACCGCTAGCGCATCGGCCAATCCTTGAGACCACAACGTCAACTCGTCGTCATTGATAAGCATACTTCTTACCTACCTTGTCTGAAACCTGTCCAAGGATCAAAGGAGCAGACGGTGTTGGTGGGTCCACGTCCTTCGTATTAAGCAATCTTCTCGTCATCCCTGCATTCTCGTGAGCTTCTCTCGGTAAAAGTCTCCAGATAACGGGCGTGAATAGTTCCGCGTCCATCTTGGAACTGTCCCTCTCATCAAAGAAGTAGCCAACTGTAGCGCCCACTGTGAGCGTCGCCAGGAGACCGAGAGGTGCGATCCAGTGGTACGATACACGGAATAGTGGAAATATCGTTTCTGGATCCTGGAAACAAGTTTGTTTGATTTTAATTATATTAACTAAACGCGTTGTTGTCTCTTATGTCTTATACAGGATGACTGGTAAATTACTATCCATATTTAAGGAGAATACTCGGTACATGATTCTCATTCGAATTATGTAAAAAAATAGGTTCTTATTTTTTGACCAAATTTTCATAAATTTCAATTCAAGTAAATGAAGCGTTGACACTCTACAGTCATGCTGGCGGCACGTGCACAGGTGTTGTACTGTGCGGCTTGTTAACATCTAAAAATTGCCAAAGTTCACATCATTTACCTAGTCAACAAATTTGTTGCTTAAACGAGTAAAATATCTTAGTATTTTTGCCTATCCTAAGCTAGGATTATAGTATTAAGGGGGATTGGATCATGCTTGTTTATCCTGCTACCCTGTTAACACGTGGCGGCGTTTGGACGTAGGTACACTACCTGTTTTGTGTCGAAAGTGCAGCTAGCTGCTAGGGTGTCCAGACGACGCGTACATAATTGGATAATTGTTGAGAAACTTTACTTAAAAGTTTATTAATATTTACCTGTTTTTTTTACATAATTCGAATGAGAATCATGTACCGAATAGTCTCCTTAAATATTGATAGTAATTTACCAGTCACTCTGTATATCGCTCATATGTTATTGCTAAAATAATTTGACTTTGATTCTTACATTGCTTTCTATATTGTGCTGCAGACTGCAGAAAATTTATCATTTATTGTTCTGATCTACTTAGTGTCGTCAAATTCACTTCAGTTAGGTCTGTATTGATGGCACAGTTCGGAGATACACTGCGGAAACGATATAATACCAACAAGCCGGCGGCGAAGGAATCCTTCGTGTCCGACGACTCGGCGTCCGCCACCATTGGTGTAGCTATGGCATTAGCCATGTCCAGACCAAAGAATTTATATCATAACTAGAACTCTCACTTAATAAAATTGTATATTCAAATATGCACCTTAAAACAACTTACATAAGGTTGACATTTGTTTCCAACAAGTAAAGAAAAAAATCGTTTCGAGCATAACCTTTTGTCTTTTTTTAAATTTTGTCTCTTTGTTACGAGTTACTAGTATCAATAAAAAAATTGTTGTTGATGAGTTTTAATCTGTTCATGGAATAATTTTTTGTAATATCGACGTAACGACGCTCGCGAGCCAGTGAATTAAAAATGGAGACATGCGTGTAAAATTTGTGACCGAATGGTCGATTGTTAGTTCCTTTAATAAATTGTTACCGTACTGAATATGGTTTTGGCACAATTTCTTGATCTAGAGTTTTCGTTTTTGTCTTCTTTTTTTATTATACATATATCCAGACAAAATAAGGGCCTTAGCAGCTATAAACACGTGATTCTTCATCGTATACCGGAGAAAAACTAAATGCTCATACTGGCTCACCTTGGCTCGCGAGGCCCGCTCGCAATCTTTCAAATTTGCTTTGGGAGCCACGGCTCGCGAGCTGGAATCCGAACGTGGCTCGCGTGCTCGGTCGGTCTGGACCCGGCTATTGGCAATCGAAGCTGACTCACCAGGTCAGGCTGGAGCGCGGTGAGGGTCGCGTTGAGCGCGCAGTGCGCGGGCGCGGCGAGCGGCGGCGCGCGCAGGCCGGCGGCGGCGGCGGCCTGCGTGCCCAGCGACACGGCGCCCGCCAGCAGCGCGCCCGCCGCGCCGCCCGCCAGCGCGCCGCGCGGCCCCACCCACCAGCACGCCATGCCCAGCGTGAAGATGCCGCACGTGGCACTCGCTGCGATCGCCGACAGCGCCGTCGCCACTCCTGCACCGCGACGCGCTCACTTATAGTGGCGGTTCGTGCCCGCGACACGCGACCGCGACAGGAGTGACGGAGACAAGAGACCGCGACAAGAGGTACTGTTACACATGCTCATTACTAGCAAATAAATAAAAAACATAATAAATAACTACAAAAGGGGCTTTAATTTTTATAAATAACTTTAACAACTATTGAAATTTTTGCAGAACTTAATTTTTTTTTTTTCAAAAATCTAGATGCCATTCTGAATCGAATGACACCTCAATCATAATTTTCGGAGACTGCTGAAAAAAGTTGACCAAAATGGCGCTTGTTAACTAAACTAAAAGCATGCTAGTAACGAGCATGTGTACCTTATATCATTTTTGTCGTCTCGGTTCTGTTGTTTCTGTCTTTCCTTTTGGGGTCGCATGTCGCGGGTGCCAACCGCCACAATTACTCTTTAAACGTGAATCGGTGGAATTTCACTAATTTTAAGTGACTATTCACTTTTTATCAATGTGAGAATCGTACCACACAGAATAAGTGACTATGTAATGAATGAATATGTAAATATCAGAGTCCTCTGATGAATGTGTATCTGTATTAATGAGTATTAACTCATTTGTTATTGAAATTCACTGATATGTAGTTAATACAACTTCACTAACGTAATTAGTGAAAATTACACTGATTCATGTTAAGAGAGTACACGCCTGACTAATGCACTGTACTGTACCTAATGTAATATGGCTACTGTAGATGTCCCTGTGATCATTGGTTTAATATAAGCCTTTGATCTCGTCCTACTATGATTTATACATTAAGTATTAAAGTTTTTTTAAGCACCACAAAGCTTCACTGCAGATTGGCGAATAGGCGTGTCTCAAATTTCTCTTAGGATAAATAGTTAATTCCATTTTGAACAATACCAGGAATCATAGTTCAGGGATAAGCTTCATCATAATAATTTAACTATATCTTTTGTGAATCTACAATTAGGAAAAAATATTTTTCATGCTGGTATATTTGTTTTTAATTAGTTTTTATATTATTTTATATATTTTTCATTTACCAAAAGATAGCTTAAATAGCTGACGTTTAAACCGTTACAAGAAATTGTCGTCAAATTTATACGCATCGCAATAAGACAATTATTTTTATTGAGAACTTTTCTGGAAGTCTGCCAGAAATCACAATCGTGACGTCACAAATTACGACTTCAGTAGAAATACTTATAAATAGAGTAACTGCAATGAACTTACAAAAAATATTTTGTTTGTCTTATTTACGACTATATAGTAGACTAATAGTACTTAATTTTGATTAATAACAATATGTATATTAATCATATCATGTGATAAATATGTATTACGTTGGATGTTATGTTGAAAAAAATTACAGTAAAAAGTACGACCTAGGCACTAATTCTCTATAAGATTTGACAAACCTTATAGTTCACATTTCAAAAATAATTTATTAAAGAAAGTGGGATGCGGAGCAGTGACGATAAACGTCTATGCAGTTCACCGCACAGGATGTCTAGTCACATAAACATTATATAATTTAATCAAGTTCTGATGATTTTGGTAATCTGTTACTTTAACTGAGAGACAGATTAATGTAACGATTATTATAGATCGCGCGCGAGATCCGAGGAATCGGTGGTTGAGGAAGAGGCGGGTGTGCGCCGCGCCCGACCGTCGCTTCATACCCCGTACTCTCCCACGACTAGTGACGACCTCAACGTGAGAGCACGCTTATCAAGTTTTTTTTTATAAAAAAATTCAATTCATTTATTTATTTTTGACTTTATTTAATAAATTTTTTTAATACGATTATCGTATATATATGTATATATATATATATATATATATATATATATATATATATATATATATATATATATATATATATATTTTTTTTTTTTTTTTTTTTTTTTTTAAATAATCGTACTTTTTTTTTCTTATTCGTAAAATTATCGTATTAATAGAAACGGCCTTAAATTAAATACATACGTGATACAATTGCTTTTTCTTATTATGTATTTATTAGAAGTAGGTACATAATAGCGTCATAGAATTATTTCATAAGCTAAACTCACGCGGAGGCTTAAGTTCTGTTAGTATCGATAACGCAATATCGACTAAATCACAACTCTATCTCATTACGTCAACATTCCTTATAATTCCTAGGAGCTCGCGCGAGGACTATACAAATAGGACCATGTCGACTGACCGAGCACACCGCCCAGCTTCTCGATGACGACGAGCATGAGGACTGAGATGATGGCGAGTGCAGCGGTGACGCTGCGCGCCAACAGACCCTCGGCCAGCGGCCGCAGCCGCAGCCGCAGCCAGCCGTGCAGCAGGTCCTCCACCGCCACCAGCGCGCACGCGTTCAGCACCGCCGACAGCGAGCTACCGACCACTCGACTACTGTACTTTTTTATATTAGAAGGGGCAAACGGACAGTCGGTTCACCTTGTGGTAAATTAAAGCGATATCCATAGACACCCGATACATCAGAGGATTAGCAGGTTCGTTGCGGGCATTTAGGGAAGGGAGGGACGTTCCACTGGATCTGTAGAGGGAAGGGAAGGCATGGGCTACTGGATCTCTCACAAACCGAACGAAACACGACGACAATGCCTTCATTTCACGTCGGTGTTAAGTGAGAGCGAAGTACTTCCTCGGGCGCGCCGGCTCATTCAGGAGCAAGCTGCATGGTGTTACTTCGGTATGTAGTATACTTATAACCTGACACTGGGGCCACACTAACGGGAAACGTCAATGCCTATCATCGCGAAAAATATTGCGTTAAGTTTTAATGCGATAAAGTGAGTGGCTACACTTGAACGTTAATGTGAAGACGCTAATACTATACCGCCACTTGAACTATCACCTAAGGTCAAACTACAATGTGAATGCCGTTGTCAAATTATCGCGTTAAGTCGTGACTACACCTACGTTCATCGCGATATTAAACGTCATTTCCCTGCAGCTATAATAAATCAATTTTAAAATAATAAGTAGCCGTTATAATGCTTCAGAATCTTCTTTTGAACTATGAAACAATCCTTATTCTGACCTGGGTGTAAAGTTAACTAATTTGCACTCGTGTCACTGTCGCTCCGGATGAGCGATATATATATATATATATAAAAAGAAAAAAAATTATATATAGAGATATAAGTAAATTTAAGAGAAAATATTTCGGTCGGTGGACTCACGCTCCACATTAGAGATCCTAAGTTTAGAGATAGGTACTAAGTTACTAATGTAGCAGCTACAATGTACTGAGTAGGAACTGACAAAATAATAAATAGGAATTCAAAAGGCATGGGCAAAATGAGCCCGTGGGTATAAAAATTGTTAAAAAAAAAAAAAACGTCATTTCCCGTTAGTGTGGCACCAGGATGATACGCACACGCTAAACTCGTACACGGCAACATCAAAACATTCCTACGAAGGTCATTTGACCACTTGTTTCCTTCACCGCTTAATTTGAGCAATTTTTTTTTGTAACTGAAAACTTTAATGCCCGACCAAGATATGAACATGAGATCTTTCGAGTAACTTCTAAGTATAGTAATCACTAATACTAGTAGCAGCTCTGTATCAGTCTGTAAAGAACCTACTGCTGAGCGAAGGCCACTTCTCCATATAGAAGAAGGGTTGGAGCTTAATCCACCACGCTGCTGCGGGTTGGTGGATAATATCCTTACCATGAGTAACGATCGTTATCAGATGTCTATAATAACAACCGGGTCCGACACTTTACGTGGTCTCCGAGGCACGGTGGGGAGACCCACAAGGACATACACAGGAAATCGAAACCGTGACCGCCGGAGTTGATGCGAGAATTCGCACCACTACACCAGAACGGTCGTCATGTCAGCTCAGTGAATATCAAAGATCTAACAAGAATGGTTTCCTCTAGTCGCTTACCTGAGGCCGGCGCCGAAGACCCCCGCGAGGAAGACGCCGGCGAGGCCGGGCAGGTGCTGCACGTTGGCCACGTAGGTGACGAAGGCGGGCAGCAGGCGGTCGTCGACGGGCGGCGCGCCCGACGGCTCGCAGCCGCCGCGCACCCACGCGCCCCACGCCGCCAGCCCGCACCACACGCACAGTGAGATCGCGAGGATCGCGCCCATGCAGAATATGCCCAGCGCTCTACGGACAGAGTTACTCAGTGATCGACCACTGACTATTCTGTCTTCTGCGCTGCTTCGACCTCCGATCGTGATGAATATTTGTATATTACGACACACATGCTTGACCTTGATTGGTAACCTTCATTTTACTGGTTCAATTAACCAAATCTTTAGCTTTATTTTGTAAGCAATATATACTTTTCCATGTTGATGTTTGAGGAAATCTTTGTCATATTTTGTGTTGTATGTGTTTTCCGACAATTGTTATTAAAGGTGTGCCATTTATTTGTCAAGGGCTGCTAGTATACGCTGTGTCCAGGGATGTAAACGACACGCAAAATTAACAATTGGACCAAGTCAAATATTTGTCATGAATAAGTCGAACCAGTGACCCGTTAGCGAGTAGAGTCAATTAAGCAACAGCCACTGGTCAGTTATTCAGAAATAAGTACTATTAACTATTAAAATTATTCTTTTATATTTAATTTTATAATTGAATGGGCCGTTGGCATAGTTGACAGTAACTCTACTTTCCAGGGTTGTGGGTTCGATTCCCGTCCCAATTCTGGGTGTAATATGCATATATGTATTATATTTATATACATATGTATTATATCTATTTATTAAAAATACGATATACATATTATTATATTCTTTAGTCAGCTATTACTAATATTACATTAAATTTACATTTAAATACAGACATTAAGTTGCCTATCTTAGGAACAGGCGACCGTGTACCCACGTTAAATAATAATAATAATAATAATAATAAATATATTTAACACACACACACGGTCGTCTGTTCCTAAGGTAGGCAACTTAATGCCTGTGTTTTAGGTAACAGCCGACTGATATACATTTTTTTAAATAAATATACATATAAATATACATATAAATAATACATATAAATAAACATATATTACAAATATATTTACTATTTATTTTTATTATAAATATATCTATTAAGTACATTAATTATCCTTATCAGAACGATTCAATCAAACATTAACAAAGTTTAAAAATAATTACTATAAAGAAGAACAATAATCAAAAAACCAACGCCTCACTCAACAGCCCCCAATATAATGAGCATAATATGTCAGGCCAAACTCTCAGACCACGACAAATATTTGTCATGAGCGGGAATCGAACCCAAGAACGCTAGCGCAACAGCCAGCTCATGTGACCACAGCGCCAACCTTTCGTCGAAGAAAAACGTCGGATGGACATTTCCAGTAAGTGTTGTGTCATCATTCTTACGTAATAGCTTTTCTTTTGCTAGGAAGAGCGATATAGCGCTGCACCATAGTCTGGTTGACAGAGTTGAAACAAGTCCAGTACAAAAGTCCACCGACCACGGCACCCCATCCCGTTTGGCGCTCGTATGGAGAAAAACTCCAACTACAAACCAATAAAATACATATAAATAACATTAATGATAAAATCTGGATGGTTTTTCTTGACTACAGTAGGTCGGGGAAAAAGTTTCTTCGTATTTTATATACAAATTCAAGACTTTTTTTGAAAGTTTAATTACTTCTAATTATAATATAATAATATAATTATAATGTGACATCTTAGATAGATACAAACAGTACAACTAGAGAAATTTTTCTTCAATTTTAAACATACAAAAACGAAAAGACTTTTTCACCGACCTATTATATTATATAAACATTGAAACAAAGCCAATAATCTAACTTTATTATAAGAAATAATATACAATATAATAATAGATACTTAATAAGAAATGTTAATAAAACAACGTGGAATAGAGTCGCATTCAATACAACTAAATGGAATCAAAAACTAGAGGTAAAGAATTACGAAAAGTTTTTGGAGTTTATTGGAGTTTACTCCTTAAGAATCGATTTTCATATATAAAGCGCCCGGTATGAGAAAAATATGAGAGGTAAAATGTACTGATGAATGACCTCGTTACTTTTTCGGTGCACGCGCACCTACGGTGCGGTGCGAAAGTAATGTTGCTCTAATTAATATTGAAAAATAATATTTAAAAAATAAATGATAATTGTCAGATAATAATAATTACATAATTTATCAACATTCCTAATGAAATATTTGTGCACATCTGAAATTGACTATTGTGAAAAGTTTAATGTAAAATATTTCGCCGATTAGTTATAATAAATGTATATAAAATGAATAAATATATATTTATATATGTATATTATTTTCATTAATTTGTTAATTTACCCTTTCATATGGTATTAATCTTATTTTCAGTTGGATAAACTCTTTTTGCGTATGTTTAGACAATCGTACTATACTATATTTTCAACCAATCAATATTTTTACCGCTTCGTAAACCGCATTTGTATATTATTTCGTTATTTTAGATAGTCGATTTAGTTTTTTACTAAGTACTAGTTTTTTTTTTTTTTTAATTAGAAATATATATTAAAGTCATGTGACTTACTTGGACAAGTCTAGTCTTCCGGATTCCTTAGCTATACTGAGCACATCACTGACGCCACCGACAGCGAGCGTACCAGCCACCGCCACCAGCACCACTCCTATGTACATCACACCCGTCTGCACCGAGTCCGTCCATACAACCGCGCGAAGTCCACCCTACATACACACATACATACATTTACATATATACCGAAAATTGTAATCATACGGATTTAGTTTAATGACCCGTAATTAAAATTAAAATTCGTCATTAACAATACAACCCTGCATGTTTTGTATGTGTATTGAATACAATACAACAGAATATTTTATGTAGAGATACCTGCACCTTTGTTTTAATTAAATAATAATATTTTTTATTAACATTTATCATTTGCATAAATACTAATAAATGAATAAATAAGATAAGATATTATAATAAAAGAAACTGCTACTCACTAATACTGTATAAAGGCCACATATCACAACCATTGCACCTCCCACAGCAAAAACATTAAAACCCGTTACTGAAAATAAAATATAAATTAAATAACTAAAAGACAAATAAATAAATAAATACAGTTACTATTTTAATTTTTTTTTTTTTTTGTAAATTAGAATTAGACAGACCGTCGAATAACTTTATGAAAAAAAATTAACTTATTAAGAAAAAATTATCTTGTTAGGTTAAAATTAAATTATGTGAATAATATAATTAAAAACGATTAACGTTATTTTCGAAATGTGAGAACTTTCAAACAATAGGTAATATAGTGGACATAGACAAAGACAAAAGCTTTCGTTCGTTAAATTCGTAAAATAATTTATTTTAATTTACAACAATAAGAATTTATTACTACCATGTAAATAATACTGTAACTGTTTTAAGGCTAATAATTATCCTACATTTTTTTATCATATTGCGTTAAATTTTGTGAAAAATTCACAAGGTCAATTCTTAATAATTATCATATTTTCTTCATTAAGACAAATGTTCTATTTCGAAATTAAGATAACTCAGAAGAAATAAAGGAAAAGAGCAGCTTACAGAAGCTATTGAATTTCTAAGAAATTCTTGACAAACATCTTAAGCAAAAATATTAATACCTCAATATTTTTAACTATTTATTTATGAATTAGTTTTTATCTACGGCAAAATTAATTCAAACGTTATCAAATTAAAATTTTGCTACAAAGTCTAAATTAAGAAAAAATTCCAACGTCAACTAGGTAGGGGAACCTGGGAATGGTTGATCCCTAGGGGACACTTGGTAAACTTGATTTCTAGTTCTAACAAACGTGATACATTTTTTTACGATAGCAGAACTCATTCATTTATGCCTAACTTCACTTTCTATCTTGGCGCGTTGTGACTAATATCACTAGTTTGCAAATGACGGCCGATGGAATATTTGTGTCGTGCCATACTTAATTTTCGGTAAGTTTTAACTAGATTTATTTGATGAAAAGTGAAGGAAATACTATTAGTAGGTGTGTTTATTATGTTAGTCGTTTATTTAAGTGTAGATTGGCCTTGATTACATTAAAATACGTGATCACTAGTTTTGAGTATGGCATGTTTTATAACCTTACTATGTATGGGGAGACTTAGTCCTTTTATTTGAGGATGAGATGATCCCGGGATCTTGTGTCCCAATAAGGGATCAAGTCTTACCTACGATTCATAAAGCTATCGATGATATATTATAAGCCAAATATATAGCCAAAAGGAAATGTTATGATTTTAGCAGTCTATGTATATATCCACTATGCATGTATGTACTCGATGTGTGTACTGTAGCGGGAAAACTATTGAACCAATTTAGACGAACAAGGTGTCGTTCGATTCATTATTATGGTCAAAGGATACATTTCACCAAAAATGTCAAAAAAAAAAATTGCCGTCACATCGAGTGATATGTCATATGAAAGAATATAAAATTTTAAAAACAAAAATATAAAAATATAAATAGTTTTTCTTAGTTGGGTTAAACTTTTTCAACTTTTTGCTCTCTCCTTAGGAAATCATGCCGCAAAAATATAAATCAAGAGAATGTTAAAAAAAAAGAACACCAGTAGCCAAAGAAAAATTAAGAATTCTTCGATAACTTAAAAAGCCTCATGGATAGATACTACTTTGAGACGCAGCAAATATACAAAATTGATGAAACGGGTTTAACAACAGTCCATAAATCAAAGAAAACTGTTGCTTGTCGTAGCCTCAAACATGTATCTAAGTTACATCTACTGAAAGAGGAGAGTTCGTTACGGTCTGTTCTGTCTGTTGTTAAATAATTTGGAAGATTATATCAGACTTAATGTTTTTGGAGATTATAAAGAGTCGGCTTGTTAGTCAAATTCTAATTGTTAGAAGAAAATGATGTTTAAACTTTTTGATCACCAGTTGTGTGTTATTATTTGGAATATAATACAGTTAGTTATTTAAAATTATGACAGATTAGTTCTATTTCTGTGATTCAAGTCAAATAATTAATGTGGAATCAACCCTCTGAGTATGTTATTCGCGCTGAAAATCTGTTTACCATGTGTCCCCAACTATGGGAGATTTGATTCGTGCAAATAAAGTTATCTGATCGGTGGGAATCAAACTTCTATTTATGAAAGATACGGTAAATATCTATTTTCTGTACGTTTTCCTATTTCTAGACACACTGTTGACTGCAAATTAAGTTATTTATTCGATGAGAATCAAGTTTAGGGAGACACGGTAAAAATTGGTTTACCAAGTGTCCCATGTCCCTGGGAGATTTGATCCCCCTGGGATCAAGCCTCCCAATCAGGGGTAAACAAGTCTCCCTTACAAATGAGACACATGGTAAAAGTCTACAGTATGGTATTTAATTAAATAATGAGTTAAATTGTAGCACAATCTTGTTTCTATTTAAACTATCATTGAATAGATAAATTCTGAATCTTTTGACCAAAAAAGTTTTCTAATATTGTAAAAAATAAAAAATATATAGTCCAAAATCAAAAACCATCCCCAGGTTCCCCTATAGTTATCAACAGAGCTGTCTTAATGGAGTACAATTACTACCACAGCAATTATTTAGTTTATCATTTTAGGTAATTTTAGGTTACAGGCCAAGTAAAATATTCTATATAATAATATTATATAATTTTTAGTGAATTAGATATCTTATTATTCACTACTATAGTTTTACTTACATTGATTAAATGCTAGTGCAGGAACATAGACAACCATAGGCAGGAACAATACCTGAAAAGATATTTACAACGACATGTCCATTAGCGTTATTTAAACTCTTTGCGATGCAAACACTAACGTTATATTGCTAGTTTTTATGGAAAATATTAATTTATATCTGCTTTTTGTATTGCGATCGCTGAGAAATAGCCTTTTTAATATTTTTGTCAATATTCCATTTTTTAATAGACTGCTCTATCAAAGTCATTATTTCGAATTCGAAAATGACATAATTCAATTTAATCGTGATGGTGATTATTAATGATTCGAGATATCATGCAACTGATGATAAAATATATTTTTTTTGACAATCATTGGGGTCTCGTTATATTCATAATAAATATCACTTAAAGGTTTCGGAAACGTAGATATTTCAAACTGAGCTAGAGACTCATCTTCACACAAGTTCAAATTAAAAAATTTCACTATGTACCTATGTATTTATTTCACTGTGACATCTACTTAAGTACGTAATAAAATGGTCGGAAAGTCAAAACTGTACATTGAATATTTTTTTAAAAGAATACTTGGGGTGTGATCTACAATCGATACCGAAGCCAAAAACATAGTTAGAATTTTTGTCTGTTTGTCTGCATGTATGTCCGGGATAAACTCAAAAAGTACTGCATGGATTTACTTCAAATTTGGCACGAATATTGTCTTGAAAATATATATATATATATATATATATATATATATATATATATATATATATATATATATATATATATATATAATAATTATAAATATTCTTTTGAAAATTTGTAAAACACGACGAAAACCGAAAAAAAATCCGTTACGAGGTTTAAAAGAAAACGGATAACACGACAATAGACGAGGATAACGAGGATTTTATCTTATAACAATAATGATTGATATAATCATAATGATCATTACGATTATCATAAATATAACGATAAATAATGATACTAATAATACGATAATAGCGCAATAAAATAAGTTATTAATGACTTCTTAGTTATACCTAATATTTATTAGCAATAGTAGAAAATTAAGAAGGTCGTCTTAGATATCTACGTTTAAATTAATAAAATTGAATTAATTTTGAAAATAATAAAGAAAATAAATCTAAAAATGTGTTACGTAAATCTTGCCTAGATTATTAAAAGTGAATGAACGAATTACATATTCACAATCTTCCTCAAATCATTTATTTGCATATCAACTCGACTAATGTAAATAACGTTAACAGGAACTATTGTAACAATTCGCGGCCAAGACGTGTAAATTAAAACGAGTACACGCAAACTCGTAAAATGGTCAATTGACCATTGTACACCGCACGTTGAATCGCAACGCGATTGAAGTCCAAAGACACAAACCTTGAACACCAATTAGATTCTATAAATAAATTGGTGCTAACGTATTAAAAATAAACAATTCAGTTAAATTTTATTTAAGGAATAAATACTTCCTAACTGAACTTTCCTGGTCTCCTCCTACATGATTAAAACATCACTTACTGTAAACATGATACACAGTTACTTATCCATGTACACATAGGTATATGTGTTTGACTAGACAACCAACGCGGTATCGTCCACATTAATAGTTACTGGTGTATCCTTATGTGACATAACTTAATGTTTCATAAGCCTATAAGATCCTTCTATTTAATTCGGATAATATTTACCTAAAATTAATTTTGTACAATACACTTAGTGTTAACAAAAGGCGGGCTTAACGCTACTGAATTTTCTATCAACCAATCGTGGTATCTTTTCTATAGATAAACATAAAGACTAAATATGCCCACAACATAACCTCTACGTTAAGCACTTTAAAAAAAATCACAATAACATAATTAGTACCTATTAATTTTATATATGACTAGCTGCTGCCCGCGACGTCATCTGCGTGAACGCTATTAGATTACACGTTGTTACAGATTGCGTTGAAGAAATAAAGGTTCACTGCTCCTTCCCCGTAGGTGATAATATGTAGCCTATATGTTGACTCGACCTCTTAATAATATTCGTGCCAAGTTTGAAGTAAATCCATGTAGTACATTTTGAGTTTATCCCAGACATACAAACAGACAAATAGACAAACAGAAAAAAATTCTAAAAACTATATTTTTGGCTTCGGTATTGATTGTAGATCACACCGCAAGTATTCTTTTAAAAAAATGTTCAATGTACAGTTTTGACTTTCCTACCATTTTATTATATGTATAGAAAATATAACTCTACTATTCCCAGGATGGAACCTAACATATTACATTTTTATTGGCTCAATAAACAGAATATACTTATTTTGATCGTCTCATTATTTTATTAAGATACAATCACGTAATTTTCTATCCCATAATGAATATAAGAATTATTATTTTTTCTTAACAAATACTAGTAAACAATTGTTGATTTATATATTTCGAATTGTAAATCAATATTTACATTTTACGTGTTTATGTATTATAAGTAGCTAACTGTAAAAGATTTACATATCCTATTGTAGTTAAACTCGTCGATTCCATTCATATAGCTATAAAGTCATTTCTACTTGTAGCTATTGTTTTGTTTTCGTGTTTCGGAGACCACTTATTACTCAGTACTCTTGATTCACTTAGAGTTATTTGTATTATACCTGTTACTGCTCTGTTTATATACGAGCAATAGGACACTGTTCAGACAGACAGTTAAACATTTATTTAATTGTGGATTTTGTCTTTATATTCATTATGAAAACAACGGTAATCGATATTAAAAATAAGATGTACCTACAAGTAACTTTATTAAGATTTCACTACAACTTTTAGACTAATTAGTCCACTGTCAGAAGGTTTATCAAGATTAAACCTACACCACATTTTAATTTAGACCTCCAGCCGGGCTAGCATGCGTACCGCGATATCTCTTGACGAGAGAGAGAGATAATATGTGTACATCAACTATTTTCTCGACTACCCTAACATGCGCACTACGAGAGACATAATTCTCTTCCGAAGAAAATTAATTCTAATTACTTTATCTCGTCGATAATATTCTTCTTCAAACGTCAAAATCACTTCAAAGTTCGGCAAAATTACTATGTCATGTTAGCTCCCATAGAGATAAATACCACAGATATCTAAAATTTTTATGTTATCTCTTCTATTGATGTAACGAGAAGAGTATCATGTGCACGCATGTTAGCTACTGTAAACATAGAGAAATAATACGAGAAAAGGGGTAGACAACATTTTGTCGTGCGCGCATGATAGCCTGGCAGGATTACAACTGTACCGCATTCAATTTCAAACAGCAGATTTTGCATAATGCGGGCAATATACAGACAGACAGATTTAAATTCTAAAAACAATCATTTTTCTGGATTCTATCGTTCTTTTAAAGACTCCTATAATTCTATTTTCCTTAATATTTCTCATGTACAGTGTACAGACATCGGCTGGTTACTATTTTATTTTGTATGGTACAGTTAAAACCCGTTTTTAGTTAGAACGCGTTTTCCTTAGTTAAATATAAAATAACAATAGCAAATTAATAAAACGAATAATCGTATGAATAACAAAAAAATATTACTCCAACTGAACTCGCTCTCTGTGGAAAACAGTTTTAACTGACTCGCTTCGGAAAAACGCGTTTTGTCTAGTAAGAACTAGTTTTAACTGATACTAAATTTTGAGCATTAGTTAATTCTAGTTTTAACAAAGGCATTTAGTAAGAATTAGTTCTAATTAGGGAAAACGCGTACAAACTAAAGACGTTTTTAACTCTCACATATGCATAGAGTATAGATAGAAAATTTGTCTCCAAAGCAGACGCCTTTAATAAATTTACTTGCTGGGAAATTACAAAACAACTTATTTGTATTAAAATAACATATTTAACCCTCCGTGAATGATATAAACCTATCTCTAATTTTGCTTACTATACCTTGTCCAACCGTTTATTATCTTTTTGACATTTCAACATTAGTTACACCCTCACACGTTACTGATTCGATTTGAAATAATAATCGATATTATTTAAGAAGAGCTTGCAATCGATTTAATGAAATATTTTTAGTTTAAATATTAATTATTCGTTTCTTAGTTTTTTTTAACGCGTGCATAGTTAGCAGCCGTCAAAAAATAAATAAACGAATGAACAGATTCATTGTTCTTTACTCTTGATTTGAACTTAATTTCCAAGATTTCGACCTAATTTCTTACAAATGATCAATCTTGGACTCATAGATACTATTTTTATTTCCTTTTTTTAATTAATTTTACAGAAACAATACTTATATGAAGTCAAATTATTTTTATCATATATGAACGATTTATCGATCGATATATTTCAAGAACTGTTTTATAGTCTGTGGTTATTTGTTATGCACAGGGCACTTCACTACCCATCTATAAAGTACGACATTGCTGTAGTATATTATTCCGAAAAAAAAAACCGTTAATTTATAGACGTAAGCTGTCAAAAAGATAATAAACAGTTGGACAAGGTATATACCTATAATAAATACAATTTTGACGTATTGCGTCAAAGTTGTATCCATTATTGAAACCGGTCGCAAATGTAAAATGTGTTTGTTATATTGGCCAAATCAACATGACGTGTGGAGAAAGTGAAAAGATTTGATGATTTAAGTGGTAATGGCTTCTGGGTAGTTAATTTCATTTGTTTTATTTAAAGTTTAGATGATTTTTACTTTTATAGATGGAGTCAAAATGATTCTTGACTCGATTAATTGAATTGTAGAATTAACGCCTTTTAAAGTGTTTTGTAAAATAAAGAAAATCTTTTAATTGTGTTAATCAATTTTTCATAAAGTAATTACAATATTGTATAAGTTTATATTCAGCAATTTAAATTGGCAAATCATATCCATATCGTAGTTGATGTAACCTTATTCACCTCATTTACAGCGGGTTACTGAAGGATGGATATACGGTGTACCTACCTATTGAGGCATTCAACTCTATCTATATACATATATATAAATTAATTGGTTGATTGATCTGTACTGTATCAGCCTGTAAATAACCTACTGCTAATCGAAGGCCTTTTCTCCATAAAGAAGAAGGGTAAGAGCTTAATCCACCACGCTGTTCCACTCCGGGTTGGCGGATAATTTCTCTTACCATGAGTAACGATCGTTATAAGGTATCGGTTGATTGATCACCATCCTAAAAAATATCGGTTGTTTCTTTGAAAGGTAAAAACATATAATTTGAATACTCGGTCGCCTTTTTGTGACGTAGAGGTTCACTTCTATTCTCTGTTTTTAATGTTATACTCTGAAACGTCTGACAAATTATTCAAATTTTTTCGCTATTATAAAATTAAATTATCAAGAAATAACATACAAATAAAACATCTTGCTTTAACTCAAAAAAAGTTATACCATAAACGTCAAGGTATCAAAATATTACACAGGTGAAACGACATAAAAGTATTAAATCGTCAATTTAATAAAAAGGGATACTTTTTTTTTCTTGTCAAACAAACGTTAACATCGCAAAAATATTTAAAGCATGTTTGTTTTTTATTATGATTACAACAGAATATTACGTAATAGATCAAATAATAGCATTGCGAGTGTTCGAAGCGAATATTGTTGAGTCAATCTCAGAATAAATAACCCAGTTATCACTTTTACCTGTATTTGTTTTATCACTACTTTAATACTAAATAAAAATAATAAGCACAAATATGCACAGAGCACCGATGCATTTATTTGCATTATTAAGTTATGTATTTAAATAAAATTATTGTAATAAATACTTAAAAACTATTATGTGTATATTATATTATATGTATATTAACAAGAACTCCAGCAAGTAATCATAATAAGCAATTGTAATTTATTTATTTCAATAAAAGTTATTTTAATTGTATGATTTTTCCTAGGATCAACACAATTTTCTTTAAATCTTTAACACTTTAACAGTTCTTTATGAATCAACCATAAAATGATTAAAATAAGTCAGGTGCTCCACGAAAAACTATAAGATTGATTTGTAAAATTAACATTCGAATTCGAAAGCACTTATAGATCATCAATACATCACTATATCGCATATATCAAGCTATTTTGAAAAACATTTTGGAGGTTAATCTATATTCGATAATGAAGCAAAAACTGTATTTTCTTTTTTTCATTTTTGTCTTAGCCGCGCTTTACGCCGAAACTACTGAATGGATTTGATTGAAACTTGGTATGATTCATTCAGGGTCCCTTGGGAGAGGGGATGAGAGTCAAAATGCGTAATCGCAAACGAAATCGCAGTTACAGTTTTTAATAAATAAAGAAATACTACGATGTTAATCGTTTTATATTATCTACTTACCTCATCCAAAAGAAAAAGTATGGATGCTACCGCACGAACATGACGGTTGAATCGAAGTTCTAAATACTGAAACAATAAGACAATTATTAGAAAGTTTATTAAAAAATCCAAAAATAAATAAACTAGTTTATTATAATTACTATCTTTTCTTATATGTTATATTATTACCTATGGTAATATAATAAAAACTAATTACTAACAAACTAAAAAAACAGAAGAAATATTAGTAGGTATATATTTGCTAATTATTCAAACAGCGCCTGAGATTTATTTTCTGACGAGTTAATAACAGCTTCGGCCAACATGACCGACCGCAATAACGGATTCCAAATTAATTGTAAGAATTATTTATCATAGATGGTCGGTCGTATTAAAAATTATTATAATCAAATTAAAAAAATATATAGGTATATGAAGTTAAGTTAAAATTTATTTATGGAATAAGTTTTTTATAATTATTAATTAATTTAGACTAATGAAAAAAAAATCATCAAAAGCATAAAATCACATTTTTAATTAATTTAATCAAAACTATTCAAAAAAAGTATTACATTTTAGGCCTACTTTCAAACAAACTATAGCTCTACAAGTTATCGATGACGTAATATGGACTCAGTTTTAGTTCTATCCGTACAAAGTCCACATTAGCGATAGATGACGCGAGCGTTTGTCAGGCTCCCACTTGTAAGATATTACCTAATGTAGATAAGATGTACAAGTATGTATGCTAAATCGACTTGCGATAAATAATAACATGACTGAGATATGATAGATTATGTTCATTCTTATTGTATAAATTATGATACCATTCGTTCTTCTCATTTGTCATTTATTAAATAAAGAAGTATAAATCAATAAATTAAAATTAATTAAATGGATGTAAGAAATAAATAGGAAATTAAAACTATTTCATGTTGAACATAAAATAGTAATTTTAATATCCCACTTGTTACGAATACTCCTACTAAATCAAACTGGGTATGTGCGTGTCAGGCCAACTTTTGTGTAAAAATTATTTCTCACTGGCCTACATTGTTTTTGAAAAAGAAAACCTATACTTTGATACACTCCACCATGGGATAGACGAGAAAGACTTCATCCCCAATTTTCATGTAAAAAATTGTTTTCAAGATTTTGTTTTTATTACTTTGTTGGCTTGATTTATACCTATGACAAATAACAATATTATTGGCTTTTGTATCAATCACGACAACAGGGCGAAACTATTAGAGTAGCATACGTATTAACTACGAAATAAATTCTAAAATTTTTACTATGGAGGTCATCATCATCAGTCGTTTAATGTCCACTGTTGAACGTAAGCCTCCTTCATCTACCTCCAGAGCGACCGGTTCAAATTAGCCTCTATCTAACAGCTTCTGGCGATTTTCCTCAAGTCGTCTGTCCACCTCGTGGACGACTCCAACCAACGCTGCGCTTTTCAGCCTCGACAACCGGCTTTGACCAACAGACGAATCCCTTGAGAACACGTTGGAGCACCGATTCCGGTCTATCGTGTCTTCAATATTTTTTTGTATTAAAGACACGTATATTGTGTCTCAGAGAATTCCATATACGTCTGTTGATCCGCTTATATGCTTCAGCGTGACCAGAGGACAGCAGGTTTAACAAGCGTCGTTTTTCCATGAGACTTTGAATTTGGACAGAGATTTCTATGGAGGTCGTTTACGTTTAGTTAGTCTCTTGCCATTTTTTTACATAATTCAGAAATGTATCTATAGACACGTGCAATTTACTGAACTGAACTGAATCAGCCTGTAAACGTCCCACTTCTGGGCAAAGGTCTCTCCATATAGGAGAAGAGTCGCTGCTCCACATCGTGTTGGTAGATAAATTCCCTACCATGAGTAACTATCGTTATCAGCTATCTATGATAATAAAGGGGAAACTCACAAGGCTATACACCCAGACCGAAAACAAATAAAAAACGGCTGTGTATACAACTGTATTTTTTAAAACAAACACCTGAGTTTAAAAGAAAACCACGTGACATAAAGATACGATTACATAGCCTTATTACCCGACTGCGACAGAAGGAGGGTTATGTTTTTCGAGTGTATGTATGTATGTAAGTATGTATGTATGTATGTATGTATGTATGTATGTATGTATGTATGTCCATTTCTTTGGCACGCCCTACAGCCCAAACGGCTGGACGGTTTTCGACATATGAGGTGTCGTTGGATTTGTCTAAATTGTAGTAGTGACATAGGCTATATAAATTTTCAAAATGGCGACCGCAAATGGCGGAATGAGGGGGGGGAAGTTAAATTTTTTTTTCTTACTGTAGCAATATTGGTATCAAATGAAAGCTAGTAAATTGTTTTATTATTTTTAGTTTATAATAAGAGTATTTTACGCAGCCGGGTTTTTTTATTTTTAATTAAGCATACTTGTTGTGTTAGTAATTCTTATGAAACAATTTTGCATTGAATACCATATAGGACAGTTTAGAATCCATGATAAATTAATTTAAAAAATATACATAAGTCTACGATTACAAAATTAAATGTAATAGAGAATATGCAAGTGATTTAAAGGACAATGTTCAAATCTACCCTGACATGTACAAAAAATTGTTATTTTAAAGTATCCTTTACTAATTGAAAGTAGATTTTTAATAATAGTCTAGAAGTAATCAAAGCTGCGGTTTATTTGTATTTTTTTGGGTCATACATATTGTGATGTTATGTTGACAACTTGAGTTACTTGACAAGACAGACAGGTGCATGAAGTGTGCTTAGCTTAGCCGGAAAGTGTTGTCAGATTTCTGTGGTTTTTTTTCCACCTAAATCGTAATAAAAATAACCTTTAGAAAAAAATATTAAAAATACAAAGCGCATTTTGAGTATTTATTTTCTGTATTATTCATTATTTTACGTTAATATAAAATAATTAACAGTTATTATTGTTATCATTTAATAATTTGGGTTCATTGTAATAATGACAGGCTATATATGTATTAACTCGAAAATGATGTCCACCCTGGCGCAATGGTGAGCGCTGTTGTATACTAAGCGGGAGGTCCCGGGTTCGATACCCGGCAGGGTCTATTTTTTCTCTGGTCTCCTTTGGAGGGAGTCTTCGGTCGCAGCTAGTTACCACCCTTATAGGTAAAGGCGTACCAAGCGATTGATTGTTTTGCTACAATGCAATGTAGAAACCGATTAGAGGGATGGGTTTAATATAATTACAAACTTCTAACAGGTTAGGCCGCTCCATATTAGAGTGCATCGTCACTTATCACTTGTGTTGCAGAACTATCGATAGTTGACCTTAACACTATCACAATACAATCGATAGACTATTACCTACTATCGCAACAACACTACTTACCACCAAGCGACTTCGCAGTCAAGGGCTTTCATGTAGTAGATAAAAAACAAAAATAAAATCCCTAAAAATAAGGTAAGTTCTAACCCACTTATCTGGCAATACTGATCATATTGATATTTTTTCATTATTAATCTAAATATTGATGCCAAGCCAGAAACGCAACCGGGATGACAAATAAAAGATATTTTTTTTAAATTTAATTATAAACCGCGGCTTTTATCACTTCTAGACTATAATTATAAATCTAGTTTCAATTAATGAAGGATACTTTAAAATATCAATTTTCTGTACATATCAGGGCACAGCTTCATAGAAAAATGGTCTCTGTCCTTTACTTATTTTTTATTTATCCCGATACTTTACGATCCTGACATTACACCTAAACCATTACCTATTTGTTTATTACGATTGTATTTAATTGCATAAATGAAAATGCCAATGAAAAGATTTTAACAGTGGGATTCATCGGTGTCGACATTCATACTGTGCTGATAGTGTTAAGAGATTTTTTTTACATTTTTGTTGTGTTTACCATTAACATGTTTGATTCTTTTATAGGTATAGTGATATTAGAAATTATCAAGAACAATGAAAGCTTTTATTAGGACCGAATATTTTGTATCAAATTCAGACGTCCTCTGAGGTCAAAGAAGAAAAAACTGCAAAGTAATTATTGCAATATAAGATATTTCTTAATGTACTGAAAAGGTTTTCATGCATACGTGCACTAATACTTACTAGTGAGTAATACTTAACTAAACATTAACTCAAATGTTGTTCACATGAAACTAACTTTATTATACCTAACCTTATATTCTAACAGATTGAAGTGAATTTTATGTGTATGAATTATTCAAGTAATCTGAAATAATTTCAACACTTACATTAGTAAAACCTCGGAGGATAGGCAGGAATAATAAGTAGTTAAATTTTCTTAAAATATTTTTTTTTTTTTTTTTGTAAATTAGATTATGAAGGTATAACAAACAGTTAGGTACACTCTATACCCCAACGCGCCAGATCACGGAGGAGACTGCGGCTATGTCGTCATGACCTGCCGCAGTTTCTCCCGTTCGCCGGTCCCTGGCGCAGAGGAAATAGAGCGCTTACGGTGCCCGCGAGCGCTCTATAAGCGAAGGCGGCCCGCATAGGCGAGCCAACCGTCGGGGCGTCACGGTGGCATGCGCCAGCGATCCCGTGGCGTCCTTGTGCGACGATGAGGGCACCGCTGGGTTTTAGTGTGGTATTCTGGCACGTTCTGCCCTGTTAGCGAGTCCCACATACCCGTCGCCATCGGGCGGCGGGATGCGTAAATGCATTTCACAGCGAAAAAAAAAAGTACACTCTATGCCCACAAAATTTAATTCTAAGCCATTCAATACTTACCCACATTAAAATATCATAAATTTATAACAATATAAATAAACTCGGTATTAGAGATAATTATTTATCTTTACCATACACCAAAAAAACACTTTACTTGTTGTATTTATAAGTACTTTGGCACACTGGTACTAGGAAATATTTATAAAATGATTTTTAGCTGAAAATCTTAAATAATAACTGTATCCATTTAGTTAACAACACAGAAGACGGTATGTGTTGTCATGTGAAGTATTCCAAACCTAGCGAAAAATTGAATCTTTCAAACATGATCATATGATGATAATATGTATCATGATCGATATTATGTATATTATTTCAAAAATTAATTTAAAAACTTCCAAGAATGTTTATATTTTTTAACAAGTTATAATGACACTGAAAGTGATTTCAATCTTACAGCAATCAAACTTACCTCATATGAAGAAGAAAGTCTTAACGTACAGAACACAGGTAAATACACAGTAGCTACCACGACGCAGCTGAGTGTGACTCCCACGATTACCAGCCAATATTGCGTGCCGTAGTTGTAAACTTCTGCCGGCGTTCCGAGGATCGTCACGCCGGAAACATAGCTATAGAGGGAAAAATATTAAATAAATATATATTATCTATTAATAAAAGTGCGATTAGTAATGTGTATTAACTGTATACTTAAAGTTATAACTTTTATAAGGTTATAAACTTTTTACTGAAAAATTACACCCGAGAAAATAATATTAGATCCAATCATATACAATTGTATCTAACTGACTAAATATAATTAGCAAGGTCGTCTTTGGAGATCATGGGGCCTTAGGCCCGGATTACTTTGGAGCCCCTAATATTAATATTAAATCGCAATACCTGAAACTACCAACCGAACGCCCAGTAAGTGGAAAAACAGACTTATTGAGAGCTAATTTGTGAGATTATTGAGTTTTATCGGTCGATAAATACAGTCTAAGTTGTTTAAAAAATTGAATCGCTGCCTTAAAAATAACAATTTTTCGTTCTTTTTTTTTCAAATAAATTATTATTTTTTAATTTTATCAAACTTGATGGGACCCCTAGAAGCACGGGACTCTAGGCCCGGGCCCCGTGAGCCTGTAAACAAACACGACCCTAATAATTAGATCCAAATATTGGCAGGATCTAATTATATATGGTAAGATATGATAGTTATACTTTATAGATATATACAGATATGGATATATATATTTATAAAATTCAATATGTCTGCTAACTTCTTTCTTGTCAGCGCCGTCTGCTGGCACCATCCAACTCGACGGACCAAAATGAACAATCCGTAATTCCCTAGGAACTAGTTCCCTCTGGCGTCGTAATAAATCAAACGTACCAGTATAAATTGTTGATTTATTTTTCAGTCTCACAGATACTAATGTACAAATGTGTCACAAATAATAGCGCGATCTACGAGTAAATGACGACTTTGGTGACGGTGTTGATGCAACTACTCGAACTTTAAGATGATATTATGATGAATGTAGCATTTGCGGTATTTCTTGGTCCAAAATGACTATTTCCGATATTAAGATATAATTACATAAAAATATATATAATCATATCAAGGTATATATAGTCAGATCTCAAATTTTTTTATTGATTGAATATTAAGATATAACAGGTATCGTAAGAACTAATTATATCTATGTATATCCACCGATAAGTTTTTATTTCAAGAGCTATATCTAATTACATATATCAATATCAATTTTTTTTATTTATTTATTTATTTATTTATTTGTTCCATCATCGAGGCATTCTCTCGGTACAGGGCGAGAGTAAAGGCGGACACCGCGCTTGCTCATGACCGATACCGATACAGAGTACAGAACACCCTCGCTTCGAATCCAAAAGCATTTTGGGATTTCATAAGGGCGAAAACGGGTACTTCTAGGCGGTATGAATTGGTGCAGGATGGAGTTAAACTGTCGGATCAAGACTGCGCAACGATGTTTGCACAGTTTTTTCAATCTGTTTATAATCTAGAGCCACCACGACTGGATGTTTCGGCTGTCAGCGCAACGGTGGGGGGCAGCGGGCACGTACGCCTGACTCAAGCAGATGTGTGTCACGCGCTGGCGCGGCTGCCACCGAAGCGATCAGTTGGACCAGATGGCATTCCACCATTCATCCTCAAAGACTGCCGTTTCGTGTTGGAGAGGCCCCTGTTGCACCTTTTTAATATCTGCCTCGCAACTGCTACCTTTCCCAACCGGTGGAAACTCACACGAGTGGTGCCGGTGCCGAAAGGACCGGGTGGTCCAGAACCAAGCGACTATCGACCAGTGGCGCTTCTAAGCGCACCAGCCAAGGTATTTGAGTCGGCGATTCATACCTCATTGTATGCGCAGGTGAGGGCCCGGTTGTCTGACGCACAGCACGGGTTTCGTCCAGGACGAGGGACAACCGGGAACCTGCTGCATTTGATGGCGCGGGTGTTGCCGGCGGTGGATGCCAGGAGGCAGGTGGACGTCGCTTACTTCGATTTCCGGAAGGCGTTCGACACAGTTGATAATGACATCCTGCTCACCAAGCTGGCGGGTGTAGGGTGCACACCTCATACGCTGGCCTTCTTCGCTAGTTATCTACGGGACAGGCGTCAGTACGTCGACTGTGGCGGATGCGTTTCGGAACAGTACTGGACAAGATCAGGAGTCAGCCAGGGCAGTAATTTGGGTCCCCTCCAATTTGTCATTATGATAAACGACCTACCGGAGGTGGTCCATGAGTCCACGTGCCTTTTATTTGCTGACGACCTGAAATTAGTACGCGAAGTGGGCGAAACCTCAGACCATATCAAGTTGCAGCGTGATATAGACAGGATTGTAAGGTGGAGCCACGACAACAAATTGTACTTTAACGTGGCCAAGTGCTCCGTGTTGTCGTTCAGCCGCGCGCGCTCTCCGCGACATCACCCGTACCATATCGAAGGCGAGCCACTGCAGCGCGTCTTCGAGGTAAAGGATCTGGGTGTCCGGTTCACCGCTGAGTCAACTTTCGGGAACATATAGTCGGGGTATGCAAAAAAGCGTACCGAAACCTTGGCTTCATATTAAGGCAATCGATCAGCTTTACCAACTTCAATGCTCTCCGGGCCTTGTATGAAGCCTTGGTTAAGAGTCATTTGGAGTGTAACTCGGTTATATGGGCTCCAAGTGAGATCAAATATAAAGCAATGTTAGAACGGATACAGAACAAATTTGCTCGAGTTCTGTACCAGAAATTATATGGGGTATACCCTGGTTATCCATTGTTGTACCCTACCTTGTTCGTTTTAGGCATGGTGGGGTACAGCAAACTGGAGACCAGGCGCGAAGTCTCCCTGGCTACGTATCTGTTGAAGGTTCTACGCGGTGAAACGGACAATCCAGCTATTCTCAGAGAACTCAGGCTGTGCGCGGCGGATAATGCGGTGCAGCGGAGGCGACGCCCCAGCCTTCTGGCACTACCCCATGCACGCACCAACTTGTTGCGTGACGCCCCGCTCACGCGAGCTATACGCACGCTTAACATAGTGGCCGACAGAATTGATTTATTTAATTGCACACTGAACGAGTTCACGAGGATCGCAACCAGAGTCGTCTCGTACGAATTAAAATGATATCAGGTTTAATTGTTTGGTCATTTATATTTTACTTATCTTTTATAGTTTGACGAATTGCATTTTTATAAAGTATTTAATTTTTATTTTTATTGACTAGGTTTTTGACATTTGTTTATATTTTATTATTTATTGCTAATGATTGATACATTATATTTTGACGAATTGCATTTATATAAAATATTTAATTTGAATTATGTTTTGTTGACTAGGTTTTATATTTGTTTTTATTTTTTATTATATTATTGCTAATTGATTTGAATTATGTTTTAATGACTGCATTTTAAATTAATTGTTTTAGTATTTTATTTATTAGATTTTAATTTTTTTTATTTTTTTTATTTTATTGTATAAATTGAATTTTTATTAATAATTTTATTGGATTTTATTTTTAAATTTATTTTATTATTATATTAATGGAAATTTTTGAATTTAATTATTGAATTTTTATTAAAATTGATTGTGTAATTTGATTATTGTGAATTTTTACTAATAATTTTTGTTTTGTTTAATGACTCAATGGAATTATTGAATATGATGTCAATTATTGTATTCTTATCTTTATATGACACGTATAGCACTATAACAACACTAACGAATTAGGATAATTATCCTGTAATGTTAGATGTAAGATGATGGAACAAATAAATAAATAAATAAATAAATTAAATCAAACAAAAAATTTAGATATATTATTATACTAATTATTATATGATGAGAGTGAGACACTTTTATATATATTTATACCCATTTATATACAGGGTTAATTCTAAAACACCAGCAACCTCGCAGGACAAGATAGCTAACATTATGTACAACAACATTTGTTCTACGACTTTTGACATAACTCAATACCTACATAATTAAAAATGATTTTTTAAGCTTTTATTGTACTGCTCTGAAATTTAGAGTCTATGTTTCATTCATTATCGAAAGGTGACGCGACGCTCGGGCGCGCTTGCATAATAATAGTAATAACACTTTCTCTGCCCGATAATTCTAGTTAATAAAATTAATATAAATTGCTTGGTGGGTTTGTGGGCAGTATCATAGTATGTATATCGCAGTGACTTAAGTGAATAATCAAATTTCTGTTTTGTCATGTCCCTGCAATACGTAAACTGAGTCCACAATCACTTCATACTTTACCAGGCTTAGAACTGGCTATATTAAACGATAAAAAACAAATAAATCGTATGTATAGGAGGGCAACACATCTGCATAACCTCCAGAGGTTACAGCACAACCAGTTGTGCGGTAGACATCCGGTACCTAGTCATCAAAAGGCTTCGACTGTCCGTATGCCTGCCTATACTATAAAAATGTAGGTATGTAGATTAGGTATCTGAATTCTGAATATAAAAAAATATGTGAAAATTATTAACGTAGGTAATTATTCTTTAACGTTTACTAAAGTCTAATTAAACCAATTTAATATCAAATATTGGTAGCTAGGTATTATTCACTTTTTATTGTTAAATACAGGCGGGCATAAGTATTTCAAAAGTGAAATCAGCGTATTTACAATAATTAAAAAATTAAAAATAATTGACAATAAAATAATATTTACAAACGAAATATTACCTCTAAGGTTAAAGTAACGCGCATGTCGGTGCGTATCGCGCAGATAGCGTTCAAAATAGTCACCATCACAACCAACACACAGACAACACCTAAAAATCAGCTGTTCACTAACACGTGCTAACACTTCCGAATTAGTTTTAATTTGATTGAACGCACAAATTATTTTAGTTAACCGAACCAGTTACAAAAATTTACTCGTGCTAGTTTGTCAGATTCGGTGAGTTGACATTGTTTCACGGCTCGGTGTAGGTAAGTTCGAATATCTAGCTGCATATTGCCGACAGGCTTCCGACACATTGTCATCACACCTAGCCAGTGTCCTCACCATTTCCGTGTATTCGACATTAGAATAGCGGCGGTACCATGGTTATAAAATAACTTTAGTACAGGTACAATACATCGATCGATACGAATAAAATAAATACGAGTAGCACACAAAATCATATGACGCGCGCGCATCAAAGTCGCCCGCCGCCGACTGCCGCAGCTGGCTAAATAGGTCAAGTTCAAAGGCGCTAGCGCCGCCCCGTTCCTACCTTTCCCCTCACATTAGTACGTGGTCGTTATTTACCTAATCTTTGGGACGCGCGTAGAGTTTATGGCATTCACGCGAAAAATTAAATTAATATTTATTTTTGTATGAAAATAAAATCTAACAAATTAACAAAAGTGGTAGAACAAATGTTGTTGTACATAATGTTAGCTATCTTGTCCTGCGAGGTTGCTGGTGTTTTAGAATTAACCCTGTATAACAAGATCCAATCATTTTTTCTCGGGCATGTTATCTTTTGTAGATAAATCTTTGACATTTAAAATGTTCAAAATCAGCGCTGACTTAAAACCTACTGTCATTTTTTTGTTTCTTTTCACAAAAATATTTCAAGATTTTTTTTGTGTTTTTTGATCCTTGTGAATAAAAAGTTATTTCCTAAGTCTTCTTTAAAAGTGTAAGAACAACCTAACCAAATCTTTTTTTTATTAACAAATGAAATTTTATTAAATTTTTATCTGGTAAATATTTTATACAATTGTCGAATGGACATTTATAAGGTACACAATTGATAAAAGGCAAATTTATACTTTAAGCGTGACTTTAACCGGTTAGCCGAGCCTTCATCTAACTGTTAAATGTCATGTGCAGCCACTCGGCTAATCGGCCTTAGGTTTAATGACGTTATTTAATGAAAGGGGTGACCGTATAATTGAACGACTATTTCAAGACAATTTTATCAATTCGACAATTTTAATTACTGGCACCGAGACTTAACATCATATGTCTCAGGATAGGCAACACATAAATGAGTTGGCTGGGCTAGTTCCAGGTAAACTAGTTTATGTTCATGGGCGACGTCGACCACTTACCATCAGGTGGCACGTCTGCCAGTTTGCCTATTCAACTAACATATAAAAACATATAAAAAAAAAAGTGTGACCGTTGGTTTGGATAATGGAAAGATGAATGTATTGCATGACATATGATACAACAGTACCTGGATGACCGAGCTTTGCTCGGTTAAATTATATTTAGATACATTACATACTGATGAAACATAAATAATATTTTCGATCTTACCGACATAATAGTAAAATGAAAGGAAGTGGTTATTTAAATAAAAAATAAAAAGAGCTCACAATAATAGTTTTTCTCACAAAAGAAGAAACTTGAAAAAAAAAGGAAAAAAATTGGTCCGTAGACACCTGGATTCGAACCCGGGTTTTCTCATTTCGAATCCGCCCGATTCCCATGCGAGCTATAATAAGCTTATCAATGACAGCGAAATTTACCTTCGTATTCTAACGATATTTTTTGATTGCGTAAAAAAAGGGATATAACGACATTTTCTAAAAATAAATCCTAGCTAGATCGATTTATCGTCCCCGAAACCCCCTGCATACTAAATTTCATGAAAATCGTTGGAGCCGTTTCCGAGATTCAGATTATATATATATATACAAGAATTGCTCGTTTAAAGATATAAGATAAGATACAAGTATGAATGAAGTGACGGTAATTATTCGGTATCGCGCCACCACCGATTTTGAGGCTGATTTTTTTTTAGAGTTCCGTTATGATATTATGATGACACTAGTTATGATGTTTTGAAGTCATAACGCACTTCTAAAAAAAAATCAGCCTTAAAATCGGTGGTGGCGCGATACCGAATATTTACCGAAGTGACTACTGATTTGATGGCTGATAAAAAAAAAAAAACACACACACACACACACACACACACACACACACACACAAAATAAAGACACTAGAGGCTATATTATTTGAGAAAAATTTCTTGATATAAATAATAATCTTGTAATTGAATTATTCGTTCTAAAGACAAGTGCATTAAGATTCAAGGTGAATTGTTGACGATTTATTAAAGTATACCAGGTACATTTATGATTATGATAAATGATTATTATTTTGCTTTTTATCTTTAGTTTGTTGATGAAGTAAGATAAGCTATCTAGGATATATATTTTATCAACGAGTTGTCAATCAAAAATATGATGTTTAAATATATGTCTCTAGGTATAGTATTTTAACAGGTCATGCTTAGTATTTTAGTTTGAAATTAACAGATTACCTATTCTTTTATAATTGGCTATTGCAATCTGATTTTCACAACATACGAGGGCTAGTCCTAATAACCCCGTTGGCAACAAAAAAAAACCCCATCAAAAATAACAATCATTTTCAGGTGGTGGTATGTTAGTTAAACTGGCATAGAGTGCTTTACGAATTTTGCGATCTACAACCTATTAAGAACTGAATCTGCAACCGTTTCAAATAAAGTTTTCGTCACCCCTGCGCCAAAACTCTCATCAAATAATAAAAATCGTATGACAGATATTTTTTTTACATCATGTACACCTGGTAATGGTCGTTACTCATGGTAGGGATATTATCCGTCAACCCGCAGTGGAGCAGCGTGGTGGATAAAGCTCCAACCCTTCTTCTATATGGACAAGAGGCCTTCGCTCAGCAGTGGGTTGTTTACGGGCTAATACAGTACAGTACAGTATGGTAACATCATTCATGTCGTAACGGTATCTCTTAATCCTGTGTTTTTTGCACAATCATTTTTCACTAGATAATCTTGTGTCGCGTGTTTCCAATTATTGCGAAACATTTTACGTAATTTTAGATAAAAATAGAACGCAAGCAAATGTGGTGTCGTTCTTAGTAACGTTAGCGGTTAACCTGTTAAAATAGGAAGTACCTGATCTGTGATAGGATATTCAAGATAATTAACTAAAGGAAGGTATTGTAAGGTAATAATAAAGAATTATGGGAGGAATATAAAGCATAATGCAAGAAACCCTTTCCCATTTCCTAGTTCCCTCCTGCACCTCTTTATTATTTTAGCCAATAACACATACGCAACTCAGCAAGCTGCAAATTTTCATAGGCGTCGGTGATCAATAAACATCATGTGACGTGTCTGCTTGTGTACTGGCTATTTCCATACAAAATTGTTATTCTATTAGCCGATATTACTCAATATATAGATCAGCAGATTCACCTTATTTGTAGTTTTTCGATAAATAGATATTATTTATTCTTCATTGCAAAGACAAAACAATGTAAGATGACCGAAAAGGTGGTCCCTTTCTTTGACCAGGTCCTATTTTATGTTAAATTTAAACAAAGACTACGTAAAAACTATTTAATTAAACTGAATTTCATAAACTGTATAAGTCATATCTATATTGATCTTGTGATAAGTAATTTATTTAATTAATTTAGTACTACACATGTTCATTATTACACTCTTGTCTTTATATCGCTATTGTTTGTTAAATATAAGATTCAGGAATAATTTAATTCTTTTATTAGGTACTAGTGACCCGGCCCGGCTTCGCACGGGGCCCTTTGAAAAATGTTTGGTGCTTAATTGCTGTTTGCATGTCTTGTACTATGACCTACATATATTTGAACGACTTCTTCACGGCATGATTAAATTCAAAAAGAATATAATATGTGTAGGAAAACAACAAAAAGTAAACAAAATAATAAAAGATCCAATACTACCTGCAGAACACTAACGTTAATGTTAAAATAAATACATATTTACAACATACAAACTTTAAGATACGCCTTTTATAGGCAGTCTGCGGCCCAAGGTGGCGCGACGCGGTGCCAACCGTTTCCGCTACAAGGGATTATTTTGGTTGCGTGTAATTTTAAATCTGTGATAACTTCTAAATATTCATTTAAATGAAATAAGGTAAAGAACATTTTTAATCTACCTTAAATTGATAAAGGTAACTAATATTATATTATATATATACTATACTATACTTATTTGGATAATTATAAATACTGAATAGTAGAAATTAGCCTTGCAAATAAAGTAATATTTTTAAATTAATTACTTAAAGACAAAAATGGTTACTGTGAGTAAACCTTAGGGGATAGATATATTATATCGTATACTTTTTTGTAAGCCTTTTTATGATATACAATTCCGTAGTACATTATTTTGATGCATCTCATGCGGTTTAGCCACCGTTCGTAATGTAATTGCTCGAAAAAATATTTTTTTAACGGCTTCGTTTTTAACATAGAATTTTCTCTATTATACAAATATTTTATATAAATGTTTTGAATACATTTTCTAAGTAACAATGAAAGCTGCATCAAAATTCGTCGCGTAGCTTAAACGAAGAAAGATCACGAAAAGACGGATAGGGGCGGAGAGCAACTTTGTTTTATACTATGTAGTAATTATTCGGTGATAGGTATTTAAGGTCAATATCCATGCATCAATTTTAAAGACCTCTTTGTTAAATTTAATTAGTTTTTAATAATTTAAACAATTAAGTTATTTTGTCTCATGAATATATAATGGATATATTTTTGTGTTTCTAATTCAATAATTAGTATAGTACAACTATAAAAATCTTAATAACTATAATTAATTATTGCAAAAATATAAAAAAAGTAAATTAAAACTGACATACTTAGGTCTCTTCATATTACGATTAGGCTGATATTAGGACTTCTAAGAAAAAACTAATTTTATAATTATTATTATTTATGACATATTATTATATATTTTGATTACCTGGCAATTAACGACATAGCAACGGGGAAAGTCGACATCGCCTTCCCACCAAGTAGGTAATCTTTAAGGTCCACCACAGCCTTGCTCCTGGAGCCTATAGCGCTGTACCAGACTCCTCCGGCACATGATGACACGCAGAGCACCCCAAAGGCAACGTAATCCCCTACCCCGAAACCCCCTTCTTTCATTGTGAACGACATTTTCAAGTTCTGTAAAAAAAAAGAAATGTTAAGGAAAAAAATGTACAATCAATACAACAAAGTTATGAACATTTCATTATCGAACATTAAAGATTTATATTCTTATCAGTAAACTTACTGACGTATAGTGGTAACCCAAAGATGTCTATGATATATTTTTCTTTTTTACCATCAAATTCCACTTTATCTATCAGATATTTCTATTCGCAACCTACGAATCCAAAAGTTGTAGTTGAGGTGAAACAGTATAAGGCCTATTCAAATTCTTTCTTAAGAAAAAAAAATCTGTTGAATAGGAAACTTCTCATTTTTAAAAGTAAATTAAAAACAAGACTAATATTAGTTTAACAAAGTGTTAACGTGTTAGTTTAACAACTTGAAACAGGTTGAAACGAATGGATTCTGTTATACTCGTAGTACGAATTATTGTACTTATTTTTATAATTTTTAACGTATTTTTTAAGAGACAGAAAAAATATAGTCTTTAAAAAATATAGTTAATAGCATATATAGTTAGATATTATTACAACCACTAAGAAAATTAATGTAAAATATGATCGTATTTGATTAAAAAAAATACGCATGCTTCTTTTCCTCTTCTACAACTTACAATTTAATTACAAACACAAAAAATATAGCAATATATATTTTTATTATAAAATACATGTAGTTTATTTTTTATAATCTCGTTTTTTTTTTTTTTTATTTACAATTTCGTGAAGAGTTAAATAGAGTGCGAATTATCTTAAGTTCGTCATACGAATCTTTTGATAGCATTTGTTTAGAGATAAATAATGATTTAATGAAGCAGGAAAATTTACACCTGTTGATGTTTAAACATAATCAAACTGTTATTTGTTATACATTAGTTTGTTTTACTTGTGAAACTTGTATAATATATCATTGTTTATGAACCAAAGTGACCTCCAACTAAATATTTGCCTATCCTAAGCACGCAAGTTATCACTGCTTAGCTATACTATAATAAAAATATACTAGTAAAACCAATACTTTTTACTGACAAAAATGCATGCATTATTAACATAAGTAAATGCTTAAGATTTACACATGAACTGCCTTTATTTATATAATATTTAATCTACATATATGGTAACCAATTTTAAAATAAAAATAAATTCAAATACTCTAGAAACCCAAAATTTTAACTTTTTCATTACTAAATTGGAAAAAGATGGACTTTTTAAAAGTTTATTGTTCTTCATTTGAATCTCTTAATAAAATAGCTGTTAATAATATTATCGACCTAACTATCAAGCCAAATTTTTTTATTATTTATTTCTTATTTTTATAAGCCATAATCATAATATGATTAAGCCGGCTATATCAAGCCTAATTATTACAACAACAAAATATGTCGTTCTTTTAAATGATTCTAGGTGGTATTTTTTTTTTTTTTTTTGTAATAAGCCAAATAGATTGTATTTAAATTGCAAACAATATCAGTTTTACCCGTAAACTTCAAAGCAAAGCAGTTTTTCTGCCATTTGACCTGTATGGAGCTACGAATTCTGATAATTAGGCCACGTCATAGAAATATTCAATATGTATGTAGATAAAATAAATCCAAATACGTAAATATACCAAGTTGGAAATCACTAAATTGAAATTAAGGTAAATATTCGGTATCACGCCACCACCGATTTTGAGGCTGATTTTTTTTTTAGAGGTGTTTTATGACTTCAAAATATCATAACTAGTGTTGTTATGATGGCGCATGACCTTTTTAAACCTTAATTTTTTTTTTAATTATCGTACTTATTCGGTATCGCGTCACCATTCATAATGGGGCAGATTTTTTTTTAGAGGTGCTTTATGACTTCAAAACATCACAACTAGTGTTTTTATGACGGCGCATGACCTTTTTTTACTTAAAATTTTTTTTTAAAAATTATCGTACGAATAATTTTTTTGTTATACGATTATCGAAAGATATGTTTTAATGTTATGTTGTTAGGTCTTTTATTTTTAGCGTTTCTTCTAATTTTAACAAAGGCATTTAGCAAGGACTAGTTTTTTAACTAGGGACGACGCGTTGTAACCATAGAGGTATAAATACCTTTATGGTTGTAACTAAAAAAAAAAGATCTAACAACCTATCAATAAAAAACAAACCTCTAACAACATAACATTAAAAAAGAAAAAATCTTTCGATAATCGTATGAATAACAAATAAATTATTCGTACGATAATTTTTTTAATTTTTTTTTTTTACGTCAAAAAAGGTCATGCGCCATCATAACAACACTAGTTATGATGTTTTGAAGTCATAACGGCCCTCTTACAAAAAATCAGCCTCAAAATCAGTGGTGGCGCGATACCGAATAATTACCGAAATTAGGTAATAATTTTAGAACATAAATGTACTGAAATTTTATCAAGTTCCGCCTGAGATAACTAGACGTTAAGATACGTCGTACGACGTAAGTACTTAGTTATAAAAAACAATAATATCACTGATCATTTGTTTGTCGAAATGTATGCGTCGCTTTTTCTTAATTATCTTTTAAAAATGTTTACAATGTTTATTTGTTATTTATTTTTTACCTAGTTTACTTATACGACGCGATAGTTTTGATATTATTTCAAATCACCATTTTGTTTTTAATAATAATGAATACTGTTATTTTTTATTTATTTTTGTATACAGATACATAACGTTAACTTTAATAATTTATATTTGATAATATATAATAATAAGTTCTATTAGAGAATTTAACATAAAACAATTTTTTTTTCAGTAAATCATAACGAAATACATACCGAAAATAGAGTCGCGTAAACATTTTATTAAAAGGTTGTGTACGCTGAACGAAATAAATAAAATTCTACAAAATCGAGAAATGATTGCTGTAACGACTCATATAAAAGAAAAACAATACCGTTTTAGGAAAGTGTAGAAATGAGTTTATATTTCATGTAGTCTTCTTAGCTTTGATTTAATTTTTATATAAATTTCGCGGTAAATTATTTGAACATCATATTTACATTGATAGGTTTGTATATTAAAAAATAAAACACCTTTTTTATCAGTTTGAAAGGTTGGATCATAACCAAATGTATAACAAACTATATTTCCGCATTCAAAACAATGAACAATATAATGATGAACGATCATCTCTACCTGTTGACAAAATCGATGTAAATGATCTCTACTTACAATCTAACAATACAAAATGTACTTTGTACATAAAACAATGTTTTTTTTTAATTTCTACATATTACGCGATTATAGTAATAATAATTGTAGTTCAAAGACGAAATATTATAATTTTTTTATCCCTGAAGTTACGTATCACGAAAAATATTTATATTTTAATTATAAACAACTTAATTGCTTTTTTGCGATATTATAATCTTAATTATAATAATAATTGTATTTTATGGTACTTCATTATAAAAAATATTTTCTTATACCAGACAGACTTTTAAATCTCAAGATTGTATTTTTACCGTCGGCCGTCTTTATTTTAATTGATATAACTTTCAATAAAATGATTTATTTATCATGTTAAAATATGGAAATATATATATTATATATTTACTAAGTGTCATGTGACCTGTTTTAATGTGATTTAGTTTTAATTTTATAAAAAATAGAATTATATTTACCTGACGATCATAAATCGATTTCAATTAAAAATCCTTTTATAGGGAGAAGTATACGAATTCTTGGCATATATGGTGTATTGCCAACGTTACAAGGGCATCAACGTGTGCACGGCAGAATGTCAACAAGTCCAGTGTCTACTAGTTCCGATAGCAATAACCAGTAACTTTCACTCAATATCACTACTCACAGAACTCACATATCTATTCCACTCTACCTATGAAAAAAATATATCGTAATGTTCACAGCCTTTGTAAAGTAATTCAAATTTCCCGCGCACTGTATAGACTACTAATGGTAATGTCACTGTCAGTTTACCACATGCACTAGTCACCACTCATATCACGACTCAGAAAGGAACAACTCAGAAAAGGAAAACACACGCAATTTTCATAGCAATAGCCCAAAAGTGTGCACGTCAGTATCGATATGCGGCTACACAAGTTATGCTTAAATAAATGAATAAAATGATTAAATGAATTAACAACATACGTCAGTCGCACACACGACAAAATTAGTTGGGTATACAATTTAAAAATACAACACACACATTGGCACGCAAGATAATTATGTTGCGAATGCGAATACACAACGAAAGGAATTTTTTATGCTGCCGTAGCGACATCTATTGATAAACTGCTTAAACATGATGACACTGCTTTATCGACATTACTGACTGAACCAAGAAACGCACTAATATTTTTATATTAGTTAGATTTTCCCAAATTTTTGTATTTCCCAACAGTAAAAATATTTTATATTTTTCTACATTAAGTAATTTATTTTTAGCATTTTATATCATTTAAAATTATATTCAATTTTTTTTTCCAATATTAAAAAAAAATTAATATTCTTATATAAAACCTCTTTCACAAAACTATATGCCTAACAAAACTTTTGAGATAAATTTCATATAATATGATACCAGCTGACAACATTTTCTTATACAAGTTCTTGGAATTACGAGTAAATACACTATCTTTGGGATGTTACAGAATTTTCTAGAATTTAATTTTATTTAATTTCGAAATATAAAAAAATATGCCACCGAAATCCAAAGAAACTGCAACAAAAAAACCTCTACCGCAAATCTTAAGACCTAGTATTAGTAATTCTAGCCTAAACTACGTTCCAGACGACGTCATAGAAGGTATGAATAAAGATTTTTTTGTATTTGATCGATGGTGATAGTTATATTATTAACGAACTTTTTACTACTATTAACTTTTTACTAGTATTGGTTTCTCAAAGATACGTTATTCGGGTTGGTTGCGTGCTAAATGAGGAAAAAAACTTTATTATTTAGTTCTATACATAGGTCTATGAATGAATATATCTACCTTTCTTTTCTTATTTTGACGCTGTGAAATGCGTTTACGCATCCCGCCACCCGAAGGCAACGGGTATGTGGTATGTGGGACTCGCTGACTGCGAAGTCAGAATACCCACTAAAACACAGCGGTGCCCTTCATCGTCGTACTAGGACACCACGGGATCGCTGGCGCATGCCACCGTGATGACCCGACATGAATATATCTACCTATAAAGTAATGTACTAAATAGTACCTAATTGATATAAACTGATAAACTCAATTAAAAATATGCGTTAAATTAACATTTATGTATTATGAAATAATTAACATGAACAATGGTTATTCATTAGATAACTTAATCAATAATTGCTTTTAATTGTACCTACCTATTCGGGTGAACATCCGAAAATTAGATACCGAATTTTGTCATGAAATTTGGCACGAACATTCCATTTGACTATCTAAAAGTCCACTTAAAATGTATTCTTGCTGACTCGCAATATTTTTCGAAATATTGAATTTTTGAGTACGCTGCTTAGCTTAGCACGCTCAATGTAATAATGCGAGTAATTTTCGTCATCTCATCGTCGTTATCGTTTTAAGGGGACTCTTAGATACTCACATGGAATTTCCGTGCGAAACATGACGAAATTCGGTATCCACTTTTCGGAAGTTTATCCCTAGATGCTAATAACTTTTATAGGAATAATTAGCAATAACCTGAGGAGCCACTTACCTACACCCCGACATACTTACAGCACCAGAAAAACCAAAAAATATATATCATTACTTATAATAAAAATGAAGAGTGAGTTAAGAATTGGAAAAGGGAATGATGGTTTCCAGTTCTTAGCTGATATGAATAGTTTCTTCGACTATTATTTGTAAGAGTGTTGTAAAGACACTGTAGCCTGTAACACAGCTTTCTGTAAGCTAGCACAGGCTCCATGGCTACTAGTAAATATTCTATTTTGAGCACAATAAAATGTTATTATTATTATTATTTAACACAAACTAGCGTCAAAAAATATTTTAAAACTATTTCACTATGAAGATAGCAATATTTTAAAGCTATAAAAATATTATATTTAACAGAGCTAAACATGATTTAAGCTTTTAAGCACTAAATACTGATTGCAATGCAACGTTTACGATTAAGGTACAAGTAGTAAGTAGCCTTTGAGGCGTCGACTGGACTGACCTCACGCCTAGGAAAAATTATACGATTCACACTTGTTATTATATATGTAATCTTATAAATAATTTATTTAACATATTAAATAGTATAACATAATAAAAATTACTAAGTACGTATTAAGTAATTACACCGGCACACAAAAAAAAAAGTTGTCAGTACTTTTGACGGGACCCATATATCTCTATGTATTTCGACCCGCTGAATCCGAATTTGAGGTCAGTTTGACCCATACACCGTCAAATTTTCGAGAAAACTTTGAAAAACCGAAAAAAATGACGAAAATCGGCAATTCAGGCGATTTAAAATGATTTTTAAAAAAAATTTTGATCTAAACTAAGCATGATTTTTATGTATTTTGACCCGCTTAAGACTTATCTGAAGTTTATTTAGACCATAAGCCATTAAAAGTTTGAGTAAATACCAAAAAACCCTGAAAAAATGCAAAAAAAGCAAAAAATTCCAGATATTGTGTTAAAAAAAAATATAAAATTAAATCAATCATGATTCTCGTGTATTTCGATCCGTCGAATAATTTATATGGCTCAGACGTCTCTAAAAATCTAAATAAATGATAAAAATCAGTTTTTTTTTAAGGTCAAACTGACCTCAAATTTGGATTCAGCGGGTCGAAATACATAGAGATATATGGGTCCCGTCAAAAGTACTGACAACTTTTTTTTTTTTGTGTGCCGGTGTTATTAAGTACTTTATTTTATTTTATCTGTCGAACCAGCCTCATAGGAATTGTAATCATATTTAAAAAGTTATTAAAAATATGATAGAGGTATTTTTTTTGTATTACAAATAAAAAAAAGCATTTTTTAAAGGTTTTGAGGATAGAATAGAAACAGGAATATCTTGGACTTTAGCGGAAGAAGCAGCTCGATATCATAAACAAAAATTTTGTTTAAAAAATAAACCAAACGTCACATTTTCTGAAGGTTTCCAAAACAGAATAAAAAAGAGTATTCTTAACGGATTTCTTGATGACAAATCTAAATTCACTCTCGGTGAACAATGGGAAATATTACTATCGATCTACTTATGGGACAATGCAAAATTTTCAAGTGAAGAAGCAAAAAACTGTTTCAATATTAACAATTCAATAACTGATAATGTGATCGAGCTGATAAAGATTGCTGTACAAAAAAATGATCGAGAAACGCTTAAAATGAATTTGAAAAAGGTTTTTACACTGAGAGTGAACGATTGTGATGTAAGCTTAACATATACCTATGAACCTATGATTAATATTATTTTATTTTGAGACTAATTTATTAGATACTTTAAAGTTTACTTGAAATTTCCCTTCAATAATAATACTATTAGTAGATACGTTATATTTTAAGTAATTCAGTTTTAACTTCGAAAACCATAACTACCCTCAAAAATTACAAAATGAAATAAGTAGTACTTAATTAGCATTTAAGATTACAAAACCCTGACAAAAAAAAAACATTAAAGTGCTTAATTCATATTGACAATCTATAGTAAACATGAGTATGAGAAAACAAAAAAAAAAATAATAACACGTGATATAAATATATACAATAGAAATAAAACGTGTTTATGAACACGTAAAAGTACGAGTAATTTAATCTCTCTATTAGTAAAGTAGCGTAGCGTATAAGACATTGTCGCTAACTTTTTATAGCTAAATTGCTATTTAACATTTTAAGACATTTTATTTGCTTCAGATTAATTAATATTATGAAATTTTTTGTAGATGACAGAATTGGATGACAATTTAAAGCAGTTCAAAAACTTGTCGACTTTGAATCTCTGTGGCAATCATATATCTGAATTAAACGCAGATGTCCTTCCACGAGGATTAAGAATATTAGAAGTACAAAATAATCGTATTAGCAACGTGGACATATTTGTTGAAAATTTGCCACCTAAATTGATTTATTTAGGACTCGCCAGAAATCTACTATGCAATGGTTAATTTTTTTTTTTGTGTACCTGTTAAATATATTTTTTTCAATTCATATATAACCCAAGCTAAAAAAAATTATAAAAAAGAATAAATAATAAAAATATTAACTATAATTATAATGTATGTATCATTTATAGAAATAATATAAAATATCATTCGGTCAGAAATTCAGTAACGGTCGAAAGTTTCTATCCACAGATTTATCTTCGCTCTAAAATATATCATACTTCAATTATATTCTTTCTTACTAATTAATTTGTAGATAATGTTGATGGATTATCAAAACTACCACACAATATAACTGTTGTGGATTTAGCTGACAACGACATCTATGATTTGGAAGCAGTACTAACAGCTTTGACTACACTACCAAGTCTGATAGCATTACAACTTGCAGGCAACCCTTGCGCGGTACTTATATTTTATAACAGTTATCTTATAAGTTATATGTTAGATGGCAGTGTAAGGAAATTTTGCCATTAAGTAATTTTACTACCTACCAAATTCCACAAAATCTTTATAAATTGTAGCCTACTTAGGCTAGTATGTGTTATTCTGATGTATAATCATTAAGCTTTATTACTGTAAAGTTTCATCTAAATCTGTTTTTGCGTGAAAGAGTACCTAACAAACATACATCCATACTTACAAACTTACGCATTTATAATATTAATAGATTGTACACAATATTATGAACAAACTACATAATATTAATCAAATTGCTTCTTAATTATAATTATAGGCAATTATTAAGACTCTATCGCCAGTCCCTCCTTACAAATACATATTTACAAAATGAGAAATCGCCAGTGACGCTTTGTGCGTATACCAATATGGAAGTTTCAAATAAATGTTTGTTTTAATTTTTTCATGATTTGCAGTCGTTTTCAATTCTCTATCCTATTTAGTTGTGATTACTGATACAAGCCCAATTTTGATTTATCTTTGACCCAATGCTTAAGCACTATATGTCAGAATTTTATATTCGATACGCAAAATCACTGGTAATGATAAAGATAATTCTATCAGGTATGTGCAGCTTACGCCCGTACAACACTGATGAGACTACCTCAGTTGCAATGGCTGGATTGTCGAGAAATTCTTCCCACTGACAAACCATCCGAACCTTTTGAACCACACGCCGATGATTTGCGATCCGCATACTTCAATTTTACTGTCTTTCGAATAATGTCTGTTCCTCAACCTCCTAAACCTGATAAGGTACACGATCATAAATACTGTTGTGAATAGATTGGCAATTATTTTTACATTATTTTTAAATTATTTTTTTAACATAAAAGTAATAAAAATTACTCTTTTGGCTTTGAGAAAATTGTGTAATTTATGTATATTTACATTTTAAAATCTTACGTTGGAATCACAAGAATAAATATGTGTTTGAAAACGGCTTTTCATACAACAACTAGGTATTATATGCTAATAACAATAATAATTGATTTCCATCGATTATTATTGCATGTATTAATGTCGCTGTTCTAAATTCGGGCTAGCACCTCTCAGATTTTATATTTAATATTATTATTTTAACTTTATACAATAAAGTATAACTCGTAGTTTGTACTAGGCAGTGAGGTAAAACATTGCACAGCAACCTGTATGACTTAAGACATGAGTTACATATATGTTACAAGTATATAAAAAATCCGAATTTCAGCATAGTGGTGGTATTAAGTTTTATACTTATCTCCGTAGTATTATGAGAAGAGATTTAGCAGTGAAATATTTACAGGCTATAAAAATACAGTACAAGTATATTTTGATAAATATAAATTAAATATCTTTTCTTAGAACAATTCTAATTAATGTCCAAAATAAGTCGACTCTACAATAGAGTGATATACATATACAGTATAAATGTATATGTACAAAAAATTACATTTATGTGTAGTATATATATAAGTTTAATGTAATTTTATTAGGCTAGCTAAAATTTAAGAATAATCAAAATTATTTAAGGGCGCAATAACAGCTTTTCATGTGGAATTGGAGTTACCTCTTCTAGATTCGACAAGACGAAAGTTCTTAATGTTTCGTAATAACGATTCGCTTATTGAAATGCTACCTCCACCAGAAGATGAAGAGTGGCAATCAACAAAAGTGTCTCCTTCATTTGCGGAAAGCAAAATAGGCTTAGGTAATATAAAATTAGCCTTATAAAAAACATAATAGTACAAGATTGGAATAATTCATACACGTAGTAGGTACATCTTATAAATTATAAGGATTAAGGATGGAATGGATGTCTAGTTATTACTGAGGAATAAATTTATATTCAATAATATTTACTAAAAAAGATATGTCTATATATTTGATAAAAAATGTAAATTGTACGCTAAAGTTCTATTCCCGCTCGGGGCTGATTGTTACGGTATTTACGGTATTTGTACAAATATTCGTTTTGCGGTCTGGGTTTATGTCCTTGTGGATCTCCCTACCGTGCCTCGAAGAGTACGTAAAACCGTCGGTCCCGCTTGTTGTCATAAATACCTCATAGCTATCGTTACTCATGATTGGGAAAATTATCTGCCAGCAGCCGCAGTGGAACAGCGTAGCGGATTATGCTCCAACCCTTCTCCTATATGGATAAGAGGCCTTTACCCAGCAGTGGGACGTTTACAAGCTGATTCAGTTCAGTTCAGTGAATTTCACTGCACTTATCTATGCATTTTTGAATTATGTGGAAAAAAAAATAGCAAGAGACTAAAATACTTAATAATGCAAATTGCTATAATTGTTACCAATGTCTATCTATCTGTATTAATTATAATAAACAGGTCCTAAAATATATTTTCAATTATTAATTTTTTGACGACGCGTTGGCGCAGTGGTCACAGCAACTGGCTGATGCGCTAGCGGTCGCGGGTTCGATCCCCGCACATGACAAATATTTGTATAGGCCATACAGATGTTTGTCGTGGTCTGGGCGTTTGTGCTTGTGTATTGTGTGTGTTTCCGGACCCCCGACACAGGATTCACATCCTACTGGGGGCCGTTGAGTGTGAGACGTTTATTTATTTATTTATTTATAATTAGTTTTTGTTTTAATGATATAAATGCGAAGCTTAAGTTTTAGCGAAGAGAAGTCAATGGCAGTTTTAAATTAACAAATTAACAATAATATTATATTTTACAACTAAGAAAAGTGTTGGATTATGATGTTAAGAATTGTAGTTATAAAATGCGACGTAGCCTTTAATTTCTGTATAATATTTTGAGTACAGTGTTTTCTAGTAGTATCAAATTGTCTAATGCGTTAGATGAATGTTATTTATTTTTGTGTATTGTTCTAACGTTTTTGTCGTTTTAAATTCGTGATATTGTATATAACTACGGGTTTACCATACATATTAAAGTGCACATAACTACGAGTGACCTAAGAACCAGTATAAGGTCGAGACTCCACCAGAGCGGAGATGTGCGGAGACGTGTTTTAAAAACCAATAGAATTTCTTTCAGTGGTATCCACTGAAGCGGAGGGGAGACGAGGCGTGTGAATAATGAAATTCTATTGATTGTTTAAACACATCTCCGCACATCTCCGCTCTGGTCGAGTCTCGGCCTAACATTTTAATCAGACTAAATTCCTAAAAAGTCATCTATTCGAGTACGAATACAAATTCAGACAACGATATCACTTAGCATAATAATTCTGAACATAGTTTTTCGAGAAATATACAAAGAAACTGAAATAAATTTACGTTTTAACAAGTATAGTATTGTATAATAATTAATCAATACAATTTTAATAGTTTATGAAGTTGAATAAAATTACTAATTTATGATTACGGAGTTTGCTAAACATTCTGTCTACTAGTTTGAGAATTGAAATACACAATGCCTCTAACATATTATTTCCGGTTAAATTGTAAATAGGTATATTGCATAAACTCATAAGCCTCGTTTTAATTTTAGAAACTTCAGGAGTACGTACTTCAAGTATGTATCAGGAATTGGATATCTACAATCACTTAGTACCAAAGAATTCTCGTGAAATCTGTCACTTCACGGTATTCGAGAGTAATCGTATTCAGTGGAACAAAATAATGAATTTCCAAGAACCAACCATTAAAATATTTTGTCCAAATCTTCTTGCTTTGAGAGATACTTTCCGCACAATCATTACAGTTAGACTTGTGTACACAGTGGTTAGTATTATTTTGTGCCTTAATCTTATTTAACGGTGACTATAAGTATGTCTTGATTTCTGGATACGTCAGAATTCTTACATTAATTAAAGGTACTTATTTTAAGGTCTTCAAATTGGTACGTCGATATACGTTTTCAGTTTCGCTAAAGACGATTTAATAATTTTAGCGTGAAAGAGTAACTAACATTCGACCATCTATCATTAGCAACTTTTCTGTTTATAATACATATATTTATACAGTTACACATTATTTACTAATCAATTATGAAGCTGTTACAATAAAATTACCTAAAGCATAAAGTAAAACATCCTAAGTTTTTATGAAAATCATGCACTTGTCCAAAATACACGCAATTCTTACATTAATCTCCGCAAATTACAAAAATGTCAGCAAATTATGATATTGATACTACAGCTTAACTAGACTTCAATTTAAGTTTTCTTATCCGGTCTGAATACACACCGAGTCTAAACTTTGGTAGTACAATAGACTTAATAAAACTTTCGGCCTCCCTAGCTGACGGTATTTTGTAAGTTTTCGTAAATATTCAGTTATTTTATCTCTTCTTCCATTTAAAGGTTACATATTTAAATATGAAAAACTTTGAGACTGGATACAGGAAGATTATTTAAAGTTGATAAAACGTTTTCCGTCTTATGGAAGTTATGTATTATTTTCTTAATAACGTCTTAATTTAAGTTCAGTCAACATATTTGTTTCTGTTTTTTTTTTTCTAAGGAATTAGAAAACTAGGGTTACTTGAATTATTTATAGCTACAGAATTTGATAGCTTTTAAGTAACCTTACACACATAAACTTTACCTCATTTTACGATATCTACGGCGTAAGACATCACACCGTCCTCGAGGAATAGATTATTACTTTAAATAAATAATAAAAACGAAAATGAAGAAGGCCAAACTAAAACTTGGAAATTAAAATAGAACAAAAAAAACAATGCTATAGTAAATTCAAACGTTAAAAATTTTTTTACACCTAATCTAAAAATTTTACTAACTTAACATCGAAACAAATAAACGATACAACAAAAAAATAAGGAATCTTTATAATTTATTAATCTTTAGTTACAGTTTTTTCTTATCTAAGTCCTGATTTGTTAAAAATTACTTTACCAACAGACGGTGATAGGTAAGCAAAGCAAGTCAGATAAAAAAAGCGCCCATTCGTTGAGGCCACCAGGAGAACAGCGCGTCACGCTGGCGTCCATCAAATGTGCGCTTAGAAGGCCAGACTGGAGCCAGTCCTCGCAACATTTCCACTGGGACGACTCACTAGGGACCGACGAGGCTATCCATTGGGAAGATGGAGACTTATCTGTAATTATTTAAATTTTCCCTTAGTAATCTGACCGCTTATTATACTACAAAATAAACTATTTTAGTGTTCTTTTAAATCGCTTTTAAATCAGTTATTTCAAAAGAGTCGTATATGTGTTATATAGGTAAAACAAGATGTACAACATTCATTTACACAGATCGGTGATGGAAAATGTTTTTGAATCATTTCGTGTCAAACGCGTAGATATTCACGTATATATTGCAGATATAAGCTTTTTCTTAATGTATCACATTATTTTACTTGACAATCTATACCTATAATAAATCTGTTAAAACCTCCGTTTTATTAATACACCATATGTCATCAAGAATAAATTTTACTAGCGCGATTTAATTTCAATCAGCGCCATCTCTTATAAGCTTTTTTTGTACGCGTATCACGTAAAAAGTACAAAACCAATGTAAATAACTTTAATACATAACTCACAGTAACGTTTAGTTTTTGTTTCATTGTAATTAAATTTAAAAATAAATGTTTAAGAAAATAGCAATAGGTACCTACATGCAACGCCATCTGGTCTAACGAATCTTAAAAACTCACAAAACTTATTTTTGAGTTATTATTTTGTTAAACTTAAAAGTTTACTAAATATGTCGGATAGGAATAGAAATCGTCTTAGTTACACCGTTTATAACTCGAGAACGAGTGGACCGATTTTTATTTTTGTGATTTTAGATTTGTCTTCGTCGGGAATAATACTTATTAAAATATGATATTCATCAATGAAAAAATAATTAGTAAAAAAATCAGCTCAAATGTTTCATCCGTACTATCTATACACATAATAAATCTGTTAACGAGTCCGTTTTATAATCTTAATTTTAATATATAAAAGCGAAAGGTCACTCATCACGATATCTCTGGAACTATAAGACCTAGAGGCTTGAAATTTGGTAGGAATATTCCTTTTGCCGAGGAGAGTCAGCTAAGAACGGATTTTACGAAATTCTACCCCTAAGGGGGCAAAAAGGGGGGCAAAGTTTGTATGGGACAACGTAGTTCCTTGGTCCAATCTACTTCAAATTTTGCATAAAATATTCTTTAACAGAATTGATTGGGTTAAAAGGGGGTTGCTTTTGCTTCGAAGTTGATTTGACAACTCAATCCGTCTATTATAAAATATTTTCCAGTATCGACGCAGGTGTAGGTGATAAAAAATATAAATTTATAATTTTTAAAATTTTAGTTAAATACCCGTGCAAAGCCGCGGCGGGCCGCTAGTGGATAAATAAAGTTCTTTATTGTATTCGCAACAAAATTGTAACACCGATATTTCGTCGCTAACAAATAGAAAAAAAAATAACGAAAAAAAAAACGAAAGAAACAAATGTTTTGATGGGGGGGATATTTAAATAATAGGTCTTTACCTATGAAATTGCCGTTTTTGATGAAATAAGTTGACGCACTTTTTTATTTATTTTTTTTATTTTTTTTTTATTATTCAAAGTCAAAATTACCTATGGAATCGATGCATTTTTGCCAATGGATTATGGATTATATTATAGATATATGCTATTGTGCTTTATTTTTTATTGGAAATTTCACAAATGATTCTCATTCATTTTATTATATATATTAATTGTGGATACAATATACAACATATAGTCATATATATAGTTTTGAGATATTAACAGCTTAACAAAAACTCTTCAAAAAAATAATTTCGCAGACCTGTGTGGTCACGGTATATGCAACAATAATATTCGGTTCGTTACTTCAGATTGTATATTTATTTTATGAACAGTTATAAGGCATTGAATTATGGTTTTATTTGAAATAAAAAATATATTAAAATTAAATGTGTAACATATAGTTACACACGTCTTTTATTATTGTATAGTACGAAGCAACGTCCAAAATTTCAGTAATTTTTTATTACAGTAATGCATTTAAAGAACAATAATATTTTTGTCATAATTACTTCGCTGCTACAAAGTTAAATCGTTCGACCAAAGACATATCAACGTCAGGAACGTATTTCTATATAGCAGCTGAACTACCCCGTCACCCGCGACTCCATCAACGTGAAATTTTACTTATTGTTTTTCATACTGTTTATCCCGTACTTCCCCAAGATAAACTATTTTTATATGTCATCACAATGTCCATCTGTTTAGCTGTGAAAGGGTTAAAAAAATAGAGTAACTTTCGTATTTTTAATATTATTATAGATTGATGGAATATAGATTATTATTATTTTTCAGGTATTACAATATACTTTAGCAGCTGTAAAGACGCCAAAAGGAAAACCGGATGCTGATCCGGGCTCTACGAAACAGTTTCCACCCGAAAATTTAACCTGTCACTTTGGTTTTGGAATCGATACACTACGCATTTGAATAATATACATTTTTAATTAGTTATAAAATTGTAAATTATTTAATATATTATTATAAATTGCTCTTTTAAAATACCACAATTTTTTATAAGATTTTAATACCTATAAAAATTTGCTACCTGCCCAGGATTTGTAACTTAACTCTAGATCTAAAAATATTACCCAAAAATTTTAATATATACTTCTTTTCAAACTTTGTACGATAGTTGTTTTTTTTTTTTTTTGACGTAAAAACAAAGTTATCAGTAATAGTGTGCATCAGCGAATCAACGTCTCTATCGAGAATTCTAGAGTATTGTATTTCCCCGAACGGATAAACCGATTATTTATTATTATTTTGTTTTTGTTTCAAAAGTTACTTCATCGAGTAGTATAATTCATAGTTATGATTCAATCTGAAACTCAAAATAACCATCAACAACCACGGTGAATATCCCATTAAACGTCTTAATAATAATGTTAATGACCACGAAAGTTTAAAAGTTAAAGCATTAACTCTTCATGTTTATGAAGTACACTACTATACTACTACTACTACTATAGATATAATACTACTACATATACAGTCATTTCAAATTTTAATATACGGATAGTTCAATAATATTACAAGTTTATAGTAAACTTGATCTAAAACTACAGCATCACGATGATTCTGTGAGATATCCTCATCTTACTGCTGTATTGCATCGAATTTCTGATTGTTGGTATTAATAAATAGTTCACAGATAAATGGCGGTCAGGCTCTAATGATGAAATAGTAAAAACAAATTATAATAAATTGGTGAAAGTTTCTAAACCGATGACACTCGTTATTGTCTCGTCATCAGATCAGTGATTATCGACATTTTTTTTTTAGTTATACAATTTATAACAACGATAAAAGTACTTATATAAAAATAAAATATTGTTTATTTTTATTTATACGTTTATACTAGTATAATTAGCTCTGCGTTTAAGTTGCATATAGAAACTAAGACAAGATTCGAAGCTGTTCGGCGATCAACAGCATCGAAGAATTCAAATATATCTGAATTGTTATTTTAAATAGATAAATGGGCATATCCTCAATTCGAACAATCGGTCAGACATATTATATTGTGGTGATCATGCACAGCTTATTTGATTGTGAATGGCGGGAGGGTCGCACGAACGCTGGGGCAGCCAGCTTGAATACTTGCTCTCATGTCTCGGATACGCCGTCGGTATTGGGAACCTATGGAGGTTTCCGTATCTTTGCTATAGAAATGGAGGAGGTAAATTATTTCTAAACTTTTTTAAATCACTCAAAGTGACTTTGTTGTTTTTATTTTATTATTATATAAAAGTTCATATCATACTCTATTGTCAATGAAAATAAATTAATACTAAATAACACGACACGTTTATAAAAAAAAATATAACTTATAAATGACTAGTCTACTGGCGCAGTTGCAATTGACCCTGTTTTTATTTCGATTCGGTTCGATTTCTACCCCGAGGCTAGATGTAATATATATGATGTATATTTACTTTAAAAAAAAATTGCACTTACTAAAAAAAAATTACAAAAAAATATAAATTACGAAAAAAATGTATGTGTTGTAATTTACTAAAAAAATTACAATAATTTACAATTATTATAATATTTCAGGCGCATTCCTCATTCCGTATTTACTCACTCTTGTGACATGTGGCATTCCGCTCGTTTATTTAGAGACTTTTCTGGGGCAATTTGCGAGTGCAGGATGCATTTCAGTTTTCAACATAAATCCGTTGTTCAAAGGTACATAATTAATTATTTATTTTTAATACTGTTATTAGAAATTAATGTGTATTTTCATACATAGAATTATTTTTGATACGAACAACAATAACTTCTAGGAAACAAAAACCTTTTAGGTTTATCATGTACATGCTGTATCCGCAACTTTGTTTATAGTGCCCAATTTCGTTTAAATTCATTTAGTATTTAGGCATGATGCACAGCCAAGATACAGACAGACAGACACAGACAAATATACAGACAAGTAAAAAAAAAAATTATTTTCACTTCAGTATTAGTTGTTTAGTTTATTCCAAATAACTTCTTAAAATATCTTAAATTTGAACTGTTACAGTTTTGTTATAAGATATAGATTAGTGAAAAACATGTACCTTCTTGAGTTCTTCTTTTCGGGACCTAAAAAATGTAATTTTATTTTGCTGCAACATATGTGTATTTTGTAATAGTATGTTGCGTTTTATAACATACTCATATATTGTAATGGAAACTCTACAGGGAAATCCAAAATAATAATATCCAGAAATAAAATTTGTTCTCCATTTATAAAAACATTTCGACATGATCTATTTTGAAAAGTGTGAGCTATCCATAAAAAGGAACATAAATAGTCAACATGTTTTTCAATGCAGATTGACTTATTTTCATGAAAGGATTGAGGACTCTTGCACAACAGTCAAAAAATTGGGACAGTAGAAATAGGTCAACAGTCTTTAAATGTGTTTCCATTGGTGTTGTTACTTATGGTACTTTAAGAAGTGCATGTCTTAACCGATTTTGTATTAGGAAATCTGAAATCATAACAGATACAAGAAAGTTTTCTTAAGGTCTCATTTATGAAAACAAATTTTGAAATTTTCGATCATTAATTACTTATTTATATAATCACAGGAGCCGGTTACGCTGCGGTCATTTTGAACGTAATAGCTATAATATATTTTGCATCGATCCTGTCCTATCCGATATTATACATATACCATTCATTCAGTTCACCTCTTCCGTGGCAGAGTTGTGGCAATTATTGGAATACCGAGAAGTGTGTAGAGGTAAATTTATGATAATATATACAAAATATGTTTATAAACGTTTGCAATGTTATTCTGTTCCTCATATAATTTCAGATTACTGGAAATTATAGCTTCATAGGAAATGGATCGGTCACTACGCCTGAAGATGAATTCTTTCAGTAAAGTTTTTACTCGAAATCTTATTAGAATCAACTATTAACTTAAGTTATCCTAAACCGTAAAACAAAAGAAAAATTCAATATGCTTGTAAATTTCCAAATATATATTTTTTTTAAATTAAAATTTCACTCACGGGAAATTTAACTTATTTTATTACATTATCAATAAATACATATGTAGCAATCAATAATTTTACAGTATACGTCTTTTACGTATGTCATCCGATATCAATCACATTGGCGGAATAGTTTGGCCTATATTTTGCTGCAATGTAATCTGCTGGATTCTCGTCTATCTTTGTATTTGTAACGGAGTCAAAAGTGTAGGAAAGGTGAGCTTTACAAACTTAGGATATTTTTATTGGAAAAATGCCAAAGACCATTATATTTCTGATGATGACTTTTTGAAATTCTATTTATGTCCACAGATCGTGTATTTTACAGTTTTATTTCCATATGTCGTGCTTTGCGCTTTATTTATTCGTGGAATAACGTTGCCGGGCGCTTGGCAAGGCATACTCTACTTTCTTCTTCCGGATTGGAACCAATTGGCGAAACCGAAGGTAATTTAAATCGTTATTTATTAGTCTTAAATAAAACCAATTAGTATTTGTAAATTAGAACTTTAAAAAATATCACAGATTTTAAGATTCTGTCAAAATATTTTCTAAAATCGTAAGCAAATTACTGTTGTATTATATATATATATATATATATATATATATATATATATATATATATATATATATATATATATTCATTTTATACAATTAAGTTTCATTTTTATATCTTTATACACCTTTATAATACTATCAATAATACAATACAAGGTTTGGGCTGATGCAGCAACACAGATTTTCTACTCTCTTGGCCCCGGCTGGGGCGGACTCGTCAGCATGGCGAGCTTTAATAGATTTCACTATGACAACCTACGGTTCGTTTTTACACTTTACAAAGTCTTAATTATGTAGCAATACGAGTAGATTTTTAATATTTACTTTTTTTAGGTCCTCTATCATAATTCCTCTCGTGAATAGCGGTACAAGTATCTGGGCGGGACTAGTCGTATTTTCTGTTCTTGGGTTCGCTGCAGAGCGCGCAGGAGTCCCCGTCGGTAGCGTGGCTTCCGCTGGCCCCGGACTGGCCTTCGTCACCTATCCTACTGCCGTGTCCATGATGCCAGCGCCTAACTTCTGGGCGATTACATTCTTTGTTATGCTCTTCTTTCTAGGTGTTGATACTATGGTGAGTTTGTAGTCTCAAATTAATTATTCCTCCTTTCTTTATTTTTTCTCTACTCTAGGTCGCATAATGAATTTTTATGTAATCCCTTTTGTGAAAAAAAACTAAATAAATATGATATGTGTAATTTTATATGTTGCTAGTTGTTTATAACAATATACGTAGATATAAAAGTCGAACGAAAGTCTTTTTCTAATAATTAATATTGTTTAATAAAAAAATTAGTAGGTATATGATAATGATGTAAATAATAAAGATATGAATAATAATGTAAATGAATATAAATAATTTATGAACTTAATTTATGCTAATTGTTGTTTACAGTTTGTTACAATTGAAGCAATTATCGCCGGTCTCTTAGATGAGTTCACGCAGCTACGTAAACGTAAGAAGCTCGTCACGTTAGGGACGTGTTTCATCCTGTTTCTCCTTTCGATCATCTGTAACACTGAGGTTTGTTGTCGTCGTATAAAAAATTAAATTTCAAGATTCAGCTCTCGTTAATTATGTCTTTCACTTTTCAAAATTATTTTATATAGATTAACGGAGCAAATACAGATATAGGAATTACAGAAAATGTAGCAGAGTTGATTTGATTTTATATAATTATTATTAAATTATGTAAAATCAACTCAAGCTCAGGGTCGCGCGCCGGCGGTCGCGGGTTCGATTCCCGCTCGGAACAGATATTTGTATTTGTACAAATGTTTGTTTCCGATCTGCGTGTAAGTCCTTGTGGGTGTCCCCGCTGTGCCTCGGAGAACACGTAAAGCTGTCGGTCCCAGTTATTATCATAGAGACCTGATAACGATCGTTACTCATAGTAGGAAAATTACCCGCTAACCCGCAGTGGAGCAACGTGGCGGATTAAGCTCCAACCCTTCTTCTATATGGAGATTGGAGAAGAGGCCTTCGCTCAGCATTGGGTGATTTACAGGCTGATACAGTACAGTACATTAAAAAATTGCATCGAAAATGCATCGACATAAATCACTATACTATTATAACACGTACTGACTGACTTAATTTACCTTTCACAATTCATTCGGCCATCATTACAAAGTTAACTTCGTCCAGGGGTGAATAACCTTATTCACGCTATGGGGCGGCACGGATTATAGTAACCGCAATATCAAAACACTATTTTCGTGTGTTTACAATCTAGACAATATAAAATCAATTACAGATTTGTTTAATCAGGTTTTGTTTGAAATTAAAAAGTAACAAATGAAAATTAAGAGTAATCATTCTCTGGTCATAACATCTTAAGACGAAATAGAAGGATTAAGTATACCTAATTAAAATAAAATAAATAATAAAAAAATAAATGTCGGCTGTGTAAAAGTACCTATTACAAAGACATATATAACTAAGAACATCACGAATATGTTAAAAATCCATTAAGACATTTAAATATAGAATATTTGATTACATACACAATAATAATCAGTTAAGACAAAACCTTCTTTTATTACTGGACTAGACGCAGTACCTATTATAGCAAATATTTTTACTTATATATGGATAATATTTATATTTTTTCAAAATCAAGGAATCAAGTAAACTGCTACTATCAATAAACAGAGTTAGTTTTCCCTATAGGACCGAATAAAATCGTCGACGAACTGTCATTTCACGTGTATGCGATCAATCAGACCGCTCCAATTCGATTCGATTGCTTCAAATTGAAAACGATTTAAAGCGATTACTTTTCACTTTTGTATCTTTTTAATAGTAGGGGAACCTGTTCTACCTTGGTCAGTTTTTTTTATTTTTATTTTTTATAAAATAATGTCACTTCCTACGTCTGTCAAGTGTATATGTATGTAAAGAGCATTTAATTAACTAGAAAATTCAATCATAAAACTGTGTATATTTCTAAAGACTTGAGACCACTACCCACTTGAAAAAAAAAGGGAAAACTGACCAAGGTACAAAAACCAGATGTACCTTGGGCGGTGTCCGTTGTACCTTGGACAGAGAAGGTTCAAATCAAGATAAACACTTTTATTAGCTATAATTTATTTATTATCTGTTGAAATAATATAAGTTATAATTATTTAATCATATGAATATTTGCAAATAGAAAATAAAAATAGTTATTGACAACATTATCTAAGTAAAACTATTATTCTTTTAAATAAGCCTCATCTATCTATTTTCTACTCATTATTGTCGACAATACTTTGACTTCGAATTACGTTATTGTAATTTACAACCTAATTATTTTTTATTTTCATATTATATAATATAAATTCCAACAAAACATCCATTTAAATTGTCGTATTAAACAAAAATAAATTAAAAAAAAACCTTAAGAAATTACAACAAAAACAGAACTTACGAAACACTCAGTCTTTTAGTTAATATTTTGGGATGAATTCATATTTATATTTAATAAAATAGTATTAACAAAAATCCAAATATTTTTTAATTTCTGGAACACGATAAACTTCTTTTTTTGAGTTGACTCTCTTTGGTGGGTTCAAAATTCAAATCCTCCTTTTCAGGCCATTTCAAATTCAGTTTTTCAAAGACTTTTGCATGGAATTTATCAAAACTCCCTCTTCACTAAGGGATTTTATTTTACACACATGAAGAAGAACACTTCGTAAGTTCGGTGGCTAAGGTACAACATCGCGACAAATTCACTTAACAAGCTTTATAAACCCACTTGCGATTGAGGTCAGCATCAGACGCTCATGCTGTATAGTAGCTAGATATACTAAGATCAGATTTTATATAAGACAATTTTCACAAACATACAACACTTTAAATAAATTGGAATAAAGTAAAACCCAAAACCCTTACTTTTTGAGTGTAAAACAATACATTACCTTTTTTAACTGTGCTCACACGGCGCCGGCGAAACGCAACTAACGTCACATTAATGTGGACAAATGACGTATCAAATACCATAGACAACGGTTCTAAATGGCGCAAAATTTTTGAAAAAAATGAGATTGTTCTAGGTAAAACTCTGTCCAAGGTACAACAGGTTCCCCTACCATTTTTTATTCAACATAAAATAAATAAGTTTAGAAAATGTGTATTGTTATCGTTTCTCCATAAAACTTAATTTTTAATAATAAAAAAACAAAATGAGTTTTCATTTAAATATACATATTTTTTTACAATATTTATACTCTACTTGCTTAATAGTTATTATGTTTATTTCCATAGTTGTAGGTCTATTTGCTTCTTCCATATCAACTCTTTTATAATTTTCGTGTAAACTGGTTCTTTCTTTGACGACCTATGGACAAATTAAAGGCTATAACTCCGAAATTATTTCTTATTAGACAAATAATTATACAGTACCTTATTGATTGATTCATATTTTTTTTGAAATTCTTGGTAGCTTAGAAGATTGGGATTTTCTTTGGTGGAACCACTTCTGTCACTTCGGCCACATTTTTTCACCTATACCTAAATCACATTTTGTACATTTTGAACATGTTTTAATAAGTAGGTACGTTGTTTAATGATTTGAATGTGGAACACTTAAGAATATGATATGTGTTGACAGTATTCTACTTGCAAGGGCTCAGACCAGCCCCTTAATAAACTGGCTTACCCTGTACAAACGGATTAGTATTATAGTATTATATATATATATATATATATATATATATATATATATATATATATATATATATATATATAATTAAATTATCAGGCTATATTAGTTTGTTTAATATTTGTTGATTTTAATTATCATTTCACAGATATTTTAACACGCTTGTTTACAAAAAACAGTACGAAAAAAGATAGCTGACGTTAACGCATGCGCACAAAAAAAAGTGTGATGAAAAGGCCTATTGACCCTGATATTATGTCAAATCACATGGCAACGTATGTGAAATTACAATGTGTAGATAATTAAATTAAAAAATGCTAATTGTTTATCTTCTTATTTATTGTTTTAATATATTCATATAATAATCTATACCTACTATACTATAAAATCTTAGCCGGCTGTTGTTTGAACATGAGAGATTTACAGAAATCATATAGAATATCATTTAGAACTTATGTCAGTCTGTCTGTTTGTTTGTTCCCGTATCATACTCATCATATCTAATTTAAAATATGGTGTAGGTTTCATCTTATCCGATAATCCGTCTAAAAGTGGAGTTATCACTTTATAAACAGTTGTAGTGTAAAAGTAACGAATATTTTTTTTTAAATATAGAATTCCGTTTTCTTTACAATGAATATAAAGGCAAAACCTAAAATTTAAATAATGTTTGTGTGTCTATTGGAATATCGTACTGCAACACACATAAATAGAGGAGTAACCATTAAAGTCAACGCGGGTAAAGCCGTACGGGTCAGCTAGTAAGTTTATAATATTAAGTTTATATTATGTGTATATATACGGTACAACAAGTATATTACGTAAGAACGGAGCTGTCTAGCTTTGACTGACCCGTTGGCGTAGTTCGCAATAACCCCGTTGTCTGCTCCAGGGTTTTGGGATCGATTCCCACACCACTGACCGACTGTAACCTAAAACACAGCATTAAGTTAAGGCGTGTCTCTTCCCCGCTAAAAAGAGCCCGTTTAACCTGGCTCCCACTTTCCGAAATGTACCTGTTCCAGTCACTAACCATCTTGAACTTCTCGGTATAGACTTATCGTCCAAACTCAATTTTGGAAACTATATCGAATCCAGGGCTAAGACTGCTTCAAAAAAACTGGGCATCCTCTCCAAGGTCCGTCACTATTTCACACCGGACCAGCTGCTAAGTCTTTATACAGCTCAAGTCCGCTCCTGCATGGAGCACTGTTGTCATCTGTGGGATGGTTCCACCCGGTATCAGCTCGAAACCCTTGATTCTATCGACAGGCGTGCCAGGAAACTCATTGGCGATGAGATGATCACTTCAAAACAGCTCCAGAGCCTCGCACATCGCCGTCTGGTCGACATTCCTCCGGTTCGTACCTCGCGGTTCCCATCCTCCTTCATTATCCGAACTACAAAGGAATGGAATTCTCTTCCTGCGTCACTGTTTCCCGATACTTATAATTTAGGGATTTTTAAGGCAAGAGTGAACAGGTATTATTTGAGTTTGCGTGCTCCACCTTAGATTTCATCGTTGTTTACCATCAGACAAGATAGAAGTCAAACGCACTCAAATTTTTTTGATAAAAAAAAAAAGTTGAAGTCACCTTGGGAACAGACGACCACACGGTCGTGTATATTAAAAATATTTCTATTTATATATATAAATTAAACATTAACTTATCTACAATAATTTACAATTATAACATTTCAAGCGCATTCCTCATTCCGTATTTACTCCGATTTTCAAACAAAACATATACTCGTATACTTAAAAGAATGGTTCCAACAACTATTGTCGTAGTTATACGTTTGACGTTGAAATAAAGATTTTTTTTAATGTATTATTAAATTGCAGGGCGGCTTGCACGTTTTAGGTCTCCTCGATGCTCATGTAGCGATAGTATGTGTACCTGTAGTGTGTGGTCTAGAGCTAATAGGTGCAGTGTACACCTATGGACCCAAGAGATTAGCTATCGATGTACTGTTTACGACTGGCAGACCATTAAAACCTATCTGGGTTGTTTTATGGAGATACATAATACCGGTCTTGCTTTTGGTAAGACTACATATAATAATACTAAATTGATGTTTTAATTTTTAAAGCAATAAAAATATTATATTTACACATAAAGTATTATAGTTAAGAGATAAAAAGTGTTTTTAACTTCTTTTTGTATTGAAGAATTCAGATATTAGAGTCTTTTTTAAAAGTATATGATTTAATTAAAAGTCTATTCAGACACCCACCTCAGTCCCGCGAGACAATGGACGCTGTAAAGGTCCGAAAGGTCGAGAAATAAATTTTAAAAATTGTTAAACTGTAAAGTTTTTTTTAAATAAACGCGAATAAGTGTGGTATAGACTTTTAATTAAAGTATTAAAATTCGCGTAAATATAAGAGAACAATATATGATTTGCAGATAATAACAACGTACTCGTTACGAGAAGCTTCGGGCCTGGCGGGATGGAGCGTAGCACTAATCTCCGTAGTCTGCGTCCCGATACATGCAGCTAGAGTGCTCTTTAAGGCAAAAGGATCCTTTAAGCAGGTCTAATAATAATCATCAAATAATGAAAGTGTATATTTTTTATTAGGAATTAACTGCTATTTAAAAAATAATTGCTATTTACCCGACTGCGACAGAAGGAGGGTTATGTTTTTCGAGTGTATGTATGTATGTATGTATGTATGTATGTATGTATGTATGTATGTCCATTTCTTTGGCACGCCCTACAGCCCAAACGGCTGGACGGTTTTTGACATATGAGGTGTCGTTGGATTTGTCTAAATTGTAGTAGTGACATAGGCTATATAAACTTTCAAAATGGCGCCCGCAAATGGCGGAATGAGGGGGGGAGTTGAATTTATTTTCTTACTGTAGCAATATGGGTATCAAATGAAAGCTAGTAAATTGTTTTATTCTTTTTAGTTTATAATAAGAGTATTTTACGCAGTCGGGTTTTTTGATTTTTTTTAATTAAGCATACTAGTTATAGAGTTCTTTATATTAAAGCTTTAGAACTCGAGTAGCTATAGAATAGAACTAAAATAAGTAGTAGAACTAAAGTTAATACTAACTAGAACTTAAGCTGAGCGTCTATAAATGTATGTATAATAGGTATAAAATATAATGTATAATAGGTATAAAAAATATTGTCTAATACAAATTACTAACGTAGTGTTATAATCAGCGTATACGCAACTCTCCTTATTGTAACAACAAACGTGTATAAATCGTTTTCATCTTGCCACGCGGTAATATGTCGGCATTTACTTGTAAATAAGAGACTTAGATATGTCAATATGTGTGACAGTGACGTGGTGGTCGTCATCCAAGTAACACGTGCTCTTATCGCTTTGTTGTGTGATTACATACAAAAAACAATAAAACATGACATTTGACGCCCAGATTTTTGTATTATTTTAAATTTGTAAAACAATAAATTGAATTATTTCATGCCTCTTTTTTCTACATAAAAATTTTAGTTGACTATCTCTTGATAAGCATACGCAGTTATTTTATTTACAGACGTATAACTGCGCGCTAAGACTAATTTAAACGCTAAATTTTCCATATTGTAGGCGTGTATATTATATTTATATATTTATAAAAAAACTTTTATATTTTTCCAGAGATTACTCGAAAGCTGTAAGCCGAACAGTGATTGGGGACCAGATGAGCCTGAGATAAGAGAACGATGGAAAAGTTTCCAAAATCAACATATGTCTTCTATAACTTCAATGGAACTTAAAAAATAACACATGATAAAATTGTTATCTTTAAAAAATATATTTAATATAGCAATGCTAAATATATTTGTTTTAATTATAATCGAAATATAGCAGCTCTGGCACATGAGTCTGCCGTCTCATTTCCAGGAATGTCAGAGTGGCTTGGAATCCAGACAAGTGAGATTTGCAAGTCCTTTTGATGACATAGTAACAAGGCTTCTGTTATCTTTAAAATAATTTACGCACGAATTAGGTTCTCCTTAATTGCTAAGAGGCAGCTTAATGAGTCAGTAAAGATAACAGTTAATCCTAAGTGATGGGTAGAGAACATTGAGGATGGCTTTAAGTATTGCGATGGCTTCACCAGTACTAAAGACTCAGAGGGACATTTCAATTTATTATTCAGAATGCAAAATTATTCTAAACACAACTGGACGGGGAAACCTTATTACCATCAACCTTATCATATATGAAGCCCTCGTTAATATGTCTCAACTAAGGAATTTATATACAAACTGGAATGCGCATGTGTACTCAAAAAATGTTCCTAAGAGAGAGATTGCATCTTTTTCTATCATTGAGTCAAGGCAACTCGTAAGAAAGAGACAAAATGCCAGTAGTCAACGCAATGCTCGGAACGATTTTTTCACTTTACATATTGGAAACAAATGTCAACCTTATAACATTTATTTCAAGGTGCATATTTGAATATAAAATTTTATTAAATGAAATTGATCCAGTTATTATATAAATTCCTTGATTTTTCTTTTCTTGATTGTTCCAGTTATTATATAAATTCCTTGGTTTCAACTAAATGACAATCGTTTTATGTAATACGATAAAGATAAAAAATATTTAATTTTAGTTTAGTATACAAAGCAAAAGAATTAACATACTAAAGATTTAATAAAGAGCCTAAGTTGACTTTTTAATTCTCATTTGATGACATAGTTAAATAAGTTAATCGGTTAGATCATAATCGACAATATCGCACTGAAAATAAGAAGTAACAATACAAAACTTCAGTTACATTTCAATTCAATAATTGTTTGCGTTGGAATTTGCCATCTAGAATCACACTATGAGAATATATTTTTAAAGTAGCCCACCGTTGTATCTTTGTTTAATTTTTAGTTTATATTACATTTCTCATGTAAGTGAATTTAATTCTTATGGGAAATAAAGATTCATAAACCAGAACTTAAATTTGAATAAATATGTTTTTATATAGGTATTAAGACTTTTCATTTTAATATTATAATCAAAATTTTTAGCACTGGCTGTTTCGTATCTATTAGTCATTCATTAAAAGAATAAAAATGACTAGATCAAAATTTCAGTGTTTAATGTTTAGATAAAATTTATTTTAGGGATTTGATACTAAATTTTCGTGTAAAAAAAAACATTATGTGAAATAACTTTTTATTTTTCGACACACAAAATTTTTTGTTCAATTTAATATCACACAAAAAATGGGTGAAACAAAAAAATCAGATAGCCCGCAAGGCGATGATAAAGACAAGAGAGTGAAAATACAGGTAAATTGAATATCTTAATATATTCTTCAAGTAATGTTCTATGTTATTGTTCCCCTAACTTAAAGAATTTTAATATTTTTATAAAAAACTTTGTAAATTATTACTTATTTAAAATTTTAAAATCCCACTTCTAGACAAAAATATTTTCTCCACGTGTGATAGGATTAAGAGTGTTTTCTATTTATTGTAATATACGGTGGTGTACTGTAACAGCTTGTAAATATTTTACTGCTGGGAAAAGGCTTCTTCTCCTACGACAGAGAAGAATTCAACCTTAATACGCTAGGGTAAACTACAACGGGGTGACTGACGGATATACATGTTACAATCTTATATCTTTAAACGAGCAATTCTTGTATATATATAATCTGATTCTCGGAAACGGCTCCAACGATTTTCATGAAATTTAGTATGCAGGGGGTTTTGGGGGTGATAAATCGATCTAGCTAGGATTTATTTTTAGGAAATGTCGTTTTATCCCTTTTTTTACACAATTAAAAAATATCATTAGAATATGAAGGTAAATTTCGCTGTCATTGATAAGTTTATAACAGCTCGGATGAGAATCGGGCGGATTCGACATTAGAAAACCCCGGGTTCGATTCCAGGTGTCTACAGATTTTATCCTTTTTTTTCAATATTCTTCTTTTATGAGAAAAAATATTATTGTGAGCTCTTTTTATTTTTTATTTAAATAACCAGTTCCTATTATTTTACTATTATGTCGGTAAGATCGAAAATATTATTTATGTTTCATCAGTATGTAATGTATCTAAATATAATTTAACCGAGCAAAGCTCGGTCATCCAGGTACTATTTCTTAAACGTGCAAGCTTTCTCGCGATTTTCGCTTTCACCGCCGAGCAAGAGGTTAATTTTAAAGACAAACTTAGCACTTGATACATTAGCCACATTTAAACCCACAGCCGTCTAGCAGTTATTAATGTGTTCTATCCAAGCCCTTTCGGCGTACTAGAACATATCAGTATGTAATCAATAAGTAGTATAAATTAAAGAATAAAGTCTCGTCTTGATAAAGTTGTAACTAGGTGAATAATACTTCTTTTGTAGGTGGAAGGAGAAGATGAGATCGGGGAGGGAGAAATGGGTAGAAAAAAAATGAAAAGATTCCAGCTGCCAAATCTACCAAGATGGTGGCAAGCAAAAATCATTCAATATGCGTAAGTTTAAAGTATGTCTGTATTACATATAATTAATTTATATATAATAATATCTGTTTAAGATCTAAACGACCATTGATTTCGTTACCAGCCAAATAATCTAAAAAACTTTTTGGTCATCGGTACATCTAAAAAGGCAGGAAGAAAATTATTTATTATTCCTCACTCCAGGGTCTCATGTTTTCAATAGCAAATAGCACAAATATAAATCTTCTTTCGATGTTATTATTATATGAATTTGTGCGAATAAACATCATTCAATTACAATTTTCCATAAAGTAAATCGTTATACTATCTTTGAGAAGGCGAGACTACCTGTTCTTTACTACGAGTGGGACTTCATAAGATTCGAAATGCGTCTGTAACTTTGTGATATTCGACGATTCTTCAGGACCCAGAGAATGACTCCAAATTGTGCTTCCAAAGAGTTGCTGGTGCCAAAATAACACTGAATTGAATAGGCAAAGATGCTTTGTGACATAAGATTCTAGTAATTTTGTATCTTATGATTTTGAATAAACAATTTTAATTTCTGTATTGTACCGTACTGTATCAACCTGTTAACCACCCACTGCTGAGCGAATGCCTTTTCTCCATATAGAAGAAGAGTTGAAGCTTAATCCACCACGCTGCTCCACTGCGGGTTGGCGGATAATTTCCCTACCATGGGGTTATCAGGCGTCTATGATGACAACCGAGACCGACGGCTTTACGTGCTCTCAGAGGCATATTGGGGAGACCCACAAGGACATACACCCAGACCGGAAACAAATATTTGTACAAATACACATAGCTGTACCGAGCAGGAATCGAACCCGCGACCGCCGGTGCGCGTTGTTGAGGCGACTGCTCGCACCACTACAACAGAACGGTAGTTGTCATAATTTTAATTTCTATAAAGAGTAAATTTTAGAACAATAAGAGGAAATCTAACTCCCCGTTGACACACTCCCCGAAAACTAACTCCCCGTTGACACTCATCAATAGAATTATGTTATTATTTCCCCGTTACATAGCAAAAGATTAGTGTGGTAGGTGGTGGTGTGGTTATATGAACTGCTGACCCGGGCATCCTGGATATTATCCGTAAATGCATTCCCCTGCGACAAAAAAAAAGAAAAAAATATGGTGTGGTTATATTATATGAAGACAATTTAAGTTATTAATTAACGTACCTATACAAGTCATATATACTCGTACAATATACACATGTATTCTTATTCTGTATTTTATTTTCTTAATAAATTAAACATAAATACATACTTACTAGCGTATAATAAGTTAAAAGTTCATTTGCATTATTTTCGTGATTCAAAGGCCGTAACATCAACTGACCCGGTCGGGGCTGGCGACGTTGGCGCCATCTGGGTCACTCCTCCTTTTAACTAGGAAGATTTTTAGGTAGAATTTTACGTTACTGGACCTTTTTCCTTATTTAAATTACTCATGGTCTATTATTTATTAAATACATTTAAGACAAACTCATTACCTTTATTCTACAAGATTTCATGTTTTGTATCGAATATATAATAAACCAAAAAAAGACTCAAATGTGCTAAAAATAACAAGCAAATAATTTCACTTGCAATTAATTCGCTGAAAAGGAGTTAATTAAACTGCCTATTTAATCTTCCTGTCGATACATTTGAATAAAAGCGAGGTAAATATGATAGGTTTCGGGTCGTGAGATTAATGTTCGCGGGTGACACGTGGGGTGTAAGGGGTGATAAGGGGGTTGCCTCTTGGCGACGGTAATGGCGGCAACAGTCATTGCACTTTGGACTGCGAGTGAAACAACATGCAGTAACTTAGATGGCAACCATGCATCGGACTTCGTCGAACGCCTCAGATGGCACGTTCTGGACCACCATCGAACTGCTGGCAGACCGTGGGCGACGCAGATCGACAGGCGACTGTGATGATCCTACTTCAATTATTGCGTTTCCAAGATCAAATTCATCACTCAGGTGCATTTTATTGGATTAATAAAAATAGCACATACAGCACCTAAAAAAAATGTTGCACTCAGCAAACACTATTTACTACATAATTTAGTTGTTGACTACTAATTTAGTACTTAGTTACTACATAATTTAGAGAATTGCAAATAATTATACTCAAGAGAGAAAGTTGCAAATAATAAAATCGACAAACGATTCGTATTGTAGGTATATTCTAAATTTTACAAATTTTTTGGCGAATAATAAAATCTAATAAAAATTGTTTATTTTCTTTTATTTATTTATTTTCATTTTCATTTTTTATATGCGTTGCTTTTATTTTTATATTCGTTTGCCTTTATATGTATAGTTTGTATGCGTTATTGAATTCTTCAGGTGTAAACAGTTTTTAAAATAACCATAAACATTTTGTAATTATTCATTTTGAAGATCTGAGAAGTTTACTTTATCGAGACACGCTTTGCTCCGGTATTTTGGAGATGATAACTATAAATGTAACATTTTGCGTCATTCGCACTTCGAGTATAGGTACCTAAAGTTTATAATAAATATTTCGCCAAAATCATTGACCTCGGTGACCGAAAGATTAAGACCGCTAAATAATTAAATATTATTTTCTTGTAGGTACATTATGTATATTTTATATGAAGTTGTTTCCTTAAGATGAACAGAAAGGAGTGCAACATATAAATTATAAAACTTGAAAAAGTTATTTCATACTTATTCATCAAAATATAGATTACATAATGTTAAAAATTAACGAAAAAAAAATAGATAAAAAAATTATTATAGGTATAAGCTGCTCCATGACGAGCGTTTCCCCCGTCTTACTTTTATCGTGAAAAAAAAATCAATAAACTCGTACTACCACGAGTTTTAGTCATAAACAAATCTAATCAACACTTTGTTCCGCCGTTCCCTAGAACATCTCAATGGAAACGATGAGGACGTAAATTTTATATTTATCGTTAATTCATGCCACCACAATGAAGACGGTACAAATATAACTATGTGTAAACTTCCCCGAAAGTGATGCTAACGCAGTAAATAGACCGGAGTATTTAAGAAGCTATAAAGTCGAGACGTGCGTTTTATGATTTTAAAAATATCACAGCTTTTGAGTTTTACTACCGACAGTTTAAATGGCTACTGATTTTCTAAATGTTTCTATTGATAGTGACAGATTTAATCAATGTTTTAAAACCTAGAATATGAAGTTAGTTTACTTTTTAAATTTATATTGATAAATTTGCAACTAAAAAAAAAATATTATTCACTCTTTAACGTTTTTTGACGTATCGTTATATTTATCTATCAGATAATAATTTATGGTATATTTTTATTTTTCACCATCAACGCATCGTAGAGATGTTGGAACACTCTGCATCTTTTACTGCATCTATCACGGGGAGTGTTCTGAGGAATTGTTCGCATTAATACCTACAACAGAATTCCACCATCGGACATCGCGTCAAAATTCCAAATTCCACCAACACCTCGATGTCCGGAAATCTACAACAACCCGATTTTTACGGCCTTTCCTGCCTCGCACGACCCGTTTATGGAACTATCTGCCATCTACGGTATTTTCGAACCGATACGACTTAGGGACCTTCAAGAAAAGAGCATACACCCATTTAAAAGGCTAATCTTCGATTTGGCGGGTGTCTATGGATGTCGCGTACACGTACCACCGGTGAACCGACTGTCCGTTTGCCCCCTCTTACATAAAAAAATCAAACTCCACTTTATCTGGTAGATATTTCTATTCGTAACCTGTGGATCCAAAAGTTGTAGTATGTTCAATAAAGTGAAACAAGCCCCGAGGACCTGTTTTACCTCCTGCTGATAAAACCTATCAGTAACTTTTGTGCCAGATTAACTTTATCAGCAACCGGTGAAACAGGCCCTTAATTAATTAGTTATACAGACGATTTTTAGGATATATTTTGTAAGTTTTTTCTTTCTTTTGTAAGATTTAATTATTTTTCTATAGTTACCTTTGGAATTTTTTTTTTTGTTTAATTATATGAATTAATACAAATGTGTGTTAAATATAAATTTTCTAATATGAAATATTTAATATTAATCACACATAAGATGTCCTTTAACTTTATACCTACTTGTGTAAAACATGTGTCTCAGAGGTCATAGTAAATCTTTTTGTATTTAACTATGTGTTTATCTATTTTAAAATAAAAATATTAGTTTTGTATTAAGATTTGCTAAATATTTTGCATTCAACAGCAATATGATATGAAATGAACGGAATTGAATCAGCCTATAAACGCACCATTATCTACCGGGCCAAGGCTTCTTCTTTATATACGGGAAGGGTGGGAACTTAACCACCACGCTGCTCCACTGCGGGTTGGCGGATATGTTTCCTACCATAAATAACATCGAGATCGTTATCAAACGTCTGTGACAGCAACCGGAACCGAGGGCTTTACCTGCTCTCTGACAATGAGAAACGATGTGGAGACCCACAAGAACAAATAGTAGAAACAAATATTTGAACTAAAACAAATATCTGTCCCAAGCGGGAATCGAGTTCGCAACCGTCGGCGTTAATATGAATACTCGCACCACTACACTAGAACGGTTTCAATATAATGTACAAATATATATAAAAGAGCACATAAATATACCTTATAAAGCGACGTTAACAACCTCTGGATCAACTTCCTGTCTTTCCCAGCTGTAATTCATAAAAACACTTCTGCATAAACGTAACGACCCATAAAAATCTCGCTATTTATTGCTCGTGATTCAGATAAGTTTTCGTAGCTGAAATTTAAAATGAGCACGCTCTAAGTCTCCCGAATTGGATCTTATTACTCGACTGCGACAGAAGGAGGGTTATGTTTTTCGAGTGTATGTATGTATGTATGTATGTATGTAGGTATGTATGTATGTATGTATGTATGTATGTATGTATGTATGTATGTATGTATGTATGTATGTATGTCCATTTCTTTGGCACGCCCTACAGGTCAAACGGCTGGACGGTTTTTGACATATGAGGTGTCGTTGGATTTGTCTAAATTGTAGTAGTGACATAGGCTATATAAATTTTCAAAATGGCGCCCGCAAATGGCGAAATGAGGGGGGGGAGTTGATTTTTTTTTTCTTACTGTAGAAATATGAGTATCAAATGAAAGCTGGTAAATTGTTTTATTCTTTTTAGTTTATAATAAGAGTATTTTACGCAGTCGGGTTTTTTGATTTTTTTAATTAAGCATACTTGTTTACATGAAACCATTATAAGCTCTCACGTCGAATGAATGACGTTTATAAATATGTGACGTTAGGTGTAATTAGGAATGTTTGGAAACGGTTTATGGTATCGTACATACGTGACTTAATTGCGATATTACCGCTTGATGTTTGTACGTAAAAACTTTGCAATTATAGACGAAAATAAATGTGTGTTTTTATTTTATAGCATACTAGCTTCTGCCTGCGACTTCGTCCGCGTAGACGTCGAAAATGTTTCGAATAGGATTTTAATTGGTGTTTTACGTTACGTTTTTACTGAGTCGACGAATTTATTTATATATTGATATTCGAACCATTCGAGAATGATCTCAAAAGTATTTCATTTATGACTGAGGCTTGTTCGTTTTTTGGTGCTAGGGTGGCACGCTCGCATAACAAGTCTGCAGGTTTATCGTGAAATTATTCATGTTTGGGTAAATTTTAGCTATAAGCTTTTCTACGGCGGACACAATTGTACCTAACTCTGTAGAGATAATTATATTATTATCCAGTTCCTATTTTAAACAAAAGGTCTGAGAACTTTCCGGCAGTAACATCTCCCCTCAGATGGGCTCTCACATTTTTGGTAAAGCTCAATTTTGTCACCGAAGGCCACAAATAAGACCGCTTCACGCACGCTTTAGCTTCGTCCGCTCGCGTTCCTCTGGGCACTACTGGTAAAGTCTGTCAGAAATCGCCTGCTAACGATACAGTAACTCCTACCATTTGAAAATTATTATTCCTAATATTTTGTAAAGATCTATTTAGGGCTTTAAAGCCCTTTTTATAAGCCATAGTACTCTTATCCCAAACAATTAATTTCGTTTTACGGAGTACTTCTACCACATTACTATATTTGGATATATTGCAGAAAGGGGTTTCGTTTTGTATCAAATTAAAATTAAGCTTAAACGCGGAGTGTTCAGTTTTACCTCCTTACAGCAGCATGACACCAATTCCGGACAATGCGACCGCTTGGCGATATCACGATTGCGTCTCACTTTGGCCAACAGTAAATTTAATAGAAAAGTCTTGCCTATTCCACCAGGAGCATCCAAAAAAAAGATCTCACCTACACTTGCGTCGATACTGGAAAATATTTTATAATAGATGGATTGAGTTTTCAAACATGAGTCAAAATGAAATGTAATTTAAATCAAAAGCACTAGGGAGTATTGATATCGACCTCGAAGCAAATCACCCCCAAAATAACTTTCTACCACTTTTTAATCCCCTATGGTATGAATTTAATAATGTACGAAACACTTCTTCAGTTAATTCTGTTAAAGAATGTTTATGCAAAATTTGAAGTATATTGGACCAAGGAATCACGTTGTCCCATACAAACTGTATCCACTTTTTAACCCCCTTTAGAATTTCGGAAAATCCTTTCTTATCGGATGCGTACGTCATACAAAGAACATACTCTCGAAGTTTCAGGTCTCTACTATCAGCGGTTTAGGTTGTGCGTTGATGTGTCAGTAAGTCATTCAGGACAAAGCATTTTATATGTATAGATAGATAATAAATATAATAACGGCATACTATAAAGTATTCTAAACAGGTTTTTTTTTAAAGTAAGGTCCATCGTTTTGAAACTTTTAACTTCTCCCTCCGCTTTACATAGAAATACCACGCTATTTTCAATCGTATATGCATTAATGATTTCTGCAATTTTTTTTTGGCACCGTTTCATAATACGAGTAATTTGATCCAAACAAAGGTTTTAATAAAAATATGTTATTTGGTCTACTGTACATTAATGCGAGTAGATATCTTGTTTTCTCACGACTTCACCACTGCCGTGCGCAGATAAATTTGAAAACACATCGGTGACAGTCCAGAACAAATCCCGCGCTCATGAACCCATTTTTTTTTTAATTTATTAGAAATGTTACTTTGACATTCGTTTTAAGTTAACAAAACATCTTAAATAATGAATACATATTATGAAGTAGAATTTATTCTATAACTTTTTTATCTTTGAGTTAAATAACACACTTCTAGAATAATAAATTATATAAATTACACTATGTATTCGTTTAATCAAATTTAGCAATAAAGTAGCAAAAAATAACAGTTATACCCGTTAATGTGACTGATAACCTAATGACAAAGCGTACATATTTATTAATAACATCGTTATTTCATACAAATTTGCAACAACGTCAATCGATCACGTAAGGTTATTAAAAATTTTAAGTAATGATGTAACTATTTAAATCATTAGCATAGTGTAACGTCCCCAAGTAAGTTGCACCAGAACATAGAAGCGATATTTTATTTAACAATCTACCAATACAATCAGAGCCATATTTAAGATTAGCGCCCTTGGAAGAATTTCGATATTGTGCTAAATAAGGCAAAAAAAAAATTATATGAATGTGATAATTTAATTTTTATACTACTAATAATAAAAATAATGTTAAAGCGTGGCTTTAACATTATTTTCAGTTTAACTTTATTAACAATCTAGACTTGCACAAAGTCACATCTACGAGGCCTTTTTAGTGTTATTATTAGTCTTGTTTGCTAGATCTACGCGAAAAAAAAACCTGTTAGGAGAATAAATCTCGAGAAATATGTATATTTTTATTTAATTATTTCATTGTTGTTGTGTAATTACTCAATTGAAAAACAGTCAGTTGGAAAAACTCATCATATGTTAGACACGACGTAAACTACAATTTAAAAACTGTGTAATTCTTGTTGATTATTATTAATAACGTTCCTTATATATTCATTAAATTCCTTATATTAATTTATTTTAACTTAAAAAAAATTTCAAGTGATCAGTTGATTTAAATTTGCGACCCGTTTAATTATGTATAGGCCCACCAGGACTTCCCTCCTGGCCGTGTCCCGATTGCCAGGGCGTAGATACGGTTCTGTATAATCATTTCATACTATGAAAGGTAAATTAAATTACGTACAGCAATTTTTTTTTTTACAGTTTTAAAAATTAAGAAATTACAATACGTATGTCTAAATAAAACTTATTATCTTTATTATTGTATTAATTTTATGCGATAATATGTAATAGACATACAGGGTGACTGGTAAATTACTATCCATATTGAAGGAGACTACACGGTACATGATTCTCATTCGAATTATGTAAAAAAAAAACAGGTAAATATTAACAAACCTTTAAGTAAAGTTACTCAACAATTATCCAGTTATGTACACGTCGTCTGGACACCCTAGCAGCTAGCTGCACTTTCGACACAAAACAGGTAGTTTACCTACGTCCAATCCAGATCCAGTCCCCCTTAATACTTTAATCCTGGCTTAGGATAGGCAAAAATACTAAGATATTTTACTCGTTTAAGCAACAAAGTTGACTAGGTAAATGATGTGACCTTTGGCAATTTTTAGATGTGAACAAGCGGCACAGTACAACACCTGTGCACGTGCTGCCGGCATGACTGTAGAGTGACAACGCTTCATTTACTTGAATTGAAATTTATGAAAATTTGGTCAAAAATTAAGTACCTATTTTTTTTTACATAATTCGAATGAGAATCATGTACCGAGTATTCTCCTTAAATATGGATAGTAATTTACCAGTCACCTGAATATTATTGGAGTTAGAGATTTTTGTACAAATGTACTTTAAGATAAAATATGTAAAAGCGGCAATATTGTCATACAATAGTTGTTTTCATATTTTCTATATATGTAACAAAAAGAAATCTATTTATTATAGATACAACTTATTTGAAGTTTGGACTAAGCAGTCCATTATTCTTTCGTTGTTGTCCTTTGTGTTCTGATGTCCGCAGTAAAGAAAATATTAAAATTTTATCTCATTTTTTTTTATAATCAAACCCTGAAATATATACCTTTCTAGCTTTTATTCATCCTAAAGATTATAAAAGCACTTGCTTTAAATAAAATTTATTTTTTGTAGAGATTTTAATGATTCTTCAAACCATTCGAAAGCTACATTGCTCAAAAGAGAAACAATGATCATGTTTTAATTCACAATAGCGAAATGTTAACCATAAATGTCACCATTGTCGTTTCTTTATCAGTACTAGTAGTACCTACATAGGGTGAAAACTTAGAAATAAAATATGTTCATATTTGTTCGCTATTGCTTTCTTACTAAACCAGCCAAAATATAGACTTGTAGACATTATCAATATCAGACATATTAGACAAATTACAAGTTCAATCAATTGGTATACGTGTGAGAATAATAAATAACCTATTTACCACTATTGCAATATGAATACTTCTTACGAGTAGGTTCTAAGCACATCAACGAACTTGGTTGGTGATCTACTTGTAGGTATACCAACCAGTACACTGTTAGAACTCTTATATATTTTAATGTACATATATTTAATTTTATTTAAAAAAATATCGTTTCTATATGCTTAAGTTAATAAAGAAAAAATATTATTCATTAGTAAAAAAAAATCAATGGCTCGGAGAGTACGTAAAGCCGACAGTCCCGGTTGATATCATAGACACTGATAACGATCGTTACTCATCATAGGGAAATTATCCGCCAACCCGTAGTAGAGCACTATGATGGATTAAGCTTCAACCCTTCTTCTATATGTAGAAAAGAGATATAGAGTAGAGAGAGATACAGTAAAAATAATAAAGAACAAATAAAATCAATTTTTATGCAAACATAACCTAGATTTTAACTCAAAATGAAAGAATCATTTTTAACTCAAAACTAATTTCACGAATAATATTTATAGGGTATGCTCCATAGTTATACAAAAGATAAATTTTAGCAGTATCTAATTTATGACTGTATGACTAACAAACAACGTGAAATAAAAGAATAGTAACAATATAGAGATAAGAACTAAATACACATCCCAATGTTTATGAAAATAGGATTAATTTTTATTAAAACTGTCTTATGTGATATTATACGAGTATGAAATCAAGACGACACATGCGGTTTCACTTTCATGCGTTTTTGATTACTAGAAATGTAAGTGTTACTGGTATGTTTTATTCCCTAGTACATTTTTCAATAAATACGCTTAGAAAAAACAGATTTTTAATTCGGATTCGTAAATCTTTAAATTAGCAGGTTAACAGACATTTCCTCGGAGGGAACTTGTCGCTTCCGATCATCATCACCGCAATGCTCGGTGACGACGAGTCCGGGAAGGCGATGGTCTCCTTCTGCGAGACAGTAATGTCCCAGAAGGAGGCCGACGAGCGGATGAGAGAGGAGGCCGCCGACGTGGCCTCCATCCGCGGGCGACGAATGGGGGTGCGCAGGAGGCGCTACTTAATGCGCCTCCAATAACGCCCTTGTGCCCGTGTCGGGCCGGGATGGGAACCCGGTCCTGCTAGACATGGCGTCGTCGGGACTGTTCAGAGGTTAGCCGGACAGTCCCCATGGAGGAGAAGTCTGGCCTTTTCGCCGAGGCCAGCCTGTCGCTGGAGGGATCCTGTTGCCTGCAGATCCGGGACCCTCCAATTAAAGCGGCTGAAGGCTCCCGCAGGGGTTTAGTACGGTATTGCACTCCCAAAGTGCCGAGTCTGACATAGGTCTAGGACTGCCGACCCGGGCGTCCTGGATAGCATCCGTAAATGGATTCCCCTGCGATAAAAAAAGCCATTTTGTATATTATACTAACATAGATAATATATTAAAAAAACTGACAAAGTATCAAACTTGCACATAAAGGGCTTCTGTATAATCGTGCAATATTTAATGCTACATATTTTTAGATCTTAAAAGCCAAAAAAAGCATATTTTATGTATGAGGACTGCCTCTAATCATTTTTCATATTTTCGCCATTTTTTTAAAGCGACAATGGTAATATGTTTTTGTAGAAATTCCAACTCAAATCTAACATTTTTAGCTACGCTTTCAAAGGAATCATCCTGTGATAAACGGACGTAAGGACGAGTGAGCCATACGTTATGCGGTTCCGTTGACATCTTTGGCACACAGTCTATAAAATTTGTCCAAATTAATAAGATTTAATTAATTTTATACGAATATATAAAAGAAAGATAAAAAATTGGCATTAGTTTTTTGTTAATATTACTCTCGTGCGACTAAACAAAAAAAAACAATTAAAAACAACTGATAAGCTTGTCAGTGTGGTGAGCCAAGTCACTAGATCAACAGCTCAAAGCGTTATAATAATGATTAGGAAGAAGGTTATATTTTTTAAGTGATATCTACCAAGTTCAAAGTACTACTTTGTTATCATTGGCACCGCCTACGCCCTAAATTTACCTACCCGTCTCGTGGCGATAAAAGCTCCGTACACACAATTACAAGTGAACCCTTTTAGGCGTCCAATAATAGTAACCTAACCGGCGAATATCGTTGCGTGTAGACAGTTTTATGTGAAAAACTTCATCGCGGAAACTTTATTTGCAATTGAAACAGATAATTATAAACTTAATCGCGATTAAATAAAAGACAATTTTCACAGCAGGTCTAAAAAATTGTATTTATTTTCATTTCAATCTTGGATCTTTCCCCTATGAAGATAAAGATTCCGGACCTTCTTCTTCTTCATTTTATATAAATTTTATTTATTTATTTCAAAGACACATCTAAATATTATTTATATTTATTATATTACTTTGCAAGATAATATTTTAATATAATAGGAGATAAGATTTTAACATGTCAATGTTAAAACAATGATAATATAAAACAAAAACAGATTAAATTAAAATCTATTTTTGTCTCGTGAGATATTAAGATATTTTATAAACGTAGTGAACCTTGTCTTAGTTATTGTTTTACAAACAATATCTTGAACTCGGGGTCCTTGTTTACAGTTTGAAAAAAATGTTATAATTAAGAAACCTTAAAGATTAAATATTGAGTTTATTCATACAAATTCACTACTGAATACGTAATATATAATTCCAAAGCCCATATATGACAATTCTCAAATAGGTTTTTATCACGAAATCTAAAGAATTAATCGGACTTGAAGAAATTCTTATTTTGTATATGAAGATATTAATTGTGTAAATAGCGAAATTTAGTGTACAAACACAAATTAATTTGAATTTTTTTGAATCGTTACAAACGTCTACTTATATTTAGTAGTTTTTAGTAGTTAGTAATTATATCTAATTTGTTTTGTCTAAAAAAAGGTTATAAAAGTTTATTTATATTATATATAATTATAACTCACAAACCTTAATTACTTTTATTACACAATATTTTAATATTATAATTTAGTCGATAAAGGGTGAAAACTTAGTGTTAGTAAAAGTAAGTAGAACTATCCCATCAAACTATCAGCAGTCAAGTATAAACACCACGTTACATGAAAATGTGTACATGTGGTATCGGTAGGAACCGTGCCTTACCGTGCCAGCCTGGCCGCGTACCCTGATAAAGGTCTCAACTATGACACGGGCGCCCAGCGTCAAAACTACTAATACTTTACGTCAGGAACGTTTCACTGAGCCTTCCAGCCAATTTTAGTAAACTTAACTAAAATTTTCTTTCAAAACGAGTCGAAAAAATATTGAGTCCACATGGTACGTAATGTACCGCCGTTTATAAAGTAATTTAAAAAAGAAAATTATTATTTTTTAATTATTATTATTTTTTTTTAGAATAAATTCTTTGAACCTAAAATTAAAAAACATTTAAATTTACCTTATTTTTTTTTTTTTTTAGTTTTACACACCCACATGTCCGGGCCCGCCTCGAAAAGCATATGGGCTCGAACCTCGTTCGTCTCACGGATAAAACCTACATGACTGAGTTAGAAGAAAGAATCCGTGCTGTTAACGAGGAAAATCTTAACAAGAGGATCTCCTCCAGAGTCGTAAGTACATAATTAACGAAAAATATATACATTAAATTGTGCTTTCGATGTAAAATTGATATCTGTATCTATTAATAATAAAATTCCTTATTTTTTTACCACAACAATTTAATAATCTTGTAACAATTTGTCGTAAACGTATATTTGATTTACCTACGTACATATGATCTAAAGACACAAGTTGATATATTCTATTTGAAATATGTTACACGTGTAGTATCGTTAATCGTTATACACATGTATGTGCTATTACAGAGTCTCATAATAGTATAGCTATTATGAGATAATTTTAATCTTCTTTAACCCTGACAAAAGTCAACTTTCGAAGCTCATTATTATAATATCGTATTTGAAAACAATACGATAGACATTGAAATAAAAAAATAAAAGATTTTGACGATTTTTGTAATGCATATTGTTTTAGCTTGATGAAATGGAAAGGCTAAAACGACTTATACTAGTTGGTAAGACACCTCTAAAAGAATGCCCTCCGGAGCTCTACCATCATCCCGTGTTCGTGTTTTGGCGGATGGTGAACAAGGAAGTTGCAAAAGCCTCAAAAAAACGAGCAGATGCCTACTACAGAAAGTTAAAAGCATCGCAAAGATTTGATCAGGTAGAATAACAGATTACTTTCATTTATATAATAATTAAAACATATTACAAAATTATACAAAATACTAAACAATATAACGAGTAAGAGTTCATGGTAATCCGACAAAAATTATTATCATATTTTGTGATTTAAAATATTGTTAACATATCAATAATTATAATTTATAAGTGTAACACATAACATATTCCCCTAAAATTAAAGGGTTCCTTAATTGTTATTTTTTATACTTATATTGATGTTGAATTATTTGTGATTTAATTAAGCAGCACAAATCCGGGAGAACTCTCTTTTCGTATTTGCTCTTTGTGTGTTTGATATATATTAACAATTACATAATCTAAAAAAATTATTTGTTAAAATTATTAGACGATAGACGAAGAAGCCGAAACTGAGACTGTAAGCGAAGAAGGCGAGCAGCTAACACCAGAACAACTGCTTGCGAAGTGCGCTGAAGAGTTAGAGGAACTCAAACAAGCTGACATCGAAAAAGGAGTGCGCTTCACTGATGAACAATTTGCTGTCCTAAAATATGAAACGAATGATGTTAAAACGCTCAAAAATCTAACGGTGAGTAGATTCGTCATATATATTTAGATAATTTATAAGCGAAGCTAAAAGATATATTAAAAATAAATTTTTAAATTTTAAACATAGCTTCGTCGCTGTAGAAATGAAGAAAAAAATTATATCTACTTTGTAAAAAGCCGATAAATTTTGTCAATATTTTCCTATATTCAATCGGTACTGGACGATTATTGAAATATCCGAATGAATGTAATGGAAATGTATTGTAAGGTGACCCTGAACGTTAAAGTGTATAGCTTGATTTTAATTTCACTGATAACGAATACAAATTGTTTAAATGAAGACATGTAACATGGGCTCGTGGCGAACCGGTACTAACTAGATATAGACTAGTTGAGCTGCTACTAGGTTGACACTTGGACGATGGGTCTCTTAACTCTTAAGTTATTTAGATAACCGTTAAACATTCTACGATCGTCCATATAATTATGCTTGTGTGAGCGTGAGCGTGTGCGATACGCATCTTATCGATTTTTGCTTAGTACAATTTTACATGTGATCTAGTGTTCCGTTACCGGAATAATTATTAATATCGATAATTAAAGGCCACGATGTTCGCGCAAGTACGTGCATACGATGGTTACAGTTACATTAGTTACATAGTTACAGTACATCTAGTGTAAGTAGTAATATCATAAACGATTTTAATCAAACCAAAAGATATAGTTTTTTATCGATTTGTTGTCTTATACACTCAAATTTTATTAGAACAATAAGTATGTATTAACGTCTATTAACGTAGAGTAAAATTTTATCAATCGAATTAGTAAATAATAATTCAGCGGTTAATGTTGTTATAGACATAGTCAGATTGATTTTCCGATTAATATTCAATTGTGACTACTGCAAAAGTGGTCATTTGTGACTAATGCAAAGGTATTTTATCTACTCATATACCTATCGACATATTACAAAAAAGTACCAATCTTAAAAAGATAAAAGACTATTAAATTTTAAATAAGACCTTTTTTCAATAATTTATATTTAAATATGTAAGAAATATTAGAAGACATTACCAAATAAAATACAAACCAAATATTATTATGTTATGGTATTTAAAAACAAATTAGTATTATTTTCAATAATGTTAATACAATATACCTACATATCAAAAGCTTATTAAAAATATTTGATATACATCAACCACAATAACAAAAAAAAAATATTTTTTATACACCAGTAAAAACTTAAGAATAAAGAAAAAGTAATAAAAACAGAGGTGTATAAAAAAACCGCTCGCGGACCAAGGGTTCCGTACCATTATCTATAAAAACGGCAAAAAAAATCATATGTGTAGTATGAGAGCCCCCTTAAATATTAATTTTATTTAATTAAATTATTAATCTTTAAAGTTAATAAATAACTAAATTTGAGTTTCAATATTGAGCAAAAATTAGCAAAAAATCACGTTTGTTGTATGGGAGCCTATATAATATTTTTTTTACTATTTTTTACTTTTTGTTGTTATAGCGACAACAGAAATACATCATCTGTAAAAATTTCAACTGTCTATCACAGTTGGTGAGATACAGCCTGGTGACAGACAGACTGACAGACAGCGGAGTCTTAGTAATAGGGTCCCGTTTTACCCTTGGGGTACGGAACCCTAAAAACGGGCTTGTTGCTAAAGCAGCAATGAAAAAATTATATATGAAACCATCAAGTTTATATTGCATCATATTACATGTTACCACCCAGTTAATGTGTATGTAAATAACGCGATTCTGATAACTGTCACCAAAACATCACCTCATTATCAATACTCTTAGAAAACGTATGGAACGTTTCTCTCTATTTTTCTAAATGTACACAAGAGACAATAACATAATATTTTATATAAAATATATTTTTAAACCACGTTTCACTAAGGTGCAAGTAATTTTTGTGACATATACAAACACCAGGAAGTTCAGATAATATTGTTAACTTATAGCTCATATAAATGAAAAATAGATTAGCTGCAAGTAATTCCTATCTGGTCACAGCGACAATGTAATACACGTTGCATGACAGAATTATAATATATACCTATGGAAGGAATTCAAAACTTCTATGTTTTTTAAATTTCTTTGTATTTTGAATTGATTACACTAATCAGCAATAATCTCTAAATTTTTCACTCAATGAAATCTCGCTAGCTTTGAATAATGGACGCAACTATTAAAAGTTAAGTATAAAAACTCAATCTAACTTTTCCTTAGCAAAACAAATATCAAGTCAATAAGTAGAATTCATCTACTTATATAAGCATAATTGATTTTTATAAAATCAATTGTACATACTTATATAGTAAGTTAAAACAGTTATAACTAGTACCGCCATTGCATTAATCTATTTCAATTATGCGTAGTTATTGCGTCCTTTCTTTATATATACTGTTAGTTAGCAGGGAAGAGATTACATCTGCCACCACGATGATGTTGCATTAATAATCTGTGTTGTTGAAAAAATGTTTTTAAAAAAATACAAAAAAAGTTATAACATCGTTTCTGCCTTTAATTCTAATATTTCTATTAGTTAGGAGAAGCATAAAAATGAAAAAGGCAGAAAAAATCGATACTGTCTTTTCGAAGGCAGAAATATTTTACTACCTAAGGACAGCTGCAAGAGAGTACAAATACACACATATTATTTGTGTATATTATATTGATCCACATGGAAAAACGAAAAAAGAATAGGTGGCTTAATACCGGGAATTAAGGTAACAAGTAAATGATAATTTAAATTTCCACTTGTTTGAAGGTGAGTCGTCGAGACCATCGTCATACAGCGACATAATTAATTCATTAGCTAGTAGTAGATGACCAATCAACTGATGAAGGACAAACAGGTAATTTTTGTGTAGTTTTAAATTTACTTACATTATGTTAAACGTAGATTCAGATTTTAATGTATGTTTATTCTCGGATGGAGGAGAGATAATGGCTAAAGTGCAGATCTCGCCACTAATAACAGAATTCTGAATGAAAGTGACGAAGAAATCAATGACTAGTTTACATTATAAATATATGTATATTTTGATAATACGTGTAACTATAATTAATAAAAATTATAAATAATAATGATATTAATGATTGTATATATTATATAATGCCCGTGTCGAAAAAAAGTATATATATAGCCATGGCGACCGTTACTTGACACGGGCGCTTGTGGTTATTGCGGTTATATTAGTTTGTAAGCTATTGTCAACTAGTAGTTGACATGGGCAGATGAGCGGGTATTTAAGACCGCGTTGACAACAGACTTTGACAATAAACAAAATTTGTGTATATAGGTATATATATTGTCCAATAGTTATAAGGTTACAACTACATGATATGACATATAATATTATAATAGGTAAATATAATTATATTCAATATAGTTTGATGATTTATAAAACATCAATATAATATTGTCATCTATATAAATCTCCTACGTAACTGGTAAATTATATATTTGTCTGTGTCACTGTAATGTATCTGTATTATAAAAATGTGAAATATAATTATTTTAATGTTAGTATACAAATATCTGAGGGCACGGAAGTGCCCCCACCAAGTCGAGCAAAAAAAAGTGGCATAGCCGTACTAACCTTTTCTCGAAGCAACTCAGGCCATTTTCGACCCCTATAAATTCATTATGGATAAAACTAGAAGCCTGAATTTTCACTAACCAAGCAGGTATTGTATAAACACAGTGTATTTCAAAATTGACTGGTCCGTGGCGCAGTTAGCAGTGGCCCTGTTTTCTGCTCCAGGGTTGTGGGGTCGATTCCCGCCCCGAGTCTGGGTGTAATATGTATTCATTTATATGTATATCTATTTTAAAGAAATGTATATCAGTCTGTTAACTGTTACCTAAAACACAGGCATTAAGTTGGCTACCTTAGGGACAGTCGACCATGTGTTTATGTTAAACATATTTATTTATTTATTTCATTCAATTTGAACCAGTAGTTTAAGAATTATAATTAGTCAAAGTGTCTTAATTTTGTCACTCACTGACTGACCGATCATCAAAACTCTAAAGCACTTCTATCAGACCTAGAAGCATCAAATTTAGAATACAAATAGTGTTTAGTATATAAACCAAGGAAGAACTAAAATATTTTGAAATTTCGGTCCAGTTTTCTAAATACACCAACTGCATAAATAACTGTGTAATCTAATATAAATATATGGGATTACAAAGTTATATATGCCGTGAATGAATCAGTGTAAATAAAAGTAAATAACTTGTAAAATGGTCAACGAAATGAAAAAGCAAGAAGGGACATGTCTTATGAAGTTGTACTAAAATCCCGGAAAGAATTAAAGTAGACTAAATTGCCCGAATTTGCCATGAAAGAAAGAACACTAATATAATCATAACTTCGGCTGGGTTCTCACAACTTTTTACGGTAGAAGAACTGAGTTGCGAGACTTGGTATATTTTTACAAGTTATGTTTTAATGGCATTGTTATTATTCAAAAATACATAAATGTGCGTTTTCAAAAGATATTCCTACAGACGGCGCGGGCGTCAAAAATTCGCACCTTTCAAAAAATCTACTTCAAACAACTTGAAAACTTATTTGGTATCAAAAATGAGAATAATGTTGGATATCATAATATTTTGAAAAGCAATGATATTTAGAGTACAAAAACAATTCAATTAATTATTTTTCTTATATTTGAAGAGCACAAAACAAAGAAGTATAGGTACGTAAAAACCTACCCTTAAAGTGTATGAGAAGCGATGCGTAAGAAGTCAGGCAATGATCGTTAGTGAATATAATAATACTAGCTGTGCTCCGCGGTTTCACCCGCGTTAATTTGAGGGAAAAAGTACTTAAATATTTTTAAACAATTACCTACTCTATGAGTAGGTACCTACCCGCCTCGTTGGTAATTGGTCGCAAGCGTTACTGCCGAGCAAGGGGTCTCAGGTTTGATTCCTGGGTCGTTCAACGTAGGTATTATTTAGTTATTTTATTTTTCGAAAATTCTCAGTAAAAGAGTGATGTTATATTTAGTTTAAAAGTGGAACTGTAGTTAAAAAATGTCTCGAGAAGAGAAATAACAAAGGACGCAACGGAAGCTTTCAAAAAAGATTATTTTTTCTCGTTTTTGTAACATTTCTTATTGTTGCTCAGCCATTATTGGTCGTACCGTGATGTAATATAGCCTATAGCCTTCCTCGGTAAATGGACTAGCCAACACAAAAAGAATTTTTCAATTCGAACCAGTAGTTCCTGAGATGAGCGCGTTCAAAGAAACAAACAAACAAACAAACAAATCAGCTTTATAATATTAATATATAGTATAGATAATTACCCGCATTAATTGTTACAATATAATTATTATGTATACCAACCATCGTAAGTTATAAATAAATTATCTATTGTATAAAATGAAGTTGACGGACAAAGACGAGGTAACTGATACATCTATAAATTACTTATAAAGGTTGACAAATTATTATTGTTATCGTTCGTGCAATTATAATAAAAATAATTATATTTACACGAACAAGTGCAATTTTTAGTAAATAACCTTAATATTAAATAGATTATAAAGCAAAAATTTACGATATAAATATTTGATAATTAACTTAAACTGTTTTAATATGGATAAAGTATTTTTATTTAGATTTATTATATACCACTAGGTAATCAAAACGTTCCAATCGCTTATATGTATAAGATACTAGCGGCCCGCCCGGCTGCGCCCGGGGTATGTGTATGTACATAAACTTGAATCACTTTATCATATCTATCTTGGTGAAAACCGCTTGAAAATCCGTACAGTAGTTTTTGAGTTTATCACAAACAGACAGAAATACAGACGCGGCGGAGGACTTTGTTTTATGATATGTAGTGATACTTGACCTTATAGAAAACAAGTAATATAAAAAAAATGAAGTCAATTCCTACTTAAGTCAACAAAGAAAAAAATTGAAATTATTTATTTCAATTTAATTAATGAATTAATATTTGAAGAAACTAAATAAACATCAAGTATCATCCATTATAAGTTTAAAAAAATATATTATATATATTTTATTATATACGATATATATATATATAACCAGTAAAAAGTATTTTGATTAACTGTATTTTGAAAAGATACAAATATTCTACGACTACTTATCAATTTACCTCCTTATTTGAAAAATATACATAACCTAATACGCGCACTTTCTTAAAAGATCTTTTAGATTTACAAAACTAGCGGTGTAACGGGCGGTCACTTGAATAGAACCACTCATTCACTCATTTTAACGTGAGTCTTTGATATGAACAGGTGTCTGAATTTACAAAATCTGTACGCTATCATGTTCTCAATACCTATTATTAAGTTTTTGTAATAAAATTAAATGCATTTAAATTAAAATGGGACGAGGAAAAAAGTTAAATCCAGAATCCAGAGGAAATGATTAAAATTGAAATATTAAAAGAAGAATGGTATCCATTGCGTGAAATAGCAAAGCGATTGGGCAGGTCGCATCATGTTATCATGAAATATCTAGAAGATCCTGAAAATTATAATAAGCGATACAAAGGAAGGACGAAAAGAGCCACAACAGAACGTGAAAGGCGACGTATACTTCGTGGAGCATCAATTTCTTCTCTTACTGCAGGTGAAATAGCACTAAAGGTTGAGACGAAAGCATCTGTACGTACAGTACGATGTATTACATATAAGCAAGTGTTTGACATTAAAACTCGTAAAACTTAAAACGCGACCTGCTTTAAGGCAACGAGATTATTCCTTACGATTGTAATTACGACAGCAATGACATGGAAGTTATAATGGCATAAAGTAATATTTACGAACGAAAAAAAAATTAATTGGATAGTTTGGATGGCTATGCGTATTACTTTCATAATAATCTTAGAAAAGAGAAAAACTATTTGTCTCGACGACATAGTGTTTTAGGAAGTATAATAGTGTGGGGTTCTATTTGTTATAAAGGAAAAAATTGTTTACAGACAATAATATTGAAAATCTGCTCTGAAATAAAAGTGGCCTTCGGTATCTCCTGATCTCAATATTGTAGAAAATCTGTAGGAATGGTTTACGAGTAAATTATACGCAACTAAACGGCAATTATACGGCGGATAATAAGGAAGAGTTGAAAGCAGCATTAATGAAAGAGTAGCCGGCGATACTTTAACATTACATTCAATCATTGTATGATTCAATGCCTAGTCGATTGTATGATATTATTAAAAACAATGGATAAAATACAAAATATTAAGACACTTTTCAGTATTTATTAGTTGTTTTAATTTATAATTTAAGCTTGTGGTTCTATTCATGTGACCGCGTAAAATCGGTCGTTCTTCTATGTGTATTATTTATCTAAAAATAATTAAACAAAATTAAGTCCAATAATATAATATATATTAATTTAAACAGTACATGTTACTAAGTACCTATTAAAAACTCAAGAGAATTATAACTTTTTTCTACATAGATTCTCTCGAATGTAAGTGACATAAGTAATTAAGTATATATATTTTTTTATTTTATTTTAATTAATGAATTAATATTTGAAAAAAACTGTATTAACATTAAGTGTCATACACTACAAGCTTAAAAAATGTATTTGAACTTGAGTGGATGAATCAAAGGTATTTTTAAACAATTAAATCTAGTTTAGTTGAAGCCATTACATGGCATTAATAAATAAGCTCGTTAACATATATCATAAACATTTGGCAAGTGCTAGCTAATGGCTTCACTTATACTTTTCACATTAAATTATCGTTAAGGTAATAATCATAATCTTTTTTTAATATTATAGTTATCGACCTTAATTTTCATGCCGCCCTATACCACATTTACCCAACGTGTATGTAAAAGTCACAAACTGACTACATTTAAATGACTTCTCATTTAAATATTTGCAACTAAAACATAATTTTCTGTTATTATTTTTTCAGACAGTTGAGGAGCTCTACGCCTTAGCTGACAAAATTATTGGAACAAAACGTCTATAAAATTATATATAATGTAATAAAAAATTGTTTATTCAGTACATGTACTATTATTTTAATTTAATTCGTATTTTTTAACATAGTATCACTATTATTAAGTAAAAGGAATAGCAAACATTTTGATAGAGATTTTAAGAAACAATGTATTTTCGTAATAAACCTGTACTATGTATGTAAAATAAGTTTTTCATTCTCTTGCGTTTTGTCTTTGCTGTTATTGTTCTGTACTTTATATTAAGAAGTAAAACGATATATCATTTTTATTTAACAAAGAGATAAATAAATGTTTCAATTTATAATACTTATTTACTTTATTAATGTAGCATTTAACATCGTAATTGTACTAAAAATATGATTTTAACATGTCACCATTGTATATATATTTTATTCCTACTTTGTAAAAACACATCGCAGAAATATCATCTTGACTAGATTTTTATAGCGTTGTGTGCTTTTAGGTAGGTTGAGAAGATATACCTTCAAAGCTTTTTTTGGAATACCAATATATAGAAATTATAATTAATTTCATTTACAAAGTTTGCATATTATTACCCTCAGTATAAGGGAACATCATATTCTTTAATAGAGAATAACATCAACGTCAACACTTTTCAACAGAAATACAAAAGAAAATAAATTGCTGGATGATCAAAATCCGCAACAAATCATAATATATTTCATCATAATATCTCTATCTTATGTCTTACTGAGACAGACTGTGATATCGACAGTCTAGTGCACTCAAGGTCACAAGTGGCTTTTAGGACGTCTGCGAAGTTGCGCGTAAATGAGACCCGCCGGCTTGTCGATGGGCTGGTAAATGTAGTGCCGTGGGTCCCCTTTCGTGACGTTCGCGGGGAATTTGGAAACGTCAATATTGAGATAATGTTTGTTCGGCATTGTCATTCTAATCCAAGAGATCTGTAATAAAAAAAGAAATGAAATTATAAGACTTTAAATTGACATGGTTATTTTTATTACTACAATTATTTAAAACGTGATATTTACCATTTTTATTTATTTTTATATCACCGAGAGCTCGATATTTCGACATTACCTACGAATTGCTTGTTCACGAGACTTAAGTTTGCGGGTAAATGTTGACGGCATTAGACGTGTCCATACCGGACTACCTCCTTTCTCTTACGCAGCAAACGTACGAGAAAGGAACACGACACTTAACAAGACATTCGTAGATAATGTCGAAATATCAAGCTCCACCAAATAAAAGTAAAAAATATGGTAAATATCCCATTTTAATTTTCATTGACGACATTATTAAAAGCCTGCCGCTAAATGTTGTCTTTTATTTTATTTAATAATATGTATTTTTAATCTAATGTTGTACAAAAATGTTCATTACGATAGCTTTAAAGGAGTTACAGATAAACTTTGACCACGACGAGGGACCTAGAGTTGCATCTCACGTGACTGATAACTAAGAAGTGTGTGACGCCTCATATTTATTACGAGTGCTGTTAACTATATATAGAATTCACAAAAAATAGCCCCACTGCTGAGTAACTTTTATATCTGTGCTCGAATAAAATTTACCTAAGCTGTATGCAATTTATACTCTCTCCAGGCATACTATGAAAGAAAAAGAAATGTATATATGTTTCTTTAAATTTGTAAAACTATACTAAAAGAAAATACAACATTTGAATAATCAAATATAGAGTAATAAAAATATGTCACTAGAAGTCGTTAAATTAATAAATAGTTTATTAGTTCTTTCAAACAACACACAAAGCTGAACAACAATTACCGAGATAACCTCAGCATGTAATCAAGAACATAAACACGTATGTTATTGTAGCCTTGTTTTAATACAGATTAGTCTTAAAAATTCTTAAAATTTTAATGACAATAACATATAAATTATTTCTAGAATAAAGTATACAATAATTGTACAAAATTTGTCCAAAGTTATATTTCTTACAATATTTATATTAAAGAATCGTCAATTGTATTATTACGGAAAACATCTATATTCTATATACATATAATAAAATGGTAGGAAAGTCAAAACTGTACATTGAATATTTTTTAAAAGAATACTTGGGGTGTGATCTACAATCGATACCGAAGCCAAAAATATAGTTTTTAGAATTTTTGTCTGTTTGTCTGTTTGTCTGTATGTATGTCCGGGATAAACTTGGCACGAATATTATTAAGATGTCGGGTAGGTTACATATTATCACGCTATCACCTACGGGGAACGAGTAGTGAACCTTTATTTCTTCAACGCATTCTGTAACAACGTGTAATCTAATAGCATTAACGCAGACGACGTCGCGGGCAGCATCTAGTATCAAATATGTGTCCTGATACATAAATTTTTTGATAGGAATTTTTCTTGCTAATACTGATTGACATTTGTACCATAATACGTTTTTAACTACTAATATTTCTATCACGTGTCTGTATAAAATGCACTTTTAACTTAAATGGTAGGTGAGTTGAAAAAGCCAATTTATATGAATTTTACTACTATTTTATTTGTCTTATCATTTAAGAGAAAATCTATAAATTTCAACCTTACCTCGGAAACTTTTTCTAGAACGGTTTTCTCAGCTTGATAAAGAGTATGTTGTACCGATGGTGAATAAACCCCCGTTTCAGGAGGTCCAGCAAATTTTTCCAAAATAGCATCTTTTACCGTCAACCACGCGTTGTCAAAATCTGCAGATTTCATATTATCGTAGGTCCATTCCGCTTCCACTATCGTACTGGAAAATAAGAAAATATATCGTTACAAAGAGGTTCAGTATCGCTACAACAGATTTCAATTTTATAAAATATTTTAAGCATATTATTTTATAAAATTTTTGTCTGACGTGTTTTCTAAAACGAGCTGAAATAAATAGGTATTCATTTAATTAAAAGTCTACACCGGATTTTATCGCGTTTATTAAAAAAAAAAAGTAATTCTAGTATTCTTTAAAAAAATATTCAATGTACAATTTGGCTTTCCTACAATGGTAGGAAATTATTATATGTATAGATAATCAATTATTCGGACACCCACCTCAGTCCCCCAAGACCATGGACGCTGTAAAGGATCCGAAACGTCGGGAAATAATTAAAAAAAAATCGCTAAACTGTAAAGTTTTTTAAATAAACGCGATAAAATCCGGTGTAGACTTTTAATTAAATCAGTAAAATTCGCGTAAATATAAGAGAGCAGTATATAAATAGGTGTTTTTAAATACCTGAATATTCTTTCTGGGGCATCTGCTAATGTCGTGTACTCGTCTTGTACGAAGTCAACAAAAGCGGACTGTGTCGTTTTCAAGACACGTAGATCTCTCAAACCAGATTTTACAATGACAGCCTCTGAAGAAAGCATATATATAAGTATATGATATAATCAAACAATCAATCATATATTTATTATCAAAATTAAAGAATTAAGTACATAATAAAATTACATAATAGAACTCACCGTGTCGTACTTGAAAAACTTCACACCATCTAGTCGCTGTCGGAGCAAAAACGAAAGCGTGATTATGTGGAATACCCGCTTGCAGTCGTTCCCAGGGATATTCAATAATATGACATTTTGCTTCTACGACTTGCCGATATGTATAAAGGAAATGGTTCACTACAACTGCACCAAACTCTTCGGGAGTCTTAATTCCATATTTCTTAGCTAACAAATAAACGGTATTTTTCTGTGAGTCAGTAGCGACAACATCCTTATTATCGCCGGCAATATAAGCAGATTCACTTGCAAGTTTTAATTCTGTGGATACTTCAAATTCTCTGATTACATGATAATCCCCGTCTCGGTACACGTGTAAAAGCTTAACGGAACACTTTCCGTATCCGTGGTCACTTAGTTCAAAACGGCCGCCAGTGTCCTCGGCGGCCGTAGAAGCGGGTTTGGCACTCGTCAAAGAAAACGGACCACCTTCACCTGAACTCGTGTTTGACGGTTTCGCGTAAATTCTGAAATATTTAAATTGAAAAAATATATGTAATTTATTTAAAATTTAATTATATATTTTTACATTGTATTTTATACTATATGTAATTATATATTTTTATAGTAATATGTTCATATATGTGTATATAGTAATGTGTTCATGCTATATGTACACATTTCTAAAGTACAATACCTGTTCGTGCTAGTCCACGGCATCGTTTTTAATTTATTATTTTATTTTAAGCGTATATAAGAAACAGCGTCTGTTCATTTACTCACGAAGAGACTGTGATAATTGGAACTCAGAAGCGCATTTATAAAGGGGTACCTTTGACCCGTATTATCACTGACGAGCACGCGCCTAATGCGCAAACTGGACCTTATCAGTATTTACATTAATTTTATTTATCAAATACAGAGCAATATAAAGTTATCAAAGGAAATTGTAAATAAACAACAACTATGATTTTTCATTCAAATTTTCTTTAGTTACAAATATTCAAAACAGAAAATAAAAATTATCCCATAATTTACTAAATTTGAAAAAGGAAATTTAAAGTCGACTTAATAAAAATAATAAAACTTAGAATAGTTATAATAAAAATATATAAATTTAGAATATTATATAAATATAAGAAAAAAAATTAATTCGCTGACTGAACATCACATACCCCTCAAAGTTCAAACCTTTAATGCAATAATAACGCATTTATCTTCATTATTATAGTTTTCATAGCTATATATTGCGACTCGATTCGGTTCACTGAGATTTTGATGTATCATTACATATTTTATTAATTAACAAATTAGCTTAATTAACAAGATAATTCACTATAATGATAAGCACGTGTTGTTATTTCGCTATATCTTCCAGAAATATAATTATTTTTTATTTTTATTCTAGAAAAAGATACAATCCTTCTAAAATGTTCGTATTTATGTCCTTGAGGATGAGAGCTAAAATGGCTGAGTGGAAAACGAGGATCGGTCGGGGTTTCAAATTTGGGCTGCCACTAAGGTTTCATATGTTGAATTTGTCCAATATCTTAATCGGTGATGAAGTAAAATATCGTGAGGTTTGGCAAACTAAGTTCCCATCTAGCTCCTTAATGGAATCGTCCATCTATCTATATATCTATATAACTCCCTCGATCTTCAATAAAAGATGATATTGTACAGTACCTAAAACACAGATCTTGAGAGAACATAGCCTTTATTTCAAAAACTATACAAATTACTCGTAGTCGTAATTTAGCAACAATTATATATATATATATATATATATATATATATATATATATATATATATATATATATTTACTAGCGGCCCGCCCCGGCTTCGCACGGGTATTTAACTAAAATTTCAAAAAATATAAATTTATATTTTTTATCACCTACACCTGCGTCGATACTGGAAAATATTTCATAATAGACGGATTGAGTTGTCAAACATAATATTTTAGCCCGCGACTTCGTCCGCGTAGAAGTCGAAAATGGTTATAATAGGATTTTTATTTGTTTGTTTTTTTACGTTATTAATTTTGTTATAACACATAAATTATTATGTTAAAATATTTGAATACTTATAAAATATAACAATCTTTTTTATAGAGTAGGGATTTAAAGTTTAAATAAACATTAAAATAAAAATAAAAATTGTTATATTTTATGATTAAGAAGCTCTGCCTTTGATCTGGAGAAAGTTATATTATCTTTTTACAACGAAATCGAAATACTACACCTTCCGTAGTATTTCGTTATAAACAATATTTTTTGTTTTTCGTTCGGATTGCTAGAATTACCAGGCTATTCTGGAATATGCCACATACAACTGACTGTGAGAGAAGCAGCTTTCGCTTAAGTATACTCCCGCTACAGTAAGAGTTTGACCTTAAGCTTTGTTTATGGTAAATACATACTCATATACACTCATACATTATATTATTATATGGTTCCCGGAAATCACCATTTCCTATTTTAAGCAACAGGTCTGAAAACTGTTCGGCAGTAACATCTCCCTTAGATGGACTCTCATATTTATAGTAAGGCTCAGTTTCGTCACTGCAGGCCACAAATGCTCCTGTACTGTAGTGTATCAGCCTGTAAATAACCCACTGCTGAGCGAAGGCCTTTATCCATATAGAAGAAGCGTTGGAGCTTAATCCACCACGCTGTGGTGGGGAAACCCACTATACACCCAGACCTGAAACAAATATTGGCACAAATACAAATATCTGCCCCGAGCGGGAATCGAACCCACGACCACCGCCATTGAGGCGAGGCGTTGAGGCGACTACTTGCGCCACTACACCAGAACTGTCATCAATGCTTCGTTAGTTGTATCGTAGGTATAATTACACCACAAGTTAATACGATTTTGTCTCTTAGATTTTAATAAACCCGCAAATAATTATTTTTTAAATTGTAATTGACTCTGCACAGTTGGTAGTGACCCTGCTTTCTGCTCCAGGATCGTGGGTTCGATTCCCGACTCATGTCTGGGTGTAATATGTATTTATTTCTATATGTATTATTTATATGTATATTTATAAAAGATGTATATCAGTCGGCTGTTACCTAAAACACAGGCATTATGTTGCCTACCTTAGGAACAAACAATCGTGTGTGTATCTCAATCATATATTTATATTTAATAATAGTCAAAGACAGCTTTTATCTCCTCCTTCTTAGTTTTAGTGTAAGATAAAGTTAAATGGGTACATGATTTATAATATTTTCTGATCTTGTTCCAACATTAGTCCGTGGTGCCAATCTGTACTAATTGGGGTGATAATGCCGTATGATTTAAAAATGTTTCCAAGACTTCGGTGTCTTCTATATCTGTATCATTGTGAACTACAGATGGCTTGCTTATGAGTCATTTAGTTTAAAACCTTTGACTTAACACAACACCAACATTGAATAAAAAAATATTATATAAGACACTAATTTACAATAAAGCAATCACACGGTATATTTACAACTAAATTTTGTTACGTTTATTATAAAGTCTTGCCTGTTCCACCAGGAGCACCCAAAAAAAGATATTACCTACACCTGCGTCAATAATGGAAAATATTTTATAACAGACGGATTGGTTGTCAAACATGTGTCAAAATAAATTTTAATTTAAATCAAAATCACTATGGAGTATTTATATCAAAATAATTTTCTCCCCCCTTTTAACATCGTTAGAGGATGAATTTCGATAAAATACGAAACACGTCTTCAACCAATTCTGTTAAAGAATATTTATGCGAAATTTGAAGTAGATTGGACCAAGGAATCATGTTGTCCCATACAAACTTTGCCCCCCTTTTTCACCCCCTTAGAGGTAGAATTTCGTAAAATCCGTTCTTAGCTGACCTCCACTCGTCGAAAAGAATATTCCTACCAAATTTCAAGTCTCTGCGCCTTATAGTTTCAGAGATATCGTGATGAGTCAATGTATACGTGGAAATCTCTTTTATATATATAGATTAAGTAATTAAGTAAGGACCCGCCCCACAAGTGCTCTGACTTGCAAGTACATGAATTGTCTAACGTAACTTACATATTAAGTCCGTTAGAATTAGTACTGCATATGCTAATTAACCTTTCCAATTACCACACGTGACCAATATTTTAGAAATTAGAATGGGTATAATAAGCTATCAGATATATGCTATTGCGGACTTTTCTGTTGATCTATAAAAAAGGAAGATCTCACCAATCATTGTTTTGTTATATGTCAAAGATATTAGGCAGCGTTTTCAATGAAAGCTTCCAGGCGACTTGACTTACTCAATTTTGAACAATTATCGTCATATTTTAACCAATTTACACAAAAAAAGAACTTAACAAATCACACACATAAACCTTCCTCGTGAATCACTCTATCTATTGGTAAAAACTATATGAAAATCCGTTCAGTAGTTTTTGAATGTATCGCGAACAGACAGACAAAGGCGGCAGGGAACTTTGTTTTACAATATGTAGTGACTATAAGTAATCGTGTGTCACTCATTTGATACAATTAAAAATAATAAACAGCGACGACGTCCGACTAATTTCCTATCTTAAAAAAAAAAAAAAAAAACAATACTTATCAATTTTTTATGATTCGTAGAAATAGAAACTGAACAGATAGTACTGTTAATCATACTTTTTTATATATTAAAACAATAAATTGTTACATAAGTAGAAATCTATAATTTACACAATATACCCAAGAAGAGGTAGGAAAATATGTAACTCCGTGTACTCTTATCTCCTTGAACAACACTCGTTCCTATACCTTGTTTCATCAATTAGATTTTAAATTTTATAAATGTTGAAATAAATTTCGCTTTTTACATATTGTAATGGGAGTGGCATGCAGTTTTTACAATCATGTCGTAAAATTTTACGAGCTTTTATATTTGCTGACCTTATATAATAATAAAATGCCTACTACGAAGATATTTTACGACAAGTATGAATTCTAACTATGGATACTTTATAGCCGTCCGCGTAGAGTTTCGTATATTTTAAATTATGATACGAGAAAACCTACGCTGAATATCAAATATCCTAAATTTACTGAAAACGTACAATTCTAGTCATTTTATATGAATGAACTATGCATATCTAAATTATTATATTGGACTTAAATACTTATAGAAAAATAATATAATTACTTAGATATAAAATTATTTTTGTACAAATTAAGATTATTTATTGATACAAAAGTCTATTGTATCGAAAGTACTGAAATATATATACTTTTTTATTATGTCCGATATTAGTAATATATTAATTGTGATGTCGTAATATTTTTAATAAAAAAAAATAACTATAGTAAAATACATGTTTACGTACATCTTATTAAAATCTAAAACAAAACATAAATTACTATGGGTGCCTATCGAGATTTTTATGATCAATAAATAAAACTTCTTAGAATATTTTATAAAACAAGGCGCCGTAGCAATTTATGAGAGTTAGTATATTTTATAAATAACATTTTTACGTTTTAGATAATATTTGTCTTAATAATAAAGTGATTTATACTATGTAAATATTTGTAAGAGGTAAGTAGAGTGTGTTTATATTATTAACATCGAACTAATCGAATTTTTGTTATTTATGAACTTATTTTCTCATATCGTCGCTTAACCATACAGGCAAGGAAGCTGAGTAGCGTATAGTTGCGAAACATTAACGGGGTCGGGCGGCGGCATGAGGCGGGCGGCTATGTTAGTGCTTTCAACTGACGAAGACTTTTTTATCGAGTTATAAGTAAATGTGTTTTTTATCGATACAAGAAATTCTGATAAATATGTTATATGTAAACATTAATAATAATTGATATTGTGACCATTCTTTATATTGTCGATGCGTTTACAATATAATTCTTGCAATAACACTGACTCGCTCATACCTTTTCACTTAAAAACTACTACATCCTACCTATGTTTTGGCTATGTTTCACTCATTATTACTTATCGGCTTATTCTATTATTATTTAAAATTAATTTTTGAACTAAATACTACTAACACTCGAACCAGAATTACGTATTCTTATTAAATTAATTTTTAATACTAAAATTTCAAACAAAGTATCGATATAATAAGTAACGTTGGTCAGCTCTAGAGCGCTGCGACGAACGTTGTGCGCAGGCGCGAGGGCGGGCGGCGCTGTGACGCGTCTCGCTCGCCCAGCCGACGACGCGGACGCGTGACGTCTCTACGCAACCGCGAGTGTCGCGCACGTCTGCAGCAGCTGCGGGTGATGCCACAAGCTGCGCGGTGAATCTTTCATATTACGTACTGTTGCACCTTAGTATTCCAAATGATGGTGCGGCGTAGTGGACGTTACACTGTTAACTGGCGAGGATTTAGAGACTTCGTCAGCAATAAACCTCCCGATGACGGTGAGTTGTTTGCAAAACGACGTGTGAATAAACTTAACCTCAAAACCGACATGAAACAAATTATAACTCAAACGTAATCTGTCTTGTAGACAGAATGGATTGCTTTTCACGTAATGTCAAACAAGCTACATACCAGACGTCTGCAAATCTTCATGAAAATGTTTGCGCATACCCTCTTAGTTATTCGCTAACTATCGATATAATATTTTTGTCTGGTACAACAAAATTAATTACCGAAGAATTTAATTAAATGTTTTTAACTTGAAATAATAAAATAATGTAAACATTTTAGAAGTAATATGGTATAAAAATAAATTTTTAAATTATGAATATTAAAAAACTTAAAAAAAAAATACCATTTCGCAGAATATTCTATAAATCGATACATAAATACTTAGTATGTTACAATCAAAATCACGGTGATAAATCAAACAATCAGTACTTCATTTGGCATCTTAATTTCCGTTGTGTCAACGAAATAAAGTTTCATCAATGATAAACAATATTGATTGACGTTTTGGCATGGTAAATAGTATATATAATTCTACTTCTGTTACTCTATAATCTGTAAAGATCAATCATGACCATTACTAATATTTCGTTGTTAATTTTATTAGAAGTAGTCTAGATGACTTACTGTAAGTCTAAGGACACAAATGTCATGATTTAAGTATCTGTGCAATGAGATTATCTCTTGTACAGAGCACGAATAATAACTTTAAAAAAAAAAGAGTAAAATGTATACATATTTTAATCAAATAAAAAATTATTGTTTTCATAATTAAAATAAATATTATAAATTTTACATTTTCTCACATTATGTTTCAGGATATAGTTTCTTAGTTGCAAGCTCCTAACCATAGCCTAAGTTTCGATTGTTATTCACAACATTAATGAATAGTGTTATTTAATTACACGTTTAACGTTACACTTTAGTTTTCTGATTATTATTGAATTAATTTTTATTTTATCCTTTCAAATAATAAGTTTTTATTAATAACAAATAATATATCTTCATGGTTCAAGTCGGCTGTACCATATGCTGAAAATATTTACAATATAAACAGATATAGTATCAAGTAGTTTCACATTTATAATATATATAAATATATAAACATAAATATATAAACGTGTTTAAACTAAACTATGAACTATTATAATAATTGAACCTTTAACGTATTCCATTGCATAATTCTATTGTATTGAAAAATTTGTACAAGTACGGAGGTAGATATACATGTAAAGCTAGTAAGTATAGTTGTTTGTCACAGTTATATAACCCCTGAATGTGCAAAAAAGACATTTAAACTCTCTTGCTAATACACACACCGGCATATTTAGCGGAACACAAAAAAAAGGTTTGATATCAGTATCATATAAGGTTTCTGGCTGGTTTATACGTCCTTTAATTTAAAAAGAAATAATTTCAAATTAAGAAAACAACTGAACATCACATTTTATGCAATTGTTTTAATTTTATTCAAATAGACCTTATCTGGAGCAAACTTCGAATATTTCTTCCTTCTGAGTTTGATTTAACATTTCATTGAAATACTTTTTTTTTTTGTTAGTTTTTTTTTAATCGCGTATCTTTTTGGAGTTGAGGACTGAATTATGCCTGACTTAGCTCCAACGGAGATTGCCAGGGCACTCGAAATGTGAAGAAATGGTCAAACCTACAGAGTAATATCCAGAGATCTTCGTCGACCAGTTTCAACGATCCATCGCAGTATCGAACGGTTCAGGGAGACCGGTACTTATGTGAGAAGAGCAGGACAAGACAGAAAAAGACGCACTTCGAGTAGGGATGATCGTTTCATTCGGCTTCCTGTATGTAGGAACCCCCGTTTGACGGCCGTCCAAGCCCGACATGAGCAAGCAGTGCGGGGTGTAACCGTAAGTGAGCGTACGGTACGAAGAAGGTTCGATGAAGCTGGTTTGGTTTCATTTGTGCCCGCCAAGGCTCCAAGGCTCGAGGTAAATCATCGTAGAAACAGGTTAACTTTTGCTCAGGAACATCGACTTTGGAACGCGAACCAATGGAGTAAGGTATTGTTTAGTGATGAGTGCAGAATTCTCTTAAATCAAATTGACGGCAGGCAAAGAATATACAGACGCAAAGGAGAACGATACATTCAGACAATTTGAAACTACAGTTGCATACGGTGGTGGTGGTGGTGAATGGTTTGGGCGGGCATTTGTTTGGGAGCTCGTACAGACTTGGTAGTAATTGACAGAGGGAGTCTGACTGCAGACCGCTATATCAGAGAAGTTTTACAATAAAATGTCATACTGTTTGCCCCATATATCGGTGACGATTTTGTTTTTATGCAGGATAATGCCCGGCCGCATACCGCTCGGGTAACTCAAGCTTATCTTAATGATATGAATATCACTGTTATGGAGTGGCCGGTGAGATCACCGGATATGAACCCAATAGAGCACGTTTGGGATTTGCTGAAAAGAAAAGTTAAGTCCAGAATTCCAGCTGCTGCCAACGTGGTAAAACTGCGAATCGCCGTAGTTGAGGAATGGCGGAGACTATCCCAGGAGACCATCGATAACATCATTCTCAGTATGCCTAGACGGGTAGAAACTTTAATAAGAGCACGTGGAGGAAATACGCGATATTAATCACCATTTTTCTAACTTAATTAATTATTATTTTAATATTAATTTTCACTTTTCCCGGTTACATGAAAAGTTTAAAAATGTACCATTTTTCACAAATAGAAAGGCTATCTCTCTATCTACTTACTCGCAAAATCTGTTCTTAATGTGATCTCATTTTAAGTAAAACAAATGAAACTTTAAATAACAAAAGAAGTGTAGTAAGTAGATTTTAAAATAAAACCATATTTTTTTAATTATGGACCTTTTTTTGTGTTCCGCTAAATATGCCTGTGTGCATATTACGTTCATAGAGCATAATAACAAGACTGGTTATAAAAAGTGCGATGTGATTAAAGGCTTGTTTATCATCTTCCTTTATTTCACCATAACTTCATGTGATTTAAACAAATTTAATAAGTGTAGTGTAGCTATAATCTTCATCCTATTATAATCCGTATTCTTTAATATCTATTATTAAAAATTAAATATTGTTTATTTCAACTTTCAATTGACACTTGATCAAAAAATTTACAAAAAGAAAAACTTTTTTTTAAATGTTAACTAATATTCTTAAAATAATTTTACTTTCCATATTTCGGAGTTCAATGTAAACCAAGTTTTAAAAAAAACCAACGGCTTTACTCACGATTTGGCATTACAATTATGCCGTATGACATCCTATGTCGGGGATCCGGAAACACAAACAGCACAAACATAACACCACCCAGACCACGACAAAAGTTTGTATGGCCTATACAAACATTATTATATATATATATATATATATATATATATATATATATATATATATATATATATATATATACATATATATTTAACACACACACAAGGTCGCCTGTTCCCAAGGTAGCCAACTTAATGCCTGTGTTTTAGGTAACAGCCAACTGATATACATTTTTTTTAAATACATATACATATAAATTAACATATATATAAATAAACATATATTACACCCAGACTCGGAGTGGGAATCGAACCCACAACCCTTTGAGTAGAAAACAGGGTCACTGCAAACTGCGCCAACGGGTCAGTCAGTCATTTGTCGTGGACGAAGAACGAACTCGCGACCGTTAGCGTAAAAACTAGTCGCTGTGACATGTGACATGGCGCATTGCGCCAACTCGTCACTAAATTATTGTCAAATTTAATATACCTACCTATTATAAAATTAATTATCTACGTGTAATTTATTTGTCCGTATTGAATGTCATTAATTTATGGTCAACATTGCTTATACAACTGGTTAAAATTTCCCGTAAAAAGTAAGTGATTTTATTTACTATTAGTACCTATGTTCATTTGGTACAAATTACCTTTACTTAAAATATGCTTCTTGCAAATATTTAAAATAATATATAAATAAGTATATCATTATTTAGTATTGTTTTTTATCAAATTTTTCATTTTTTCAATTTCATTTCATCAAAAAAAAAAAAAAAAACAAAGTTCGATATAAAAATAATTAATATAATAATAATAATTTTTAGTTAATTAAGGAGTATCGCCGTATCGAACTCCTATTAACCGGGACACGAACTGAGGGCGCCGACCTCAGGGGACGAAAAATCGCGCGTGTGACTTTTTTTACTTAACATAATCTAACTCAACAATTTGTTACATAAAATAATAACGAATCGAAGGTTATACATTATCAAGATGAACGATTTTGCACTGATAACTGTGCGAATACATACGAAAAATTAAATACTAAACGGTCACGGTTCGATTCCGGGCTAGCACCAACGAGTTTTTAAATGCTTGATTTATGTTAAAACATTAGTCTCGTGCTTGACGATGACGGAAAATATCGTGAGACAAGCTGTATGGTTCGAAACAAATAAATTCTTAAATATGTCTATTTTCCTACCAGTAGCGTGGTTTTTAAATTACCTACTATAAAAATATACAATAAATTATTATAAATTAAATTAGTAATTAATAAATTATGTATATTCAATAAACGTATAATAGGCCAGGAGATTGCCCCTCACAGAGACATTTACAAGTTGTTTTAGTACTTATAAATTATAATACAGTAGAAGAATTGGCGATTTGACACAGTAAATTATGTGTAGGTACAAAGCATTAAATTACAAGAACACATAAGGACGATCGATTGTAAAGTGTAAAAGTGTGCTATTTTTATTTAAGACAGATAAACGTCATTTAATATAAAACCAATAAACTACATATTATTATTAGATATTCGAAAATTTAGAATAGACGAATTGATGACTACATCTTTGCCAAGCATCCAATAATAAAACAAAAGCAAAATAAAGCATAAGAAGCTATTTTAAGGTACCAATCATAACATCTCAATCCTGTACGCGCTCAAGTGACACTGACCGTTTGCAGAAATAGATCAATTCACTGTTTCAGTTTTTCAACCTTAATGAACTTTGAAAATTTATGACGGGTTAATCTTGCCTTCAAAATGAAACTTTACTATGCAAGGTATGCAAGTGTCTCACTGCTGGGTAAAAACTTCTAGTCCTATATTTCAATTAAAGAATAATTAAAGGTTAATCCATCACGTTGTCCTACTCTGGATTTCCGAATCTTAAAATTAAGTGATTACGTCACTCAGAATGAGAAAATATTGATTCTTTAATGAATCGGACCTTACTGCGACGTTTTATGAAGTACATAAACATATAATTAAGTTCTCTCTGCGTGGAGAAAAAATTTAATCAAAAAAATAATTATAGCTTTTAAAAAAATAGTTTGCATGGGTTATTTCATCCCAATACTTTTATACATACAAAATATTTTAAGTACTTATATTCAATTTTCGATTTTATAGAAATACAAGACGAACCACAACCAGAGGAAGACCTGTCAAATCATGAAGTGATATTTCTAAAAAGCATTTTGGAAAGTCCGGACTTTGCTAGAAAGTATGATGTAAGTATACATTATATTTATTTACAACGTACTTTTGATATTCTAGATGTTTTAAATTATTGTGTAAAGCAAATCGTCGTCCTAACAATATAGCATCGTTTTATTTTATTTTGTTAGGAACTTATAATCATCGTTAGGACGTAAATTTTCTTATAAGGTGCGACTCTGAGTCAGATACTGAAAAGAAAAAAGAGGTGTATGTATAATGAAGAAAGCAAACTACTATTTTAAATTGAATTAATAATTAATATTATTATGATCTGTTTGGCTTGTAAAACTAAAGTTGATAGAGGAGAAAAATTGTGTTGTAATGGTTGTAAAGGTAAATATCACTATTCACTATGCATGTTTAAATATATCAGCATCTCCGTCCTTCTTGCTCTAATAAACTCATTTGCAAAAAAAACGGGCGGTTTCGATTTTCTTCCTGGCTGAAAAAAATAAAATACCAAAAAGGTTTTAATCATTTGAACATGTTACTGGCCAGTTATAAAAGTGCCATAATGTTTATAAGAGTACATTCCAAATTCAAATTTTTGACTGAGCCTGGTTTTCAAAGAAAATAACTTTTAACTACATTTTGTGACGCGAATTCCCTATAGTTAATATCGACTCTAATTAACTTTTTGTCAATTTTTATTAAATTATCTGGTGTCCTTGACATTTAAAAGTATTGTTATTGCTGGTTAGCAATCTCGAAAATGGTAGATAAAGTGATAAAAGCGAGCAAAATTATTGCGCTGCTTGAAGAAGGTTGCAGTCAATGCTTCGTGGCTCAGAGGCTAAATGTGAGTCGGTCGACAGTTCAAAGGACCTGGCAGCGCTATCAAGAGAGCGGTTCCGTCAAGAGAAGGCCTGGTTCTGGCAGAAAGACATGTACCGAACCACGGGATGATCGTTTTCTAGTTAGTCAAGCGTTGAGAAATCGCAAATCTTCTTATGTGGGCCTCAAGAACACCCTCGAAGAAGTAAGAAATGTGCAAATTAGTCTATGGACGGTCAGGAGCAGGCTTCTCGCTGCTAATATACACAGTCATCGCCCGGCACGCGGCCCTAAATTACTCCGTGAACATCGAGTTGCCAGGCTTAGCTTCGCTCGAAATTGTGTGTCATGGACTCATGAAGACTGGGATAGGGTATTGTTCTCCGATGAAGCCAGGATATCTCTGCATGGTGAAGACCGACGTCGGCGAGTGCTACGTAGACGAGGAGAACGCTTTGCAGAGGCATGTTTTGAAGAAATCACACCTTATGGAGGGGACTCTGTTATGTTTTGGGCAGGAATAAATTCTATGGATCGTACGGACTTAGTCTTCATCGAAAACGGTACACTGACTGGACACCGATACATAACGGAAGTTCTAATTCCTTATGCACAACCCGCTTTAACCGCTCTTGGCGAAAACTCAATTTTTATGGACGACAACGCTCGCGCCCACCGGTCTGGCGGTGTGGATGCGTATATGCTAGAAGTCGGAATTCGTCGTTTGGACTGGCCAGCTAGAAGTCCGGACCTCAATCCCATAGAGCATGTCTGGGACGTTCTGAAGCGACGAGTGAGATCAGTGCAGCCGGCTCCGCAGACCATCAGAGAGCTAAAGAATGTGATTACCGCGGAGTGGGAACGTATTCCCCAAGAAACCATAAAAGATATACTCACTAGCATGCCCAGACGAATGCAAGCTGTGATTTCAGCAAGAGGGGGTCACACTCAATACTAAACTTGTATCTGCTTTTAATGTATTCAAGAAAAACAAAGAAATTAACGCGTTTCATTTTTATTTAGCGAGCAGGTACAATCATAGTGTTTTGAGCTTAAACATTATTTCTTAATAATTTAATTAAAATGTTATGATAAAACTGATGAAAACTATTCCTTCCTAATTAATTTATAAAATTCTGAGGATAACAATACCTAAAATTGTCAAACAAACTAATAGTAACTATAAAATAGTTCTTTGCTTAAGTGCCCGTTTTTTTTGCAAAAGAGTTTATAACAAGTGGTAATAGAAGTTATAGGGGGGATGAGACCCTGACGAGGTCATACCTTAAAAAATAAAAAAATAAACGTCTCACACTCAACGGCCCCCAGTAGGATGTGAATCCTGTGTCGTGGGTCCGAAAACATACACTATAGACAAGCACAAACGCCCAAACCACGACAAATATCTGTATGGCCTATACAAATATTTGTCATGTGCGGGGATCGAACCCGCGACCGCTAGCGCATCAGCCAGTTGCTGTGATTACTGCGCCAACGCGTCGTCATATACCTTTATACTACGTCGCTCGACATTGATTGAATATTTTAAAAGAAATAAGAGCCCTCAGCCTCAGAGCTTAATTGTCGTCAATTAAAAATGATATCCACCAAGCGACAACTGGAGCCTAAACGATAAATTCTGCGAAATGGAATCGAGGTTTTCGGCGATAGAGGATCAACTGACGGCCACTGAAACTAAGATATCCTTAGTCTCAAAGCTCCAAGTTGATTTGAATATTGCTAAAGATATAATAACTTCTCTTCAAGATGAAAATAATAAAAACAACGAGTTCACAAGAATAAACAATCTTGAAATCTCAGGTATGCCCATTACATCCGGCGAGAACCTTCATACCATACTGGACAATATCAATAGCGATACGTGGATACCATTCAAAGAGTAAGGCGATTTAATATAAGCGACAAAATTAAAAACTTGAGGCCACCCACTATTGTTGTTAAATTTGCACGCCGCATGAGCAAGGATAAACTCTTGGCAGCAGTTCGCACCAGGTGAGGACTTACAACTGCTGACGTCGATATATTTGGACCTGCAAATAATATTTACATATCTGACCATCTGACTCCCTAGGATAAACTTATTCTGCCGCCAAATGAAATTAGATCTTCAATACTCCTATACTTCTTCCTAATACCTGGTGGATTAGAGACTGTAAAATATTAATGCGAAAAAATTACCATTCTAAAGTAATAATAATTTCTAGGTAATCTGATCTTTCTAAATTAAAGTGACTCTTTGAGCTACATGTAATTTTTTTTTCTCGGACGATTGTTTGTTAGCACATTTGTATATTTGTATATTTTTTACATTTGTATATTTTTATACCTTATTCTTTATTCTATCTCACAGAGGAACACCAATCATAGCCCTCACCATTGCTCGCTGTGCAACTTGGAGCTTATTTAAAACGCCCATAGTCAGAGACCACGTCTCGGATCCGTATGTCATCATTGTTAACACACATTGGTCTAAAACTTTCGACCTAGACTTTGTCCTAGGTGGACAGGTTGTTGGTTTCCTAGGTTGGATATCGGGGTAGGCATAACATACATGCACGAGATGATTTTCGTCTTGTCCATGTTCATTTTAAGGTCTACCCGTTGGTAAACTTCATCGAGTTCACTTAGCAGAATACTGAGGTCTTCCAGGGATTCCACCATGAGCACGATATCGTCGGCAAATCGAAGGTGAAGGATATACTCGCCGTTTATATTGATGCCGAATCCTTTCCATTTCAGAAGCTTGAAAGCGTCTTCCAATACTGCGGTAAACAGTTTCGGAAAAATGACATCTCCCTGTCTTACAGGTGTTAGACAGCTGCATTGGAATCGCTCTTGTGCTATGTTCCTATACTCGAATCGACATACTAGAGTTATTGTACAAGCACCGCAACACTTCGATATACCGGTAGTCAATGTAGCACGACGGGTCTAATCGAAAGCTTTCTCATAGTCAACATATGCAAAGCAGTTCTATTTCTGGCCTGGGTATGTATTCACGAGGTTCTCCCTACCGCACCTTGTAGAACACGTAAAGCCTTCGGTCCTGATTGTTATCACGGACACCTGATAGCGATTGTTACTCATACTCACGACGTAATTTATTTTTCAATCGACCTAGCTGGTATGACAGTGACTTAGTGCTACTGTACGAGACAACCGAGAAGAAGAGTTGTAGGCGGTCTCTTTCGCTCGCGTGTGAGCGAGACAACATAGTGTTGCGGTCCCTGTCGCGTGTAAGAACGTGATATTTCATTAATTACTCATAGATTAAAGAATAATAATAGTTTAATATTTCGAATAGTAGTTAAGATATTCATTTTATATCGTTTCTGAATATTATTTTCTTCATTTGTGAGTTTAATAAATAGTTTTTTAATGTTATTTCGTATAGAAAGAGATAAAGATAGAATTTTGTATAGAAAAAGGATATTGTAGATAAATATAGATATAGTTTTATAGAATTAAGGATATTTTATCGTTTAAATATTAATTTAAGGACATTTTTATAGATAATTTACAGTTAATAGATAATAATTTATGTTTTGAAATAGAATTAGTAAGTAAATGTTCGCTAGATTCGGAGAAATGTAAGCGACGCGCGCACGTGCAGGACTAACACAGAGTACATTGTAATAGTAGGGTTACTACAAATAAATAGAATGAAATGTGCTTAAATTAATTTGTAGTAAATATAAATTTACTACAAATTCATTTAAGCTTTTATACCGAGGAAGCTAAATATAAAGCAATTGGAATCCATTTGTGAAAAGGGGTACGTGGCCCTAATGTTTATGTTATATTTACGAGTTTCATTAAAACTAGTGATGTGCCGGATATCCGTATCCGTATCCGCGGATATCCGAGGGAAAAAAGATATCCGTATCCGTATCCGTATCCGTGACTTTTTTGGCGGATCTTTTACGGAACTTTTTCCTTATTAATTTTAAAAACATAGATGAAATTCTACATATATAAGGTGATTTTATATTCACTGAAAAACTGTTAGGTACGATTTAGTAATACTATAACCCTAGTAGGAAGAAAATTATATACACCGGGGCCAGTGTTGGTACAATACTGGGTAGCAAAGACTCGGCCTAATAATACTGGCCCATTACTGGCCCACTACTCAACTGACAAGTCTTGGTTGATTAGTCTTGAGCCAAGATCCACCCAATATTCATCTAACAAGTCTTGGTTTGCCAGTCTTAAACCAAGACGTAGCTAATATCAAATTAACATTTTTTTTCTAGTTTTCTTATTTTAAGAAATTTTTGTCTTGAATTGTTGTTTTTGGATTAAGAGACTTAATCACTTCGATCGGTAACATTTTTACCTGGTTCAGGACTATATTATCTTCGATCGATACAAGTAAATTCTTCATTTAAAAAAAAATTCTCTCCAATCAAGAATAATTTTATTTCATTTTAAGTAAGAAAAAAAAAAACTTTAAAGCAATGAAATTTTTGTTTTACTATATTCCGAAAAATATTTATGGTTTACTTTTCAGTGATACAGAGAATAGCAAATTCAGCAATTTTTCATTGTTTTTTTTAATAAAATAATCAAACAATACAAAATATTACATGAAATTATATAAAATGAGTGTTCAACACTATATCAAAATATATTATTTTTATATAATTAATATAATAAAAGTAATTCATAAACAATAAGAATAACAAATGTATTAAAAATTCACGATAGTCACTGCTGAATCGCGCTAGTGTATCGTCCTAGTGTTTGGTGTCTAACAAAACTATTATACAACGGCGGGAGTAGCGTACGACGGTCAGCCGCTAAATCGCGCTAACGTTCTGTTCTAGTTCTGGTTCTGTGGAATCTATTATAGGTATCCATACAAAGTTAATTTGCTTATGGTTTTTTATTAAATCATAGGCCTTTCACCCTGCAACGGCGTATTTATTTTGTAAGTCTGTAGTGCAGGTGTGGTTTTCAATATTTTCCAGGCTATGTTTCAAGTCTGGGGCCCAGCAATAATATCGGCACAGCATTAATATGCAATATTGGCCTAATACTAAGACTAAGTCTTGACACAACACTTATTCTCAGTCTTGGCACAATACTAATATTCAGTACTGACTCAGTACTGATATTCAGTCTTGGCAGGAAGTTATTATTTGTATGCTTAGACTAGTTAATGATCATTGCGCCAAGCCTTGGCCAAATTTGGGCCGATTGTCATTTTCTCTAAGGGAAACAGCAACTTTTTTTCTGGCCAATGTCGAAATGAAAAAAAAAATCGGTCCTCCATTAAAATGACCAATTAACTGAAACTCACTAGTCTCACTACCAAAGCCTATATATATATTATCAATGCCGTGCAATGTCACACTAAACTATAACCAAAATACAAAAAAAAAAGTAAGAACCGCGCTGTGCCAGTCGAAAACTCAAACATTAACTGACCTGTCTGGCACGCGTCAACGACAAAGCGTTAAGTGGCGACAACTATCAAGGATTGAGTAGGAAACTTAAGATCCGTATCCGTATCCGTATCCGCGGATTTTGACACCAAATATCCGTATCCGGATCCGTATCCGCGGATATTCTTTTTTAACGATCCGGGACTTAAAACATGGGTGTCTGAATAATGAATTAATTGTTACATACCCTGCTTTTTATACAATTTTAAATTATTACTATTAACCGTTCCTATTCATGCAGAATGAGCTTATTGTGTCTGAAAGTCGTGCTGTGTTCTTATATTCCTTGGGTTCAATTAATTTTAGTACTGGCTCCCAAGCTGATCTGTTAATCCAGAATTCCAGACCACCTCAGTCCCCCGAGATCATGAACGCTGTAAAGGGTCCGAAACGTCGGGAAATAATTTAAAATATTGTTAAACTGTAAAGTTTTAAATAAACGCGATAAAATCCGATATAGACTTTTAATCAAATGAGTAAAATTCTCCGGGGTAATAAAGTATTTCTCCGGGGGTGAGGAGAAGGATGTAAAGGATCGCTGGCCAATCAATCAGGATCGTATAAAAAGCGACGCCGTTTCGGGTTATTCTTCATTGGACTATAGTACCTACAGCAAAGAGCACTTAATAGAAGCTAGCCAACAATCTGCTGCTCAAGCGCGAAAATCTTCAACGAATTATTGGCGTTTTATTGACGAATCCCTTCACGGAGAACACGACGAATTAGAACCAGCACCCCTTCGCAAAGTACCGGCTCTAGGAGACAGACGCCTAAAATACAGTCCACTCGTTCCTAGACTAGGGTCCGGTACAGCTACCATTTCAAGATTATTTTATTTTTCCGCGTTTTTTTAGGTTTCAAATAATAAGAAAAGTTATCACTACTCAAATAAAATTATCATTGAGTATTAAGTAGTAAATAGCATGTACATATTTATTTCATTCCAATAAGTATAAACCAGAGAATTTATTACGAATTAAGAGACGTTATATAGTAACCATTGGTGAAAAAAAAAATCTTATACTGACAATGGCTATGTTCGCGGTTCATCTCTACACGTCGCATGTCGCACGTCATACATTCAATATGCGCGGAAATGAGACATGTGTAATGCGCATGCGCCCATCACCACCCTCATAGGATTCGAATAACAAAAAAAAAATACAATATACCTATGTTGGCTTCAACAATAGGGTACTTTCGGTAGTGAAAAATAAATTATGAAATTTGATAAAAATAAAATTTATGTAGAAATATACGTAAATATTTTGATTTTGAGTCATAGGGTACGTTCGCGCGCTCTCTTCTAATTGATAATAAAACTAAAGTTCGACAGTTAAATTCCGCGCATGTGGTCTGTGGAATGCATATATAAAAAAGTATGAAGTACGTATGCGCTCCTATAAAAGTGATGAATTATCAATTAGAAGAGGGCCCGCGAACATACTGATAAAAGCAATGATTGTTTTATTATATTGAAATTGGTCGTAATTTTAAATCAGTATATCACGTGATTTAAAACACGAGCCGCCAAGGTGTGACACTGTGACCTCATACAGACAATGTTTCCGATGCACACTGCGAGCACTGCTCAGTGCTCTCACTCGTGAAAAATTCGTTCCTTTACGGAATACCACTACACTGCCGCAATACCATAGATAGATATAACGTCATAAACGTAATTACATACGTAATAAACGTAAATACATAATTTGACGGCCGGCTGGTCGAGTGGTCAGGCAACTGGACACTCTACGCAGCGGTCGCGGGTTCGGATCCCGCCAGGTGCAGATAATCTGTATGACGAATATAGATGTCTGCACCGGGTCATGGATGTGTATTTATGTATATATGTATTTATATAAATTTCTTAAATTTATTTCCGTTCCTAGTACCTGTAACACAAGTTCTTACGAACTTAGCACGGGGCTAGGTTAACGTGGTGTGATTGTTGGTTAATATTTATTATATTTATTTATAAATAGCCGCCATTTTTGTACTGTCAGCACTGGCACTTTCAAGGTAAGGTGCTCTCAGTACTTTGATCACGTGATCAAAAAATATAACAGTGAGTATGATTGATATTATTATTAATTAATATTGTTATTCAAAAATATCAATAATATTCAATTAATATTTTTTTTTTGTTGAACAGAAAACGTATAGATACATGATAAATATTTCTATTTGAAAACAATGTCGAAAAACGAGGATGATAGTATATTGGACTGCGTTTCGTTTTATCAGTAACCAGTATAGCATAGTATAGGAAACTAAAAAGGAACGGCTTCGCAGTATACTGAATTGACGTCACACCTCAGAGTGCTCTCAGTGTATATCGGAACACATATTACGTCACCAAAATAGCTGACAGGGTTTTCGCGGGAATAAAAAAGGTTTAAAATTTAACTTAATTTTATTGCAAGAAAGCGTGTTTATTTTGCCGAAATATATTTTTTGTGGTTTTTTTTTTAGGAAAATCAACATTTTGAAGAAACAATTTCTATCATCAAAAGTAATTACAAAAATCGGTTCTCAAGTTGTAGAAAAAAAATATCGCGTGACAAACAAATAATACAGTCGAATAGAAAATAGTATTAAAAAATATATACAAATGAAGAAATAATATCTTCTCCTTGACAGAAAAACAAGACTATATATAGCAGTTGAAAATGTACAAGCTGTCAAACTATAAGTAATCATCATCATAATCACCGTCATCATTATTATCATATCAGCCATTGCATGTCCACTGCTGAGTAGGCCTCCCCCATCGACCTTCAGAGCGACCGGTTTGAAGTAGCCTCCATCCAACGGCTTCCGGCAACTTCCCTCAAGTCGTCTGTCCATCTCGCAGACGGCTGTGCGATGATCAGCAGAAAAGAATAGTCCCTACCGCTGTCATGCCGAGGTGTCATAAAAGAGGACTAAGGCCATAGTGTTGCGTATAACTACACCGACCAGGGTGGTGATGGGCAGCAGCGTCATCATATCCTATTAAAGTGAAGTAAATCTTCACTTAGAAGGGGGCCGCGAACATAGCCTTTATTTTATGAACATATAGACAATGCTATTGCTTATCTGTAGCTTAATGCCATTTTTGATTGACAGACTAGTGTTGGCCAGTGAACTTAGTGATGTTGAAAATAAGTGTGATTTATTGTCCCAACCGCCGCCATTAAAACAATTATTACAAGACGAACAAACTTACAAATACATAAAGAATACAATTAAAACAATTTAATGAAATATGCTCAGAGGCGTATTATTACGTATATATGAATAATAAGAGTTGACCTAAAGGTTGTAGATACCAGGTCATAAAATCCCAAAAAAAAAAAAAAACTTTTGACAGACACAAATCATTGACAAAAATTCTGTGTCATAAATACTGTGTCCCACTGTGTCGGTGTGTCCTATTGAAAATAAATTTTGTACTCTATGTATGAAGTACTAGAGCTTAAAATTAATTTTTATAATTTGCAAATATTTAAATAAAAACATCTTAGTTCTAACAGGAAACCAATTCTCAATGAGAAATCGAGTAGGTGGGTGTGTTCTTTTATATTGTTAACTTAAACGCTTAAACTAATTTAAAAAAAATAAAGAATTCTCATATATTAACCATTAATTAAAATCATTTTATAAATATACTTCGTATGTATTGTGTATAAAATAGAAGTTTTCATTCAAAAATTTAAAATAAACGAATGCCACGCCTAAGCATCAGGTTTTTTTTGTTTCGTTCTTTTAATTTTAAAAGTAAAAACAATTTTTGTTTTTTTATGAATTAAAGTGCCACTTTAGTGAATTTAAGTTATTGTGTTGGTGTTTCAGTCGATCGATTCAGAGGAAGATTTAATAGTAAAGCCAGTCTCCTTGGACAACGTAAACATAATAAAGTCACTGAGTGAATATCGTGGCAACAACATACGGACTATCGAACAGGCTGAACTAGCTATATTATTATCCCGAGTGCACTTTAAGGTAATAATTCAATTAAAACAATAATTTTTTAAATGATTTTTTTTAAACAAACTATCACTGATTACTTAATAACATCATTAAAAGTAAGGACAAGTGAAATGTAGCTGGTAAATTATACTTTTATTTAGTGAAGCATAAAGATCGATTCAATATTCTATGTACTTAATAGTTTTATATTACTTTTCTCAAAATTTATAAAATATTTCTTGAACTATATTGTTTTAATAGGCACTTATTGATGCACATGACCAAATCGGTAAAATTTGGCTTGAGCGTGGTTCAGGAATAGATGAAAAAATTTTAAAAGAAGAACAAAAAGACATTGCTGAAAGTCTAGATATAAGTCCAAACGAAAACGGAGACATGCCAGTGGAGACAGTTAAAGTTGTAGGGCTTAGAAAAGTCCCCGGACAACCATTAGGTTTAACAGTAAGTAACAATAGAGTTAAGCCTTTTAATTAATTTATTTTTTTATTAATTATTTATAGAATCAAATTATTATTCACCTTGAAAGTTATCACTTAATTATATTTTTATTTATATTTAAATATTTAACTCCTATTTATTTTAAAATTGCTTTTAGGTAACAACAGACGAACATGGTCAATTGATAGTAGCTAGAATTCTTTCTGGCAGTGCAGCGGCAAAACAAGCATTGCTTAGTGTAGGTGATGTGCTCTTAGAGGTAGATGGAGTGCAAATAAATACAGAAGAACAGTTAAAAGAAGCAGTTTCAAAGCCAAATGATAGAGTAACACTAAAAGTTGGACCTAATCTCAAGGAAAAGAATGCTCAATTAAATAATAAACTTAGTGTAAGTTACTTACACACTTACACTTCATATATACAAAATATATTTAATATCATTATTGGTATATCTTTATTTTTTAATTTAAATATTATATTTCAGTGTTACATGAGAGCTTTGTTTGATTACAATCCCTCGGAAGATACTTTACTGCCATGTAAGGAGATTGGATTAGAATTTAAGAGAGGTGATATTTTGCAAGTAAGTAAATGTATGATAAGGATTTTTTATTGATACTTATACTTTTTTACTTTTGATTATATTTACGAGCTTATTATTTTATAATATATTTATCATTATTTTATAGGTATCAGATAGGAGAGATCCCAACTGGTGGCAGGCAAGCCATGTTGAAAAACCTGAAGTAGTAGGCTTAATTCCATCTCCAGAATTAGAAGAAAGACGGAAGGCCTATGTACCCCCAGAAGCTGATTTTGTACACAAAATTAGTATATGTGGAGCACGAGTTAGTTCAATTTCATTTCAAATACTGAGTGTTTCTTTTTGGTATACTATATTTATGCTAGTACCTACTAGCGACCCTCCCTGGTTTTGCGTGAGTTGTATATAGTGTTCCTAGCGACAGTAAGGGGAGTGGAGTAGAAATGGGTGCAAGCAAGACCCATCATCAGTGTGAGATCTGTGCTCAAATTTATTTTTACACGCATTACTTTTAATTTTACAATAACTCATAAGATATTCATCATAACATGCATGAAATCTTATCTAACTAACATATTTAAATTGATAAGGATTAATACTATATCTATCTAAATAACTTTCTAGTTACTGCATTGTATGTGACAAATTTTTTAGAAGTTAGAATGTGTATAGTAAACTGTATTTAAAAGGTGATATTGTCATCATGGACTTTTCAGTAGACCCATAAAAGAGGAATCATTTTATCGTTTTGGTATATCTGCAAAGAGATTAGGCAGCATTTTCGATGAAATCTTCCAGGTAGCTTGACTTGTTCCAACATTTTCATTAATTATCGTCATATTTCAACCAATTTACACAAAACCTTTACAGGCTGGCTATACACCTAAACTTTTCCCATAAATCACCTGTCGATTGATGAAAACCGCATGAAAATCCGTTCAGTAGTTTTTGAGTTTATTGTGAACAGACAGACTCGGCTGCGAACTTCGTTGCATATAATGTAGTTATTAATATATTAAATTATTTATCTATTTTATTTCCAAATAGAATTATTAAAAGAAGTTTTAATGTTTAAAGAAGTTTAAACCGAAGTAGCGCCATGCTGCTTGCAGCTGAATGGGCCGGCGCGCCCGGCGAAGTACTTCGCTCTCACTTAACACCGACGTGAAATGACGGCACTATCGTCGTGTTTCGTTCGGTTTGTGAGAGATCCGGTGGCCCATCCTTTCCCTTACCTGGTCCGTGCCTTTCCTTCCCTCCACAGATCCGGTGGAACATCACTCCCTTCCCTGAAGGCCGGCAACGCACCCGCTAATCCTCTGATGTAGCGGGTGTCTATGGATGTCGTTTTTATCTATCACCAGGAGAATCGACTGTTCGTTTGCCCCCTCTAATATAAAAAAAAAAGTTTAAAAAAAATTATCTTAAACATACCTCGTATACCATATATAATTATTTAAGTTATTTTGTTGTTTTAAAATTTATCCCCAATAGGAAAAGGCAAAGCACTATAGTCCATACAGCCTTATCTAAATTTGTAAATTTCATTCCGGTATAGCAACCTATTTAATGGGTAGTATGCAAAAACATTGGTGCAAGGACATAGCTGTTTAAAAATTTATTTATAAGAAATAGCTATATACTATTTTAGGAAAATAAGTCTAGTATTAGTTAGCAGCCTACACTGACTAACGCTCCACATTAGAGATAATAAGTTACTAATGTAGCAGCTACAATGTACTGAGTATGAATTTATGAAGTAATAAATCGGAATTCAAAAGGCATGGGCAAAATGAGCCCATGGGTATAAATTTGTTAAAAAAAAAAAAAAATGGTAATTAAAAGTAGTTGTCATTTAAAAAAAAAAACAGATATCAAAAAAGAAAAAGAAATTCGTGTACGAGTCGCGGTCGAGCGTGCAGCTGGAGGGCGCGGAGCTGGCGCTGTACGAGGAGGTGGCGCGCACGCCGCCCTTCCTGCGGCGCGTGCTGGCGCTCGTGGGCACGCGCGGCGTCGGCCGCCGCACGCTCAAGAACCGCATGATCCAGGACCACCCCGACCGCTTCGGGGCCGTCGTGCCGCGTGAGTGCTCTCACTTCTGATCCACTAATAATGGGGTAGGGAATTCGAACCCATTTTTTAAGTGATAACTTCTTATGGGAGTTAATTGAAATAAATATTAAATAGTTCAACTTAGATTAGTTTAAGTTAGCACTTTTGTTGGGTGTCCCGAGACGCACACTTTTTTTTTTTTAATAGCTGACTCTTGATGGTGGTTTGAATAAAAATAAAGAAATCTAAAAAGAAAAGAGTACTATTTGGATAAAAGTGTGAGTTGCACATAAAGGGGAATATTATTGAAATCAGTTGCCCCAATGGTCTGAGTCTAGTGAGTCTAAGGTGCCAAATTTTAGGTGTATTGACTTGTCTTTTTTTTTCACTATTTTTATTTTTATTTTTTTGTAGTCTTTACACCTAAATGAACAACAACTGATAAAAAAAACCTGATGGTAAAAATCTTTACCGTTTTTTATTTACAGTGTTGTAAAAAACATCTAAAACTTGGCCCACTTCGAGAACTAGTGAATACTAGAGGCATTAAATATAATGTAAAACTAATTTAGATTACTATGTTTAAATGACGCTCTTACTGACAAACTCAGTTTCATTAGTCTTTTTTTTTTGACGTGATAACGTTTTATAAATCGATGAACGCCGGCTGCACGCACAAAAAAGCATGACTCATTGTCACGTTCCGCAAGTGAGAGCGCTGAACAAGCGATAGAAAGGCACAATCGGCCTAAACGTTCGGCTTGTGACGCATCTATCTCTCTTCCACTCCATCGGCAGATGCATCCGAGTAGAAAAAATTAATTAACGAGTGCAAATAAATGTTAATTTATAAAAAATTGTAATTTTCTATTAACTCATTCTTTATAATATACAAAATATATAATTCAGTGATAATAATTAAATTCAATTCAATTCATAAAAGTTTGCAATTTTTCATTAACGTTTTCGTATGACATTATCACGTAAAATTATCGTCCGTAAACCGACTTTACAGACAACCATTTTTTTTTTAACGTTTAGATACGTCACGTCCTCCCCGGCCGCTTGAGGAGAACGGCGCGTCGTACTGGTTCGTGTCCCGCGAGGAGATGGAGCGGGACGCGCACGCGGGACGCTTCCTCGAATACGGAGAACACAACGGACATTTGTATGGAACACATCTAGATTCCATAAGAGCCGTTATTAAAGAAGGTAAGTGAATTATTTTAGTTATAAATATTAAAGTATAATAATTAATTCATATTTAAAAATATTATACACTTGCTTCTGCCCGCGACTTCTCCCGCGTAGATGTCGGTTATCACGACCAAAGAAAAGTATCCTATGTTTCTTCTAATACCTCCAAGAATATCTGTACAAAGTTTCATGATGATCGGTTAAGTAGTTTTCGCGTGAAAGCGTAACAAACTAACTTACTTTCGCATTCATAATATTAATATGATTATCTAGACTCAACTTTAATAGATTATATGTTAAATCTAAAGCTAAACGAAGCCAATGTCTGTAAGGGCAATATATACAAAATTAGAATATTTGTCTGGCTGTATGTAGTACGTATATGGAATAGCATTAAATGTTCAGGATGAAATTGATATTCAGAAATATTTATAATATATAATAAAACCTTCTCAATAAACACTAATATAAAATATTGACATAATGTTTAATATTTTGTAAGCATTTTTTTGCGCTCAACATATAAAAAGCAATATATAAGAACTTAATAACAAATCGCTTTACGGTAACATTGAATACAATTGTAATTCGGGAAAATTAAATTTAGGTAAAGAACACGGCTTATTTTATCGTTCATTCACTTCTAAAAATATAATGACCACATCCCTATTTGCCTTATAAAAAAAGATATTGGAATGACATATGAAATAAGTAGTAAATGGAGTTTTACAAATGTCCGTAAGCTAATATGTTGTGTGAGTGAGAAATGCGGAAAAATCGTAAATTACGTACTGATAGGTTTTGTTTACTAAATAGGACTCTTCTAAAAAAAGGGCCTTCACTTGCCCACATTACATAAAGACTTACTACTCGAAATTAACTGTGTGACTTAATATGTAATTTTGTTTTTTAAGTATAAGAGGAACTTTGGATATCGGATATCACCTCTCTTTATAAAATTAGTAAAAAAAAATGTACTAATTACCTTCTAGTTGGTCAAAATTTTCGGTTTTTACCCTGAATTTGTCAGAACAAGTGGAGGGCACGACTTGGGAAATTCATATTGGTATATTAACGAAAACCTTTAATAAAAATGACATTTTTATTACAACGTATGCAATATATGTATGTACATAATATTTAATAGGTAAAATGTGTATCCTGGACTGCGCTCCACAATCACTGAAACTCCTACACAATAGTAGCGAGTTTCTCCCGTACGTCGTAATGATCTCAGCGCCGGGTATCGAGCAGCTGCGGAACCTCACCTACGCCTCCAACCGGAACCTCACGGTAACAACTAGTTTTCTTTACTATAAATAGTAAAGTACTTTTATGTTGCATTCAGTTCCATAGAGATGTTACAAAGAATGATTATATTCCGTAGGTCCTATATATAGACAATAATAATTAAAGACATGAGAATGAAAAAATCATAAAATTGCAATTTTACTGGAATATTTACAAGCTGTTGCGCCTGTTGCAGTAGAATAGTAAAATTGTACCAGTTTTATGATTTTTCCTCCTGCAAGGTAGTAATATGTCGAAAAGAATATTAACGTAAAAAAAAATCTAGTCACACTATTCTGTCTTGTATAGAGAGGAAACATTATTTATGTCAATTGTCTATGTCCAGTGGACATAGAATGCATCAAATTTATATATAAATATAGTAGATTTAAAAAAAAAAGTTGAATTGTAAGTTTTTTTTTTTTTTTGTAGTGCAATAATTATCATATAAGTTTTTTTATCAATGGAAAGTGTGTGTATTTTATTTTATGGCATGTTTGAAGTAGTGTTATTGTGAAACGGTTGCGCATGCGCCGTTTAGTTTGACCGACAGAGCTCCATCCGCTACAGTTCGAGACGCGCGCGCACTCTGGAGTCGCTTGCATCACTGTATGAGGTAAAAAAAATATTTGTAATAATACATATTATAATTAATATTTGTTTGGAAATTATTATACTGCAAATGTAAATTGAAACTTCTAAACCAGTATATCACAGTAAACTGAAGTAGTCTTATACTAAGGTCTCCGGCTGAAAACGCACGCCCAGCAAGTTTAGTTGTGCTATTATCAACTTTTTATTAATTTTCGTTAACGCTTCCATTTACAGTGGCTTTACTTTCCCTAGCCTATGATTTTTGATCTACTAACATGTATATGAAAAACGTCACTCATTAACAGGTCTTTGTCCGCTGCGGAAGCCATCTCCCGTCTTCTTAGAGCTCAACTAAGTGAATAATCATTAATATTACAGGAAGAAGATTTGAAACAAACGTTAGAGGACAGCGCTCGCATCCAGCGCCAATACGAGAAGTACATCGACCTGGTGCTCACCAACAACAACTCGGACAGCACGTACGCACGCCTCATGGACGCGCTGCACGCTCTCGCCACCGACCACCAGTGGGTTCCCGTCACCTGGATCTACTGACCAGCGAATGTAGCCCCGAAACGCAATCCACCCAGTAAACACATTTACGTTAGGATGACTCATTTACGTAAGATGTAAGTCACATACGTGTCATATATGGGTCAGTATTTCGATTCTCCTGACGAAAAACTTACGTAAAATATATCGACGTCAATCTGATATAATAATGATATCATTATTTTTTAAGTTTCAAGTTTGATACTGATGATTGATTGATTTGATGTCAATATGAGGTCAAGTGATGTAATACAATATTACCTCAAATGAAAGTCGCCAAACATAGTCACTATTATGTCATACATACTTGATATTTTTTGGACGTCTGTGTAACCTATATATGACGTCATATGTAACTTGTGTGTTGACTGGACAGCTTACTGCAATGATGACGCTAGCGACGTCTTATTACCCGACTGCGACAGAAGGAGGGTTATGTTTTTCGAGTGTATGTATGTATGTATGTATGTATGTATGTCCATTTCTTTGGCACGCCCTACAGCCCAAACGGCTGAACGGTTTTTGACATATGAGGTGTCGTTGGATTTGTCTAAACTGTAGTAGTGACATAGGCTATATAAATTTTCAAAATGGCGCCCGCAAATGGCGGAATGAGGGGGGGGGAGTTGAATTTTTTTCTTACTGTAGCAATATGGATATTAAATGAAAGCTAGTAAATTGTTTTATTCTTTTTAGTTTATAATAAGAGTATTTTACGCAGTCGGGTTTTTTGATTTTTTTAATTAAGCATACTTGTTGAAAATATTGTCTGTGTTCTCTTACAATATGAACCGCTGTCATGGACGCACTATACGCGCTTGTCCCTAGTGGATGTCCGTCACTTGAATTTCCAGAACAACGAAATGTATCCCCCGAAATAAAACTCAGCTTACTTACTACTCGGTGATAATTTCATTGACGTCATATTAAAAATATTCCTTGTTTTCGCTTGTGAAAGGGCCCGCCATCGACCGCCAATGTATGTCCGTTATTTTAATCTACCGAGCAACGAACTGTGGCCACCAAAACGTTCCTCACTTACTGCACAGTGATGACGTCGTCAAAGACAATGAAAATAGTTCTGCGGTCATCCGTCGAATTAAGATAACATGGTCGACAGTAAGATCTACTAAGGAAAGATATACATATGCTTTGGTATTGCTATAATCAAAGCCATACTGATATAAACTGGCAAGTGTGTTGGCAAAAAAAAACAAACATTGTTTCTATTCTAACATAACATGTATCTAAGAGAGACAAAAAAGAGAATGTAAAATAAGCTTTTTTTGTCTCTCTCTCAAACCTTTTTCCCGCTTATAATATATGAGCATTAATTAAATTATTACTACGTAAAGTTTATAATGTTTCATGACGTTAGCACTGATCAGTAAGCTGGTATATCGGAATGTGCCTAACATTTTAGTTTTATATAACATTATATTCCTTACTTTTCTAATATCCAAGTTAGTTTGGACTCATCACTTTCTAGAATCTATTGAGCTATTGTTACATATGTTCACAATTTTAGATTATTTCTATCTTAACACAACATACACGCACACATATAAACTAAATTTAATTATGGCTTAGAGGTAAATTGTCTATGATGGTCATCCTAATAACATGCAATCCAGTCGCTTCTTTTAAAATATTCTATCAACATAATTATGATATTATAAAATAACCTACAAACTATTTTATTATTATATAAAAAGTTTTCAATAGATTTTTTTTTTTTAATCTTTTTCTTTAATATATGAGCTTCATATATCACCTTTAAACAACTGTTAAATTATTTCGAGATATTTTATCCTTATATAGACAAGAATATTCTTATTTATTTCAGTCTATTTCAATCCTTCTTATAATGTACAGTAAATGATAGGCGAAAATATTTTATTTACTAAGCATTAGTTCTCTTCACCAATAAAGCTATTCACCAAAGTGAAATATTAACACGCATCACTCACACATATATATTCATCACGAAATAATCACAAAAACTGATTGCACTATCTTTTATATATTTTTATACATAAACACTTCTTTCACAATATATTAATATTGTTTATATTGAAATTTATCATCACATAGTTTTATTTAGCCCTAATAAATTAATCTCATTATTTTTAAGGAATGTAAGAGAAACTGGGCTCGAATCGTCGAGATAAAAAACAGTTGCCGTTGTTTTGATGTAACTGGTATTATCATTCCAAATGTTCTATTTCTTAATATAACTTTTTCATAAAAATGTTGTTACCATTACAAATATAAATGTTATAATTGCAATTTTTTGTCGTTATATATATTTATGCCCATTCAAAACCTTCCCAATTCTTTTAGCACAATATTTTTAGCGTTCAAAATTAAATATCCCACCTTAATATTGTTATCCGTCACTATGTAACGATAGGTAACGCGTATTTTAGATGTATAAAGTAGATATAGAACATGTATTTGTAAGCTGATGATTAATAAGGAATGTTTTGCATTTATTTTTAAAAGGGAATACTTCACAAATTAATAAACATTAAGGTTTAAGAAAAAAGCTTAAAATATTAAATTTTCAATTTTAAATAATTGGACAAATGGTAGGTATTATTGTATTGTATAAATGTTAAAATTAAAATAATTTGCCACTAAGAAATATAAGATTTTGTATTACAAAGACACATCACTATTTTTCAATATATCCATCACTTCAAATAATAAAATAATTTAAATAATACAAAAAGATTTTATCAAATAGTTATAATGCTTTTACATAACTTTGCTAATAAGTGCGATCTGCTATTATTAAGAAGAGTTGTACCATAGATATTCTTATTGTATTATTAGCTTGAAATTCATAAGGATTTTACATTCCGTCCATTTATTTTGTTAATTAGCTGTAAATTTTATTGTAGCAAGGATATTCAATATACATTATGTAAATTCACGCTTTATTTTATTTTTGCAATAATTACTCCATGCTTATTTTAATTTGCAAATATATTAAAAATAAATAAAACAATATATTTTTAAAACTACAAGAATCGGTACTCAATAAAAGATTTACAACACTAAAAAAAAATTAAAGTTACTGGTTTGAAGATCGCGCAGTGTTTTTGTGATGGCGCACTGAAGTCTTAAATATATTGGGGTCGATGTGGTTTAAACCAGTTTCGCTGGTGGCAGAGACAACGTTGTGTTCAGTTTCAGCTTTCTCCAGCAGGTGTGGTGCCAATAAGAGAAATAATTGCTGTAACAATCGATTAAAATAATTTTAAACTATTTTTAAATTTTTCTTTCAATTGTTCATATTTTTCTCTAAATTATAATACAAACAGTTAACTGATAATGTTTTATGTTGATGATTGATTGATTGATTTGATGTCAACATGAGGTCATAGTGATGTAATGAAACATGACCTCAAATGAAATTGATGTTTTATAAATATACAAGAAAATTGTCTTAGAATTCTCTTGAGCTTATTAACGCAAACCAGATCTCTCGAGCAGAAATCAACGTGTTTCTACAAGTTAATGGAATAGTCTTCTGTATCTGTACTAAAAATGAGTATTCCACTAGGGTCTATCTTAGGTCGTTTTCTATTGTTTACGGATAATACAAAACTTATTATACCTTACTTCACATTATTTAACCAAATCAATATTTAATGATACCTACTACAAGAAATCGGCAACAAACAAAATCAGGAAAATTCTTTTTTTCTTTGTTATTTTTATAGTTTTTCATGTCGTACGGAAAAATACTATAAAACAAGTATATGTTTTTATGTATATAATCTTGAACTCGGACTCTGAGGTATATTAATAAGGTTACTAATGCAATTGCTAGTGTATCTACCACAGATATTCTAACAATTGCATTTCAAGTTATATAAAATAATGTTATGTATCTACTATAAAATTGTGATAAAAACAGTGACGAACTTGTATTAACACAAGAAGGTGCGATAAACTTATTACACTAAACGTTCGACTGCGCAAAGCCAAAATAAAGAATGTTTTACAATTACCTACCAAAAGTATAAAAGTATTTTACTATCATATTTAACAGAAGCAAGAAAAGTTTAATATTCTGTATAAAAACAAGATTATACAAAGCATGCAATAGTCTAGTTAACAAGTGTCATTTTTTGTCAACTTTTTTCAGCAGTCTCCGAAAGTTATGACTGAGGTGTGTCATTCGATTCTAAATGGCATAGGTATAGATGATTTAAAAGAAATATTAAGGCCAGCGCACCCGTCTTAGACCGTATTTTCCTCCCTCTGGGAAAATTATAAATATTGTTCCGGAAGTCGAGCTTTTTTTTTTTTTAGGAAATTTACTCTTCTTTTTGAATCTTGTTTTAAATTTAAAAAATCTTAATTAGTTTTTGAGATATTTGCAAAAAACTAAACCCCCTTTTTTTAGTTAATTGTTAATAACTTTTGCAATTTTTACAAGAGGAACTTCATTTTTTTTTTCATCCCATCCCGAATCGAATGACATCTCAATCATAATTTTATGAGACTGCTGAAAAAAGTTGACCAAAATGGCACTGTTGACTAAACTAGCAAAAGTTTAGTAGCGAAATCTTTCAAGCACAACATTTACTTAAATTTATATACATGTATATACATATATGTATATATACATATACATAGGATGACTGGTGAATTAGGATCAATATTTAAAGAGAATACTCGGTACACGATTCTCTTTCGAATTATAAAAAAAAATTGGTAAATATTAATAAACTTCTAAGTAAAGTTACATAACAGTTATCTAATTATTTAGGCGTCGTCTGGACATCCTTGCAGCTAGCTGTGCTGTCGACTCAAAACAGGTATGGTCCAAACGCCGCCACCAAAAATAGCATGATATTTCACTCGTTAAAGCAACAAATTTGTTGACTAGGAACTTTGGACAAAACTTAATATGAATTGTTTACCTATCTCGGTATTTCCGGCTATTTAAAAATGTAATCATACTTATTTACAAGGATTGTCAATCATTAGCCACGTACGTTTGGCAAGCGACACAGTACAACACCACGGCACACGCGCCGCCGGCATGACTGGAAATGTGTCCACACTTCATTTATTTAAATTGAAATTTATGGAATTTCGGTCAAAACTTAAGTACCTATTTATTTATTTATTTTTACATAATTCGAATGAGAATTATGTACCGAGTATTCTCCTTAAATATTGATCCGAATTCACCAGTCACCTGTATATGTATATATAATAATGACGTATTTCTGTATTATGATACTTTGACAATTTTACAGAAAACTCACACTAAATAAAGCGTTAGTGATCGTACTCGTAGAAGCTACATACTATCATTAGGTATACCTACATAGTTTTTCACAAAATTATATTTTAACATTACAGCTGTAATGTTTTGTATGTGTTGGATATATACTTTTATCTAATTTAAAAAAATATTGGATAGTACTTAAAAATAGATATTACCTCAGCCCAAGGAATTAAAGGTAAATTTGCAAAAGTTGCCTGCCAGCCGGGAAGACCGAGATGTACAAGAGCCATCCGGAAATAGTGCGTGAATGAGTGAGCTAGCCAACCCCATGACCCCTCCCGTGTAGCGAGCCATATAGACCAATTTCCACCAGTGTATATCAAGCATACCTAAATAGAATATTTTCATTAATGATAGTTTTGTGAGCCTTTATTAAAGCAATATATGCATGTCTGCTAATGTAAGCTATTAATTGAGTAGACCTCGACGCCAATTTATTAAGATCTTATAGAAGCCAATTGGAGAACTATGTATGCTATAAAACCAGTGTAATTTCCAAAATAACTAGAAATTTCGCCTTACTGAAGCCGGAAGGTACCTAAATAAAGACAAAAGAGACTCATTCAATAATAATACCTTTCCAATATTTCTGCAGTTGTCAAGTTCGAAAACCTTACTTTTAGTATTTAATAATGGACGAGAGGCAGTATTTTGACGTGTAAGTGAAAAATCCAAGAGGTCTTTTAGTCCAGAAGTCAAGCACAAGTCATTTAAAGCATTTACTCGTATTGATCCGACAGGTAAAACATCATCCGCTGTAATAAAAACGTTAATATTAATTTTATTGAAATAAGTTTTAATACAAAAGTACGAATGTCATATAAAAATACGAACGATTAAATATAATAGTTATATGAATAAGCAAATAAGAACTAAAAAGAAAATGAGAACAAATTTAAAACACTTTGAGAATATTACAGCATATTTATATCGTAGTTTTGTGTGTTTAAGAAAACCAATAGAATAATAATGACGTCCTTTCCTGAGTATTTATAATGCCATGTTAATTCAAACCCATCCGACGAAGCGTAGAAATTTCGTAAATCTTCTGGTAATATTGCTGAGTGCCTCTGTTCCCAATTTGAAATGGCCACACGGTCGCATGGTTGGCGACGTTCAATTGCAACGTTTGATATTCTTGAGTCAGACTCTAAAAAATAAGACTTATACTGTTGACTACTATTTGGTACTGATGATTTAGAAGAACAAGTCTTGTCAGTTTTAGAGCGGAGGTAAGTCAATTTTAGGACATAGGATCAAAACCAATTAGGAATAATTTCAACTTTATAAGCTTGTGTTTAAAAATAATTCCTAATCAGTAGAAAAATAAACATCTTCTCAACTTTACGGGCTCTTACAGTAGGTATAGTGTTGTGAATAAAATTATCAAATAATATTTTTACTTCAATTATAAACTTGTTAGCGAATTTGATGTTTATCTATTAATATAATAAAAGAGTAAAGTTTACGAGTTTGGATGTTCGGGGTAATCTTCGGTACTATCTATTTTGAAAATTCTTTCACTGATACAAAAGTATATTATCCCTGATTTTAAATAAATATAATTATATAAATATGTTCAACATACACACATAGTAGTATGTCCGCAAGGTAGGCGTAGTAGTATTTTTTTTAAAATAAATACTCATATAAATAATACATATATAAATAAATACATAATACACCCAGACTCGGGGTGGGAATCGAACCCACAACCCTGGAGGAGAAAACAGGGCCGCTGCCAACTGCGCCACGGGCCAGTCAATACTTTTTATTTTAGTAAATATATATTTTGAATAATTAATCACAATAAATGTAATTGAAGTCGGCAAAAATTCTATAAAATAGCGTGCGCCGGTTGGATTTGAAATAAAAGAATAAAATGTATATCAAAAATATTCAATACTTTTAGCATTACAAAAAAGTCCGCGACACCATATATCTTAAATTTAATATCTCAGTCAAAAAAATGTTAAAAATTAAACAATTTTTTTTTACATATATACTTTATTTCACACTTAAGAAGTACATGAGACAGAAACAAAAAAAAATAAACAGAATGCAAAGGCGGTCTTATCACTGATAGTGATTACAGACAACCCCTGTTTATAATAAAGGATACATTGGTGACATGACAGGCACACGGTGCAGTAATTCTATGAATATAAATATTTCTAATAAATGAACATAAGATATCTATGTATATAGAAAAAAAAGCTTTATGTAATTAATATAAGATAAAATATAATGACAGCATATCCAATAGACTAAAAACTTTACACACATACACACACATCATGTATATATACATACATACAAACATTCATACATACATACATATACATACATACATATGCATGCATACATACATATACATACATATATACATACACACATACACATACATATACATATTTAAAAAATACGCATAAAAAATATTAACATACGTGTAAGTTTTACTTGGTTTCACGTATACTTTACGAATTCTTATAAAAATAATGTGTTCGTAACAAATTATTTAAAACAATTTTTTTTTTGAGATATTTTCTTTATTAATTTAACTTTATACAATAAACGATTGTAACTTTGGTTTGTGTTATTATTTGTACCCGCCGTCAGGCGGACGTAACAATAGTTAAATCAAAATGGAAACATGAAGATAAAGTTTACTTTTAACAGCATGTTAATTAGTAGTTGTTAAGAAAATAATTCGAAATAAAAACAAGGCTGTTGCTATTCATACGAATATAAATTATATGAATAAATATTATTCGTACGACTATTTAAAAATATAAAAATTATTTATATACGATAATCGTATGAATAAAAAATAATTATTAAATAAAATAAAATAAAATATTAATATTATTAAATTAATTTCATTAAAAGTCTATACCGGATTTTATCGCGTTTATTCACAACTTTACAGTTTAACAATATTTTAAAGTATTTCCCGACGTTTCGGACCCTTTACAGCGTCAATGATCTCGGGGGACTGAGGTGGTGGGTGTCCGAATAATTATTCGCAGCAGAGAACAGCACACCCATAAGTTTTATGCCCAAACTTATTATTTATTGAATTAAAAAATAAAAATAAATAGCGGTATATTGTATCAATTCTCCGAAGAACGCGGACGTATTTCGTCTGCATGCTCCTGTTGCAGAGTCGAAAGCAGCACCCCTAGAGTGTTCTTTAGAGGCCGGAGGCGCGGAGGGAGGGCAGCCCCCGCCCGCCGTAACAAAAGGAAGACACCCAGTTCCGCGAACAACAGTCGAAACAAAAATCCGTCCCACCGATGTAACATTGTACAAGCGTCTATTATTTTCAGTGTTCCTATTTTAATTTTACTTTGAAGTAATGAAAAGTCTTAAAATTCGGACGACGCTTGAATCTTTAGGGACTTTTGTGTTATATATATATATATATATATATATATATATATATATATATATATATATATATATATATATATATATATATATTTAATATTTTTACGATTTTTTAAATCATTTAAATTAAGAAAATAATATATCCGTCATTTCAAAGTTATGTCTAGCAGAAAATTTACATCTGTCAAAAAGATCGAGCTAACTTGTACAGGGTATAGTTTAAATTATAATGAGGATCAGTAAAGGTATAGCAAATTCAATAGAACTAGTATCCACGTTATTCTCTATGACATAAGAATGATATTCCTTTTTGAATTATCCAAATCGGACCATTACTTACGAAGATATTAAGTTATAAACATTATGCCTTCCTGCCGCTAAAAGTTAAGTGTACGCGGGTGCGTGTGACGTCATTGTGCCCGAACGAGCGCAGTTCACGAATCAACGGAGCGGCGGCGACGCGGTTGGTCGTTTTATTTGAAATTTATTTAAATATAGTGTTGTTATAAAGTGTAATTTTCTGATATTTAAATATAAAACGTATTTACTAATCGTACTAATAAAGTAGAAGCTGGTTTTGTGCAAGAAACAAAGAAGAAATATTCGAAGATTATGATGAAAACATATTGTACTGATATTTTAGAGGAGTCCACGCATTTTTGGAAAACATCAATATTTCCGAAACGAATTGAGATTTGAAATTACTTTTCTATTAATAATATGACGTGTGCTTTTTATTATGCAAGGTTTCGAAATAAAACTCTATAAAAGAAAGAAAAGCATTTTTATTTTTATACTTGATTACTAAATAGACAATCCTGTAAATTAACTAAACTACAGGCTATTGTTACAATATTATCCAAAAAATTTATGTATGAAATATCGACACATGCGTCAGGTCCGATCATTTTGAAGTCTCTCAACTTCCATATGCTTCTTTCAATGTGAACTTTTATAGCACCAATTCTCTCTGTTTGCAAAACTTCCTCTGCTATAGGTTTGGAGTTGGAACTCACACACGGCGAGCCGTATGTGGAAAAGCGCCGCTCCTTGGCCGAATGGGGTACCCGCTCGAGTGCTGGTCCTGGTCTTCGACCACCTGAAGTCCCGCATCAGGGTACTGTTCGACACTAGACTGGACTGGAAGTCCGGCTCGGGTTTCGGGCTGGTCGGTCGACGCCATTCTGCATCTGAAGATCGTGGCTTCGCAGGCCGTCGCCTCGAAGGGAGTGCTGTTGGCGGTGTCTCTCGACATCGCCAACGCATTCAATAGTCTGCCATTCGGCTGCATCACGGAGGCACTCCGGTTCCATGGAGTGCCCTCTACCTAAGGCGGCTAGTGGCAGACTACCTTGGCGGTCGCAATGTCCTCTTCGTGAACTCTTCGTGAAGGGGACGTTGTCAGGAGGTCCATGTCGTGTGGCGTCCCACAGGGTTCTGTTCTCGGATCGCTCCTGTGGGACATCGGGTACGACTGAGTCCTCCGTGGCCGCCCCCCCCCCCTGGGCTAGGATTGGTTTGTTACGCCGATGACACTCTGGTTACAGCTTGGGGCGGGACCTGTCGTGGAGGCGGCATCTCTGGCCACCTCAGGTACCGCGGAGGTGGTCAGGAGGATCGAGGCACTGGGGCTTAGGATGGTCCTTAACAAGTTTGAGGTCCTGCTTTTCCATGGGTCTCGATGTGATCCACCCGCCAGTACTTTGATAATGGTACGGTTACGTTACGTATACGGTTGACAATACTGTGATCGGTATCCGAGCCCACATGAAATATCTGGGCCTGGTACTTGACGGAAGGTGGTGCTTCGACGAGCACTTTCGCCAACTAGCACCGAAGCTCGTCGGCACGGCGTCCGCCCTCGGTCGGCTAATGTCGAATATGGGCGGAAAAAGTCTAGCGTGCCAACGACTCTACGCCGGGGTGGTCCGGTCGTCGTGCCGCTGTACGGCGCCCCCGTGTAGGCAGAGTCCCTGAATGCCCACAATAGATCCCGTCTGTGACGTCCACAGAGGGTCGTGGCGGTCAGGGCCATACGCGGCTACCGCACGGTAGTTGATGAGGCCTCCTGCGCATTGGCCGGAACCCCCCTATGGGACTTGGAGATGGAAGCGCTCGCCGAAGTTTATCGGCGGGTGTCGGCGGCGTGGACCGGGGGGCACTAATCCCCCGCCGATCAAATTCACCGCATGGTGAGATGACACCCGCCGCACCACCTTCACACGGTGGAAGGCTCGGCTGGAGACGTCTCGGGTTGGTCTTTGGGCCATCGGGGCGCTTCAGCCGATATTGGAGGAGTGGACGGTGCGGCAGCACGGAGTTCTCACCTTCCGACTCGTGCAAGTGTTGTCAGGGCATGGCTGCTCCGGCAAATACTTGCACGTCGTCGCAAGGAGGGAGACTACTCCGGACTGCCACCATAGTGACTGCTGTGAGGACTCCGCGAAACATACGCGAGATACGAGCGTGTCGTGCCCGGCCTGGGCTGAGCAGCGCCGGGATCTCGCTGCAGTCATTGGAGAGGACCTGTCGCCGCCGGCCGTTGCGCGAGCTTTGGTTGGCAGTAATAGGGCCTGGACCGCAGTCGCCATCTTCTGCGAGAACGTCATCTCGCAGAAAGAGGCGGCGGAGAGGGCCCGGAAGGACTTACTCTTTTCGGATCACACCGGCGCCGCGGCCTTTACTCTTTGTTTTTTTACCCGAGTACATCCCTGTGTCATTGTTTTGACCTTGGAATATTATATAGAAATCGGAACGGGCGAATAGATAAGTACTTAGGTTTATCCACAAAACACAGAAAAAGTAAGTAGGTATGTTTTTATTAATACAGCAGGCTTAAAATGAGTGAATACTTAAGTACATGACTTGTTGTAGTAGGTACCAACTTATATTCATATTAACTAAACAATATAGGTATAGGTAGTTATGTAGGTACTTACATCGAAATTATCTTCGCAACAATGTCTTGTAGCCCGGGAAGAAGGTGGAGTTTTATCATCTATTTTCACAACGGCATAGTATTTTTCACGTAGTTTTGGGTCTTTCGGCACGTATAAAAAGAGTTTTTCAGGCTTTTTAAAAGAAGTATTTGTACATTACGGCACTATACAATATTCATACATAGTTAGAAAGGAGAATTAGACACAAATCGGACACTTAATTTGTATAAACCAATGAAAACACCTACGCGCCTTATCGGTGACAACGGGTTCGGACACAGTGACGTCACAGCCTACCGTGCCGGCCGGTTAGTGAACTCCGCTAGTAATTTGATCATAACTTCGTCAATTTTTGTCGTAGAACAAAAATTTTTTCACTGTATCTTAAGGATTTCTTAGCTCTATAAATCTGTATTCTCAACTAAAAACGTTACGGATCCTCATTATAAGTTGAAACATCAGATGAAATCATCTGTCATTTTTTATATGAATCTCAGATAGACTATAAATTCAAGCTGTCAGGTGATTTATGCATAAAAAAATAAAAAATAAAAAAAATAAAATGTGGAAAGCGTAGGAAGTCCCCACCTTCCCCTACTCTTATTATGGTCAAGAATTGAAGCCCAATCTACCAAGCTTCTTGAATGCGTATAAAGTTCAAAAAATTAAGAAATGAAAACGATACTTGAATTTGATAGTTAAAATATTTTTTCTACAATTAACTTCAATGTTAATTAAATGTTTTACAGAGTTTGTCTGGCTTCAGTAATATAACTGATGGCAGCCCTAATAGCAACCCTTAAATAACTTTATCACTTTTAGGGATTAATTTTACCCTATTTCAAGGCGAAATGACATATATAAGAATAGATCAGGACATTTGTTTTTTTGTTAGGGACTTAGAGAAATTTTGTGATGAAATCGAAATTAAGGAGGTAGTCTCAATCTAGTACAGATTGACATTAAGCACATAATTTAATAATGACATCTCTAAAGATTAGGGGTACTCCCTCAAACTCTTGCTGAATGTAATACAGCTGTTTTTTGTTGTATGCTATTATACTTATACTCGGATTACTTATTAAAGATGACACCGGAACTTTTTGTTCTGTCTGTCTTACGAAATACTTAATTAGCGACAATTGTTACTTTTTTGAGTATTAACTCAACAACATAACAAATAATTAAAAATGAATAAAATGACGACCAAGAATATTCTTCGTCCCAATCGTCTGTATCATCGACACCAAATAAAGATAAAAAATTGTTCTTGGTTGGAGCATCCAGATTTGCATAAGAAAAGCTTACTGTAAGTCTGTGATTGTGATCTTGAATGTGGAAGACCGAATTATTGAGACACAAAGGAAGAGCTAAGCATTATCATGTCTACATTCTTTAGCCAAAAACAAACTCTTACACCAAAAATACTAGAAATACTACTAACAATCTGCGACTTCCTTGCACAACATTACCTCATGTCATGTCATTATCTATTAGGTACATTGGTCGAAGATTTGGTGGTTATAACGCTGAGAACATCTAATTCTACATGTAATTGGGTGCTCGTGTCATTTAATTTATAAGCATATACGTCATAAATGCTTACCATAAACTACCTACAATTTTAGATTTGTATCGTAATATAACTGCTTAGTTTAACATGAGCCCGATGCGAATAAAATCATTACAGCAGTTTCAAGATTTTCTGACCATTAAAAAACATAAATTACTTTTTGCAGCTAATAAGATGTCGCTCTCTATTGATACTTGAAGCTGTTTTTAAGCAGAAGAGCAGAACCAGTTTATAAGAATTGCTCTAATACTAACTATTTCATCTTGAACATTCTAAATAAATAATAATAAAGCATATTAGGTAAGGACTGTAAAATCATTATCAAAAAAAAAAAAAAAATTGCCGATCTTCAGGTACTATTTAGTTGCTGGCACTTCTTAGGTGTCTTAGTATTATTCTGAGCAGCAACAAATTGTTGAACGCTATTTGAGTTGAGAAAATTGTGATTCATGGTAGCTTAGACTTGTCTTTTTTTTTTGTTTTCTCTTTAGAGAATAAGCACTCTGCGGCAACAAATTAGCAACAAATTTATGTATAATAGTCGATACAATTTCCATCATTTAGCTAGATTTCCTGCTACCTTTATATGAACCTGACATGGTTTTCGATTTCCAGAGATCGGTTCTAGTAACAAAGTCGGCATTTTAGCAACAAATTAGCTACAAATTCTCTTATATTTTATATCGATAAAAATAATAAATATTTTTCTCTTCCAAGTATTGTGTTATTTAATATTGCGATGTTTTGCAATTTTGTTGTTATTTTTGTTTTGTTTGGATTTGACATTGTTAAAAACATGATTTGACTTCGTTGCACAGAACACTCTTCTATCGTCATGCTTCTGGCGGCCGTAAATTGTAAAGAACAGCCATCATTAAGCCGGCGTTCTCCCACTACTGTCGTTGTAAGACTTGTATATTAGACCGTAGTTGCAAGACTTGATGATATAAGAGCGTGCTTAAAAATTAACTTTGAAGCTTGACGTTTGACGTTTGTTATCAACATTAACTTTTTCTGTTTTCGTATAGAAATTGAAACACATGGTTCAATAATCAAAATATTTAGATAGAATAACATATTTGATTATAGTTGCATTAGATATCAAAACAGTTAATTTTTATTAACACGATAAAAATATAGACATTTCGTTTGTCAAAAATTATTTATGAAAAATGATAGCAAAATAACCTAGAACTATTGTGTTGATATAAAAATAAATATATTATTTTAAAAAAAAGTCGTTGCTTACCTTAATAGTTGTTAAAATACTTCTAGAATGACAAATCCTAAAGCAGGTGTTTGTGATATAAAAGAGGAATACATAATCCAAAAACAAGATAAAGTTGATAAAACACATACCAATGATGGAATTAGTAAACGTAAATTGAGTGAAAATGATGAAACTGAAGCCAAGAGGTCCCGACATGATGAAAACGGTGATCCGTCAAATGATAAAAGTAAGGTAAAAAGAAGGGGCCAAAACAAAGCAAGGCCAAAAACATTTCAAAATGATAAACAAAACAAGCCATGCCCTAGTATAATAAATGTTACTTCTAAAGATGATATAGAGCCGTGTAAATTTACTAATTGTAAATATATCCACAATCCCGTTCAATACTTATCATCTAAACAACAAGATATAAGTGATACATGCCACCTATTTAATCTTCGAGGTAGATGTCCTAGGGGAATAACATGTCGTTTTGGTGCTGGTCATATAACAAAAGATGGTCTTAACATAGTCGATGAAATAAAATTTAGCACATGGAAAGAAGACACCAAGAATACCTTACAACCATCACTTCAAATAAGTTTACAAAAAAGAAAATATAATTTCTCTTTGGCTGAGAAGTTGGTTAAAACATTAGATAGTAGAAATAAACCGGATAAGAAAGACATTGAAACTGATACCGCTAAATTGCAAACAGAGAATGAAAACATCATACATAAAAGTGGTGCAATTATTGATGATGATTTAATTAAATTATTACCAAGGGAAAGAAAAATTATTGACTGGAAAAATAAATTATATCTTAGTCCACTTACAACTGTTGGCAACTTACCATTTAGAAGAATTTGCAAACAATATGGTGCTGATGTTACTTGTGGTGAAATGGCTTTATGTGAGTCTTTATTAAAAGGACTGAAACAGGAGTGGGCATTGGTAAAAAGACACGAATCAGAAAATCTATTTGGGGCACAAATATGTGGAAACAATGCTTATGGAATTGCAAAGGTAGCACAAATATTGCAAGAAAACACAGATTTAGATTTTATTGATTTAAATCTTGGATGTCCAATTGATTTAATTTACAAGAAAGGTGGGGGGAGTGGTATGATGCATAGAATGCCAGCTTTAGAGGCATCGGTAAGAAGTGCCTCAAAGTTATTAAATATACCATTTACAATAAAAATGAGGACTGGAATATACCAGGACAAAAAAATTGCACATAATATTATTCCAAAAGTGGTTGATTGGGGAGCATCACTAATAACATTACATGGCAGGTCTAGAGAAGCAAGATATACAAAATTAGCTGACTGGGAGTACATTGAAACTTGTGCAAAAATAGCTACTCCATGCCCTGTCTTTGGTAATGGTGATATTTTAAGCTATGAGGATTACATTAATAGAAGAGAAATAGCACCAACAATTCAAGGAGTAATGATTGGCAGAGGTGCGTTAATAAAACCATGGATATTTACAGAGATAAAAGAACAAAAATTGTGGGACATAAGTAGCAATGAAAGATTTGATATAATCAAGAAATTCACAAATTTTGGTTTAGAGCATTGGGGTTCTGATACACAAGGAGTAGAAAATACGAGACGGTTTCTACTGGAGTGGCTTTCATTTTTATACCGCTACATACCAGTTGGGTTATTAGAAAGACCTCCACAGAAAATTAATGAAAGACCACCTATGTACTTTGGTCGTAATGATTTAGAAACATTAATGGCATCAGGTAATTGTGCTGACTGGATAAAGATAAGTGAAATGCTGCTAGGTCCAGTTCCTAATGGATTTCAGTTTTTACCTAAACATAAAGCTAATTCATATCAATGATGCAATTTTGTTTTTATGAATAAATATTTATTACATTTACCTAAGACTTTTGTTATACCCAGTGTTATATTTTCATAGAAGGAATCTTCAGAAACTAAATCTACACAAAAACTCATTATAATTTAATTACTTCTAGTTTAGAAATAATTCCACATTATTGATTTATCAATAGTTGTCAGTTTCCTTGGATACAATAAGAGTTGCTACTGCAAATTATTTAATAGACATTTTTTTAAACATAAAAAAAAACAACTGATTTGTTTATAGGAATTTTATTTTCATTAATAAAATACACTACTAATCAAATAAAATATACACTAATTCAGACTTACAATCAAATTAATACAATATTGTATTTTAATGAGAATATCAACTACAGTGTTGACTTATAAAGTAATATTGAATTGAATAAATCACTGCAGTGCATAAAAAATTGTAGTGCAAACATAAAACCTCTGATTATGATTAGAACTCTTTTGGTTTTCTCTTTGATAATGCATACAGATCTAGGTAATAATCTTCTACTGCCTTAAACTTATATTACTGAAGATAATTCTGGTTAGCATCTATTACGAAAAAGGCAATACTTATATAAAATTTATTACTATATTCTTACTGTTTTCATTTATGTAAATACGTTAGAAAAAAAAGCATGTTCATAACCTACAAGGTTGTTTTTAAATAGTACTTAAATGTACCAAAGTAATCTTAATTCTACTTTTAAGCAATTACTGAAAATTTAATTTTATATAAATGTTACATTTTTTTATCAAAATTAAAATCAAGTCAGTGCTGTCAATGCATATGGAATGAAAATAGCAATTCCTTAATTTATTATAGTTGTTCTTTTAGTGCGGACGACGTTTTCCATTATTTTACCGCCTCCTACGTCGACGAGAGTCACCATTATAACCGTTCTCTGTAAAAAAAAAAGACATTTTATTAAAAAAAATTGTTGTATTTTTACTCTATGAATGAATACAAAAGTATACATATTATTATTAATTCAAATAAGTGTTTATGACACACCAACCATAACGACAATAATTTTTGAAGATTAAATAAAAAATGACTAATAATAATTTTCACATTTTATGGATGGCATCTCTAAACGTGTTTTGTTAGGGAGACGAGTTTGCATTGGTTTGAATATAACAAACCTCGATCTTATTCACCGTCGTTGGCGATCGCCCTGGCGGTCATTTCTGTACCCCATGGAGCCATTAGCCGGCGCACCATTAAACATAACCGGATCCATACTAGATGTGAAAGGTCGGCCAGGTCCCATGTTTTGATGGCCATAGTAATCACCATTCATATTGCTATAATCGTAACTACCACCATCATTTTCCATTTGATTTCTTTTATTATTTTTTTGCCCATATGAACCAAATGCTGTGAAGTTTGCATTCTGCTGTCCACCGAAGTCACCCACGTTCTGCGGCAGCATGCGCGGCAAGAGGCTCCCATGGGGTACGCCGAGACCGCCAGAAGCTAATCCACCAGATGTCTGGCCCAGGCCGCCTTCCAGGCCGCCCGAGCCGTAAGACCCGAGACCACCACTCGGATTATTCGAGTTGTAGTCATCATGGTCTCGTCCTCTTCCTCGACGACGTCGGTCACGGCCGCCTCGCGAACGCGAGCCACCTTGGCTCTCATCTGAGCCGAGGCCGCCACCGGAGCCTAAGCCACCGGAGCCCAGGCCCCCGCCATAGCTGTCGGCAGAGCCCAGGCCACCACTGCCGGATCCGAAGCCTCCATCGGACCCTAGTCCGCCAGAGCCCAAGCCCATTGAGCCCGAACTGCCGAGGCCACCAGAGCGACTTCCACGTTTCCTGGAATCCGACTCTAGGCGACTATGCCCTGAGCCACTTTGTCCATAGTCAAAATTGTTTTGGAGCCCACCACTTGACTCTGAAGGAGGAGGAGGAGGAGGTGGCGGAGGCGGTGCTCCCCAACCAGCCGTATTGAGCATGGTATTAGGAGGAAAGGGTGGCATCATCATTCCATATTGATCACTAGGAAAGTATGGAGACATCATAAAACCTTGACCATTCATTGGGGGAGGAACACACATATTCATTTGAGGATTTATAGCCATTAAAGGTGGAATAGAATTTGACGGCTGTTGCTGTTGTTGCTGTAAATTGGTATCATTGTTAATGTGATTATTAACATTATTACTTACATTATTGTCTTTAGGAGGAAAATTGTTATCACTCGGTTGTGTTTGATTATTTCCAATAGGTGTTGAGGAAGGTTTGCCATTAGGTTTCTCAGAATGAGAGGGGGGTAACTGCGGACCGATAGGCGTGGGCAAAAGTGGTTTGGGCGTCGGTAGTAGGGCCTGAGTCGCAGGCTGAGGTCCACTATTAGAACCATCCTTCTTTGGGCTACACTTGCCTGAACGAGATCGGCTACGTGAACGGGAACGTGAGCGCGAGTGACTTCTCGAAGATCTCGATGATCTGCTGCGTGAGGATCTGGACGAGCTGTGTCTGCGACGGCGGCGATCCCGAGATCGTGAACGGGTTCGTGACCGACGGCGTCGATCGCGAGAACGAGATCGAGATCTTGAGCGACGACCTCTACGATATCTGCCACCGCGACCTCGGTGTCCTGAATTAAAAAATAATAAATGGTATAAAATTTTGTCTATTTTGAAATTATTGTTGTACCTATATATTAGAAACATCTAAACTTACTTCTGCCACCACCACCACCGCGTTCTGCCAATTCTTGCAATTTTGGATTTACTACTTGCTTGGCTTCTTTCAGAACCGCAACGAGATCTGCAGCCTTAGCAGCATTTGAAGGTGTAAAGAAAGTATATGCGGTTCCAGTTTTGTTAGTTCTTCCTGTTCTACCAATTCGGTGAACATAATCTTCAGAATTACTTGGATAATCAAAATTTATAACAAACTTGACATCATCAACATCTGAAATGGATACATAAATATGTAATTGTATGTTATTTTTTAATTTGAATTAAATGAAAGTAGATTAAAGAGTCAAATTTTACAAACCTAATCCTCTTGCAGCAACATCTGTTGCTACAAGTATAGGAGCTTTTCCACTGCGAAAATCTGAAAGAATATTCATTGTAAAATAGCAATTACTTTAAAAAGTTTGTTGTTTAAATATATAGTTAAAAATATACTTGTAGTTCAAAATTTTTTGAGACAATAACAATTGTGACAAATTTCAAGAACATTACTTTTTAATGACCTCTTTTATGTACTAACTTTTGATTATTACATTAATTAAATATTAGTTATTATAATTAATCTAATATTAATAGTATGGAGTTTACTGCAGTATATTTTATATTCCAATTAATTAGGATTTATTCCTGTTTTATGTTAGCAATATAAATTTTTTTCTGTCTGACAAATTTTATAGTACTATACATTCAAATAATAACTAAGATTTATATATTTAAATATGTATAATAAATATTATAAAATTTAGATATAAATATAGATCACAACCTAATAACTATCAATCACCCGACTGAATTGAAAAATCGTCGCTGGCGGTGTAAAAATCGCAATATACACGAAAACTTACTACTTTAAACAATCATCAAAATGTGATGGTGTACAGTGCGTTCAGAATATCGATTAGGACTAATAGGGCGTCCGAGAGCGCAAGAGGCGCAAAGTGAGACGTGAACGGCGAGCGCACGGGGAGCCTCGAGCGCTGGCCCAGAGCGGCGGCGGGCCCTCCGCGCCCGGGCCCCCCGGCGAGGCCCGCCAGCCCCGCCGCGCCGCACGCGCGAGAAGCGGCGCAGACTAGCCGCGGTGGCAACTGAGTGCTTAGGGCTTAGCCCCGTCAATAGGCGGAGCGATGCGGCCGCCGGGCGCTTAGCGGCTCGTCCGCGGACCGCCGCCCTCGCCGCCCGGCCGCAGCTCGCCTCAGCCTGCACATGCAGACATGTGTTCAGTACCGTTTATACACAACACGCGTCAAGTGACGCGCGGCAGGCTTGCCACACCAGACTCGCGTGCGACTTCAGTCCGACACCGCTTCTCGACTCGTTTCAATGCTCGTCTTTTATACTGTCGCCACTATTTAAGATACTAATTGTATTAGTACTAGTTGAAGGGATAAAATGGATAAATACTTTGTTTTAATAACATTATACAATTTTTTTTATAAAAATATCAAATAAAACAATATAAAAACAATGAAAATTTCAATTGTACTCTACCCAGTCTTATCTTACCTTGCAAAACCCAGTCACGTTCATTTTGAGACTTGTCACCATGAATACAAACAGCTGGCCACCTGCCCATTTCAATAAACACCCATTATTTCAAATAAGCAACAAATAGCAATGCAATGTAAAGGTTTATGATAATTCTCATTCTTATTTTTCAAATGAGATTAACCTAATTAAAATAGACATATTAAAATAATTTTAAAGTAACTTTTTGTCTATAATCTAATCTTTTCAATATTATTTACTTAGTAATTATTAAATACTTTTGTAATATATACATTAATGTTGTCAGATTTTATTAAAGAATATAATGAGTAACTACATTCTACAAACAACAAATGTAATGTATGTTTAAACATACCCATCTCTTTTCATTTTTCTTGTTATGTCATCTACTCTTCGCTTCGTTTCAATAAATATTATTGTTTTATTTTCTTTCTCTGCCATAATTTCTTTTAATAAAGTACTCAATTTTGTTTCTTTTTCATACTCCATACAAACATCTATAATCTGCAAGATATTATGATTTGCAGCTAATTGCAATGATCCTACATTAATTTGCAAATAATCTTTTAAAAACTCTGCTGCCAAGCTTTGAACTTCCCTAGGCCAAGTAGCAGACCACATAAGAGTCTGTCGGTCTGGCCTTATTTGTTCTATTATTTTTCTGATTTGAGGTTCAAAACCCATATCTAACATCCTGTCAGCTTCATCCAATACTAAATAAGTACATCTCTTAAGGTTTGTTCGTCCACTTTCCAAGAAATCTAACAATCGGCCAGGTGTTGCAATTACAATTTCAACCCCAGCATCTAAGTCTCTAGCTTGTGGTCCTTTAGGAGCCCCTCCAAACAAACATGTATTGTGAATTTTTGATGTATTAGCAAACTTATCACAAACTTCTTGGATTTGTTGAGCAAGTTCTCGTGTTGGAGCCAAAACTAATGCTATAGGTCCATCACCCCTGCTTGATTTAGGCTGGTTATTTATGTGTACAATGGCTGGCAATATATATGAAAGAGTCTTCCCTGAACCTGTGGAAGCGATGCCCACCATATCATAGCCACTTAATGCAATTGGCCAACCTTGCGCTTGAATTGGAGTTGGTTTCGAAAATCCCATTTTATCAATTTCGTCCATAACATAATCAGGAAAACCGGCTTCATCGAAAGTTAAGGTCGGTTTAGGTATATTACGGCCCTTTAATGTAATTTCATTTTCACTTCTCCAAGCTTCAACCTCCGACTCGGGTCTATTTTCAACATCACTGTGTGGTACGTAAAAATCTTTCTTGAATGGTTTCAATCGACTTAAATCCCATTTAGGTTTGCGAAGATTTGCACCGGGGTTACTCCTACGGCCCCCTCCGCCATAACCACCGCCACCGCCACCGCCTGATCCGAGGCCGTAGCGCGGACTACGGCTGCGACTCCTGCTTCTGCTCCTACTTCGACTACGACGCCTATCCCTGCTGCGATCTCTATAATTTGTATAAAATAAAAGCACAAACTGACTATGATGAATTATGTTTTGAATTAGATAAAACTAAATTTTAAAAAATAAATGTTTTTATACCTTCCACGTCCCATTATAGCTTTTTATATTCTTTTTTAGTCAACAAATACTGTACAAATATTCTTGAAAAACTTGCGACACAAATTATTTCTTTAGAGCGAAAAAATACTTTTTAATAGCATATGCAGAACAAAAACGCGTTTCACTACAAATTAACCACATGAAAAGACCAAAATGGCGGCTCTACCGCTATACCATCTTACCAAAGACAATATCATAGACACTAAAGAGTTTAAAGTAGGGATGACAATCTCAGATCGATTAATCGAAGAATTGATTTTTCGAGCCAAAAAGATCGATTTTTTAGATCGATTTAAAAGCTAGCCAATTTCATTGGCTTTAAAATAAAGTTAGTTTCATGGATGTAGACCACATAAAACAGAAAAAAACGAGTTTCAGTGAATTTGTAAAAAATTATAAAATCAAATCTAAAAATGGCCGCCATTCAAAGCGGGGAGGGTTGCGCCCCCCCTTTGTATAGTTTTTCTATGATAAAATATCCCGTACAATACGCAGGTAAAATCAAAGAGTATTGTAAAATCTTTGCTGTCCGACTCCAGTCACACTGTATATATTGCTTGTACGACATCGAAGAATTAAACTTGAATTAAATATATGATCAGCTTGGACAATTTAACTTGAAACTAATAAAATAATAAAGTAACATAAATGTTAAGGTGGGTAAACTGCATATATTCATTATTTTTAATTAATTCATGTGATATACTCTTTATTATAGTATAAAATTATAATGAATCTCAAGCGAATCATTATATGGAAATAACAAAATACATATTTTTCTCAATCACATCAATTCAAATTTATGAACCTTATTAGACTGAGCTGATTTTGAAAAATTTCATTAGTAATTAGTTTATCGAAAAGAAAAAACGGATGAATTATATTGTATCTTCAATAAAAGAGAAAGATAAAACTAACATGATTAATTTCGAACATCTTCTATTTAATTTTTTATTAGCTTGAATTGCTAAGAAAATCCTCTTAAAGATATAGATAGATGCCCTATAGCGTATAACTAGTCCAGCATTATGCATTCGACTCAATAATAATTTGGGCTATTTTTAGTTTGTTATTAGAGATGAATATTTCCAGGAAAGTTTCCATTTCTAAGGAAATATTCCGAAATATTACTTAAACTTCTGCAACTTTTTAAACCATATATTTATATTAAAAACGTCAGGTAACTAATTCATTGCTTTTTAAATTCGGCATTAAATAAGTGATTTAGAAAAAGAAGTGTATGGGTAAAAGATATCTTTGTTTTAACGTATTCACACACATAAGTAATAAAAAAACTAAAACAAATAACTAAAAAAAGGGGTTTCGTTCTTAAAAATAGCTTTTACATTTGTCGACTAGACTATATGCTGGTAATAAGCATGCTAATAAGCATGCTTGTAGCATGCTTATAGTCTAGTCAACAAGTGCCATTGGTCGATTACACTAAAATCATGCTACAAGCATGCTAGTAAGTAGCATATTGTGTATCTGTACCTTTAGCCAAATATCATATACTCCAGCGGCTTGTCACTTAATGAAAATTGCACTAAGAGACACGATTCTTATACGAAAAATAATAATTCAATATTACCAACCTAATCTGTCGAGGAAGAAATAATTTCCGTAAAACGGGGTGAATAGGTACGAATACTGTACGTTCGCGGGCGGTGGAAACGGAAATGGGACATGGCCAATAGTTTTTTATTTATCAGTTTTTAATAAAAATAATAATAATAATAAATATTAACCAACAATCACACCACGTTAACCTAGCCCTGTGGTAAGTTCGTATGAACTTGTGTTACAGGTACTAGGAACGGAAATAAATTTAAGATATAAATACATATATACACATCCATGACCCGGTGCAGACATCTATATTCGTCATACAGATTATCTGCACCTGGTGGGATTCGAACCCGCGACCGCTGCGTAAAGTGTCCAGTTGCCTGACCACTCGACCAGTCGGCCGTCAAATAATAAGTAGTGACGAAATGTAAGAAGATAATTTTGTTTATTATCTTTTATGAACAATAGCAAACAATTATTTACTAAAGTTCGACAGTTAAATTCAGTTTTTTGATTAAAGAAGTATCATTTCCGCGCATGTGGTCTGTGGAATGCATAGATAAAAAAATCCTATAAAAGTGATGATTTATCAATTAGAAGAGGGCCCGCGAACGTACCCATTGGTAAAATAATTTATACAAATTTGGAAGTTCTTATATAATTAGCCTTGAATGGTCTTGAATATAATTATAACTTAAATAAATTCTACGTGTTATTTAAGCAAAAGTATTTGAATTTCAAAGTTATAAAAAATTCTTTAATGTTGTTATGGGTACGTTCCCGGGCCCTCTTCTAAATGATAATTCAACACTTTTATAGGATTTTTTAATCTATGCATTCCACAGACCACATGCGCGGAAACGGAAATGGGACATGCGCAATAATTTTTTTTTAATCAGTTTTTAATTAAAATAATAAGTAGTGAATAAATGTAAGAAGATAATTTTGTTTATCTTTTATGAACAATAGCAAACAATTATTTACTAAAGTTTGACATTTAAATTCAGTTTTTGATTAAAGAAGTATCATTTCCGCGCATGTGGTCTGTGGAATGCATAGATTAAAAAATCCTATAAAAGTGATGAATTATCAATTAGAAGAGGGCTCGCGAACGTACCCTATGTTGTTATTTCAATCAGTGATATTTAAATTTAAATTTTTATGTTTGTTGTTGTGGTGAACGGTATTTATTATTTTAAATAAGAAAGTAGAAGGGGTAAGAAGTGTCAAGCCGCTGATAAAGATCGATTATTAAATCTTTAGATTCTTAAAAAATCGAAGTCGAGAAAATCGATTTATCAAAAATCATTTCAAAGTTGTAATTTACCTAAAATATAAATAAAAATTTATATGAAAAACTACAAAGTTACCAAAATAACGGATTTAGTTCAGCACATGAAACAAAATTTATTTAGAATAATATACTTATTTTATATAAAATACAATTATGTTTGAACATGCCAACGAGCGTTTAGAATAATGAAATATAAATTGGTGCTGTTTATAGTTGTAAAAATGCTTTTAGAATTAACCTCGTCTTTTGTATACATACATTTTTCATACATATTCAAGTAACTGTGTTCATTTGTTTATTAGTTTCTTTAAATTTTCTTAACCTAATATATATATATATATATATATATATATATATATATATATATATATATATATATATATATATATATATATATATAAATAAATAAATAAATAAATATTAACCAACAATCACACCACGTTAACCTAGCCCCGTGGTAAGTTCGTATGAACTTGTGTTACAGGTACTAGGAACGGAAATAAATTTAAGATATAAATACATATATACACATCCATGACCCGGTGCAGACATCTATATTCGTCATACAGATTATCTGCACCTGGCGGGATTCGAACCCGCGACCGCTGCGTAAAGTGTCCAGTTGCCTGACCACTCGACCAGTCGGCCGTCATCGTCGTCGTCATATATATATATATATATATATATATGTATATATATATATATATATATATATATATATATATATATATATATATTAGGTTATATATGGTTCCTTATTAAAGCATAAAAAATCGAAATTAAAAAATTGGTTGTCTGTAAAGTCGGTTTACGGACGATAATTTTTACGTGATAACGTCATAAGAAAACATGAATGGAATTGAATTATTATTACTGAATTATCATTATTTTGTATAACATATATTTATATATATATATATATATATATATATATATATATATATATATATATATATATATATATATATATATATATATATATATATATATATATATATATATATATATATATATCTATGCATATAAGCTACAGGTAATTGTATTTAATATAAAAGCGAAATAAAGTTAAATACTTTGAAAATATGTACCTACCTAATACAAGAAATAATCAAGTTTAATAAAGAAGTTAAGTTTAATTAACTTAAAATAGGAAAAATATACTAAATAAAAGCAGCTAAATTTTTATACGATCGTAATTATATGAGTCCTAATAAGTTTTTAATCAAAATTGTAATATAACCTTATATTACCTACTGCACTCGCCGACCGATGTTACTTTTTTAATAATCAAATAACAAATATATGAAATTATATCGCTAATCAAATTCTTAAAATGCAAGAATTAATTACCTTTTTTGCTGCAATTGTTGTCACTATTATAACTTTAAAAATAATAAATTGACGTTACTTCGTATTGATATAACAGTTTATTATACATATATTGACAAAACAGTTTCCCGCCATTTGCCGCTGTCATTTCAACTCGGACGCGTCGTAAGTTAGGCCGACCGCCGATCGTGAGCCGAACGCTTAGGCCGAACCGGTCGTACCTCTCTACCGCTTGTTCCGCGCTCTCGCTCACTAATTGTGACAATGATGACGTCATCTTCTTCGAACGGGCACCCTATCATCAATTTACTAGACGTTATCACGTCAAAAAGCAAATCTAAAAATGGCTGCCATTCAAAGCGGGGAGGATTGCGCCCCCTCCCCCCCTTGTATAGTTTTTCTACGATAAAATTTCCCGTACAACACGCTGGTAAAATCTTTGCTGTCCGACTCCAGTCACATTGTATAATATACAAGAGTTCATGTATGTTTTCCCGCCACGGTTCCCTGAATGAAACCATCAAAAGGGCTCATGCCACCATCAACGTTCCTGCTCTTATTGAGCCTACTAGAATAAGTCACGATGATGGCAAGAGGCCTGATGGTTTAACACTGATTCCCTGGGAAAGGAGACGGGCGCTTTTGTGGGACGCAACCTGCGTCGATATATTAGCTCCGTCTCGTGTCAAGGAGACAGCTTTGTGAGTGGGAGCCGCTGCGGAGAAGACTGAAATGACTAAACGGCACAAATATTCATCACTTATCCAAAGTTATGTTTTGTGCGGTTTGCAGACGAAACATTTGGACCTTGGAGTAGCAGTTTAAAAAAAATCTAAAAGAATTAACCCCACGTCTCATAGCCTCCACTGGTGACAGGAGTGCTGGTGCATCTTTTGCCCACAGAAAATGCCAGTATTAATATATAGTAGCCCTGAAATGCTGCTAGTATTCTTGGCACCATTCCACGCCGACATGATTTATACCAGAACTGTTAGTAAATAATTAGTTTAAGTTTTGCATTGTAAATAAAAATCTGATATTAATATAACAATATTATTTTATTATTATAGATATAATTATATTAATAGCTTTGAAGTACCTGGTATTTATTTTTGTTTTAAAAGTGTTGACATTTTTTTATTAAAATATCCTAATTTAGTACAAAACTATTGTTACATTAGTGTATGAAATATAAGAAAATGCAGTTATAATAAATAACTTGAAACGGAACGTATGTTAGCGGAATCCATTTTCTGCGTTGTTGTGACATTTTGATTTTCGCTCTTCTGTTGTGAAAAGGAGTGAATACTATGATGTTTAACCTTGAATTATTTTAAATAAGTGATGAATAAAAGTTACTTGTTTTTAGTATGCCACATGAAATAGTTCATATATACATAGTATGTAAAGTAATACACAATGGGTTGAAGAAGTGATTGGCTGCGGCATTAAGTACTTCTTCGTTGTAAAATTCTATTCCAAGATTGTCCAGTGCTAAGCACGTTGTTAAAAACAATGGAGTTGGACGTATCACCAATGGAACCTGTTAATAATGACGTTGAATATTCAGACGATTCGTCTGAAAGTAAATACTTAGCATGCAACAACAACGAACAGTACACGGTAATTCGCATTCCGCAAGACGGTGAAAAGTCTAGTAAACACTCCTCGAGAAAGCAATCAAAACGGAGAAAAAAGAGTTCTAATCACTCTAGACCTTTGCCAAGAATAATAGTCAAACCATTACCTCCTCCGCCCCCACCAGAAAATCGGGAATGGACTGCAGCAACATCCTGTACCGACACAAGCTCTTCATCTAACAATAGACCGTCCACTATGCGGGAGATTTTAGCTAGTATACCAGGTTTTTGTATTAAACCTAGAAAACGAAGTAGCAAAAAATTGTCGACAGCAGCTCAATTACAACAAACAAGAGAAGGTTGTATAGATTTAGAAACTCCAGACTCTATTTTAGTTAACACAAACATTAGAGCTCTTTTAAATAAACATACATTTTCTTTACTTCCCACTCTATACCAGTATAAATTAGGACAATTATTACCTAATGTAGACAGACCGAGTACTTCGGGTCGTTTAAGTTCATCTAGTCTGAATAATGAGTTTTTTGCTCGAGCATGTTTGGAATGGCAAGAATCTCTGTCAGGAGGAGAATTCACTCCTGAAAATCAACAAAAGATGAAAACTGAAGCTGAAAAGGAAAAGAGCAAAATAGACCCTTGGAAATTGAAACATTTTGAACCATATTGGGGAGAAAAATCACAAAGGGAAAAGTCTTCTATGAGTTTAAATTCAGAGAGACCATCTTTGAAAACGACTATAAAACTAAGACCTACAGCTTCAATAACTAGTAGCAGCACCGTTCCAAAAATAAAGAAAAGTAAATCTTCTAGTTCTAGTAAAAGGTTGCGTTCTGTTGGTGCAGTAACTAGATCCTCTGCCAAAGAGGTTGAAGAGGCTGAAGATGATGCTATTATGGTTAATAATAAATCATCTCCTCCAGTACCCGGCTTGCTGCCTCTCAAGCATGTTAAAAGTCAAGGCTATGTTGAGTGTCAGATGGATTTTAGTTTCTCCGATTCCTCCTCTATTACTAAAATAGAGGAATCTATATCAACAACGCCAGTTGATCCATTGCTGTTAGCAGATAATGAATCTGGAAATGATATCAAACAAGATTTAGATATGTGTGTTGTTAAAATTGAAGAATCTAGTGCATCCAAAGATTGTGATGAAGATAAAACCACAGATTCTGAAAACAATATACCAGAGACAACTAAAAGATTAAGTAATGACATAAATGACTATCAGTTCTCAAAAAGACTCAGATATGAAGATGATTATGCGGTTGACAATACAAGCTATGTGACTATGAAGACTGAAAATCCAGAAAGCAATAATGGGTCTGATGTAGAAAATAACTACAACAATGAACAAATATGTCAGAATGAAGAGCTCAATCTTTATTCAGGCCATGATCAAGGTGACACCAACAGTGAAGATAGTAAGGCAACTGCTTCCATTTATGGGTATGATGAACATAGTGTATCCTCCATTTCAAGCCTAAAGATAGAAAATCATTTGAACAACGTCTCACTCGTAACTGAATCTTCTGATAATGTAACAAATGAACATGAAAATAATGAAACAGAAACACGTGAAATTGTACCAACTAATAAACAAAATAATACTAAAGAGTCACCCACTCATGATAGTCAAAATGAATATGTTCCGGGATTTCGAGAAAGTGTGACGGAGGCTTACGGTACAGATACCATACAGAATAACAAATCACCAACACACATAAACAAAGATGTGATGTATGAAAAAATGGAAGTTATTGAGAATTACTCAGTAGAACAATCAACGGAACATTCAGAAAATAAAGATAATTGTATTGAAAAAAATGACCACAAAGTCAAAGACAATGATAGTATTGTTCCAAGTTATTATGATGAACACTTCAAAGATGCTGAATCATTTATACTAGAGACCAGTGGATTACCAATGTTAACATCTCGTAAGTATAATATGGTAGCTCAAGATGTGTATTGTAATATATAAATTAAAAAAATTTACATTACTATATAGAACCTAATTGACTTTATAGAAAATGAAGATGTCAAGTATGCACCCCAAACAAATCTTATGGAACTGACTTCTTATATGAGTGAAACAAGTAAGTAATTTTTTTTTTTTTTATAAAAAAGTAATGAAGTAAAACAAAGTTAAATATTGTTCTTTTTGGAATTACATACACCTTGACGGGGTAAGTGTAACTATGAAATATAATTATATTAATTACAGATGTAACAGCTGTTGTAACAATGCCAATGCCACAAAATCCTCCTATTCCAATGATGGAAGTTACAAATACATCGGTCAGTGTTGATTTCTTAACACTATTATTGTAATTTATTCATTTTGTTACAAAATAAAATTGCTTTTAACATTACTTGTAGGTGGTTTCATACCCTGATGATCATTTGCAAGATCCAGCAAAACCTAAAAATTCTGCAGTGTCATGGAAAACTGAAAGTGATTGGGTGCAAAATGAAAATGCTATTACAATACAAAATTTTGCTAACATAAATATGGATAATACAAAGTATGTTAGTGAAGACTCCAAGACTAGCATGGAAGATGTCAATGTTAATGATGAAAATTGTATGTACAAGACAGATCGTGACACAAATTATAATATGGAATCATCAAATTCATCTGAAAGTTGCCAGTCAATGAAAGACATCTTAGTAAAACAAGAGTGTGAACCAACAGCTAGTCTGGTATCAAGTACTACAGTTACTAATCCATCTGTTAATTCAACTACAGTAACTCAAAGTGTGAGAATACCTGGTAAAAAGTCAAAATCAGGAAAAGAATCAAACAGGTATTTTAAAATTGGTTTTTGACTTTTTTAACTAAAAAATAATAATAAAATAATAGTTATAAAAAAATGTGACGATTTTGTTCAATTACATTTGGTTACTAAATTACTTCCTACTTGACAAAATTACTAAGCTATACTTAAGCCAAATTTTATATGGAATGAAACCAAAAAACTGTTGCTTAGCAATCAACCATAGACAGATGTTAAAAACCTATTGGAAAATAATTATAATAATTATATTTTCTAATATTTATACACAGTAGTACAAGCTACAAAAAACTTGAAATAAATAAGTCAGGGAGTTAGATTTATTTATATATTATCTATAATTATCTTTTATAGAGATAAACTTGACATGTTAACGTGGTATAACTTATTTCCCACTGAATGATTCAATGATGAATCATAATAAAATGGATTTATTATGATTAAAAATCTATGTTCAGACACTCATTTTCTTCTATTATTTATTTACCTTTACTTTTGTTAAATAAACATAATAATTATAATATTTAAAGTTGTGTATAAAAATAAATTACAATTTACCTTTAACAAATTAACGACTAATCAAAAAAAAAAAAAAAACAAAAGATGTTGCTTATCTGTGAATTTTTCCCATCAGTGCTAAAATTTAGGGTTGTTAGATGTATATTAGTAATTAAAAATTTGTAAATTTTTGTTATAAGCCAATTTTCTTGCATATTATGTATTTGGCGGTTAAGTTCTAGGAAACAATGTTACAGTAAAATTTTGATGTATAACAAGGAAAATTTGATAAATTACAATTTTTCATTAATAAAAGTGTGACAACCCTATACACAATGACTTGGTTTGTTTACAAAAATTCCACATCGAATTTGGCTTAAGTATAGTGCATACAAGTCTGTCCTATCACAAATTACTGAACATTATAAAACAAAACATTAAGGTTTTAGACAAAATTTTTTTAATTATCCAATAGATATTGATATGGTTTTCACCACATTTAAACTGATTGACGGTTGAAAATCAAAACAATCAAAGAATATTCAACCCTTAGTTACACTAGTGTTAACTCTTGTCATTAAAACAATATAGAAATAGCCTATAAATACAAAAAAAAATTATTAATATAAATAAAATATTATAAATAAAAAAAAAATTTACCCCCAAAGAGTAGATACAGAGCAGAGCTTAAAATTCTGATATTTTTTGGCGTCAGCAATGACGAACTTTTTATGGCATTGTGGAATATTGTTGTTAGAATGGTGAGGATGAATCGATATTCCGACTAAATCGAAACAAAAAAAAAATATGGCCAGGATGGAACTTTCGACGTATCTCTGAATTACTTTTGTAGGGTCATTTCCCTAACTTTTTCGGCACGAATGATGAACGATGAACAACGACTATTTTCTTACATAGTAGGAATCCCCTAAGTACTGCTGTGTGTGTGAGACTCCTATGATACTGAATACCCTATGTCTGATCTTGGGCATTTTTTTTATGTTACCTTGGTTGTTGGGTTATTACTATGACTAGATCATCGTTCGTTATTAACATAAACTCCGGATCTCTTTATCTCAACTAATATTTAAATAAATATAACTCTCAGAAATGATTACTTATTATTTTTATCTTTCTTCAGAACTCGTAGTTCAAACAAAGTTCCGCCCGGTGCTGTGAATTTGGAGCGTAGTTATCAGATATGTCAAGCAGTAATCCAGAACAGTCCGAATCGTGACGCACTACGTGGCCAGCTGCGACCACCGCCTGCGCTGCTCACGCGACCTGCGCGTGCGCCGCGCCCTCCACCGCCCGTACTTGTGAGACAGATACCTGCGTCTGTTATGCCTCATACTGAGGTAAAAAATCTATTGTATGTAAATATATATTTCTATAGTAACATTATAAAATAAATCAGGTTTATCGGTGGTTCGTTTTGAAAAAAATCTTATGCTTTAGATAGTCTGGTTTTTGAGTAATGTGAAGAAATATGATAATAATTGAAAATTGCTGAAAAATCGGTAAAGGCCTTTAACCGTGTCCAACAATAGGTTTAAGCTTTTTAAGGAGCACAAGTCCTACAAAAAACTAGTACACACTCGTCCCGGACGACAATCGATTGTTGGAAAATAGAAAAAAAATAAAAATTATTATTACTCCAGAAAATACGAGAAATTTATTTACTTTCATAGATACTATTAAGTAGACTTAAATATTAAAAAGTTTATGGGAAATCTCCTTTTTGTATTGATTATATTCCTAACAGCAATTTCAATATGTTTCTATAAATAGAACAAGGTTGTGTACTGATCGTACTTAAAATAGGTGTTTAACAGGGTTAGGACATCAGTTACGACTGGGTCCTCCGTGGCCGGCTCCCCCCTGGGCTGGGCGTAATTTGTTACGCCGATGAAACTCTTCTCACAGCCCGAGTGGGACCTTTAAGAAGGAAGCATCCCTGGCCACCTCAGGTACCCGGAGGTCGTCAGGAGGATTGAGGCACTGAGGTTTAGGGGTGGCCCTTAACAAGTCTGAGGCCCTGCTCTTCCATGGGTCTCGACGTGGTCCACCCGCTGGTGCCTCGATAACGGTTGATAGTACTGTGGTCGGTATCCAGGCCCACATGAAATATCTGGGCCTGGTACTCGACGGAAGGTGGTGCTTTGACGAGCACTTTCACCAACTCGCGCCGAAGCTCGTCGGCACGCCGTCCGCCCTCGGTCAGCTAATGCCGAATATGGGCTGACAGAGTCTAGTGTGCCGACGACTTTACACCGGGGTGGTCCGGTCGATGGCGTCCACAGAGGGTCATGGAGGTCAGGACCATACGTGGCTATCGCACGGTAGGTGTCGAGGCCGCGTGCGCATTGGCCGGAACCCTCCCGTGGGACTTGGAGACGAAAGCGCTCTCCAACGTTATAGGCGGGTGTCGGCGGCTCGAACGGTGCCACTAATTCCCCGCCGGGCGAAATCATCGCATGGCGGGACGACTCCCACCATACCATCTTCACACGGTAGAAGGCTCGCCTGGAGACGCCCCGGGCTGGTCTTCGGTCTTCTTCATAGGGGCGCTTCAGCCGATATTGCTGGAGTGGACGGTGCGGCAGCACGGAGTCCTCACCTTCCGACTCGTGCAAGTGTTGTCGGGGCACGGCTGCTTCGGCAAATACTTGTAGTCGTCGCAAGGAGGGAGACGACTCCAGGCTGCCACCACTGCGACTACACCGAGGACTCGGCGCAACACACGCTCGAGTCGTGCCCGAGCTGGACTGAGAAGCGCTGGGATCTCGCTGCAGTCGTTGGAGAGGACCTGTCGCTGTCGGCCGTAGCGAGCGGCGGTGATATGGCCTGGACCGCGGTCGCCACCTTCTGCGAAGACGTCATTTCGCAGAAAAAGGTGGCGGAGAGGGCCCGTGAGGACTCACTCCTCTCGGACCCCATTCGCCACCGGCGCGCGGAGCGGTGCAGGCGCGCTCATAGGCGCCTGATGCCGCCGTAACCGAGATTGTGGACGGTAGGGTCGGGGATTGCCCACCGTCCGCCGAAACAACCTACCGCGAATGTGCGATGCCCAAGTGCGCGGGGCGTCGCACAGGAGAGAGTGCCCGACGGGGCTGCCGCCTGCGGGCCACGGAGCAACGTATGCGGTACTCGTGATCCGCCAGGCTATTTTAGTGGGTGCACTAAACCCCCACACTACCCCGTTGTCTCCCCGGACAACGAGGTTTGCGGTCAGGTACATTTTTTCCCGCCAAAAAAAAAGGTGTTTCACAGGGATCGATCTTAAATCTTTTTCTATCTATAGTTTGTATTAATGAAATTCTTTTGTTAAAAGTATTTGTAATATTTTATTTGACACTTATGATGCTTCTAATTTTCACAGTTCACAGGAAAAGAGTTGATTATGACAACATAAAGCTGTGCTCTATCATCACGCATACAAGTTTATTTACAAGTAACTTAGTTTTAAACGTTAATAAACGAAAATTTTAGTGAAAACTAATAGTTAGTGATAATTATATTAACTAAAAAATAATAATATTTTATTTCCAAAAAAAATAAGTTACACTTTACGAATAGGAAAGCGTAAACTTATAGTTTATATATTAAAGAAAGTTAATGTTGACTTTAATGATACTGTGGCAATTTTAAGAATAATATTAATTTCGAAATTTCACTGGAATTCACATTTAACATCCCTTACAGGGACGCTCAGTCCCTCAGCATATGAAGTATGGAAAAGTTACGCATCTAACAAATATTTATACTGTTAAGTGCTTATAATCCAAAATCCCAGGGCCACCAGATTTTACTTATTTTCTTATGGCTAAAATGTATACAATAAAATAGTATTAGTGTGTACAGTGAACATGTATATACCCGCTACTTTAGGTCAACGGCCAATTCTCAGGTATCAGGCGCTACGGGTACGTAAGAATTGTACTTACTTTACTTACAGTCTGAGGGCTGATTTTTACATATATTGTAGGGAATATTGTAAACAATTTGAAATGAATACTGATAAACACCTGTTGGCAGTACTTATTGCCAGACAATTTAAATGTCGAAAGCAAAAATGACGACTTTGGGGGCGTTCAAGTATTACGTAACGCAATTTTTGAAGATTTTTGAACCTCCCTTCTCCCATGTAACGCGCCGTAAAGTTTTTCTTTACCCCCCCCCCCCTCCCTAAACGTAACGTAACACGCAAATTACCATTTTTACCTAAAAGACAAATATGTATATGTTCACTGTACACACTAATACTATTCTATATAGTATACTATTCTGCATAGTAATATATCTTCTATTGTATATATTTTGTCCATCAGAAAATAAGTACGGCCTGGGGGCCCTGAGTTCTTGCTCTATTAAATTTATTAATGAATATTTTGGTTAACCTAATACTTTACCATCACAATATAGTTACAACAAAATTATGTATGTCTATAGACTTAAAAACAATTTTGATTTATATATAATTTTGAAAGGCTTTGAAAAATTTTGAAAAGGGCTTTTTTAAGTATGAAAAAATTAATTGCTTTATGTGATTTTATTTATAGATGAATGAGACTCGATCTAATAACATGGGTCAGTACATTCTTGTGCAGAGAACGCCCAATGTAGCACCCAGGGCATCAAGTGCTCCACCCTCTAATCAAAACTCTAATGTAGTATGTATTCAAGTTATTTTGTAATTTTCACTATTTCTAGATACTATATACCTAATTGTTTTCCTACTTATCATAAAAAAACAGTTCTGGTGTATTCGTGCGAGTAGTGGCCTTAACGTCGACGGTCGCTAATAAGATTCTTGTTTGGTGATAGACATTTGATAACAATTGCTACTCATGATAGGGAAATTATCCACCAAACCACATAGGAGAAGCATGGTGAATTAAACTCCAAACCTTCTCCTATATGGAGAAGAGGTCTTTACCCAGCAGTGGGATGCTTACAGGCTGATTCAGTTCAGTTCAATATCATTAAAAAAAATGATACTTAAAATTTTACTTTATGTTTTTTTTTTATTTATTTAAATAATTGAACATAATTACAGAATGTAACTCGTTGCCGGAGTGTCGGTGCAGACGACGCATGCGTGTGCAACCTGCGAGCTATGATTCTGTGCAAGAAGTGCGGCGCTTTCTGTCATGACGACTGCATCGGATCTGCAGAACTCTGCCTCACTTGCCTCATACGCTGACCCCATCCATGCTTGTATCCCCCCAATCTTGCCATACCAGATACAATTTTATATTCCAAGCACACATACACATGGATGGAAACAACCTACAGTGTCTAGTGATCGTGAATATAAAAGTGACAGCTGAAACAGTGAAATGTGGTTGTAGAAGAATGGTGGTGCTATCTGTTAGAAGTGTGAAGTTTCATTATTTTTATTCAAACAAAACTGTGACTGAAATTTCGAACCCATCACTATTGTCTCTAAGACTCTAATGTTAAACTATAATGTTGTATATATAATTATTTGGAACATTAACATGTAGGGACTGAGATGTGCTTAATTTGGTCAAAAGTATTAAAATCATAAGTCTAATTATAGAAAGATATTTATACAGTATACATTTATAACTTTAGAAATTATTTGTACCTCCACTTTAGCAATATCATAGCTTTTTAAAATAACTTATATCACAATTTATTAAAATTAAAGAGTTAATGTTATGTAATAAACTCTATATAAATGCGAGCACAATTTTATTCTGTATTAAATATTATATTTGATATAATAGTGCATCTTCTTATCTTTAAATTTATACACTAATATAGACAGCTAAGGCTGAAGTGAGGATTCCAAGGCTGAAATCAAATATTCTCATATATTGCTATCCTTAGCCAAATATTTAAATATGTAATCATTTTAAAGAAGGTAATAATTTTAAAACTTGGGATATAATTTTGTTAAAATATTATTCATAATAAAAAATAGCCTAAATGGCAAAATTATATAGTTACTACTTTTTCAGTTTTAACTGCAAAATTGTATTACCGTACAGCTGGTTCACTTATATTTTATTTTAAAGATGATTGTTTCCAGTTTGTGTTAAAAACCAATAAGTCCTCACTTGGTCATGCAAATGTGTTTGAATTAAAAGTTCTTATTTTCCTAAATTAATTTTTAACTCGGTATAAATGAATTTAAAGTACTGGAATACTGGAACTGATGATTGGAGTTTAGCTTCTCAAAGTTGACTTTCAGCTTAATTAAAAACTAAAGAACATGGTTTTATTGTCAGAAAAACTAAATACTTTGATTTTATACTAATAGAAATTAGACAAATTGGTTTACAAAAATAACAAAATAACACTTTAAACATAATATAATTTTATTTAAGCTCCTATAATTTTATCTATTAATAATTAGTAATCTTTTTTTTTTTTCAAATTACCACTATTCAATACCACTCTGATAATAAACAATATAATTTACGTCATTTTATAAGCTTTGGGTCATCTGTGATGAAATTCTAACTGGATGGAAAAACTGACTATACTTATTTAGGAACATAATTAATTTTTCATGGATATGTCTCATATCTATAACTGATATGAATTATATTTTTATATCATCACTGTTTATAATTACTAACAAAAACAGTTCTCATTTGGCAATTGTGGAAAGGAGTACCTAAAACAAAATGTGTTCTGAAATTAACAAAACATGTTAGCCAATAGAAATGACTTGAATCAATATCATTTGAAGGTCTTGTTGGCATTTATGCTTAGTTTATATTTCAGAGCACACAAATTATTTCTTTGTTAGGTTGTAAGTCAGGTTAAATTTCTTGTTATAATTTTGAATTGACAATCAATTATGTATGCCATCACAATATTTTATTGTTATTTATAAGCCATATTTTGCTATTTTTAAGTATATTTTTATGCTAATTTTGATTCAGTACTAATATAAAGTAATTAGAAGTTAGTTTTGCTGATTCGCCTTAATTTATAGTTAAGATTATGTACAGATATTTATTTACTTAAGAATGCGTGGTCATGTGATACAGGTATCATAATTTAATTTAATTATTATTTTTTTTTAATTTCAAAACCAGTATCTTTAGTAACTCTCAATTTAAAATACTTAGAAGCCAATTGTTATATGACTTAAACAAAAGTAAATAATTTGAATAACTTACTAAATAAAAGTTATTCCATTTTCCATATGACAGCATATTAGAATTTTAATTAATTTCAGGCTTTACTTAAAAAAAATATGTATCTTCCATATTTTGTCTGACACATTTGTTAGTTTATTTGCAGTTTTATTTTAAAATCACAGAAGACAAACTATAAACTTGTTAAAAGTTTTAAAATATACTTTTATATTAATCATAGAATAGATTGTGGAAATTCATGTTATTTTTAATGCTTTGTATACTATTTCGAAAATTTAATTTATGCACTTATATATTTAAGTTGTGTGTTCAAGAAAAATAAAGCATAAAAATTTTACTGTAATTTAAAGAGTAAGTAATAAAAAATTGTAAAATCAATAATTTATTGGAATCACATATTCGAACAATTATTAGTATTAGTAGTCGATTTACTACAATATTATATTAATCTTTAGACTATTGGTTTATTTATTTATTTACAAATCAGGTATATATTTTAAAAATTTTGTATATTTGATCTGTGTTTTTGTTACTCTATTGCATATAAAAACCGAATATAAAATAATTTATAAATTATGTTGTGGTACTTTTTTAAAATTATTTTTTGAGTATTTTTTTAACATGATATTTGAGTGGTAAAATTATGTAAGAACAGTAATCATTGCATAAAAATAACATAATTCAGCATCAAGTTTGTATTTTAATTATTAGTAAAAGATATCTCTGTCACAAGAATATTGTTTTAAGAAAATATTGCTCACTCTCAATCACAAATTATAGATAATATTGTCATAGTACCTAGGAATGTAAACATAGAACCCATTATTAAGGATTGTTAATATTTTAAGTATTTAAAATATGTTAATACATAATATAAAAAAAACACTGAGTAAAATCTTAAAGTGCAACTGGAAAATAGGTAATGGAAATTAGTAAATGTACCAGAATGTAATCAATTAAAAAAAAGTGTATAACCAGAGCCGGATTAACCCTGTCAGGGACACTAGGCAATGCTATACTCGGGGCCCCTTTTTTGTACTTTTGTTTTTAATGTTAAGTGAATAGGCAAACTGGCAGACGTTCCACCTGATGGTAAGTGGTAAGTCGTAACGTACTTTACCTGGAACTAGCCCAGTTATTGGTTCCATTTTCGGACGCCGAAAAAAAAAAAAAAAAAAAAAAAGAAATAAAAAAAAAAAGGTGGGTGGCTACGTGGAGTTGACACAACATGATTTCGTCTCTGTCATGTCATCTGTGGTGCCCCCCAAGACGGGATGCCCTAAGCAATTGCTTAAATAGCTTATAGACTAATCCGGCACTACACATAAGGTGTTAAAGTGTCGGTGCCAGTAACTTTTTTTTCTTGTCGCTTGCATGGGGCCCCTAGTGGAAGCGGGGCCCCTAGGCAATTGCCTACTCTGCCTATTGGTTAATCCGGCACTGTGTATAACGAGAAAATAAATAATATAATTCAATCTAAAAATTTTAACCGTTAAATTTCATGATCTACTATAGTTAACAGACACCATACAACAAAACATTGAATTAAATAATTTACAGACAATTACAATAATAAAATGTACCTACCTATTTTTTTACAATTAATTTAAATGTTCATGGAAAGTAAATAGAATTTAAAAAATACGATATAGAAACTTATTATAATACAATAATAATTTATATGTTATTTTTTCACTGAAAATGTTTAGTATAACAGATATGTTTTTAAAGAAAATATTTCACTTCGATTTCTGTGGCGCTTTTATATTATAAGCATTGGATTTCTTATTGACATGGTTAAAAAAAATGGATTTTAAACTACATTATACATTACATAACATTCGCTTGTGTTAGGATAATATTTACAGGTCATAAGTAAACCCATTTACAGCAGGGAAAATAATCTTTCACTATTACCTTATTATCTCATAAAAATTAAATTCAAAATATATTATATTTATGTATTATATTAATTGGTTATTACGCAATTTGGAATCGTCATTATACACATTATTTTTTGATCGGTGTAAAGCTGCAAATCCGCGCTTTTTTGTCATGTAAATAAAACTTACAATGTCAAGAAGCTTTGTTAAGTTAAGCTTATGATTTTTATATATATATATATATATATATATATATATATATATATATATATATATATATATATATATATATTTTTTTTTTTTTTTTATTTTTTTTATTTTTTTTTTTATTTCAACAACTGGCATGGATAAAGTGAAGGACAATTACAGACTCTTACAGTACTTCCGTAACGCAAATTATTATATTTAAAAAGGTTTAAATGAAAGCAAATAGAAAGTTTCAATGGAAATACCTATATAATAAATCCATTTATTATATAACTTGTTATCATTAAAATATTTCTTTATAAGTCACTCCTCAATTTAAGTACACACGTCTGACGCCGTGACTATCTAATTTGACAGAAAATGTGACGATCGCAGAGTGACGATTTTTTATTTTAACATGCTATAAGATTTCTCCTATACATCGATATAAAAGTTTCACTTCAAAAACTAAAATCTAATTATTAGTATTTTTGATATATAGGTACATCGAACTAAATAAACGGACACGGTTTTATTTTGTTTTTATCTTAATAATGTTAAAGGACAGTAGGTACCAACAATTATTTAAAAATTAATAAAAAAAATTTTTATTACAAACAAATTTAAGACTTGTCTTTATTTCATGACTGGAGCTGCTAAGTATTCTTTGTGATTCCGACAAAAAAACTCACATTATTGTTATTTATTGGTAGATAGTTATTTAAGTATATGAACATTTTCTCTAATAAAACTATGTTCTTATTCAAATTCTGTTTTTTTTAAACCTAGCTTTATAAAACAGACTTTTGTTAATCTATTTTTTTTTATTTAGGGTCTTTTATCTTACCCTAACCTAAAACTACAAAAACAAAAGTAATGCTAAGAGAAAAAATTATTGATTTAAAATCATTTTACCTAACTGTACTGTACTGTAACAACCTGTAAACCACCCACTGCTGAGCGAAAGCCTCTTCTTCAAATTGGAAGGATTGGAATTTAATCCACCACGCTGCTCCACTGCAGTTTGACGGATAATTTCCCTAATATGAGTAACGATCGTTATCAGGTGTCTACGATAACAACCGGGGCCGACAGCTTTACGTGCTCTATGAGACACGGTGGGGAGACCCACAAGGGCATACACCTAAACCGGAAATAAATATTTGTACAAATACAAATATCTGTCCCGAGTAGGAATCGAACCCGCGACCGTCGGCGCACTGCGTTGAGGCGACCTCGCACCACTACACCAGAACCGTCATCATTACCTAACGATTAAATATTTAAAAAAAAATTGGATGTCTGTAAAGTCGGTTTACGGACGATAATTATGATATACGTAATAACGTCATAAGAAAACATGAATGGAATTGAATTATTATAACTTAATTATCATTATTTTGTATATATATATATATATATATATATATATATATATATATATATATATGTATATGTATATTAAAATAGTAAAAATATACTAAATAAAAGCCGCTAAATTTTTATACGATCGTAATTATATGAGTCCTAATAAGTTTTTAATCAAAATTGTAATATAACCTTATTTTACCTACTGCACTCGCCGACCGATGTAAATATTTATAATATAAAATAAAATATTTATCACTCCTACTGTAATAGATTTTCCATATATAGGTGTTAAATTTATATATGGGCATTAAATTTATCAATTAAACGTTGCAATAGTAGCATTAATTAAGTTCCATAAATGAAATAACCGAATTAACAAACTTCACCGAAAAAAGTTTTTATCGAACAAAGCACATCCCTAAAATGAGAGTGACGTCAATACTTGTCGCTTTAAAGCGACAATGGCGTATGCCTTCAAAGAAAATATGATTATTTTAGGGATGTGGTAATGGTTAAACGTACGTTAATAATAAATAAAATAATAAATATAATAATAATATAATAACGTTAATAATATATAAAATAATAAATATAAAATATAATGAACACGTTTAATAGCTAGCTATTGTATTACGAATCTGTATGTATGTGTATAATACAGAAAGTCACGAAAATTCATTTTCTCCACGGCATCTCCTGATCCTGTTTATGATCTGCCCAAAGACATTTGATCTTTCCTCAGGCCTGATTTTTTCCAATTCAAATGCAACTTAACTAGAAAAATATTCGTTAATATTATCTGAAGGTCATTTACATACAAATCTCGGAAATAAGAGTGCATCGAGATTCATTTTTATTCGGATCGGATTTAACTCGGATGTTCGTTTTTAATTCAGGAAACATTCTTCACACTGAGTTGCCTTCCCGGGAAAAATGATCAGGCCTGATAATATATGAAAAATGACCGGGCGTGAACAGGCCTGATCAGACATGAACAGGCATGATCATGTCTAATTTCAGGCCTGCTCATACATGAACAGGTATGATCGTGTCTGATATCAGGTATGAGTAGGCGTGACTATGTATGATCACGCCTGAACGTATTTTTACTCTTCAGATATGATCATGCATGAACAGACCTGATCAGACATGATGTCTAATTTCAGGCCTGCTCATACATGAGAGACAGTCGATAAAAATATACAATAAACTAGATACCTAGAGTGGGTCCCAAGGGAGTTGCTGGTCTCCTACTGGGCGCGTTCCCCGGTGGTGGATAGAGAAACGCCACTCGAATGCCTCGCGAGTGGTAGGGGTCTTCGGACCCCCGCGGACCAAAATCAGCAGCAGTGGGCGTGAAAGCGCAGGAGGGGGATGACTCGCTCTCCCCCTCCATTCGGTGGCGCGAAAGCGTGGTAGTGGGCGCGGAGGCGCACAAGCCACTGGGCTCCCTGGACCAGCTGATGTGTGGACCCATCAGCGGGGGCTCGCCGTCTGGGGTAGCGTGTAGGGGGCGTCCAGTGGTGGGCGGGGCGCGGAAGCTCGGTGAGAGTGTGGGCACAGGAGGTGGAGTCGGCGAGCGCGTGGTGCCGGGATGGTGCGGAGAAATGGAGGGGAAAATTTCTCCCCCATTCGGTGGCAGAAGCGGGAGGCTTCGGTTGTCCGTTCCGTAGAAGTGGGCGCGAAAGCTTAGTGGTTTGGTGCGGAGGCGCACAAGCCACTGGGCCCCTGGACCAGCTGATGTGCAGACCCAGCTCAGGGGTTTCGCCGTCTGGGGTAGCTGGGGTCTAGTTGTGGATGGAGCGCGAAAGTGCGGTGAGAGTGTTGGCACAGGAGGTGCGGCTGGTGAGGGAGTGGAGCCGAGAGGGCGCGGAGATTTCGGTGGTGGGGTCGCTCCTGGTACCTCTCTGAATTAGCAGAGTGGATCAGTCGAGCGGCCCCAATCACATACGGAGGGGCCACCGGGCTAAGCGTCGGGGCGTCACGGTTGTATGTGCGAGCGATCCCGTGGCGCCCCACTACGGCGCAGACAGTCGATGGGTTTTAGTGGGTATTCTGGCTTCGCAGCTAGCGAGTCCCACATACCCGTCTCCTGCGAGTGACGGGATGTGTAAATGCATTTCCCATGGTTAAAAAAATAAAAATAAAATAGGTACCTATGGTGGAATCAAGAAGAATGTAATTATAAATTTATAAATAAATTAAGAATGTAATAATTAATAAATGTTATTATGATATAAATGAATATTTTAATGATAAACAATAACAACACCTATTATATATATTAAAAGTAAGTTAAGTTGACTACAACCGTGAGGGTCGAAAAAGAACGACATTTCTTCTAAAAGTATTTTGTTATAAAATAATTACAAATTACTATAAAACTAAAACATGGTGACTAAGTTCGATGTTAGAACAGAGTGCTTCATTATTCTTAGTTTCTGTATATAAAAAAAGGCTCGGCCGGTGACGTTGGTCTCATGGTGCAATAGGGGTCTACGATGATTTGTCGATAATCTAGTGCACGTTTTGCAGATGACGCGACTCTTGTCATGCCACAATCGAGGTCATTGATGATATGTAATTAGTAATGTAAATAATTATATTTACCTAAGAAAGAGCTTCCTCTGTACCTGAATATTACGTGCCCTGCGGGGTCCACAATTATCTTTTGTATTTCATAAGTACAATGTAAATTATGGTTGAGAAATAAATGAATAAATAAATAAATAAATTGTAGTAGGTTAAATACCCCAGACCAGTGCAGCTGAAGCCTTTGAAAATGGTAAAAATAGAAAAAATAATAATAGTAAGATGAAACCCATTGGAAAATGAAGAAAATATATAACAAAAATGCAAGGAAAATAATTTACGGGAGATCTGAGGTCGGGAAGTGGAGGGCGGTAAAAAAATTAATATTTAAAATATTATATATCAAAAAAAATTACAATGTGGTTGTTACCTTTTTATGGTATGTTTTCACCAAATTTCGTGAAAATAAAATTATTTTTGTAAAAGATACAAATAAAAAACCAAAAACTTTGTTATGTGAATTTTTCACATAAATTTTGAGATTATGTGAAAAAAATGTAAACACAAAAGTTGTAGATCTTTTTATTACTTACAACTTTGCCATTTAACTTTTTTCCATAGGACTTGTGGTTTTGCCGGAAATCGAGATAAACGGCTTTATACTCTTAACCCAACACCCAACTCCTTCCACTTCCCGACCTCAGATCACCCGTAAACATTGAAGTAATATGTACTAACGTACTAGAACACGCAATCCGAACAAAATCTGTTCACCATGTGCGGCAGTGCGGGGCGCGCGGGGTGAGGCGGCCGAGTCATAGAATGCGACATAATTACGCAGACGGGTCACATTGTTTATATTCTACCTATTGAATTACATTGCGGAAACGTAACGAGACTAACGGCATAAGTCATTATATATTATTATTAAAATTATTATTTATTGAAAATATTGAGAATGTGTATAAACCATTTTTAATCACAGTAAATTATTTTTAAATCAATAAATTGTTAAATTTATATAGATTCAATATATTATATATATATACCATATTACGATGAAATAATTTCAATCGATTCAAATTAAGTTCAGTGGTTGTTTCGTATATATTATATAACTTTAATGGTTTATTAGAATTTTATTGTTATACGAAATTTTTTAACCAAATTATAATTATAATTGAATTATATTATATGTACCATAAAGTTTAAAGATTTTGTGGAACTTTACTTTGGGTTAAATAATACACAGTACAGAAGTGAAAGAATGTGTAGATTTCTTAAAGAAAAACATATTAGTCTGGTCAGTTCAGAAACACAAAAATAATTAAAAAAAAACAGAAACACGAAATTAAAAAAAAAATTAACTTCGTAGGTAAAAATATTTTTATGTTATGTTCCTTTAAACAGTATCAGCTTAGTGAGCTTTTGCTACGGGTACATAGAACAAGAAGGAAAGTAACTAGTACCAATGTGTCACATCTGTGTCACATCATCTATGATAGACGCTTGTAAAAATGGCGCGGCGCGGCTTTTGCCTGGTGACATTATAAAATAATATAAATATGCATAAAAGAAAGGTTTTTCGTTTAATTATCGATGAAATGTCACACCTTGACTTATTGTTGTTTTCCTAGAATGATTTGAAAAAATTTTTTACGATGCATGAAGGCATTTTGACCACTTTAATAGTTTATGCAACACGTGTCAAGTCGGGTCGAACGTCGCAGACTGACTAACACATTGTGGTCCACTGGACCTCAATGCGTAGCGTAACAATTTGCTTCGAGGTGTCTACTCTAGTACATTATACCTCAATGCCCGTAAATTACTTTTCCTTTCATTCTTGTTATATTCTCTTCCTTTTCCAATGGGCTTCATTATACTATTATTATTTTTTTTTGGTTTCAAAAATTATCGACTGTGGCCACATCACTAGTGTCGCTTTAAAGCGACAATGGCGTGTGGTGAACGTATATTTTTAGGTCTTATCTTTGCCTAAAACAAATTCAAATTTCGAATTAATAGTACAAATATCTAGCTTAATTTTGGTTCAAATTCATTTAGTGACATATGGATAAGACGACAAAATAAAAGAAAAATTATCCTTTTACATATTTTGTATAATATCAGTTAACAAAGTAGCCCATCTATTTGTCCGTTTGTCGCCTTATGGCGACGTTGGCGTTCTAGCGGCCAATTACGTTTGTCGCCTTAAGGCGACGTTGACGTTGAAAGGGTTAATAATCAAATAACAAATATATGAAATTATATCGCTAATCAAAATCTTAAAATGCAAGAATTAATTACCTTTTTTGCTGCAATTGTTGTCTATTGGGTTTGGGTAAATAAAACCGTTTTTATTTTAGATTCTCTATTCTCTATTCTGTATAATATTTTAAAGTTATTACTTATTAAGGAGAGACCAAAGAGTATATAAGTAGGAGAGACAAAAGTAACAAGACAATTATTCGCAGAGATCAAAAAGTATGGCAGAGATCTTTTGTGTAGCATAGATTATAAAATGATGCCAGATACAAAAAAGGTTAGAGTGGATGGGCATAAATAACGTTTTTATTGTTCTAAATCTAACATTGTCACTATTATAACTTTAAAAATAATAAATTGACGTTACTTCGTATTGATATAACAGTTTATTATACAGTGTGACTGGACTCGGACAGCAAAGATTTTACCTGCGTGTTGTACGGGATATTTTATCGTAGAAAAACTATACAAAGGGGGGGCGCAACCCTCCCCCTTCTGAGTTGTGGCCACTTTTAAATTTGCTTTCTTAATTTTTTACAGGTTCACTGAAACTCGTTTTTTTTCTGTTTTATGTGGTCCACATCCATGAAACTAACTTTATTTTAAAGCTAATGAAATTTGCTAGCTTTTAAAACTAAATTTGATAAGAATTTACAAAAAATAATAAACAAAACCCTATGATTTAGGCAAAAAACATGGTAAAATTTTGAGTGGTTTTTTTGTTAATGTGCTCTACAATAGAAATTGGGCCCCATAACACATCGTTTATTTAATTTAAATTAGTTAACAAAGAGCTATGCCAACAAATAAACAACAAATAGTTGGCAGTATTTGCTCTAGTAATTTAGAAAAAGGGTCTAACAAACACTAGTCACAATTGAAAACATGGTAAAATTTTGTGTGGTTTTTTAGTTAATGTGCTCTACAATAGAAAATGGGCCCCATAACACATCGTTTATTTAATTTAAATTAGTTAACAACGAGCTATGCCAACAAATAAACAACAAATAGTTGGCAGTATTTGCTCTAGTAATTTAGAAAAAGGGTCTAACAAACGCTATCACAATTGTTAAATTCCTTATCTCTTCATTAGCAGGTAGCATTCCATTACTGTGTGGGCGAGAGCGCTACTTTTATGATAATGACGTGCGAGTGCGACAAAAATTACAGAAGGTGGCTTGATCTTGTAGTTTTCAATAACACACAGTTATCTGACTTCTCTGGATTTCTTTTTGTGGGGCACTATGAAACAAAGAGTTTATCAAGAAGTTGTAAACACCCAAGAGGAGCTTCTTCAGAGGATTATGGCTACAGCTGAAGAAATAAAAAACAATGATGGGGAAATGATTGTAAGAGCCACACAGAAAGTAGGATTGAGGGCAATGGCTTGCCTTCAAAAAAATAGTGGCCACTTTGAACATATTTTATAAAAATTGTAAGCTTTTTTAAATAACAGTTTTTTTTTTTTAAATTGAATGCTTTTGTTTTTATTTCATATTATGTGTAATTTTTGTATCACTCGCACGTCATTATCATAAAAGTAGCGCTCTCGCCCACACAGTAATGGAATGCTACCTGCTAATGAAGAGATAAGGAATTTAACAATTGTGATAGCGTTTGTTAGACCCTTTTTCTAAATTACTAGAGCAAATACTGCCAACTATTTGTTGTTTATTTGTTGGCATAGCTCGTTGTTAACTAATTTAAATTAAATAAACGATGTGTTATGGGGCCCATTTTCTATTGTAGAGCACATTAACTAAAAAACCACACAAAATTTTACCATGTTTTCAATTGTGACTAGTGTTTGTTAGACCCTTTTTCTAAATTACTAGAGCAAATACTGCCAACTATTTGTTGTTTATTTGTTGGCATAGCTCGTTGTTAACTAATTTAAATTAAATAAACGATGTGTTATGGGGCCCATTTTCTATTGTAGAGCATATTAACTAAAAAACCACACAAAATTTTACCATGTTTTCAATTGTGACTAGTGTTTGTTAGACCCTTTTTCTAAATTACTAGAGCAAATACTGCCAACTATTTGTTGTTTATTTGTTGGCATAGCTCTTTGTTAACTAATTTAAATTAAATAAACGATGTGTTATGGGGCCCAATTTCTATTGTAGAGCACATTAACAAAAAAACCACTCAAAATTTTACCATGTTTTTTGCCTAAATCATAGGGTTTTGTTTATTATTTTTTGTAAATTCTTATCAAATTTAGTTTTAAAAGCTAGCAAATTTCATTAGCTTTAAAATAAAGTTAGTTTCATGGATGTGGACCACATAAAACAGAAAAAAAACGAGTTTCAGTGAACCTGTAAAAAATTAAGAAAGCAAATTTAAAAGTGGCCACAACTCAGAAGGGGGAGGGTTGCGCCCCCCCTTTGTATAGTTTTTCTACGATAAAATATCCCGTACAACACGCAGGTAAAATCTTTGCTGTCCGAGTCCAGTCACACTGTATATTGACAAAACAGTTTGCCGCCATTTCCCGCTGTCATTTCTACTCGGACTCGTCGTTCGTAAGTTAGGCCGACCGCCGATCGTGAGCCGAACGCTTAGGCCGAGCCGATCGTACCTCTCTACCGCTTGTTCCGCGCTCTCGCTCACTAATTGTGACAATGATGGCGTCATCATCTTCAAACGGACACCCTTTCATCAATTTACTAGATAGTCCATTGAAAAGTTACATTTGGGGTTGCGTTTTTTAGAGGACGCAATTTTATTTTTTTGATGTGTAGGGAGGCTCAGTGTAAAGCTAAAACCAAGTTTGTGGGGTCGCCACCCTTGTCCCACGGCCGCCATCTTGAAAATAGGGGTTGAAATGGTTTTTACGATATATCTCTTAAACTATTTATCTGATAAAAAAAGTTCTTGACATTTTTTGTTGCAAATTAAATTATCTACAACTTTGGTCCAGTAACTTTTTGTCGTAGAACTATAAATAAAAAAGCTATAAGCGAAAATGTTCAGAAATTCGAGAAAAAAATTTAAATATTTCGATATAACTTTTTTTTTATCATTTTACGAAAATGATATCAGACCATTTTTGTAGATCGTTTTTTGAGGAACAACTTTTTAATAAAACATTTTTTCATTAAGTCAATAGCTAAGGTTTTACAGCGCTCCGAAGTGAGTATTATTTTTCTTAACTATACATATATTATACGTGTGTACTAACAATGTGTAGAGTCTGGAGGCGCGTTTTTGCTTTTACGTGGTATCCCCAATAGGCATAATTCCACGGTGATTTTCTATATTACAACTACTCCGTCCTCAGTCTTTTCGATGGACCAGGCTGCGGCTCAGCATCTGATCGGCTTTCGGCGAGTTGCACGAAACCGTCGCTAACTTTCCGTTAGTTAAGTTGCAATTAATCTTAAAATTAGTTGATCTTATGATTAATTTAAAGCTGTTGGAATTAATCATCCGTTAGATAGGTCTTTAATTAAACTAAATTTTTTTGTTAACTTAATCAGATGTAGGTTTCGTGCAACAGATAATCACGATTCGTGTGATTAAATTAGTTTAATAAACACTTAAATTTAAAATTTGCTTCGTGCAACTCGGCGTTTATGAATTAAATATCAGTGGGAGAACTGGAGAAGGAAGGGGTGTTAATGTCGGCGGTTCATCATCAAAGTCATCTTCATTTATTAATTCTGAGAGCCCCATTACGTTGCTGCAAGTCTCTCCAGAACAATGGAAGCACACTGCAGAACATTTCAGCCCTGCTTTTCGACATCCACACATCGCTCCACAGTTTCCTTTGCAGTTGCAAAATATCAATTTTAGAAGCTCAGGGGGTGCTGGAGGTTTAGAGTTCTGCACTGGCATCAATAATTTTCCACATTTTTTCCAGTCCCAGTCTTCAGGATCAATATTATTACCAAGCCACGACTGGACCTGATGGTAGACTCGGAAAGTATGAAAGCGAGCTGTGTCTTGTGTTGGAGGAAGTGAAGATAAATTAAATGTACTTTTTGTCACTGACTTGGCGAATTGTTTGTATCTTAGGTTGTCAAGAAAATTATCATCTTTATTACCACCGTATACAGAGATAAAAAAACGTTCACCAATTACAGTGAGCAAAGCAGGGTCAACTCTCTTGTTGAGAAACAAGGCCGTTCTACTTGCAAACTCTTAAGTGTTTTTCCAGGGTTTTCACAAATTTCATTTTACCGATATTGTAAGGAGCTGAAGTTGTGTCACATCCTGAAAAAGCATGAAGAAACAGCAAGTTATCCGTAATTACATCTCCGTACATAAAAACTGAAGCACTATATAATAGTTCTGCTGTTCGTCCTTTTGATGGTTTAAAAAAAAATACATTTGCTTGTTTTCTACCAAGTGCTTTGAGCAATATCAGTATATCAATATCTTCAGCTACAATAGTAACGGTATTGAATAATGGAAATGCAGCAAGAGCAGAGCGAACGATAAGAGTGTCTGCATCTGATTCTGCTTGGTCAACAGTGAAACCTGCTTCCGAGAATACAGTTTTAAGAAGTATAAATAAAGTTAGATTTGTAATTGTATCGACTGGTGTTTTTTCGTGCGGCGCAAACGCTAATAATTATTAATAATTAATTATTAATAAAATTGCAAAATTAATAATTAAAAAAATTATAACAAAAAAAGAAAAAAAAAACAATAATTGATGACACATTGTTAGTAGGTACACACGTATAATATATGTATAGTTAAGACTACTGAAAAATAATACTCACTTCGGAGCGCTGTAAAACCTTAGCTATTGACTTAATGAAAAAATGTTTCATTAAAAAGTTGTTCCTCAAAAAACGATCTACAAAAATGGTCTGATATCATTTTCGTAAAATGATAAAAAAAAAGTTATATCGAAATATTTAAATTTTTTTCTCGAATTTCTGAACATTTTCGCTTATAACTTTTTTATTTATAGTTCTACGACAAAAAGTTACTGGACCAAAGTTGTAGATAATTTAATTTGCAACAAAAAATGTCAAGAACTTTTTTTATCAGATAAATAGTTTAAGAGATATATCGTAAAAACCATTTCAACCCCTATTTTCAAGATGGCGGCCGTGGGACAAGGGTGGCGACCCCACAAACTTGGTTTTAGCTTTACACTGAGCCTCCCTACACATCAAAAAAATAAAATTTCGTCCTCTAAAAAACGCAAGGTAAGACCTAAAAAATGTAACATTTCAATGGACTAAGACGTTATCACGTCAAAAATGCTGATTTATTTATAATGTAAATCATTTATTAAATCGTAATTAATATTAATAGCACCATTGATATAAAGAATGCAAATACAAAATAAATAAAATAAAAAAAGCTCATAAATACGAGTAATATGTCGCGAAAAAAGTTCGTATTTTGCATATATAAAATTGTAGGAAAATCTCTTTGGTTGCATTGTTTGTATCTGAGTGATTTTAATATCAATAAATAAAGGACATTAAAATAAAGAAAGTTATACCTTGTCCAAGCGTTTATTATCTTTTTGACAGCTTACGTCTATAAATTAATGTTTTTTTCTTCGGAATAATGTACTACAGTAATGTCGTACTTTATAGACGGGTAGTGATTGCCCTGTGCATATCAAACAACCACAGACTATAAAACAATTCTTGAAATATATCGATCGATGACTCGATCATATGATAAAAATAATTTGACTTCATATACCTAAATATTGTTTCTGTAAAATTAATTTAAAAAGGAAATAAAAATAGTATCTATGAATTCAAGATTCATTATTTGCAAGGAATTAAGTCGAAATCTTGGAAGTTAAGTTCAAATCAAGAGTAAAGAACAATGAATTTGTTCATTCGTTTATTTATTTTTTGACGGCTGCTAACTATGCACGCATTTAAAAAAGGCTAAGAAACGAATAATTAATATTTAAAATAAAAAATTTTCATTAAACCGATTGTAAGTTCTTCTTAAATAAAATCGATTATTATTTGAAATCGAATCAGTAACGTGTGAGGGTGTAACTAATGTCGAACTGTCAAAAAGATAATAAACGGTTGGACAAGGTATAGTTACGATATAGTCGAGGAACTAAGGATTGGCCACAAAACATTTTTGACGCATTTGAAAAACTCTGTCTAGGTATACAAAAAATCTCGATATTTTGGCGCCACACGAGCTCACTAAAAGAAACCTAATGAATCGTATACTCATTTGCGATTCTCTATTGAAACTTAATGAAACTGAACCATTTTTGAAAATTGTAATTACTGGTCATGAAAAGTGGATCACCTACGACAAAAATGTGCAAAAAAGATCATATATGGTACAAGGATTGTCAAGATCCACAGACTGTAGCGAAACCCAGATTAACACGAAATAAGATAATGCTGTGTGTACGGTAGGATTAGAATAGCAGAATAGCATCGTTCATTATGAGCTCTTACCACCGGACAAAACTATCGGTTCGGATCTCTACTGCCATCAACTAATGAGACTCAAGCAAAAAATTGAGAAATAGAATAGCTAGAATCGATCAACAGAAAAGGAGGAGGTATACCCAATATAGTATCAATGTATCCATCATGGAATCCTGACGACGTTCTGGTGTAGTAGTGTGAGTAGTCGCCTCAACGACGGCGATCGCGGGTTCGATTCCCGCTCGGGACAGATATTTGTATTATTTTTTTTATGTTAGTTGGATAGGCGTTTGCCTATCCAACTAACATTTCTACAGGAACGGAATATGTCCCTACCTACAAGATGACAACAAGCTATCGAACAAAATAGCACATATATATTATAGACCAGTACCGATAGGTTTTGAAACGAAAAAAAATAATAGTAGAATGAAACCGATTATGAAAAGAAGAGAATATAACAAAAATGTAGGAAAAAATAAATTACGGGCGATCTGAGTTTGGGAAGGGGTAGGGAGGGGGCGTTTAAGGGTAAAAAATGGTTTATCGCGATTTCTGGCAAAACCACAAGTCCTATGGAAAAAAGTTCAATGGCAAAGTTGTAGGTAATAAAAAGATCTACAACTTTTGTATCAACACTTTTTTCACATAACCTCAAAATTAATGTGAAAAATTCAAATAACCAGGTTTTTGGTTTTTTATATTTATCTTTTAAAAAAATAATTTTTCTTTCACGAAATTAGGTGAAAACTTACCTTTTTATGTCCCAAGCACACTGTAATTTTTTTGTTTCAAAATATTTATTTATTCACTTTATTTTGACTTAATATCGAAAAACCACCCTAATTTTCAATCGAAAAATCTGACGTCAAAATATATGCTTTTTTAAAATAGTCGGTGGGATTTTTGTTCTTTGAAACCTCTACTTTCTGATGGTGTGAAAAAAATACATTACTTTGGTAAATTTCTACAGAAAATGTATTATGGACTACTGAAATAATAGTGCGAGAATATAGGTACCCAGGAATTACTGATTCGGACTTCGAGAAAATTCTTGGCTTTAGTTCGGGAAGTATTAATATTATTTTGCATCATCATCTTGGAGTGAGGAAGCTTTGTTGTCGTTGAATTCCGCGTTTGCTCTCTGACACTGAAAAACAGACCCGTGTCACAGTATATAAATACATACAGTATTGTAACTCGACCGTATCTTTGAAATAAACGCCAACAGTGCTACGTGGTGCTACAGCCGCGCGCTACGTAAACATGCGATAGGGCTGCCCGCCTCCAGCATTTTAATTACATTTGCCTACTTTGTGTTTCCATTTAGTTTTGTGATTGTAAATATACTCTTTTTATATAAACAAATAAAATACTTTGTTCAATAAAAATGCGTGTTGTTTTGATTGTTAGATTTAATTAAAAAACCATGTTTATATTTGAATAACAAATCGGTCTTATAAATTTGCGACCGAAAAATATTTGCTCCTCGACTGAGACGTACAAAATGCTTTATTATTAAATTTTTAAGTATAAGAAATCCGTATTCTAATATAAAGCTTAATTAAAAATACTTATCCATTAAAAAGACACACGTTATGCAACCACCTACTAGTAAGTAAAATTATTTTATAGTCTTACCTTTCAGAGTTTCCAGGTAATCTAAAAAAAAGTTATCTCTGGATGCGTTATTGGTGAATTTATGCAACCAAAAAAGCACAAATAAATCCTACTCGTCATATTAAATATGTAATTGAAATTATTTTCAGTGAAAAAATCGTGTGGTTATTGTTAAAAAAAATAACACACGGTCCGTTTGTCACTGCGGCACAGTCGCGACTGTTTGCGTCCCAAGCGTATCCCGAGATCGGGGCACGTAGACATAGCTCGCGCTTCGTCCGTTTGTATGACGTTGGAGTACTGTATATATTAATATACTGTGCCCATGTGGATTGGTGCCGCGAAATGCGTCTACGATTTGAAATCGGAACGTACTCCAGTTGTGATTCGGAAATCATCATAAGCGACGAAACATGGATTTATCGATATGATCGGGAAATAAGAGACAGTCGTCAGTATGGGTCTTTTCAGAAGGAAAATTGCCGACAAAAATGCAAAGACCTCGTAACGTTGGTAAAAAAATGGTGGCGGGTTTTTTTGACGCAGCGGGCATGATTTTGACAATTATACTGGAAAATCATAGATCTGTTAACTCATAATGGTGTACAACAGTAGCATTTCAAAAAAATTTCCAAGCTCTGCGAGAGAGGAGACCAAAGACCAAAGATCTGGGGAATCATGCTGTATCATGACAACGCTTCGTCACATACGTCCCTAAGAACAAAGGCGATTCTTGAGGAATCCGGTGTTGAAACCTTGTCCCGTCCACTGTAATGTCCTGATTTAGCTCCCTGTGATTTATTTTTGTTCGAGTCAATCAAGGAATGACCTCTTCATGGTGCACCCTGGTAACGTAGACGGCAGCAGCTCTATGGTTTTGGAGCTGCTGCCGCTTACGGCTACCAACCGACAGAGGGTTGGCCGAAAATGCAATTCCTTCGCTCCGGGTTCATTCTGATTTTCGCTAGTGGGGTGGGTATGTGAGCGGGTGGGTAGGTAGGTAGATAGGTAGGGTGGGAGTAGGAGTAGGTAGTTAGAGAAGACCAGAGTGGACCTGTTGAACGGCACATGGCACACAGGGGACGGGCGATCTTCATGACCGTGCCACAGTGCTTTGCTCCATCCCTCAACTTTACCTCCACCTCTCAGAGGAAGAGACGTATGTGAGGCAAAGCTGCGACGGGTCCAGTTACTCATTTGCTTAGGTACTTAACAGGCAATTCTGCCAACCACGCCATATCGTAATCCTGATGTCACTGGGTGTCGTGGTCATGTCTCGCGGCCCAAGTCAGTAACTGTTTGCTTAACCACCCGGACCTCGAGGAAGAAACTTTCTTTAAAAAATTACCCTAAATCCCAAGTTTTGGAGCGTGGCGAGGGGATGCATGGTTTATGGGTAGTTCAACCAATAGTGCACTCCCAGCAAGGGTACCTGTGGACGCCCTGCGTTGGGTCACAAATCAAAATTAACGCTTACCTGGGTACAGGAATCCCTGCCCGGGTCGACGTTTATATATATCCCATACTCCTGGGACTAAACATGAATGAAATTTTAAAAAACAAAAACTAAGAAAATAGTGGCAGAAGTAGTGACGCACCTCGTGACGTAGCACTTCATCTGCCACCGCGTGGCCCTAGAGGTCGATCGACAAAGAGGAGGGGGAGGAGAACGGGAGCCTCAATAGATAGCTTAGCGGCGTTCTAAAAGGAAATTATAATATCTGTTTTTTTACAATTACTTCTACTTATTAAGTATAATCAATCCCAAAATTTTTCTGTATGCGTGCCGAATAAGTAGTCGGCACTACCTGCATATCCATCACTTCTGTCATTCCTCAAACATGGGAAACCCGAAACCCGAAAACGAGAACCTGGAACCAGTCATGTGTCAGGGGGCTATAATGGCAGAATTATGCAGGTTAATTAAAGATAGGAATTCGTGTTTTTCGGACGGATATTTTTTTTCGATTGAAAATCAACAGCCAACCACGTGCGATTAGAGAGAGAGAGTTAGCATGTAGTCAGATATGTAAGTCTCTCTGTATAACTCGTCTACACTTTCATCTACAATTTACTCATAATATAGCAGATATAATAGCTTGGCAAAAACTTATATAATTATATTAAATGAGCGAATTGAGAGAAAAAACAGCTTACTTACTGCTCTGTGGCAGTGCCGAGCACGGCCCCTCGACCGTGGTGCCGAGTTATGTACTAAAAGAGTTTGATATATAAAAATAAATATAAGTTTTGGAACTTTTCTGAAAAAAAAAAAGAAATTTGGATTTCACTGGGAATGTATAAAAAATTTGTAATTGGCAAGTATTTAAGCTTTATGCCATAAATATTCTAGAATTCTAGAATAATTATGACACAACTTTGACATTATTACATTGACATTTGACACAAATTAAAACAATTTTAAGTTTTCTTCGGTGTTGGTGCTTGGTGGTATTGGGTTCGTGGCAGATCGCGAAGAAGATATTATTTATTCGTCTAAGTGATTTTTGCCGCTATTATGTAGAGTCCTCAAAAATTATTAAATTAGTTGTTAAAAATATCATTCAAAAATGTCTACGGTCCTTCTTGCTGTTATTGCTGTTATTTTGTGTGTACTTTTTCGAATACTCAATGTGAATAGTCAACCTCATAAGCCTGTTATATACGGCAGAGATAGAAATTTTATTGAAAACATTTTATTCATTGCACCGTTTCTGAATGAACCGTGAGTAAATCATCATTTATTTACCTTCTTCTTGAAAAAATTCAATAAAAGTTATTGACCATACCGGCCATTTTTGAGATGATCTCATTTTTATAACAAAGTATTATATATCAATTTAAGTGTGAAGCAAGTATTTTAAACCTTTCCAATAATACTATATAATTTACAATTATAAGGGTGTGTAAACCCTTGTATAAAATTCTATGTATGTTTCAAAATTTGACATCATTTTACTCTCCAAGGTCGTATAGAACTATCAAAAGAATAGAATTGTTTATAAAAATTAGGTAGTCTGACCATGTTTCCTTATTTACAATTTACCAATCATTTTCTGACTTAAACTTTAAAATAATATATGTCTAATGTCTATTTAATGATAATCCTCAAGTTGGCACTCATATTACAATTTTTTTTCCTGAGCATATCTAGAGTGAAAATAAAGTTACTCAAGAAACCATTCAAGGTGGATTCTTTTTGTTGGTTCAGCATCTTCATGTGGATAATTACAAAAAAAAAATCAATAAATAAATTTTTATAATTAAAAATAATTATGTCCTGACTCTCAAATTTTTTTAAGCCATCAAAAAATAATCTACTTTTATTTATTTGAATTACTCATTGATTTACTAAATGTGGATTTTCTCCGTTTTTTAAAATTTTGTTTAGATTTTTTGATAACAGATATCGACCTAAAAAATTAGGAAAAAAAAAAAAGAAAGGGAATTCAAAGATTTTGTAAAACTACATGTGGTTTTTTATTTTTTTCAATATACTTATATTTTTTTTTGAATTAAATAAATATCGAAAAAAAATTGATTGTAAATATTTTACAAGAAAAATTTTTTTTCCTTAAATCATCCCATCATTTAATCATCAATAATTTTTTTCAAATAATCAAATAATATGCCTAATTTAAAAAAAGTCGAAAAAATGTCATTGGATGGCAGTTAATTTCAGGGTTATATTTAATGTTGTATTTTTGTGTCACAATTTAATTATGTAAATTTGTATCATTTATAGAAGTAGTTTTATTATAAAACTTATCAGTTGTATTGATTAACAGAAAGACTTAAAGCTGTAATTATCAGCTTATTTTAGCAATTTTTTTCTTGTTAAGCGAAATAAAATATTCCAAATGTATTAATATTAAATTTCATCTATATTTCATTCTCTCCCAGTCAATCTTAGGCCAACAGAAAAAAGAAAATTGTCTATAATACTTATTATACTTATGTCTATGATATTATTATTATTAGAGGAATCTTAACTACAACTCATCTTTTTCTTGTTTCAGTTACATTCCAACAAGATTATGGGGATTTAGTGGTCATGTGCAGACCATACTTCATAGCCTTATAGGGAGAGTGCGATGCCCGTGGCCTATTGGGGGAAGAATTTCCTTGATCTTGCCTGATAAATCTACACTTACATATGATCTGTATGAACCCCTAGGAGCAGAACATGAAGGTATATAAAATTTGTAACTGTTGGTAGTTTATTGCCAATAAGAAGAGTCATATCTGCTAATGGATTTTGACTCATTCTTATTAAATCATTGTTGATTTACTGCCAATTTATTGACTAAGATGTGCCATAATTTGTGACTAGTATAATATTGAATCCTTTAAATATTTATTTTTTTCAAATCACTAGTAATCTATTTTTTATCAAGCTTAATTTTGTTTTTAAGTGTACCATGCGTGCATATAGTTTTTGTCAGATTTGCCTTTAATGTTCATAGTTAATTTCAACTAAAATATCTACTGTCGACTCAAACAATATTATTGTATAACTAGGTAACATTTTGGATTTGGCCATTTTTTATTTCAGTAACGATTGACTGCTCTTAAGAATTAACTAAATACATTTGCCTAATATATACATTTAGAAAGTAACACTTGTTGTAATTCTAAAATTTATAATTTGCAACTACTTATTTTGTTTTACTAACTTGTACATATTTGATTTATATGGAAAAAAATTGCTGTACGTTCTAAGAATGATTCATCATTCTAAGAATAAAGAATATTTGTTGAAACAGTAGATCCAATTATGCTTATTTAGCATGCAATTCGATGTTTGTTATACACAGATGACGTAACTGTTGCTATATGCCCCGGCATCTGCAACACGTCGGAGAGCGTGTACATCCGGACATACGTGCACTACTCGCAACGGCACGGCTACCGGTGCGCGGTGCTCAACCACATCGGAGCGCTCAACAGCGTGCCCGTCACTGGCACTAGAATATTCTCGTATGGTAAGTTTAGAACTAAAAATTTACATATAACTTAACATTTATTATGTAAATATATACACAGAAGGTCATTTTAATTAAATTAATAATATTTTTCACAATAAAACCTTCAATAACTTCTCGTTTATTTACACTTAATGGTAGAATTTTTTCCAAAATTTTATGAAACTACTTGAATGAGTATCTTTATAATAACAAGAAAAAAAGTTTTGTTAAAGTCTATACAGAACTTACGAATGTATACATCACATGATATTTTTTATCAAATGTGAAATTAATTAATTTATTTATTACATTATCAACAAATGTATGTCATAAGCACATTAAATACACGTAGAAAAAAAAAAACAAAAAAACTAAGTAGTACCTTATTTAGAAGTGATAACGACATTCCAAAGTTATAAGAAAAGGCGAAGAAAAAAAAAAAGTCAAACTTCACAAAAATGGGATTTTTGGATTTTTTGGCGAAACCGTTAGTTTTATGATAAAAATAGCTCAAAAAGAAATTGTACATCATGCAATTTTCAACAGAAAAAGTCTATACACTTTTTTCCCTAAGATTCACTGTTTCTTAGAAAAAGCGATTCTAAAATTTACTAAAGTTGTATTCCATAATATTCATGACTACGCTGTCTATATGTAGGTGTACATCATTGGACGCATAATATAGTAAAAGTATTATAGTATATTATTCTGCGTGACTTAATTAATAAAATATAATTTATTGTATTTTATAAAATGTTATTTAACTCGGTATTAAATATTGTTACATGTGCAAAAAACATGTTACAAAAATAAATAAAACCACAATAAATCCTCAATTGTACTCTAGCAGAAACTTAATTTCGTATAATTAGTGCAGATGATTCAATTAACGTAATAATACACCGGTTCACAACAATGTACCGAGTTGTGTAAATAGGATGTAACAATTTTCTATGCGGTTGTAAAAATCTTAAGTATTTTGCAATTAATTTAATATGCCGTTTATAACTTAGAGAAACGAATTATGTTCGTTATTATTAACGAACATAACATTACTATACATAGTATTTACTGATAATCATGACAATAAAAACAAAAATTGCATTAATATTGCATTATTATTTCGTTACCCTAAAAATATGTACTTTTAGTTTGGCCAATGTCAAGGTTGCCGAGTTCAATTATTATATCACTACATATTATTATAACACAAGTCCCCCGACGCGTCTGTCTTACTGTCTGTCTGTTAGCTATACACCAAAAAACTACTGAATGCTGATTTTCATACAGCATTTACCTATAAATAGAGTGATTCATGAGGAAGGTTTAGATGTATAGTCTATCAAGGTTTTGTGTAAATTGATTGAAATGTGACGATAATTGTTTAAAATGTCGAAAAAAGTCAAGCCTATGTATAGTATGTGTACGACTATAAATGTTATTATTATAATTAAAGGTTTAAAAACAAACATCACAAAATATTGTTATTTTTTTGGTTTTGTTGATTTTCCTTAAAAAGAGCTAAACTAATTCCGATAAAATTTCTATGGGACCACCTCAAAAGTATGATCTACTCATTTAAAAAAGAATCATCAAAATCGATTCATAATTGACGGAATAATCGCGTAACAAATATACAAAAAAAAAACAGTAAAATTGAGAACTTCCTCCTTTTTTGAAATCGGTTAAAAATATACGATCCGATCGATTTCACCCAAGTTCTTCTATTACTGCTGACATTTTACTGCATACGAGTATATAACCTTCCCGAATGAACAGGCTTTCTAATGTTTTTAAATCATAGGTACTGGGAGATGCAGCACTTATTGCGTCCGCTTTATAATAATCAATACTTCTATACCAGTTTAATACATAAAATTAAATATATATATATATATATATATATATATATATATATATATATATATATATATATATAGGTAATATGGATATGATTTTAAGATTTATTTTCGTTTCTAAACAAACGTTTGTTGTGGAAGGTTTATAGGGCTATTAATTCCTTACACATATCGAAGCGATTAACCGCGGAAGGCAGGATGTAAGTAAAGATACAAATATTTATACCCATAAACTCTTTATATAAAATCTTTCAATTAACGAAGTTATTTTGGAATTTAAAATTGTCTGCAAAAAAAATAATTCGATCTGTAAAATCGGTTTACAGATGATAATTTTACGTGATAACGTCATAAGAAAACATTGGAAAAAAAATTGCATACTTTTATGAATCGAATTGAATTATTATCACTGAGTTATTTACATTAATTACAATCTTTTTCGATAAATTAACATTTATTTGCACTCATTAATTCAAATATTTTATTACTTAAATTAAACAGATTAATTACAAGTAACAATGTGCTATTAACAATTTATTTACAACTTATATACATGTGTGATATTTAAGACCCCCAATCTGCATTATTGTTTTTCATTTACAAGCCGAACGCTTAGGCCGATCGTGCCTCTCTATCGCTTGTTCTGCGTTCTCGCTCGCGACACGTGACACTTCTTCGTGCGTGCAGCCGGCATTCATCAATTTACAAGACGTTATCACGTCAAAAAAACAATGTATTGATCATCGATATAAAAATGTATTTTTAAAATTTCAACATTTAGTCTGCAAGTGTAGGTACTTAGACACGACTGATTTGATGACTGATTATAAGTGCTGTGATGATAAATTTATATCGCATTGGATAAGATGGACATTTATCGCGAAATTTTTCTAGTAAGTCAAGAATTACATTAAAATCTCATAAAAACTATCTCGTAACACCGGCTCCACTTAATTGTGCTTCTATTAATTTACATACATGAACGTGATGCGTTTTATAAATGTGAAAGTTTGAAAACAATGCACTAGTTTTTTTAATCGATTAACATAATTATGGTAAAATTTCTTTTGAAAATTTGAGTCCTTATACGAGAGGGCTGAGGATTATATTATTATAAAAGTCATCTCAAAATATAATAATAGTAATATGCATATACAAATATTATAAAAATCTTTTAATTCTGAATGCAATAAACGGATATGAATCAAATCAATATTTTCTTTACGTAGTTTTCAAAAGCCGTTTTGAATCGTCATATTACAAAGTATATGAATGATATTTTAAATTAATTAAAGTTAACGTAAAGCTACCTATTTGAAATGTAGATTCTGCTGAAAAGAATCAACAAGAAACTTAACAATTATTACTCATTAATAAAAAAAAATACTTTCAATATAATATTCAATCATTAAAAATTTAATCATAAATTGTCCTGCATGAAAGACAGCGCCATTAAACATCATCTTTATTATTTATAGTACATATATTTTTGTATTTTTATATGAACTAATTATAATAATTCTTTCACCATTAGAAAGCTATTCTTTACAAGAACATAGGCCTTAAACGTCGCGTTATAAATCAGAGTAGCGGAATAATATTCGTAAATGTCAAAGAAGTGAAACTGCTACGAACGGTAGGGGAACCTGGGGATAGTTGATCCCCTTTTTGATTTTGGACTATATTTTTTTTATTTTTTACAATATTAGAAAACTTTTTTGGTCAAAAGATTCAGAATTTATCTATTCAATGATAGTTTGAATAGAAACAAGATCGTGCTACAATTTAACTCATTTTTTAATTAAATACCATACTGTAGACTTTTACCATGTGTCTCATTTGTAAGGGAGACTTGTTTACCCCTGATTGGGAGCCTTGATCCCAGGGGGATCAAATCTCCCAGGGACGTGGGACACTTGGTAAGCCAATTTTTACCGTGTCTTCCCAAACTTGAACACGGGGAAGCCATTGCGGTCTCGCTCGATATTTCGAAGGCATTTGACAGGGTCTGGCATGACGGCCTTATTAGCAAACTTCCTTTATTCGGCCTATCCACCTCGCTTTGTGTTTGGTTATCTGACTTCCTGAGGGATCGATCGATCCGCGTAGTCATAGACGGTTGCGAATCTGATCAATTGACCATCAATGCCGGGGTCCCTCAGGGGTCTGTACTCTCGGCAACGCTATTCTTGCTGCATATCAATGACCTGCTCAAACCTGGGATCTTTGGGTATGCGGATGACAGCACCGTTGTTGAGCGTTACGTGTCCAACGCACGAGCGAGTGTGTCTGAGATCCAGTCGCTGGGGGAAGCCATGATCCAGCGTCTGAACTTGTCCCTTAAAGCTGTCTCTGACTGGGGTGACGCTAACCTGGTCAAGTTCAACGCCTCTAAGACCCAGGCGTGTCTCTTCTCAGCAAAGCGGAGTCCTTTCCACCTGACTCCCTCTTTCCGGGGTGTATCCGTGCCCATAGCCGACCATCTGGAGCTTCTTGGCATTACTTTAACATCTACCCTCAATTTTGGCTCATATATAGAAGAAAAGGCCCAAACAGCTGCCAAAAAACTCGGTGTCCTCTCGAAGGTTAGACAGTACTTCACTCCGGAACAGCTTTTAAAGCTATACCAAGCTCAAGTTCGCTCGTGCATGGAGTACTGTTCTCATCTCTGGGATGGCTCAGCCAAGTACCAGCTGGAGCTTCTCGAGTCAATCGAGAGGCGAGCCAAGAGGCTTATCGGCGATGATTCACTGGTCGCTGCTAAGTTACAAAGCTTGGATCATCGACGCAAGGTGGCCTGTCTGTCGATTTTTTATCGGATACACTTCGGTGAGTGTGCACAAGAACTCCACGACCTGATTCCCCCCTGCCCCTTTCATCTTCGTACAACCAGACGCTCTGCGTTACGTCACCCCTATACGGTTGACATCCCCCCTATACGCACTAAGCGTTTCGCTAGTACATTCTTGATGCGTACGGCCAAAGAATGGAACTCTCTACCAGCGTCTGTGTTCCCCGAAAGCTACAATCTGGGCATCTTCAAGTCGCGAGTGAATAGGCTATTTCTAGGTAAGCGTGCTCCATCCTAGACCGCATTCTCACTTATCATCAGGTGAAATAGTGGTCAAACGCAAGCCTATCAAATTATAAAAAAAAAAAAAAAAAACTTGATTCTCATCGAATAAATAACTTAATTTCCAGTCAACAGTGTGTCTAGAAATAGGAAAAGGTACAGCAAATAGATATTTACCGTATCTTCCATAAATAGAAGTTTGATTCCCACCGATCAGATGACTTTATTTGCACGAATCAAATCTCCCATAGTTTGGGACACATGGTAAACAGATTTTCAGCGCGAATAACATACTCAGAGGGTTGATTCCACATTAATTATTTGACTTGAATCACAGAAATAGAACTAATCTGTCATAATTTTAAATAACTAACTGTAATATTTTCCAAATAATAACACACAACTGGTGATCAGTTTCTTTGCTATGAAAAAGTTTAAACATCATTTTCTTCTAACAATTAGAATTCGACTAACAAGCCGACTCTTTATAATCTCCAAAAACATTAAGTCTGATATAATCTTCCAAATTATTTAACAACAGACAGAACAGATCGTAACGAACTCTCCTCTTTCAGTAGATGTAACTTTAGATACATGTTTGAGGCTACGACAAGCAACAGTTTTCTTTGGTTCATGGACTGTTGTTAAACCCGTTTCATCAATTTTGTATATTTGCTGCGGCTCAAAGTAGTATCTATCCATGAGGCTTTTTAAGTTATCGAAGAATTTTTAATTTTTCTTTGGCTACTGGTGTTCTTTTTTGTAACATTTTCTTGATTTATATTTTTGCGGCATGATTTCCTAAGGAGAAAGCAAAAAGTTGAAAAAGTTTAACCCAACTAAGGAAAACTATTTCTATTTTTATATTTTTGTTTTTAAAATTTTATATTCTTTCATATAACATATCACTCGATGTGACGGCAATTTTTTTTTTTGACATTTTTGGTGAAATGTATCCTTTATTACTTGACTATACCTAATAATGAATCGATCGACACCTTGTTCGTCTAAATTGGTTCAATAGTTTTCCCGCTACAGTACACACATCGAGTACAAACATGCGTAGTGGATATATACATAGACTGCTAAAATCATAACATTTCCTTTTGGCTTTGTCGTAGTTGGATGAAATATAATATATCATCGATAGCTTTATGAATCGTAGGTAAGACTTGATCCCTCATTGGGACACAAGATCCCGGGATCATCTTACCCTCAAATAAAAGGACTAAGTCTCCCCATACATAGTAAGGTTATAAAACATGCCATACTCAAAACTAGTGGTCACGTATTTTAATGTAATCAAGGCCAATCTACACTTAAATAAACGACTAACACAATAAACACACCTACATATAGTATTTCCTTCACTTTTCATCAAATAAATCCAGTTAAACCTTACCCAAAATTAAGTATGGCACGACACAAATATTCCACCGTCCGTCATTTGCAAACTAGTGATATTAGTCACAACGCGCCAAGATAGAAAGTGAAGTTAGGCATAAACGAATGAGTTCTGCCTTTGTAAAAAAATGTATCACGTTTGCTAGAACTAGAAATCAAGTTTACCAAGTGTCCCCTAGGGATCAACCATCCCCAGGTTCCCCTATAGTTGATTTTAAATGTACCTATATCATTTGTTTACACTAAAATTTCTTTCGTTTTCAAAGATACCGTTTTGAATTTAAAATATTCTCGGAATAACAACTTTAACGTAAATTTTTAATTCGAATCAGAAAAAAACTTTTAACCGGCTTTATTTACAATATGTTCTATTTGTATAAAAAAGCGTAAACATGTCATTATTCGCTATTTACGTATTTTAAGATTATAAAATTTAGTGGCTTAAGTGGTTATATTAGTAATGATAACGCTATCACAGATTACATATCCTGTAGCAAATAGTTTTAAAATTTTTAATAAAATAAAAATAAATAATATTAATACGATATAATACATAAAATGAGGTCGTAGAACTTTGAAAAAAAATTTAAATTGCGTGTACTAGCGTACACTCGTAAGAAGTGAAACTTATAATAAAAACAGTTTACTTTTTATACGATCGTAATTATATGAGTCCTGTGTTTGCGTTCGGACATATTTATATTCGAATTACCTACTCACTATAGAATACATCATACAATAACTGCAAACTTCTATATAGTGATGCTTAATTTCACTCCAGAATCTTAGAGATTGCTAGCGCAGTGGCTGCCAACGCGAATTGAATTTCGTATATCGCTCGAGAGCTGCAAGTTCAAAACCCTGCGAGAGCCACATTTTGTAGCATTCAAAATTTGATATTTGATTTATTTAGTTTAACTATTTATTTATATAATATATAGGATTTCATCTACTACCACTCGGAATCTTCCTTGCGCATGTGTTTATTGAAAAACGACTGAAATACGCAATAATCAAGAACAAGATGGCGCGTAACGCAAGATGGCGCGTAACGAAAAAATCTTTCCAACCCCGATAAAGAAGTTTCACTTCAAAATATACTTTTTATTAAAATGTATTGAGTATTAGTTGAATCTAAAGTAATGATATAGAGTACAATTATTTAATGTTATAAAAATATTCCAAGTGTGAATGTTAATTTGTCGTTTATGGTGTAAATAAACTCCTCACACTCAACGGCCCTCAGTAGGATGAGAATCTTGTATCGTTCGTTTTCGTATCGGGAAACAGACAACACAACCCTAGACTTTGATGAAAAAAAAATCTCATAGGATCCGATTAAAAGCGACAAAAACCGCATAAAATCTATAAATATTGATTGGTTTCTATGCGGCTTTTGTCGCTTTTAATGGGATCCTATGAGTTTTTTCAATAGGTAAATATTAACGTTCAAACAATATAGTATATCTATATGGCCTGTATAAACAGTTTTCATGTGCTGGAATCATATCCGCGACCCCTAGTGCAATGACCAATTTCTGTGACCTTACTTACTTACTTCCAGTGGCGCTACAACCCTTTGTGGGTCTTGGCCTCTTCCACGATTTTCCTCCACTTGTCTCGATCTCTGGCGACCCTCCTCCAGTTCGTAAACTTGCCCATCTTCCTCAGATCCTCCTCTATGCAGTCCTTCCATCTCTTCCTGGGTCTTCCTCTCGGTCTCTTCTGCTGTGGTGTCCACTCAGATATTATTTTGGCTGCCCTGGTTTCCGGCATCCTTTCTAAGTGGCCTGCCCACCTGAGTCTTTGGGATTTGCAAAATTTCTGTGACCACTGCGACAATTTGTCTTGAGAGAGAAAGTCGTAGCGTCATATTTTATAGCCAAAATATTTAAGATTTCTAATAATAGAACAATGTTATTTCTCCTTTAACTTAAAATAATGAATATTATAATAAAGACGTAATTGCGATTCTTTTCTTCCTTTCCCTGTATTGTGTTGTAATGATTTTTTGTAAAACATAACGAAAACAAAAGTTTTACATAAAATATAATGTATGTACAACATTTAAAAACAATGGACAATTGAAAAATGATATTATCTTACAAACAAGGAATTTAAAACCTGTATTTCAAGCATTGTTTTTTTTTTTCTTTTATCTGAGAAAAGTTTAATTGACCCAATTTCACAATCATTTTTCTTTAATTAAATTAACACTTTTTCTTTCATATAAAGTCGAATGTCACATTGTCGACAAATTCAACTTAAGATCAATAAAGACGTAAATCTGTTTACTGTTCTGCTCTACAAGTGCAGCGAATTTTTTACATAATATATTTATAGGATCGATGATTAGATGTTAAAACCTTTATATTTTTCATAGTCTCATCGCTCAAATAATGCTTTCCTAACGTAATGAGTACAGCAATTAGTAAGCGGTGATAGTGAAAGGTAGTGCTTGCATAATATTTTATAATACTTAATTTATATCTAGCACTAGAATTTATATAAAAGTTTTAATTAAAATAATAGTTATTGAAATTAAATTATGGCGTTAATAAAATAAAATTGGGAAAATATTACACAAAATTACTGATGACGATACAATTTATAAATTCACTTGAATCCGTGCAAATTAAAAATTATTTCGATTTCGATTTCAGTTTTACATAAAATATAATGTATGTACAACATTAAAAAACAATGGACAATTTTAAATCAAATATTATTTTGAATATTTCAAATGCCATGATTTTTTAAAGTATTATATTTATTTAAATATTTTAAAATTCGTAAAATAAATCATATTTATTCTAGAAAAAAATGAATAAACATTATTAACTAGTTAATTAAATTGTAATGCTATTGTCTCTGATGCTTATCTAGGAAAATTGTTACCTTGAAAATTTAATTAGGTACGATAAAAATTTTTAATTTAAAATTTTAAATTTAAAAAAATTAACAGTTTCACCACTTGCTATTAAGTTCCGGCTAACCTAACTGACAGTTTTTTGACAGGTAATTGTATGGGTTATTTGTCAAAATAAATGCCAGTTAGGCTATCCGGAACTTAATAGCAAGTGGTGAAACTGCCCCTTAAACTATTATTTAAACTGTCAGGCAATGTTCGTTTCAAAAAAAAAAATGTTTTTCTACGCTTATCTAAATCTTTATTAATCATAATAATGATATAATAATAATAATATATATAATAATAATAATGATATTGTTATGCTATGAACTATATGTTATTATAGTATATTGTAGTCTGAACGCTCCTTTAGTTCCTCTACACATTTTGACTTTCATCGACTCTCCAAAGGAACCGTACTGAAATTAGGTATAAAAATTATTCAGTGTCCTAGTTCGTAATATTAACTCAATTTATGTCCATATTCATTCGAGTTCATTCAGTAATTTTGGGTTAATTGTGTGGCCAAGATACAGACAGACAGATAATATTGAAAAAATAATAATACAGTTTTAGTTTCAGTATCGATTGTAAAACGGGCTCCAATCCAAATATCTTCAATGTACAGAATTGGACAGTTTTATTATAAGCATACATTTTATAGTAATACAGTAATTAAATTACAAAAATTTGTATAATATACTTATCTTCCTATGTCAGTAAAGCCGCGGGCAATTACCCTATTTTGATAATGATGTTTATACTTTATTCGTCGTTTTTGTAGAAAAAAAAAATTAAATAAAAATAAAAGTAAGTTTGCAAAAATAAACTTATTGTTAAATACATTTAGTTTATAAAATCAATCCAAAACAATAGCCAACACGAATTTAGTTATTAATATATGCAATTTAATTCATCGAAATTAGATTAACATACTAAATACAAATTCGTATGTATGAATCGATTATGTAAAATCGTTATAAAAAAAGCCCTTTGCCCCTGTTCTTGTCCCATTTTATTATACACACCTAGAAATTGAATTTAATGAATTCCTTGACCACTGTTTCCAAGGTTGATTTGAAAGCAAACAGTTGGTTTGTTATTGTAAATCAATAATTGACCTACGCAAAAACAAGAACGATTCAAACAAAGTTTCATGTAATCGATAATACTTAAGCTAAACTAATTTTATTTTAGGTGCTATGATGTCATAGCTTTATGCATGTTTTGTCTGATTCATCGTTCAATAACATAGTTAAAAAATTCGGACATGTATGAATTCGATTGAAGTTGAAAAAAAAAATATAAAAAAAAATAAGTTAAACATTCAACCAAAATTGGAATTAGGCACCCGGTTCTTGTCACGCAGGTCCGAAGTGATGAAAGTTATCTTTGAGCGTCAAGGCTAATGATCTTTTTCGCAAACTACGTATGTACACATGAAACGTAAAGTTTATCTTTCGTATCTTTTTTTTGCAGGTCACACCGATGACTTTAACTATATGATAGAGAATTTGTTGGAGAGATATCCAAATACGAAACTGATATTAGTCGGATTCAGCCTCGGCGGTAATTTGATAACGAAGTATCTGGGCGAAGAGAGGAAAAGACCGAAGAATATTATTGGCGGTATATCGATATGCCAGGGATACAATGCCATCGAGTGAGTAATTGAATGTTAATATCGATAACCTATATATTAGTATATTTCCTCGCTATAAAATGACATAATTAAAATAATCAACACCTTCCAAGTTATTTTAATAGGTAGGTACTTTGATACTCATGTTTCTTATAGAAAAAAAATTATACCGCTGCTTTTCGGATAAGATTATTTTGAGTGTAATAACATAATATAAATAATTTATATTTTATAATAATTTTCGAGAAAAGTCCTGTATTACGTGATAGCTAGTGTGTGTGTGATCATATGTCGTTGAATATTTTCATAGTTAAAATGGTGATGATTATTTTCTTTTTTTTATTATTTCACCTTAAGGAAAGGATATAAACAGTTAAAGGTATAATTTGGTTCATTAAGGAATGGCTTGTTTCACTGTTTTCTGATTAAGTTTCAGATAGTTATCCAATATATCACGTTATCCAACAGATAAAAGTACCTGATACAGTTTTTCTGTTTCACCATCAAACTCCACTTTATCTTTCAGATTTCTATTTACAATCTGTGAAACCGAAACTTCTAGTTTATTGGTTGAGGTAAAACATACATGCCTAAAGGCCAAGGCTCTAATAGCCTATCAGTAATTTTTTGCGTGATAGCTGTTTCACCGGCTACTGATAAAGTTTATTACGCACATAAGTTACTGATATTCTCCATCAATAGAAGGTAAAACAGGTCCTTAGGAACTATTTCAACTTAACTAATAACACTACAACTTTTGGATTCACAGATTGCGAACAGAAATATCTGACAGATAAAGTGGGGTTTAATGATGGAAAACAGAAATATAGAATCATTAAGTCATAGATTTTTATCTGTTGGATACCATTTTAAATCGGATAGCTTTATCTGTAACAGGTGAAAGAGGCACATAAACTTTAACATCAACCGGTCAAACAGGCCCTAAATAAGAAACAATTAAGTGCAGTTAGACGCGCTCGCGTAGGGTATCGTACATTAAAAATTTGGACAAAACACAGTTCTTGCATGAGGATTCCCATTTTTTTATTTATCATTTTAGCTGGCTTTAAATACTAACTAGTAATACATATCCTGTGTTTATAAGCGTCTACCAATTACGATTTCAAAACTGCAGCGCTCCGAGAGACGCATAGAGAGGCAGCTGTGTATTATTAATAATATAATCATCGAGATAATATGAGAATTAATGAAGGGTTAGATTAGTGGTTACAGTAACTGCCTATTTCGCAGATCCCTTCTCATGACATATAGATGCGTACTGTGCTCTTGAACATTTGTATTGTTTCCGGACCCCCGAAATAAGATTCTCATTCGACAATGGGTCGTTGAATGTCAGGCGTTTATTTATTGAGATATACTAGTAATCGACGATCGTTCTGGTGTAATGGTCTGAGTAGTCGCCTCAACGCCGCGCGCCGACGGTCGCGGGTTCGTTTCCCGCTCGGGACAGATATTTGTATTTGTACAAATTTTCGTTTCGGGTCTGGGTGTATGTCCTTGTGGGTCTCCCCACCGTGCCTTGGAGAGCACGTAAAGCCGTCGGTTCCGGTTGTTAACATAGACACCTGATAACGATCATTACTCATAATAGGGAAATTATCCGCCAACCCGCAGTGGATAAGCTCCAACCCTGCTTCTGTATGGAGAAGATGCCTTCGTTCAGCAGTGGGATGCTTAGAGACTAATACAGTACAGTACTTGTAATCTATAGTACTTCTTCTTTATCTGGTTTTAAAAAAAAAATATACTTGCATTCAAAGTTATGACTTATAATCGTAATAATTTGTCTCTATCATTGTTCAATACATATGTACCTTCCTAATAAATAACTATCTGTGTAAATAAACTATAAATTCATCATCAATTCTGTAATGTAATAATTTTTTAATTAACTTTTTGCTGTTTTTTTTTTTGTGTAATTTATCTAAACAATGTAATTGTTACTGTTTTACTTGTAGTGTATCTTGCTATCCTAATCATTGTTTTAACCGGACATACTGTAATGTTGTGTACACCTGTAATGGCAACTGTACTTGGACTAGACAACAGTGTAATAATTATGATTATTTACTAAACAGTATGTCGTTGGTGTATCATATGAAATAAAAAATAAATAAATAAATAGTATGGTATTTAAAAAAAAAACTACAAACATACACACATGAAACTTGAAGTCATAATATTCCTTTTTTTTTGACGATTTTGTAATCTTACCGGTACCGTACGTATGTACCTTAACGGTGGTAACAAAGGAAGTTTTACTTATTTTAAAAATATAAATAGTATGTATCGGTTTATACAATATGTATACATAGACTAGTACACACAACTCTTTTATGTCAGTTAATAAAAAGATATGTGTATATCTCATACGTTATATCGCATGTTATTATAATATATTATATATGAGTCAGCCTGCATTACGTCATTCTGAGGCACCTGAACATTCAACAGATTTCTGACGTCAATAAATATTTGTTACTTAATTTTTTTAGCTATGTATATAATTATATTATATAACATTTAAACTAATTATAAATAAACAATCAATAAATAAACTTATTTTATCTACTCTTACGCTTTAAATCCTCTATAAAAGATTCTGAAAAGTTAGCTTATTGTCAACATTAAAACAAGCAATGTTCTAATAACCATAATATCATACAAACGGATGATATAATGTTGTATGTAGCGAATTTCATAATAACACTTCTTTGTTTGTTTGTTTTTTCGATCCCTTCTGCGCGAAGGGCTTACTCAACATACAGCCACATTCTTACTGCTCGATGCGTGGTATCTGTATAAATTTCAAGTTTCCCCTATTTCCCCTATTTGAACCTCCGACTGCGTTAATAGAATTTTTATCACCATTATGTCTGGTCGTCAATCAAAAAAGTATAAAATAATCATTTAGAGTGATTTAGTGATATATTTCTTTATTATATCAATTTTAATAATATCAAATGTAATAAAATTGTCTTATTTCGAAATATTTAGTTACCTCCTGAGGCTTAGGTGAATAGTTAGAACTATTTTTTCGTGAACTTCCCATTAATTAAATAATAATAGATATTATAGAATGAAAAAGAAAATTATATTTAAGTAAAAAGTAAAGTTAATAAAATAATAATAATAAGCTCACTTTACGTTTATCACTTCACTTACATATTATAGGTACACATATTAAGTATTGTCGTCTATAATTATGTCAAGGTTAGTAGATTATATTGAAAGTTTATCTTAAACTTTAATATTTAGCAGATTTGTAGTTACACAGTATAATCAACATAAATACATTGTTAGATTTTGCTAATGTAAATAAAAATTGTTTACAGCACGATGGTGTACCTGCTCCAATGGCAAAACTTCCGCCGGTTCTATTTGTACATAATGACGGACAATTACCGTAACATTATCACGAGACATAAGCGTATGCTGCTTAGTCCTGAGCTTAAGAGCCGGTACAATCTTGATGAAAATATGATCGTATCCGCGGGAACTTTGCCTGATTTGGACGAGGCATATTCTAGGTATGTTATGACCGAAGATATTGTTTTTTTATTTATTTTATAAAACATTAAAAAAAACTAGCTACCTACTCCTCATAATTATCTAAGCTTACTGCCAGTGAAAGTTCCGTCAAAATCAGCTGTGCCGTTTCGGAGATTAGATGAAATATACAAACAATACAGGATCTGGATATGGATACAGATATATTAATAATATTATACTGGTTTCGGATACAGTTACGGCTATGAAAATATATCGGATATCCAATAGTTTCCGTTACGGTTAATGAGCTCCATAATCTATCTGTCATAATAATTTTTCCTCTTTCAAGTCATATGGTGGATGTAACCATTTTGTAAAAAAAAAAAATATTTAGTATTCTTTACTAAAATTGTTCATATTATTTTTTAATACGGTCTGGATATTCTTTAATCAATTTAATTGTATAATACTATGATAATTATTTATCAATTTCCGCATAAATATTTTTTTTTTTTTTTTAATATAAATATGTTTAACACACACACACGGTCGTCTGCTCCTAAGGTAGGCAACTTAATGCCTGTGTTATAGGTAACAGCCGACTGATATACGTTTTTTTTTTTTTTAAATAAATATACATATAAATAATACATATATAAATAAACATATATTACACCCAGACTCGGGGCGGGAATCGAACCCACAACCCTTGGAGCAGAAAACAGGGTCACTGCAAACTGCGCCAACGGGTCAGTCAATTTAAGTCTTTTATTTCATATCCATCATAAAGTTCAAGTTTTTCTATCTGTAATTTATTGTGTGGAATTAGTTTCTATTTAGAGGCAAATTTGAGCAAAATTTAATCTTATTCTTTACGAATCGTTCACAGATTGTGTAACTTTAAATCCGGTTCGATTAAATATAACATTTACATTTTACACATGTCAGATGTTATTTCGAAATTGTTGGGAATAAATTAGAAATTCTACTACCTGCCTGTATGTCTGTATTTTTAAAACATATTAAATAGGTACTATAAATAATTATATATTTAATAAAATTTTGTCAATAACAGGAAAGTGCACGGTTTCAATTCAGTAACAGAGCTGTACAAGTGGAGTTCGTCGGCCTTCTACCTGCAAAATATTAAAACACCGATGATATTTATAAACGCCCGAGACGATCCGATTGTACCCGAGCCACTGCTGCCTATTATCAGAGAATTTGTCAGTAAGTATAATAAAATTAACTTAAATGATAAAATGTAACAAACTAACCAATATTATATTGTACCTTTTGAATATTATTGTTATCGTTTTCTGTTGAAAGGTGTAATTCGTCATTGTGTCAATTTGTGTCCGTTAATTAGTCGGATCTTGATATAATTTTCGTTTATCATGTTGAAGATATGTATTGATATTTATATACTATACTGAACAAAAAAATAAAAATATATAAATCGATTTATTACTAAATAATAAAATAATAAATAATGTAAATTTATTATATGCCTTATATACCTAAGTATTGTATTATATTATACATATCTATATATATTATTGAACGGGTGGAGTGAAGCAACTAAAATTAATAATAATAATAATATCGTGTTAAAAAAATTAAGTACAATGCCGACCACCTCCTGTTTTTATATTGTAAAAAAGTTATTTTTTTATTTGAAACAATATTTAAATGATAGGGCTGCCTGCTGATGTTTGCGTTTCGCCGGATTGGTTCTAGTTTGTAACGAATTCGAGGTGCTTGTGTAATGAGTTTTCAGACCCCGGACTTTACCTGCACATTTATGTGCTACGGCAACTTAGTAAATGAAAGATACGCAATATATTAAATAAAACTATTTTTTATCTGTCCTGAAATGGTCGGTTTGTTGGGCTTCGACAATTTATATATCGGAAGCCCTAAGATACTAAAATCCTTGAAATATTTTACAATTTCAAGTAAACATATTATTAACAAGTTTTGTATTTATAGTTTATCGTGCAAATAAATGTAGAGCGTCCTTGTTACAACGGTTGCGTAATTTATATCTAGACCAATATTAAAGAGCAAAAATTTGCTTGTTTATAAAACAATAAGCTCTGAAATTACTAAATCAATTGTAATTCTACATTATCCATAAGTAACATAGGCTAGTGAAACCGCGAGGGACGTTAAGTTTACAATAAAATTAAATCGAGTATGAGACTTCTTTATTTATTAAACAGGTTGATGATTTAAATGTTTGAGTTTAATGACACTTTATTAATATTTGTAAAGTATCACCGCGCTGTGTTTATTGTTAATACGATAAAAATAACAAAACGGTATACAAGGTCAATGTATATAAAATTCAAATAATGTTTCTATACATTAACATTTATTCTGTTCTTTGATTATTTTAATATAATTATTTATGGTATGTGAATCGACTGCTCATAGAAAATTATAATATAATAAATTCACAAGAAATGTTTTGTTTAGAAAGAACATCTGTGAGATTTTAATACATTTATTCTATGTAAAATTACGAATAATTTATTTAATACCAGTATCGACCATTAGAATAGAAATAATGGCGGAAACACATATAACGTATAACCCAACGAAAATTTAAAGAAATGTGGGTTATTTTTTTATATTAGTCACTAATGTGTGACATATATTTTAGGCTATTGCATGTTGATTTAAATTGTCTGACACGTAGTTCAAGGTTAAGGAATATTAATGAACATCGGATTATAATGCTTAGCGAGCATTATAATCAATTATACCTATAATAATACTTACTTATGATGATGATATGGTGAATATGTAATTATTACGAAATAAGTGCCTATATATACTTACGGTTATTTTTGTCAATTTAATTATAGAATTAATCTATACAAATTTAATTTAAGTGTATATTTTCAGCACGGAAATAGTGTTTATTAAGAAGGAAGAAATTCAATAGTGGGGATAATATTTAATAATTTGGAGTAAGCGCCTTTCTATTGAATTTTGATAGAAAAACATTTGTCAGGTCGATAATTTTAGGTAATAACGTCATAAGAAAACATTGAAAAAAAAATTGCATACTTTTATGAATTGAATTGAATTATTTTATCACTGAGTTATCATTATTTTGTATAATGCAAAAAATGAGTTAATTCAATTAATAACTTTTTTTTTCGATAAATTAACATTTATTTGCACTCGTTAATTCAAATATTATTTTACTTAAATTATACAGATTAATTACAAGTAACAATGTGCTATTAACAATTTATTTACAACTTATATACTTTTGACTTATTGACTGACCCGTTGGCGCAGTTTGCAGTGACCCTGTTTTGTGCTCAAAGGGTTGTGGGTTCGATTCCCGCCCCGAGTCTGGGTGTAATATATGTTTATTTATATGTATAAGTATTTATTTAAAAAAATGTATATCAGTCGGCTGTTACCTAAAACACAGGTATTAAGTTGCCTACGTTAGGAACAGACGACCTTGTGTGTGTGTTAAACATATTTATATTTATATATATATAAATATTTATTTATGTTTATATACATGTGTGATATTTAACATCCTCCAAACTGCGTTATTGGTTTTCATTCACGAGTCGAACGCTTAGGTCGATCGTGCCTCGCTCTCGCTCGCGACACATGGCACTTCTTCATGCATGCAACTGGCATTCATCGATTTACAAGACGTTATAACGTCAATAAATATATATTCTAGTAATATTTATGCAAATCGCTAATTATACATTTGTTATTCCATAATATAATCTTCTAAAAGTTTTTTTTGGATTGCACTTTAGTCCATTTGAAAACCTGCTCGTAAAACTTCAAGTAAAAATTTTGTCGGGTTTTCAAATTGGACAAGTACAAGCACACATTTCGTTATTTTTTCGCAAGTTTACTGTAAATTATGATTTGGTTAGGTACATTTTGATGAACTCCTTTTTTTATTTAAACATATTTTATCAAACAAAAAAACTAAATTCAATTCGGAACCAAAAAAAAACATCCATAGTCTACTCTAAAATTATACACATACTTTCTCTCCCTCCGCCGCTGCCGTTTCTCACCACGCGATATATCGTCTAACACCCTTCCACGCGGCCGTAACGCTTTTTCGTTCTATATAATAGTTTCACTTGAACAAGCCGCATCACCGATTCACGTTCGGCGTTCGTTACAGGCTCGCACGACAAGGCGATGTACCTGGAGCTGTCGCACGGCGGACACCTCGGGTTCTACGAGGGCGGGCTGGTGTACGCGAACCCGGTGACGTGGCTCGACCGCGCGCTCGCGGCGCTGGTGGGCGGGCTGCTCATGGCGCACCACAAGTGCGAGCCCGCCGCGCGCGACCGCTGCGACCACCCGGACCCCGAGCCCGACCTCGACCTGCTGCAGCCCGTCATATACACGGACCCGCTCGACAAGCCCAAGCTCAACGCGTAAGCTGATCGGAGCCTATCTACACGTAGCTAGGGTTGTTTAGAGGAGGCAGGCCTTTTTGCTAAAAAAAATATCGGTGCGACAGACCACGATTACGAGCCAACCACAGCGACCTGCTCGACAAACCGGAGATCGAGGGATTAAGGAGACATCCATAAATTACGTGAGGTATTTAGGGGGGGAGGGGGTCAAGCTAAATCTCTAACAGAATCTTACGTGGGGGGTGGGGGTTAGTCTCGGCAAATATCACATAATTTTTTCCATCATTAAAAATGTCATGTACCGGTGCAAAAAAAAAAAAAACAACAAAAATGTATGTAAAAATATCATGTACCGGTGATGACCGATTATTTTTTAGGAATATGTATAGCCCGGAGGCGAAAACCTCAGTACGGGGTTCGCGATGACATTTTGTTTTTCTTTCGTGTGCACCTTATAAAAATCGATAATATTTTTCATTATTATCACAAATACGGATTTTCAAAAATCTCACGTTAGATTAGGGTAAGGGGGAGGTCAAGTTAAATCTCACGAAATCTCACCAAGGGGGGATGGGGGGTTAAAAATCGCTAAAATTATCTCACGTAATTTTTGGACGTCCCGTAAGTATCGCAAGTTAATCTAAGGGACAAAGTTTTAGATGACTCCATCATTGGTGTACAGGTAGATTAACTAAAATTGGTACTTACTACTACACATTCACATATTGTCTTTTTGTAGTAGGTATCTCTAAGTAAGCCCCTAGTTACGCCCATGTGTGAGCCCACGCTAATCTAACTTCAGCGGCGCAAAATGAGTCACTACTGTCGTTCGAACGAAAGTCCGAATCATATTGCTAAATCTTGTTGTAGGAATTAGATTTTTATTTAGAAGAAAATGCAGCATAAACTACGTGACTTGTGAAACGCGTTGACAAACTCACTAAATTATGCTTGTGTAGTCTTAGTTCTTACCCTTTTGGTCTAAGATCCGGCTGCAAAACAGTGCTCTCATCGAGTTTTTGCTAAAAACCTAATTTTTTCATACATTTATGATTAGGAGAATACAAAATATCTACAAGGTTGCCTATCAAAAAGTGGCCGCTAGTATTTTTAATTAATTTATTATTGAGTGCTTTTCGGAATAAAATTTCATTCACTTGAGAGCACAATTTTGCAGCCATATCTCGTAATATCGACCGATGACGATCTCCGTAAATATATCGGCGCCAATTAGGTTAATTAATATTTTAATTACCAGCGAATGGAACGTTTATCAGAAATGTTTTTAGTTGATAAAAAAATAAAAAAATAGGATATTAATAACCCTATTCTATAATCGACCTAAATACTCAATTCAACACAGTCCGGTATGTTACACGCATTGGCCGAATGCTATTCAGTTTGCTGGTTGAACGGCGCTGTTAAATATTGAGACTATTCATTGAAAGTCTTGTTAAGTTATTGGCGACAATTAGGTGTATAGTTGTTACAGATATCCGGTATTTTATCGATTTTGCCGGCTGAACAATTTTACAAAAATACTATATATTATCAAATTTCTATACAATTAGTGATAAATTGTAAATGTTCCATAGATAACCATTATGAAAAAAGTTGTAAGTTGCACAATATCATCATCCACATGGTTGCATATTCCGCGCGCAACTTGAAAGCCAGGTCCGTACGTCCAGTAATCCGTTACTACTCTCTTATCGTTTGTGTGACGTCTCTAGTATATTTGATGATTTGAAATTGTTTCTTTCGTGAATGTTATTATTTCTTATGTTGAATTATAATAATCCACCAAACTTGTTTTTTGTCCATACTAATGTTCGATTACTTTAATCACTTGTTTGCATAATCATAATTTATAAATTAAAAACATTTATATTTCAAATTTCGGGTGTTATAGAAGTATAGTAGTGTTATAGAAGTATAGTTTAAAATAGTGAGTTTATTTACGTTCCAGTGTTATATATTGCTAATACGTAATGTCCTTACGAATCTTAAGATAAATGCACACGTAACTAAATATTTTGTAATATAAATTCCTGACGATTACAACACTTGCATTTATTATATTATTAGTGTAGAGGATGTCACGAATCTATGATGTATTTGTGTTTGGAGCTTGTTTGAAAGCATTTTAAATTCACATAAAAATTTAATGTACCTAAACCTAAGCATTTATGAATAAATAATTAAAAAAAATTAAGTTGTAAATAATACAATTCCCTCGAACAAAAAATTATAAAAGTTCAGAAGAAATGCTGTTGTGTTCTCGAGATCTTTCTTTATATTCAATGAAGTTTTTTTTTTATTTTTCGTAATTAATGTTGTATTTTTATTAAAAAATAAATATAGTAATATTTATTTATTAATAAGAATACGATAAATACCAGTTTCCTTATTATTTAACGAAATATTAACACGTTACGACTAATATTTGTTGTACATAGAGTGCATTTTTATAATAGTTAAATTAAAAAAAAATGTTGTTACTAGATTGATGATATATTTGTGGTGCTTATAAGAGGCCTATATTGACGGAGTTTGATTTATTATAGTATATGGTACAAATACAAAGCAGAGCACAAATTATAATTTGTTTCACTTAAATCTATTTCACATTATTATACTATATAGAAAAAATTCAATGTTTTTAACCATGGTAAGGGTAAGGTAAGGTAAGGCGTACTCTGAAATTCTTTTATATGTACCATATTTTGTCTTACTTAGACCTTAACTATTTTTATGCTTTATTTGTGTACAAGAATTTACTTAATGTTTTGTTTTTGTTATCTTGAATTCTTTAGAACTTTTCAGAAAAACAAATAATAGTGATTAAATCACTAAATTTACTTGGACGAACTAACCTTTTTACTTTCAGTACTATTTATATAAACTTTGTAAAAAATTATTGAAATTAAGCTATATTTTGTATTTATTAACTTGTCATTGTATCAATATAGGGATTTCATTTTGAATGTTTTCTGACATTATTTATAGGATAAATAAAAATTATGTACAAATAGTTAAGTCGATTGAAATTCCTTCATTCGTAATCTCATGTTCCATCAAATATATAGTGTGTTGTTGAGAATCTACTGGAAATATTCATAAAAATTCCAAACAAATAAATATAATTAAAATAATCTCAATTGATGTCTGTAAGTAGTGAGTGTATTTAATTGTATTGATTCTCAATATTATTGTGTATTTAAATTATATTGCTATTTTGATGACTTAACATATAAAACAAGTTTTCATTGTGATCTAATACCAATAAATATTTATCACCGCATAAGCATAGTGTGTTAAACATGACTTGTGATGTGTACAGGAATAGCTTTAACCTCCTATCACACTGGTCTCTATAAGCCTCTGGCAGCGTATACGACATCATCTTAAAAATAAATAATTTATAGTATTGTGCCTGTGGAAAATAGTGCTAGTGTTTAGGAGCCTTATTAACTTGGGTATTTAGCTATTTTTATAGATAATATTTTTGTCAACATTGTATAAGAATGATATCACTATTGTTCAAGTATTGGCCGTAATATATATACAGAGTTAAGATTTAATTGAAATTGAAATGTTTGATTACTTATTTATTATATGTATGTTTATGAGTACAGGCCTAATAAATGTGATACAAATAAAACACAGGTGATTTAAATTTTTCCATTCATAATTAAATTAATCATTACAAAATTTTTGATAAATAAGTATATTTCTAAGTCAATTATATAAAATTTTTAAAAGACGGGTGAATTTACGATGTCTTAAACGCTAAGAAGTTAAAACTAATCTTAAATTATTTTGTAAATGGAATATTATAATGAAATTCTGAAAAAAATTATTTGACATAACATGTTACAGAAATGAAGTATTGAGCAATAACATAGAGATCAATATAACATAAACAATAATTACAAGTTTTATAAAAAATCTCAAATTAAATATACTTTTTAAATACCATAATTTGCATGTCGTTTCTGATCTTTTAAATTTATTTAGAATAAAAGTTTTAATTAAATAAAATACTATACTTAGAATGATTTATAATTATTAATATATCACAAAATATAATTAGAACTAAAATGTTTTGTTGTGAAATAAAATACCTATTTATTTTTTAGTGGTACAAAAAAAGAATAAATGAAGCGTAAAAGTTCATAAGAGTTATAATTATTCCAAATACAAATATCACAACATTTTTCTTAAACTATTCTCTTTACACATACATCTTACATCAATAAACATCAATATTAAGTAGTTTAGCAGCATACAATAATAAATTTACAGTTAATTTAATATCAGTGTCAGATCTAACATTTTAGGAAATCATAAGACAATATAGATTTCTGAGTCTTTATAATACTTTTAATTTTAACTTACTAAATAAAAAATGGCATATGGGTAAATAGATAATAAAAAAAGTATGGCCACTGGGAGAAAAAATATTTTTATAAAATTTTGTCTTGATTTAATGTTGATAAGTATTAAACAGAGGTATAGCAAAAAAAATTAAGGAATTGTTATGGTGCTGATAATGTCTTTACTATACATCTTTTAAAAAAAAATACACCTTTGAAACTGATATTTTACAGTCTTTTTACAAATGCATTATATCTGAGTATTTTCCAAAATAAATTAAAGCTCTTTGTACAAATTTTCTGTATTATAAATAAATTATGTGAATGTTATTAAATCGTCACTTAGATTATCATATAGTCAGCATACAGCTGCAGGGTCGCCTTCCAAAGTGCATGCTACATTATCTAATTTATGAGCTAAGTGCATTTTGTTTTCTAACCCTAAAATAATTTGTTCTCTATATTTACTGACATAGATATACAACTCTTTTAAAGCAGATAGAGTATCGAACTCATTGAGTTGTTCAACTGAAAGCTGCTGCATAGAGGTACTTAGCTCTTGGTCGGACACTTGAGGTAATTGAGATACACCTTGATAAAATTGTATAACCATTTCTCTATAAGTCGGTAAGTCTTTTGCAAAAAGTAATTTATTGGATGGTGAATCTTTACACAGTCGGTGTTCTGTCAAAGAACAAGCATCCATAAATGTTTGAGCAATCACAGATAAAGAGGAATCTACTGTAGAGGTTTTATTAATATCAAATATGAAATCTGGATTCTTTATAAGATTGACCCAAAATCTTAACGGCAAACTGTTAGATTTCCATGCATGGACGACTTCAGGGTTCATAATGCCGTGTGCTCTGGCAGCATCGTCAAAAAGGTCAAATAGCCATTTAACAGCAGGAGGTAAAACTTCATTTACTGTTAAAATTGTGCCGAAAAAGTCATCAACAAATTTATGAACCGTACCTTTGGTAGAAAGGAGTCTGGTGAGAAATATTTCTGGAATGGCTTTATGGCTATGTTCTGAGGTTTTGTTCACTATGTGTTGGTATTCAATAGGTTTAACCAAATGATAATAGTGCACATTTTGGTCAGTTATATCACTTTTGTATACCCTAATATGGGAATTAGAACAATAAATCCCAGTACAATTTTTGCATGGAATTTTATACGGAGTATTAAAACTATCATTTTGTCGTGAAATTAAAGACATAACAGCAGATTCTTTAACTCCATAGTGAGCCAAGGTATTTAATTTACGCCAGCCGTTTAGAGTTTTCGTTGTAAGATCTTCATCTTGGAGTGTAACATGGCCACCTCTTCCATGTCTCCACTCTAAATCGACTTCATGGACGGAAGGTCTCATACTAAAAGGAGTATTTTTAAATAAAGCGTCCAATATTTTAGATTTAACTTGTGATATACTATCACAATCTAAAACTTTACATTGAACTTTTTCATCAAAATCATCTTGCACTATGTGTAAAGTTACAACTTGGTAGTCTATTTGTTCTTTTAAGAGTTTTTCCTCTGATAAAGAATATCTAGCTTCATGGGTTATTGCATCAACTACGCCCTTTTCAATTTGATGTTTTATTGCTTTAAATAACAAAAATAGTGATGAACCTGCATAATCTTTTAAATAATAATACATACATAGAGCCATCCAATTTGTAAGCATTTTTTCAACCACACTCTCTGTTCTTCTTAACATTAGTTGTGGATGTTTCGTACAAACGGATTTATCAATAAGGCGTAAAAGCAAAGACTTTAATATATCAGTAGCATATTCCATTTTTCCCATTAGAATAACCATCAATAATGATGCAACATTTACTTTGTCTCTTATATTAAAAGACTTTTGAGCCTCTAATGTGTCGATAAATGACAAAAGGAAACATTTATTATTCAAAAGCTGCTCAAACTGGATCATAGCTGCATCATAATTTGTTCGCGGCGTATTTATAAACTGACGTTGAACATTCAATATTGGGTGGTCTGACACGCCAGGAAAAAATACTTTCATAACATAATTTACATGATCCAAGGTAGGTATTCCAGAATGTTCCAAATCTGCTGCCAAATCAGACATATCAGTTTGAAGCTCAGCAAAAGCCAATTTACATTCTAATCGGACGTTGCTCTCTAATGTGTCCATTTGTATCTGTATTCTTTTGTATTCTCTTTCTGCTTTTGTGCTTCTTCTTCTATACATAACCAAAACTATCATAAATATAAGGACTAAGAAGAATGTTCCTGCAGCAATACCGGCAATTGCTTCTGGAGGAAAATTATAATTTCTTAAAAGCTCATAGTGTAAGTATCCAATAGGAAATCTCAAGTTTCTACCAATTTTAACAACTACTAAAGGTAAATTTATATCTGTAATCTGAAAACCATTTTCATCAGTATTGGTTGGTTGAACTTCTGGTGGAGTACATAACAATTGTTGCATAGTTAGGCTCGTAACATTGCATGGTTGAGTTCCAATTGTTACTACTACATCTGATTCATCACTTGCTCTGATGAGATTTTCGCCTTCAATTACTAAAGGATCACCTTTATACAATTTGACTTGATTTGGAAATTTATAAACATGAGGATCTTCAACAAAAACCATATGAGTTCTAGGTGGATTGAAATATTTTTCCAAATCGTGCATTGTCTCTACATTGTCCATCACAAAACCTACTTTCATAGCTACCTGTGGAGTACTTGTCTGAGATTTAGTTGCCTGTATTATATCATAATATTTTTTATTTATAGCTGGACTTGGACATTCCATCTGATTTGAATTAAGCACAGTACAACCTGTGGCATTCACAGGAATTTCTTCATTTGCATAGTAGAGTTTCATAAGTGGTTTTTGAATTGTATGTAAATTAGTACCATGCACTGTTATCATTCTTCCACCTGAAACAAAACTTTTCAAAGGCTTTATTTCCATAATTGTTGGATCAGATGTATAATTAAATAAATCTCCATATAATGTTCGATTTGCATTATCAATAGATACTGTCAATGTATGAATGATACGTGGTGTATTTGCTTTAGGAGTAATGCATATTAACCTACTATTTGATGTTTGTGTCTTATTTACGGAACATAATAATTCATCTAAATAAGCTGAAATAGTTGATCCAATGTTTAAATGTTCACCACCGATAGCTAACTGTGTACCTCCTGATACAGGTCCTAGTGATGGATAAATACCTTGTAAGTTTATGTTTTTATAACTGAATAATACTGAGGATTTTGTATAGCCTGCATCGTTTTCCACAATTACAGGTACTACAACTGAAATATTAGATGGGCCTGTTTTACATGTTATGCTAACAGATACTTCAAAGTCTACAATTTCACACGGAACATCACCAATTCGAACTTTTCCAGTTACTTCTTCAACTCTTAATCCTAAATTACTACCTTCAATAGTTACTAGTGTTCCACCTTCAATAGGCCCACTCAATGGTTTTATCATGTCAATTCGTGGTTTTGGGCATTCTGTAACAGGATTGTCCAAGCATGATTCACTATATGAACATGAATTTCCACACCATGTACACTGATATATAGAATTCCGTGTAATGCAAAGTGAACAATCAGCGTGATCTCTATGAGATCCAAGAATTTCACATTTGTATAAAGTGATTGTTATAGTATCAATATAATGTTTATGATTCCAAAAAACTTTTACACTTATGTTATATTCTCCCACATCTTCTTCATAAGAATACATTGTTTTGTCACATACAATAAAATGATTAGATTCAACTCTGGCTGGTAGTATCATATTAGCTAATTCAATGGTAACAATACATTGAAATCCTGTGTGTCCAGGTTGTAAGTGTGGTAAATTTTCAACTTCAAGTTCTAGTTCTTTTGGAACATTGTTTGGCAATAAAATTGGTTTTTTATATTGCCTAATTCTAGGACAGTGTCCAATGCCATGGTTAAGCAACTTGCTGGGATTATTTTCTCCACTTATAATGGTCCTCTGACATACAGAAATATCATGTGTACATTTATTATCATAAATACACCAATTGCAGGCCCATTCACTCATTATACATGTATGACATGTAATGTGTTTTGAACAATCATAAAAAGCAAAATTACGAGAAACAAAATCTTTATTAGTTTCTGAAGAATGCACTGAGAGAGGTACATATATATGATCTTGATTTTGAGGTATTTTTGGTCTGTGTTTAATATCGGGTGTGGGGCATGCAAGGCCATTTGATGTCACTGCTGCATCTATTGCAGGAGCATTACCAAATACACATTTATATTTAGCCCCAAATGGAAGTTCTGGCAAAGTCCGAATGACTAACTGAACATTAGTTATTTCTGACATAGATATCCGATCAGGTAAGATTTGTTCAAAATCAATACACTGCTGGCCAGTATATTGAGATAACCATCTGGGTGCACTTTGTGTACCTTTTTGACACATATTTTGAACTGTACACCGTTTTTCTAAAGAACACCAACCACAATGTGGATCATTTGATTCTAAACATGAAGAGCAATTGCCATGCTCTGTACATTTTTCAGTAGGAATTTGAAGTATTGAATTTTTTGCTAATATATAAAGAGTTTTACCATAAGGAGATAGAGTAGTATCTGGAAGAATTTTCTGACCAGGGATAAGTGAGTCACTAGAATATTCTAAAGCCTTGTCAGCATCAATAAGCACTTTTTTCATTATACCCTCGCTAGTTCCTAAAAAGGCAACAGTATGCAAACCTGTTACCGACATTGTTACTGAAGTTATCAAAGTATCATTCCAAAATATCACTGACAAAGCTTTAATAGGATAAAGACCGCTTATTTTTAGGCCAACCTCACAAAAATTAAGAATATTTCCAGTGGAACCCACACTTGGACATTTACCATCTGATATCATACCTGATATGTAGCCCATATTACGTGCTTTAGTGCTGCCATTAAAACACATATGAACATTTTCATTAAACTTAATTTCTATCTCTTGCAAAGAGTAAACACAAATGGCTGACTTAGAAGTAGGTTCATTAGATATTCCTTTTGAAGGGCTAAAAGATGCCACAAGGATAGAATCACCTGCTTCAATTCCTAACTGATTAGCTAAATTAATACCTGCTTTAGCAATTTTAGCATCTTGAACTAAGTTATAATTGACTATTTCACTCTTACCAACACTTGTTTCTTCACGAACATTACATTCTAATGTGACCTCTGTATAACTATTATAATTGTCGTCATTTACACAAGTCCGAGCTAAGCGTGACACATATCCAAGTTCTTCATTACCAGCGAGATGAGAATGTTTCTGTATAATAAGAAAGTAGGCATAATCACTGGCATTAAATCCATACACATATTGAACAAGGAAATTGTCTCTATATTTAACATCTATTTGTATTAGGCTTTGCTTGGAAAACGTAAATTGGGCCAGCTGCAGTGTCATCAAATCTCGACTAGCTATAGCAGGGACATCATGCCTGTATTCTCCATTATTTGTAAATGTAGTCCCAACATAGAGTACATTTGAACGATCCCAAGAATTATACCTTTCTGGGCCAATAAAAGCATAAGTAGAAGCTTCCGCATCATTAGCTGCTACACTCTCAGGTACAAAGTCGGGCTCCGCTGAAAGGTCACCTAACTTGTATTTGAAACATGATCCCTGAGCAATTGAACCACATGCTATCACAATTCTAGATTCTTGATCAATAACTAAAATTTTATTAACATTGTCTGTCCATGTAGTTTGTATATCTTCCGAAGGGCATCCACTGGCATGACACATTGGATTATCAAGTTTGGGCCCAGTTCGTACAACATGAAGAGGTTTCAAGTCCGGACTAAGTTGGTGTAACGTATTCAATGATCCAGCGTATACTTGTCCGCTCACTTTATCAACGACAAGGTGGTTAAAGTGGAATGTTTCATTTTGATTTTTGGGATATTGCGATATAAACTCATATCCGTACACTATTGTGCATCGGAGCCAAAATGTTATGACTAATACTATCACAAATGCAGCCATGATCACATTTTAAATTGTGTCCACTGTAATATCATTTATATTTTTCAACATTCACAATCACTACTTTTGTTTTATTTAAATATTCAACCCATTTTAGTATAAGAAAATATTAGAAGCATACATCCAACATACATCGATGAGGATGACACGGAATAAACAAGTCTTTTTTTTTTCTGTATACAGATACCTACTTTTTTATTCTACATATAACTGTTGTCGTACATAATAAGCTGAACTAAATGTAAATCTATGGTTTCAATTTAAAAAAATCCCTTATTGTTATTTACAATCAGTCGCCAGACTATAAGTAAATTTGTTAAAAAGAGAATGGTGTTTGGAGTGACTACAGGATTGGGCTGCAGCCCTGTTTTAGGTAGGGAGCACGTGGACTCTCCTAGTCTCCTCAGTTTTTTTACAGGCATCGAGGTCGTCAACTGGTAGTGGACTGCTAGTGGATTAGAAAGTGCAGAAAGGCGCTTTATGTAGTTTTTCTTGTTTGGTTCAATTTCCGCTTTTACTGTTAGGATTCCAAGGTAATCGTGGATTTCCAAGTTTCAAGCAAACCACGGGGCGATAGACAATAATACGCAGAAACTTGTTCTTTACTCTTTAGAGACACGTTATATTTGATTTACTGGTTGTAGACCATATCTATAACAATAAAATGTTATAAAATAAATATGAGCAGTTTGTTGTTAGTAGATAGTATTGATTATCTACCGAGTAATCAAATCGAGTTTCTGAATTGTTGGTTAATTTCGTCTCTTTTCGCTTTTATGTGGTCTTGCTGCTTACCAAAGAAAACTTTATTTTCCAGGTAAGACCTTATTGAGGAATATATAGGATAATATGGTACGAGCTTCTTGATTTTACAAAGCAGGCCTTTGTACCAAATCCTATAGAAAGCCTGCTGATGTTTCAATAAAATTATTCCATATTATGGTAGCTACACACCATAAAATACCTCCACATATTATTTACTAGCTGTGCTCCGCGGTTTCATCCGAGTTTATTTGAGGAAAAACATGTAGGTGCTTAAATATTTTTATACCATTACTTTAATTGTAAGAGTGCCCGCCTCCTTGGTCGAGTGGTCGCAAGCGCTACTGCCAAGTAAAGTGTCTCAGGTTCGATTCCTGGGTCACACAACGTGTTATTTGTTTTTTTCTATTTTTCGACAATTCTCAATAAATAGCCCGGAGTCTGGTGCTGGTGTATGGCAATAGGCTCGCCTTCTATTACATGGGACTCATAACGAAACGGCGAGAAGTGGTTATTAAATTTAATATGTGCATCTCTGCCTACCTCCGGGGATACAAAGTGTGATATTTTGTTTACTTTAAAAGTGGAGTTATAGTAAAAAAGGTCTTGGCAAGAGAAATAAAAAATAATCGCAACGGAAGCTCTCAAAAAAGAATATATTCCCCCGTTTTTATAACGTTTCTTATTAATGCTCAGTCCCTATTGGTCGTAGCGTGATGATATAGCCTATAACCTTCGTCGGTAAGTGGACTATCCAGTACAAAAAGACCTTTCAAATCGAACCAGTACTTCCTGAGATTAGCGCGTTCAAACAAACAAACAAACAAACTCTTCAGCTTTATAATATTAGTATAGATTACATTGTGTAACTCAATGTGTAACTCAAATTATATTATTATAAATTACAAATTATTTTATATTATTATACAACAATATTTTATACAGTATTGTTATAAATATGCCAAATTAAAAGCTTTAATGCTGTATATATAACAACTATAGAACAATAAATAGTTTTACGATTATAATAAGTTAAATGAGCTGAATTTACTAATATATTGTAAAAGATATATTATTAATATATTAAATAAAATAATAATAAAACGGAGCGCATCGACGGCCTGAAGCAAAGAATTGGGGCATGGGGGAAGCGCATTCGTAGGTACTCTGAGAAGGTTGAGCGTTTCCGACAAAATCACCTCTTTGTGAGTGATCAGAAGAGGTTCTACAGGAAGTTGGAGAACCCGACGCCGTGCTCTACTTCTAAAAAGCCGAATACGGCAGACCTTGTCCCCTTTTCGCGAAATATATGGTCACGGGAGGTAGAGCATGAGAAAGGCCCTTGAATTGTGGTGGTTCAAGCAGCATGTGCTAAGATCGAACCGATAAACCCAATCGCCATTTCTTCGGAGAACGTAGCTGATGCGCTCCGGCGGGCACCGAACTGGAAGAGTCCGGAAGCTGACAGCCTGCATCACTATTGGCTGAAAGGATTCTTGGTATGCCATGCGAGCTTCGCTCGACAATACCAAGAGGCGATAGAGCGGAGGACGCTTCCGAACCTCTTCACTACTGGGATCACTCACTCAGCTCCTAAGTCCACTAACACCACGGACCCTACCAACTACCACCCCATAACGTGTCTGACTTCCATCTATAAGACACTGACATCCGTTCTGAACTGCAAGATCTCTCGTCATAATGACGAATTTAATAGCTTGTCTGCAGCTCGAACGGATGCCGTGGAGGCAGTCGCAGCACAAAGGAGCTCCTTCTCATTGACTCTGTTGCGAGTCAGCTGTCAAACGCAACCGTCGGAACTTCTTTGCTGCCTGGATCGACTACAAGAAGTCATTCGACTCGGTTTACTCGGTTTTACAAGGAGCTCCACGCACCTCACGTGGATGTTAAGGCCTCCGTGCAGTGGCTGCGATTCGGGGACCGTTTTGGGGAAAGCGAAGGTTTTGTCTATGCAACACAGGATCAGGTAGTTAAGAGTAACAACTACCATAAGCACATTCTGAAGAATCTTCCCGACTTCTGTCGAGCTTGTCGTCATCCTGGCGAGTCACTCACTCACTCAGACATGTGCTTTCGGGGTGTTCAGAGCTTGCCAACAACTAGTACTTGCACAGACATAACCAAGCAGCCAAGATTCTTCACCAAGAGCTTGCTCTAATGTATTGTGTCCTGGAACAGAGGATGCCGTACTACCAGTACACACCGGCGCTAGTACTTGAACGCGACGGAGTCCGGCTCTACTGGGACCTGCCTATTGCCACGGACAGGACGATACTGGTGAACAAGCCTGATATCGTGGTGATGGATAGAGCATGGTCGAGAGTGTTTTTAGTGGACATTACCATTCCGCATGACGAGTACCTCGTGAAAGCCGAAACAGAGAAAAAAAGTAAATATCTGGATATGGCGCACGAGATTGTCGACATGTGTGGTGTTGATTCCACTGAAATCATCCCTATCCTTATATCTGCTAACGGTTCGATCCCGGTTAGCCTCGTTCACCATCTGAGGCAGCTTGGTATCCGTAACGGTTCGCTCGCAGCCAGGATGCAGAAGGCGGTATTGCTGGACTCGGCTAGGATTGTCCACCGATTTCTCAACCTACGGCCCTAACTCCCGGCCGTTTGATCTCCCTGGCAGGGCGTAATCCTCCACCCAGTTATATTTATCTAAGTATCTTTATGTAAATTTATTATATGATTTATATAAGTATTGTTTTATATTATGTATATCTATATATGTATATTATTGAACGGGTGTAGTGAACAAGCTAGATAATAATAATAAAATTGAATGAATCTTTTAAGTACCGTCGTATAACGAGGTAAAAAGTGATCGCGAGGTGAACACGGATAAAACGAGAAATGAAATTCGCTAATTATTTTTGCCAATTTCTGCTACATTAGGAACTTCAAAATTGTTATGAATTATTTTACCATTTAGTATAATATCTTTTTACTTTGCCATTGGTAAAACCAAACTAAGAGCAAATTTGCAAAAAAAAGGTAAAACGGGCATTTGAACATAGCGTAGTAAAGGGGTGAAAAGGAACGTCTCGAGTCTTAGAGCGGATGCACACAGCGTATTTGAAACGCGCAGACGATGTGCGTTTTAGGTACCCGCGTTTTCGGCGCCGTAGATGCTGATTGTTGCGTTTGCATTGCTTCAAAAGCGCCTACAAAGGGGCGGAGAAGGGGCAGAGGAGAGGCGCGCATTCACCGATCGCACAGAAGCTACGAGCACCTACAGCATGTCTGTATGGCTGTAACTGCACTTATACGCGCAGTAGAGTCGCGTTTCATGCTCGCCCTGTGTGCGTACGTTAAAAGGTTGCGTTCGAATCCCGTTTAAAGCGCGTCGTCTGCGCGCTTAAAATACGCCGTGTGATTAGGCTCTTAAAAGGCACGTTAAAGTTTAAATAGGAATAGAATTGTCACTTGAAATTATTTACAAATATAATAAAATTACAAGATAATGATTATATTAGGTCTTATAATTTTATATTTGCAGCTTCAAAACCTTTACTATCCTAGTTTTACCATTTTTATTTCATATAAAACAAATTTAAAAATATTACATTTGTTTTAGTTTCAAAGAATTGACAACCCTATGCATTTTTCCCTATTCCCCCTATAGGGACAGCCTACATTTAGTTAAATATTATTAAATATATATATATATATATATATTAAATATAATATATTGTATATTTTGTTATCATTTTAGTAAATTAAAAATAGGCGGAAAAATAAAAAAAAATATTGTTATGTTTTATGAACTTTAAAACCGTACCTATTAACCCCGTTTTACGGTACTGGTTATGCTGGTTATTAACTCTTTCTCTTTGGTAATAGTACTCTGTAGTCTGTATTAAATTACTTTAATCTATGGTACTAGTCAGTACCAGGGTTTTGAAGATTTTTGTATTTATCATTAATTTAGTAAAACATTTATATTAAAATTATAACTTTGTAAACTTATAAAAATATTTTTTTTTTTGAAAATTGTCTCATTTAGTAATTTTAAACATGTATTTCCAAATAAAACCGAGTGGAGGGTAACTTAATTGCTGTAATTATTTTTTGTTATTTTAACATGCCGGCTGTATTTTAACACGAGGGGAACTATTAATATAAAATGATGGCTTCGATGTCTACTGGAGGTCCCGGGGATCCTCATACACAAATGAATACTTATCGAAGCTATGTGACGATGTTAGCAGACCCCGGTGCAAAAGACGAAATCAAACTGAAAGCTGCACAAGAACTCAGTGAAAACTTTGAGGTAAAATTTAATATACGTACATAATCATATCTTTTTTTTTGTTTGTTTTAAATTAATACAATATATTATGTTAATAGTGTTAAACAATCGTTCTTGCAATTTTTGTAGGTGATTTTAAGCTCGCCACAGTACCCACAATTCTTAGATCATTCTCTTAAAATATTTCTTAAAATATTGCAAGAAGGAGAACCACATTTTATAGCTGAATATAATATACAGCAAGTTCGGAAATTAATACTAGAGATGATACATCGATTACCCATAAGTGAAACACTTAGGCCTTATGTTAAAAGTATTTTAATTCTAATGTTAAAACTTATGGAAATTGAAAATGAAGAGAATGTGTTGGTTTGCTTGAAAATATTTATGGAACTTCATAAGCAGTATAGACCTGCTTATAGCACAGAAGTGGATGTAAGTATTCTAGTATTCTAATGGATTAGTAACTAAATTTTTAATTGTTATATTTAAAGCTCCTAAAATAATTAATCATTTAAATTTATTTTAAAGACATTATTATTATTATTATTTTTTTTTTGTAGATTCACAAGTTTCTACAATGGGTTAAAGGAATCTACTCAGACTTGCCTAATCATTTGCCAAAAATTTTTGAACCTAAATCTACAATAAGAGTTAAGGATTTGTCAGAAGTGAACATAGATCAACTTTTGCAAGAGACATATACAACAACTCCTATACACACAGAAAAAAAGTTATTAGATGGCAGCGTTGTAACAGTAAGTTTATTAGATATATTTATCAATATCATATAAAATTTTAAAGGTTTTTTTGCAATGATATGATTTCATAATAATATATGTTTTTTTTTAATGTGATTTATATTTTTATACACACATAAATTAATTATATTTCTTTTCAGTACAATCTTATTCCTCGCTCAGTGTTATCTTTAAAAGTTATTCAAGAACTACCCATTATAGTGGTTCTTATGTATCAACTTTACAAACAAAATGTTCATCAAGAAGTTAGTAACTTTATACCATTGATCATGGAAACCATAACACTACAACCAGCTGCAACACACAGGTATACCTTATGATAAAAAATAAAAAAATAAATATAATGTTTAGCCATACTTTCATTTTATGTTTATGTTTCAAGTTTTGTCTATTAAATAATTTATTTTAAATTAAACAGTATCCAGACCATCTAACCAGACTGTTGTAGGTTAAAAACTGGCCTAGTTTCTAAATCCTTACTTATTATTCTCTGTCTGTTCTTAAAATTGTACTTGATAATGAAGAAAAATGTCAAATATACTGTCGGAAGAAATATTGGATTTTGTATATTTGCCTACCCTTAGTGGATAAATATTACAGGTTAATCTCTAACATTTTCCCCTTAGAAAAGAGTCATTTGCCCAGCAGTCTACTGTAATTAATTGTTCTAAGTTACAGGCAGACAAATCAATAAAATGATGTAATATTTTACAGACAATCTACATCTTTTAATAAAGAGGTATTCGTTGACTTTATGGGAGCTCAAATAAAAACATTGGCTTTTTTGGCATATATTATTAGAATATATCAAGACACTATTGCTAACCATGCAAGCTTAATGGTAAAAGGTATTATTGGACTTCTGACACTATGTCCACCTGAAGTAGCTCATTTAAGGAAGGAACTAGTGATAGCAACAAGACATATCCTAGCTACTGATTTAAGACTGAGTAAGTAAATAATATGTCGTATGTAATATAAATTGTTTATTTATTACATCACAAAAACCATCATTATTTTATATTACAGAATTTGTTCCATATATGGAACGTCTTTTTGATGAGGATGTGTTACTTGGTGGAGGTTGGACGGTGCACGAGTCACTCCGTCCCCTTGCTTACTCAACTCTAGCTGACTTAGTACATCATGTACGACAACACTTACCCTTAACTGACTTGGCTATTGCAGCTCACTTGTTTTCTAAGAATGTTCATGATGAATCTTTGCCCACAAGGTAAATTGAAATGTTAAGTTAACAAATGTTACTATTAATATAAATCTTGTATATCATGGCCAGTTTGTTTAATATTTAAGCTATAATTAATGTAATTGGAATCTATAAGTTAGTTAAATAATAATATGTGATTTATTAATTAATATAATTTACTTTTGGATGGAGTATTACTACTATACATTTTATTCATGATTGTTATTTGTTATTATATTTGAAGTTGTAAAATTGTATTTAAAAAATATTAAGGTGTAAATAATATTTTTACTTTATTTTATAAAAATATTTAGAACAGTATAAAAATTATAAGACAATAATCTATAGGTAACATTAATTTACACTATATTCTTCACATTTAATTTGGCTTAATATAATTATATATGGCTTATATATTATTAAAATAATAAAATTTTTATAGGTTAGACTTGGTAAGATACATGAATCCATTATTATCTTTTTCATCTTTAAGCTGTAGTGTTCTTTAAGGATTTCTTTTTGAGCCCAATATTTTATCCAAGTTATGTTTATTGTTCTATCTATTTCTTTTTCATTACTGTTTCAAAACATACAAGTTTATCTAAGTGTACATATTCGTTTATATATTGTATCGGGTTTCCATCTATTTAGATTTTTTTTCTAGAGCTACTTGTCATAATTTTTGTCTTTGATGTATTCATTTGTAGTCCTATTCTTTGGCTTTGGATGTTCAGGTTCTGTAGACTGTTTTCTAGTTCTATTGCAGATTCACTAAACAAAGCAATGTCGTCTGCAAATCTTAGGTGTGATAAGTCTTTCATTTTGTATCCATATGCCTTTGTTTTTCCATTCTAGGCTTTGAAATAATATGTCTTCGAGGACAGCTATAAATAGTTTGGGTGAGAGAGGGTCTCCTTGTTTCACTCCTTTTCCAACTATAAACTCGTCTCCTTGCTTGTGTAATTTAATTCTGCTTACACTTTTAGCATAAATATTTTTTTATTATCATTATGTATTTTTAATTTATGTTATTTGTTCTTAAAGCTTTCCATATATACGAGTGGGATATGCTGTCAAATGCCTTTGAATAATCTACAAATGCTATGTACACTGTACAGTGACCCATTATATTATTTATATGTTTCTATTATTTGCTCTGTAGCATGTGATCCATTGTTGAATAATGTAGACGAAAGCCTGCTTGCTCTATTGGTTGGTTTCTATCTTTATCTGGAGCTATTCTACTCAGAATAATTGAAGAGAATAGTTTATAGATTGTAGACAATAGACTAATGGGCCTGTAATTGTTGATGTCGAGCAGATTTCCTTTTTTATAGAGCAGTATTATGTTTGGAGCTACACAATTGTTTCGTTATTTGTTCTGGTTCTATAATTAGGTTAAATAATTTTGTCAGGTACGTTACCAGAATTGGTGCTCTGAGTTTCAAGGCTTCGTTAGTGATTTGGTGTCGATCTGGTCTTTTTTCAGATTTTAATTCTTTATATGTTTTAATATCTCCATTTTGGATATTTTATCTATGGGTATTTTAATTGGGATCCTCTGTTAGTTTCAGTTTGTCTATCCTTTTTTCTCTTTCTTGTGGTGGTTTTCTATAGATATCTAAATAGAAGACTGTTACGTGTTTTAATAAATTTTCTCTCGTTTTATTTTTTCCACCATTTAGGCTCTTTATCAAATTTTTGTTCGATTTTAGTTTTTTAGAAGCTCTCTTTATATATTGTTTCTCTATAAGTTTCATAGTCTTGTCTGATCGCTCTATTTGTCTTTTTATATAATTCCTATAGTTCTTGCCTCATATGTTTAGATTTGTCTTTTTCAATTAGGAGTTCTGTACGTCTAGCAATCATTTACAGTGTTCTGTCGCTAATTATTTGGAGTCTTTTGTGCCTGCTTTTTATTTCTTTATCTATTTCCAGACTGTTGGTGATTGTTTTTTCTAGTGCGTTGCTCAGAACTTGTATATCTTTTGTGTCTTTCGTTTTTTTTGTATAATGTATATATTATTAGTTACAAAAAAAAAAAAAAAAAACTTTCGCCGCCATGGACAGTATTGTAAATAGTTTGATTCTGAATAAATCGTGACCAAGCCCTATCCGATAACATAAAATGCGGCTGAGTTACAGAAATAAAAAAAAGTCTTGTGTATTTTAAATGGAAAATCTTTTCACGCTCAGAGAAAGAAATGGAGATAAGGGCTGTACTTTTCAAGAAATTTCATGAGAGGGTCCGAAAAAAAGAATTGTCGAAATAAATCACGCAAATATATATATATGTGTGTTAACATTAAATTTGTTTCTGGTGAATATTTAAGTTTTAAGGGCTGACTCAAATTGAGTTTTATTTCTTAATTTTGTTCATACTTGAGCTGTAAAATATTGTTTTCCCAGTATCCAGACAATGTCATGCAAGCTACTGCTAAACCTAGTGGATTGCATTCGCCAGCGCTCGGAGACCGAAGCGGGCGCACCACAGGGACGACACTTGCTCATGCGCATTCTAGAGGTCTTTGTACTCAAATTCAAGACCATCTCCAAGTTGCAGCTGCCAGCACTTATGGCTAAATGGTATGTAATGGACTCTATGTATGAAACTCGGCATAGTGAGTCTTCTTTTTAAAAATAAATAATATAATGAAAAAGATTGATATTGAACAATTATTCAATTTTCTTTCTAAAAATATTTTATTACAAGATAAAAAATATAATAGACAATTAGATAATATGGTTAGACATATTGACAGGTGCAGATTACTTATATGTAATTGTCACCATATTATTAGAATATTGTCATAATTGAAACCGTAAATTTGTGAATTCTCTCTGTTTGGTCTATAAAATAAAAAATGAATTGAACTGAACTGAATCAGTTAATGTCCTACTGTTGGGCGAAGGCCCTTCTCCATAAAGAAGGGGTAGAGCTTAATCCATCACGCTGCTATACTCCAAGTTGGCGCATAACTTCCCTACCACTACCTGGCTTTATGTGCTCTCCGAGATACGGTGGGGCCTTCCACATGGAGATACACCCAGACCAGAAACAAATATTTTTGTACAAATACAAATATCTGACGAGCGGGAACAGACCCATCTTTCCCACTGGGCACTTGCCCAGGGCCCCGTGATCAATAGGGGCCCACTAGTTCTTGCCAGATGACTGAACGATATCTGATATTTATTACCGATTTTTTTTTTTTTATTCGAATTGTCCGCCAATGAAAAATCCCGGCATCTGACTACAAGGATCAAGGAACAAAACGCAGAAGCTTTTTTGATGGCTCTGCAACGTGAATTAAACTGAATGGAAGAGTGAAATGCAAAATAGAAACCTTTCTTCCCACAATTGATACTCTGAGCTTTCATCTAAAACAGTGATTAAGTTCGTATAAAAACATTAGTAAACATTTTGATTTATTTTGTTCGCTTGAAAGCTCTAAATTCCGAAGAGTTCAGAGACATTTGCTCAGAATTTGCAGAATTTGATTACGAAGACGTTAATAAGAAATCGAAGGAAATCATATTATATTGAAGACAAAACAACAACATTGACGACATATTTTCAAATTTAGAAATCGTATTTAATTCTTTTTAAGCATGATGGTAACTGTCTGCAGTGGGGAACGCTTCTCTAAATTGAAAATAATAAAAATCTATAGAAGCATGTTTATTTTCTATTCTAAGAAAATAGTGTTCTGTCAAAGTCATAGGGGCCCCATTACCCTAATATGCCCAGGGCCTTCAATAGGTTAAAGACGGCCCTGAGCGGGAATCGAACCCGCGAACACCGGCGTTAGATACTACACGCACCACTACAACAGAACGGTGTTGAATTTATAATAATAACTAAATGAATGCCTCACAGTCAACAGTCTCCAGTAGGATGAGTATACTGTGCCAGGAGTTCGCAACACACAAAACACAAAAGCAATTATCTATATGGCCTATACAAATATTTGTCATGAGTGGGAATCAAACCCGTGACCGCTAGCGCAATAGCAACTTGCTATACCACTGCGATAATTCGTAATCTTTAAAGATGGCCAGCATATCAAAGCAAAAAATATTTAAAATCAGAAATGCATTTTTTTTATATACCAGTTGACAATTAAACGTAAACAGTAATTTTTAGATGTTACCATTGGGCGAAAGCCTAGTAATAATTAGTTTGATTTAGTTATATATTATATTGGACATAAACTCTATTAAATATAGAGTAATGAAATCCAGAATATAATTCATATTAAAACTAGGAAAAATAGGTGTTTTTTTTAAATATTAGTTATGGAATCGTTTACTTAATGACATAACGCAATTTAAATCAGTTAGCATTTTCACAATTCTTTTCATTTAAAAAATTTTTGATTCAAAAATTGTAAAACTGAGAAAAAAGGACCTAGAAAGAATTTTGTTAACATTCCGTTGCATTTAGGCTGTAATATCTTACCGCCTACGGGCATTACTGTTTCTATTTTTTGCAATTAATGAGTGAATCAATGATGAATGAATAATGACCGGACGACCTTAAAGTTCTAAAACAATATCTATTTCCGGTTTTAAAGTGAAATTTGAAAATAATTGAAAATAAACATATTTACAAAATACTGTTTATTTATTTGAAATTGAATTTTATGTCGTATATTTGTTATTAATGAAATGTGTCATCTTTAACACTTTTACTGCCACTGATCATATCATCGCGACATGCCTAGCGTGCTCGCGAATAAATGTATGGCGGCATATGAATTATATTATAATTAGGAAAATTGTGTCTCAAGTGAGTGTATGTGCACTTGTACTCTCTTACCCCTTCCACATGTAGGATTGCTGTTAGACTTGCACATTGGACGAGTGTATGAAATAGTTTCTTATACTAAGCTATAACTATAACTCATGAACTAAATATTATAATAATATTTGTAAGTAATTTAAAGTTCGTTTTATGTAACAATATTGTAATTATATTTCTGTAGCAAACAAACAACACCATCAGCCCTAAATGGTACAAATGGCAGTAGTACCACTAGTCCGAGCACACCCACTACTCCTGCCCCCAGCACGTCCACAGCTGAAGTTAAAGTTGAAGAAGATAAACCCACACCAGATTTTCTGGATAGTATAAGCAAATCAGAAGAGAAATCAAAAATAGGATTCCCTACATCACAAATGAGTAACCTTAATGTAGGAGACTATAGGACTTTAGTTAAGACACTCGTTTGTGGAGTTAAAACTATTACGTGGGGATGCGCTTCTTGTAAGGTCAGTTATTGGTTTTTTGTTTTAACTGTATCAATTTTTTTTTAATGTTTATTATGTGTAAAAAATGTATGCTTGTGATAGTGTTGCGATATATTTTATTTTATTTTTAGACTACACCTACCACTGAAGGGACAACCACAACAGCAATTACAGGTCAAAAGCAATTTAGTGCCAAAGAAACTCTCGTATTTATAAGATTAGTACGTTGGGGTCTACAATCTTTAGATATTTATACGTTGGCTGCCCCGAGAGCTCCAGCACAACCGCCTGCGCAACCTCACGTCCGATCTAAAGAGGAAAAAGAAGTACTAGAACATTTTAGTGGTGTGGTAAGTTTAGAAATGTAATTTTCTTGAGTAAACTCATTAATAATACACAAATAAATAATACCTAAATATTTCTTTGATTTTTTAGTTTTCAATGATGAATCCACAAACTTTTCAAGAAATCTTCACGGCGACCATATCACATATGGTAGAAAGAATAAACAAAAATCCTACACTACAAATAATAGCAAATACATTTTTATCTAATCCGGCAACTTCGCCAATATTTGCAACTGTTCTAGTAGAATATCTATTAAAACGAATGGAGGAAATGGGCACCAATATTGAGAGGTCGAATTTATATCTCAGGCTCTTTAAACTAGTATTCGGCTCGGTTAGTCTTTTTCCGACTGAAAATGAACAAATGCTTCGACCACACCTGCATAGTATAGTCAACAAGGCAATGGATTATGCTATGACGGCAAAAGAACCCTACAACTATTTCTTATTGTTAAGAGCTTTGTTTCGCTCTATCGGGGGCGGTAGTCACGACTTACTTTATCAGGAGTTTTTGCCCTTACTGCCCAATTTATTGGAAGGATTGAACCGCCTTCAGAGTGGTCTCCATAAACAACATATGAAAGATCTTTTTGTTGAGTTGTGTCTAACCGTTCCCGTTAGACTCAGTAGTTTATTGCCTTATTTACCAATGTTGATGGATCCATTGGTATCTGCACTTAACGGGTCTCACACTTTAATATCACAGGGATTACGGACCTTAGAACTCTGCGTGGATAACTTACAACCTGATTTTTTATACGAACATATACAACCTGTCAGGGCTGATCTTATGCAAGCTCTATGGAGAACACTACAAAATAACGAGGTTGCAAGGATAGCATTCAGAGTGCTCGGGAAGTTTGGCGGCGGGAATAGAAAAATGATGATTGAACCACAAAGATTAGAGTACCGAGAAACCGATGCTCCTCCTCCGGCCATCCAGGCCTACTTCCAAGATCAACCAAAACCGATTGATTTCGAAGTAGACAAGATTATAGAAACCGCCTTTTCTGCACTGAAGTCAAGTACAACAGACCCGTTCTATCGACGGCAATGTTGGGAAGTTCTTCGATGCTATTTGGCAGCGTCATTGAATTTAGACGACGACAAGGCTACTTTACAAAAGTTGTTTAATCATCCTAGTTTCCTCGAAGGAAAGATTCCTTCCCAAAATGGCCCCTATTATAAATGCAACAACAATATTGTTAGAGACACACATCGAACCGCACTAACTGGAATGTTTGTCGCTGCGGCTATCAAAGAACTACGTCATCATGTTTTACCTACTATGGTATCTCTCGTTCGTCATTACACATTGGTGGCTATAGCTCAAGAAGCCGGCCCATTCGCCGAATCTGGAGGGCCCAAAGAGGGCCTTGACGCTCTAGTGCTAGTCGACGCAATCGCTGTAGTTATGGGCCACGAAGAAAAAGAACTGTGCAAGCCCGGTCATCTAGCTCTAGTGCTCATGATAGAAACCGCGGCGACCGTCCTGGGCAGCAAGGAGCGCGCCTGCCGTCTACCTCTCATGGAGTATTTAGCGGAACGAATGTCGGCGCTATGTTACGAACGAGCCTGGTACGCAAAACTGGGTGGATGCATCGCCGTCAAATTCATGTTCGAAAAAATGGCACCCGAATGGGTCTACAAGCACGTGTTCACGTTCCTCAAAGCGGTGCTATTCGTGATGATGGATTTGACGGGCGAGGTTTCTTCGGGAGCCATCGACATGGCGACGGTGAATTTGGAGCGCCTCGTGCGTGTGTGCGTGTCGGGGCCGGGCGCGCCGGGCATGTCGGGCGCGTCGGGCGTGTCGGGCGCGCCTGGTGTGCCGGCCGCGGAGCCCGACAGCGACGTGGCCGCCGCGCGTGCTCGCGCTCTGCATGACGTTCTGCAGGAACTCGTCCTGCAAGTCACCAGCCCGCACCTTCTCGTTCGCCAGCAGGTACTTACTAGCTATATTCGTTGTGACAATTAATCTGATTAGGATTTTTTTTAATTTTATGCTAAATTAAACATTTTAGGCGATGAAATCCTTGGAACTCATCGCAGAGTTACAAAATAAAACGGTGACAGAGGTGATGGACCCGCATAGAGAAGTTCTAGCAGATATTATTCCACCCAAAAAACATTTACTTCGACATCAGCCAGCCAATGCGCAAATGGGTCTTATGGATGGAACAACATTCTGCACTACGCTAAAGCCGAGATTGTTCACCATAGGTATGTAGTTTACACAAAATGAAAAACTTTACGTTTTACTTTTTTCTCTCAGTTCCTCAGCTATGTCGTAACTGCTAATATGCCGATCTTGCTCCACTTTTTCGAAAATAGCATCAACTTTATCCATATGTAGGCCACCAGAGCTTAGTTGTATATTTGACATCAAAATTCCCCGACTGAAACCGCTTGAACCAACTTTTTGCTACTCGTACTGACACTGCATTAGGTCCATACACGACAAAAAATATTTTCACGGCTTGAGTCTTATTTTTCCGTTCTTTTGTAATAATACTTCATAATGTATCGAATTTCTTCGTGAGATTCACTCATTTTGACGGACAGCAAAACAATTTAAAAATGACGGAAAAGTGTTTTTTTCTTTTTCTTAGTGTCCTGTATTTATATATTATATTATATTATAAAAATATTTATTTCGTCATAAGGAGATTTTACACACTTAACGAATGTCAAAAAAAAAAATCATTTTAAAAAAATCCGTCATTATATTACAAGTTAATGTCTCGGTAAACATCATATTACTATTATATCATCGGCTTTATTAAATATTACAATAAATAACTTATTCTAACGTCCCTAGTGTTGGCCGAGAGGAAAAAACTCTCGGTACTCTATTAAAAAATTAAACCTCATTATACAAAATAAATAAATAATGCACAGTATGACCATGAAATGATCAGGACTAACACGAGACAGCCAATCGTATATGCCGAAATCACCACATGCCACCTGCTCACAATGTTGTATAACAGTATCTAATGACTAAGGACATATTGATAGCCTGGCCGAAATATATTCAATCCCATGCCTTTTCATCATTTAGAAATTAATTGATGTCATAATAAGCTTTCCGACACAAAGTTCGCTTAATAGTTTTTTAAACTTCTGCAAAGGCAGAGATTGAACTGCAACCGGTATTTTATTGTTAATTAAAATAGACATACCAATAAAGGAACTGGCGCGATTGGCCCTTAAGAAAATATCTGCCAGCCCGCCGTTTCTCCTTCAAAATCATAGTGAGCTAGTCACAATAACGCTTTATAAGAAATGCATATGAATGTTTTCGCGGCATTTCTACTGAGAAACTAATTTTAAAAATATTGTTTACATATTTTCGGTTGGTCTACGAACTGCTAGTCAGTTTTAATTTGAAGCGACGTTTACTAGTACATATTTAGAACCTGTGAGCAGTGATTTAAGCTAGAGTTATTTTTTTTAATTGAGCTTCGCGCAAATATCCGTAATCGTTAACGATATAGCAGACGAAGTAGCGGGTAGTAAGTAGCCGGGCCTCCCCCAGACCTGAACATCAACGAGCACAAGGTGTTCTTCCGCGAGCTGCTGTCGCTGTGCGAGGCGGAGGACGCGATGCTGGGCAAGCTGCCGTGCTACAAGGGCGTGCAGCTGGCGCCGCTGCGCGCCTCCGCGCTGCGCGCGCTCGCCGCCTGCCACTACATCCAGGACAAGCCCTGCCGCGAGAAGATCTTCCAGGTGCTCTACAAGTCGCTGGAGAAGAGCGACCCCGAGCTGCAGCAGGTACGGTCCTCGCGTATATCATAGACATAAAAAACGGTACAACATATTTACATATCACATAGCTTTTATAACCAAATCATACTAATTATAAATGCGAAAGTAAGTTTTTTTAATTACGCTTTCACACGAAAAATACTTAACCGATCATCATGAAACTTTGTACACATTCTTTGAGGTATTAGTAGTAACATAGGATACTTTTTTTTTGGTCGCGATAACCGTCATCCACACTGGCGAAACCATGGACAGAAGCTAGTACTTAATAAGTCATATACGGCACTCACTTTACATGACTGATTTTAATTAATATATAATTTAATACTGTTTGTATGTGATTAGATATTTTTTAGCTGTTGTCAATCTGGATAATCGCGAATCGAGAAATGAATACTTGCAGTCCAGATAATCATCATCTGACGGCCGGCTGGTCGAGTGGTCAGGCAACTGGACACTTTACGCAGCGGTCGCGGGTTCGAATCCCGCCAGGTGCAGATAATTTGTATGACGAATATAGATGTCTGCACCGGGTCATGGATGTGTATTTATGTATATATGTATTTACATATATTTCTTAAATTTATTTCCGTTCCTAGTACCTGTAACACAAGTTCTTACGAACTTAGCACAGGGCTAGGTTAACGTGGTGTGATTGTTGGTTAATTTTTATATTTATATTTATTTATTTATTTTTAAATATAATTAATAGTTTTCCGTTTTAACTTGGTTGGCTTTTAATTTTATGCTTATTACTAATCTCTACAATATATATATATATATATTGTATATTGTAGAGATTATATATATATATATATATATATATATATATATATATATATATATATATATATATATATATATATATATATATATATATATATATATATATATAATATATATATAAACTCTTTTGCAAAAAAAACGGGCACTTAAGCAAAGAACTATTTTATAGTTACTATTAGTTTGTTTGACAATTTTAGGTATTGTTATCCTCAGAATTTTATAAATTAATTAGGAAGGAATAGTTTTCATCAGTTTTATCATAACATTTTAATTAAATTATTAAGAAATAATGTTTAAGCTCAAAACACTATGATTGTACCTGCTCGCTAAATAAAAATGAAACGCGTTAATTTCTTTGTTTTTCTTGAATACATTAAAAGCAGATAAAAGTTTAGTATTGAGTGTGACCCCCTCTTGCTGAAATCACAGCTTGCATTCGTCTGGGCATGCTAGTGAGTATATCTTTTATGGTTTCTTGGGGAATACGTTCCCACTCCGCGGTAATCACATTCTTTAGCTCTCTGATGGTCTGCGGAGCCGGATGCACTGATCTCACTCGTCACTTCAGAACGTCACAGACATGCTCTATGGGATTGAGGTCCGGACTTCTAGCTGGCCAGTCCAAACGACGAATTCCGACTTCTAGCATATGCGCATCCACACCGCCAGACCGGTGGGCGCGAGCGTTGTCGTCCATAAAAATTGAGTTTTCGCCAAGAGCGGTTAAAGCGGGTTGTGCATAAGGAATTAGAACTTCCGTTATGTATCGGTGTCCAGTCAGTGTACCGTTTTCGATGAAGACTAACTCCGTACGATTCATAGAATTTATTCCTGCCCAAAACATAACAGAGCCCCCTCCATAAGGTGTGATTTCTTCAAAACATGCCTCTGCAAAGCGTTCTCCTCGTCTACGTAGCACTCGCCGACGTCGGTCTTCACCATGCAGAGATATCCTGGCTTCATCGGAGAACAATACCCTATCCCAGTCTTCATGAGTCCATGACACACAATTTCGAGCGAAGCTAAGCCTGGCAACTCGATGTCCACGGAGTAATTTAGGGCCGCGTGTCGGGCGATGACTGTGTATATTAGCAGCGGGAAGCCTCCTCCTGACCGTCCATAGACTAATTTGCACATTTCTTACTTCTTCGAGGGCGTTCTTGAGGTACACATAAGAAGATTTGCGATTTCTCAACGCTTGACTAACTAGAAAACGATCATCCCGTGGTTCGGTACATGTCTTTCTGCCAGAACCAGGCCTTCTCTTGACGGAACCGGTCTCTTGATAGCGCTGCCAGGTCCTTTGAACTGTCGACCGACTCACATTTAGCCTCTGAGCCACGAAGCATTGACTGCAACCTTCTTCAAGCAGCGCAATAATTTTGCTCGCTTTTATCACTTTATCTACCATTTTCGAGATTGCTAAACAGCAATAACAATACTTTTAAATGTCAAGAACACCAGATAATTTAACAAAAATTGACAAAAAGTTAATTAGAGTCGATATTAACTATAGGGAATTCGCGCCACAAAATGTAGTTAAAAGTTATTTTCTTTGAAAACCAGGCTCATTCAAAAATTTGAATTTGGAATGTACTCTTATAAACATTATGGCACTTTTATAACTGGCCAGTAACATGTTAAAATGATTAAAACCTTTTTGGTATTTTATTTTTTTCAGCCAGGAAGAAAATCGAAACCGCCCGTTTTTTTTGCAAATGAGTGTATAATCTAAAATATATATATATATATATATATATATATATATATATATATATATATATATATATATATATATATAATCTAAACAATCTAATTTAATATAATATTCCTATGTGTTACTTCTTAGATACATTGTTTTCATGCGATTGCCAAGTCAATCTATTTATTTAAAACATCAAAGATTTTTAATATTGATATGATCACTATACGATGTTGTTAGGTTAGCTACTAACGTAATAACTTAAAACAGAAGAACCCTTAAGTAGGGTTTGAATAAATTAGCCGACTTAGTATTACATGGATCTCACAACTTTTTATGGAAGAAGAAGTGAGTTGCGAGACTTGGTTTCTTTTTACAAGTTATGTTTTTGATGGCATCTCATTTCTTTTTGTAGACAGTCCTACTTATTTTCCTTTCCGGTGTCTTCTACTTCTTTAATATCAACAACGTATTTTCTTAAAGCCTTCGCTAGGTCTAATGAGCTTTTCTTATTTTTGTAGATATTCTTCCTCTTTTTCTTTTCCGATACGATACAGATATATAATTTGATTGTCATGTCATACATATTGTGATCTCAAGTTGACAACTTGAAATACTTGACAAGAGAGATGAATGAAGTATGTTTAGCCGAAAACAGTGTTGTCAGATTGCTGTCGATTTTTTACACCTAAACTTCCATAATAATAAACTTTTAAAAAATATTCAAGAAAGTGAATGTATACTTATGTACGTACGTAAAAAGTTATACTTATAATAAGACGATGCGCCGAGTTAATGGTTGGTGCGCGCCATCTGTAAACAGACCCTGAAAACCCACTAAAACAAAGTACTCGTCAAGACGAATCAAAGGAGCCGAAACTCGATTGGGGTGCGTCGTTTTATTACAGAGTTCCTATGACCACCTTCTAGCTACATCATCAAACCCTGGTTACTATTGAAAGACAAACTACTCGTCTAGAGGATTCAAACGAGCCCGAACTCGATGAGGCTGTGTCGTTTCATTGCGAAGTTCTTATGACTGCGTTCCAATTCCATTATCAGATTAGACCCTGGTAACTATCTAAAAACAAAGTACACGTCAAGACAAATCAAACGAGCCAAAATTCGATGGGGTTGCGACGTTTTATTACAGAGTTCCTATGATCACCTTCCAGCTCCATCATCAGACCCTGGTTACCTTTGAAAGACAAACTACTCGTCAAGACAATTCAATCGAGCCCGAACTCGATGGGGTTGCGTTGTTTCATTATAGAGTTCCTATGAGCACCTTTCAGCTCCATCACCAGACCCTGGTTACCATGAAAGACAAACTACTCGTCAAGATGATCCAAACGAGCCCGAACTCGATGATGTTTTGTCGTTTCATTGCGAAGTACCTTTGCCTGCCTTCTAGCTCCATCAACAGAGGTACACAACCGGTAGCCATCTAAAAATTAAGTACTCATCAAGAAGAATCAACGAGCCTAAATTCGTTGTGGTTGCGTCGTTTCATTATTGAGTTCCTATGACCACCTTCCAGCTCCATCACCAGACCCTGGTTACTATTGAAAGACAAACTACTCATCAAGACGATCCAAACGAGCCCGAACTCGATGAGTTTGTGTCGTTTCATTGCGAAGTTCCTATTAAGTAACTATTTTGTTTACTGTTTTGTCTTTTAGTGCAATAAAGAATATATATATAGCCACCTTCCAGCTCTATTATCAGATCAGACCCTGGTAACCATTTCAAAACAAAGTATTCGTTAAGACGAACCAAACGAGCCAAAACTCGATGGGGTTGCGTCGTTTCATTACTGAGTTCCTATGACCACATTCCAACTTCATCACCAGACCCTGGTTACCATTGAAAGACAAACTTACTCGTCTAGAGGACTCAAACGGGCCCAAAATCCTTCCTTTGGCTACCTTCTAGCTCCTCCATCAAATCAGCACCATGTAATCATAATATTGCATTGTCACATGATTTACTATTATTTTGGATCAAATTTAATTTGCAAGATTTGATGACAAATATCGAGACAGGTGAAACAAAATAAAAGCTTGTAAAAAGTGAGTTGACACATCCGGCGCAATGAAGTAAGTTAGCGCAATTGCGCGGCGCCTACTACTTAGCTTTATGTTGTCGGTTTTTTGTCACAGAGTACACGCGCATCGTATAAAAATTTACTCTCATCAAGAAGTTATAGCTTTAAAATACAAAAGTTATTTTGAATCCTTATTTTCTATATTTATTTTTATTTATTTAATGTTAATATACATTAATTAACAGTTATTGCTGTTATGACTCACTTAATCAATCAGGTGCATTCTAATAATGACATAATTATATGAACGCAAAAATGATGATCACGCTGGCGAAATGGTGCGTGCTGTTGTATATTAAGCGGGAGATCCCGGGTTCAATCCCCGGCAGAGTAAATTTTCTTTCTCTGATCTGCTTTGGTGGGAGTCTTTGGTAGTGGCTAGTTACCACCCTATCGGCAAAGACGTGCCACCAAGCGATTGAGCGTTTTGCTACAATGCAGTGTAGAAACCGATTAGAGGGATAGGTTTAATATAGCTGCCAACTGAATAAAATAAAATAACTTACGTACGGGAAGCGTGGAAGCCGTGGAGCGGGCAAATCACCTCAGCCAGTCGCGGTTATGATTTATTAGTGTTCTTTAATACTTTGCGTGATTTTGGTACAGCTACATAAGATATGTCCCATTCTACCTTACGTTACCTTTGAAGATAATTATATCTAGGTACCTATCTACACCTATTATTCCACTATCTTATACTTGTACGGGTACATTGATTCATTCACTGCAAATGTAACTTTGTAATCCTATATATTTATATGGGATTACAAAGTTATTTATGCAGTTGGTGTATCTAGAAAACTGGACCGAAATTGCAAAATATTTGAATTTTTCCTTGGTTTATATACTAAACACTAATGGTATTCTAAATTTGAAGCTTCTATGTCTGCTAGAAGTGCCTTAGAATTTTGATGATCGGTCAGTCAGAGAGTGACAAAATTCGAAACTTTGACTAATTATAATTCTTAAACTACTGGTTCAAATTGAATGAAATTTACAATGCCTGCTTGGGTATTGAAAATTCAGACTTCTAGTTTTATCCACAACGAAGTTATAGGGGGTCGAAAATGGCCTGAGTTGCTTCGAGAAAAGATAGTACGGCCGTGCCACTTTTTTTTTTGCTCGACTTGGCGGAGGCACTGCCGTGCCTCCAGATATATATAAATAATATAATTAAATCTTTAATTTATTTTCAGGCTGGATTCGAATGCATGCAGAAATACTTATCGGGTTTCCAAATCGACATGGAAATGGTGCACCCGGTAATGCGTCCACTTTTGCTCACATTAGGTGATCATCGGAATCTTAGCGTGAATGGAGCGAAGAGACTCTCTTATTTGACTCAGTTGTTCCCTTCTACGTTTAGCGAAAAACTTTGTGAACAATTACTTCAGTTATTGAAAAAGCTTCTAGATTATTCGATTCAAACTAATAGAGGTAAGTGTAAATAACTAAGTATTTTTGTTAACAATAAAACTTCATTTTTATTTATATTTTACATGTGTTATCTCTTTTAGGAGGAAACTTTCTTCAAAGCGTGTCAAAAAATATGGAAAACGAACAAAAAATTATAATATTAATCGGTATATTCCATCAAATACCCGCCGCATCACCGCGTTTTATCGATGTCCTCTGTCGTTTAATCTTCCACACAGAGAAATCGTTAATGATAGAAGCCGGTTCACCATTTAGAGAACCCCTCGTTAAATTTCTACTAAGGTAAGAATGTTATATATTAAATTTATATTTATTTTATATTCAGCTATTTATTCTCAAAAGTATATATCAAAGACATTTTGGTGTGACGGCCACGGTCTGGGTTTCTGACATACAAATCCGACCTGAATATTTACAACTACAAACAATACGCGCTCAGTTGACATAAACTGTATTTAGAACGATTGAATTTTATTGTGAATTGAGTGATTTGACTATCATAGTCGTATAGTTCTGAGTATACTAATACATAAATTTAAAAAAAAGTCAAAGTTGATCGAACAAGTACATGTCCTAACTGCATAAGAAAATATCCGTTACAATTTTAAGACTGAACACTAAGCAGCCGTTTCACAAAATGAATCACGAGAATATACAAAAACCTCAATAAAGTCCACCATGTCCTTAAAAAGAAATCGATTCAAGAAACGTCACTCAACGTGTAATACACTTGCAGATATCCGAAGGAGACGCTGGACCTTATAATGAGCGACGGCAACGTAAAGGAGCAACAGTGGAGCCGGTTCCTCATCTACCTAGTGAAGCACCCGACGGCGGGCCCGCCGTTCCGCGAGGCGCTGCAGTCGAGCAAGAAGCCGCGCCTGCTGCAGCTGCTGGGGGGCGGCGGCGAGCTGCAGTTCCAGGCCGTGCGCGTCGTGTCGCTGCTCGTCAAGTTCGACGACCAGTGGCTGTCGGCGCAGCACGACCTCGTCGAGCTGCTCCAGCGCATCTGGTGCAGCGACCAGTACCATGTGAGATCAGCCGCTTTCTCTTGTATCCATCTAATTTGTTCATCATCTCTGTGTTTAAGTATTACGTGACCCAATTTAGTGGGGAGAAGGAGTCTTGTAAAACGTTACGATGCGTTACAAGAACGGGAAGGGGGTTCATACAACGCGTTATGTAACATTGTTTTTTTTTTAAATTGAAATAAAAATAGATTTAAGGAAATTAAAGTGTTCCAAGTTGGAAAACCTTTTCATTTTCGGTTTACGGCTAGTACCTCGATTGTATTTTGCGTCATTGTTATTTTGTTATTAATGTATTAAATATTGTGTCTTTTAGGTAAAAATTGTTACTCATGTGTTACATACCGCTTTGGGAGGGGGTACAGAAAAACGTTACGGCGCGTTACATGAGGGGGAGAGCGTTTCAAACATCTTCAAAAATTGCGTTACGTAATACTCGAACGACCCTTTCACCCACTCAAGACTATTGACAGTTATTGTTGACTCTTAGCTTGTTTTTTTTTACAGATTATGAATTTCCATTCCTTCCTTCCTTCTTCTCCTCTAAATTACTATTCTTCTCACTCAAACCGCCATTAAAAAAACAAAATTCCAACTACAATAACTTTTGGTAAAATATTTAATACACTTGTTTTTACAAACAAGCACTCATCACAGAACTGTATGCGGATCAAGATCTCGCTATCTTCTTCAACCTTTTCCACTAACCATCGGCTGCATTCCGTCCTGGACGTAGTCCATTAGTCAGTAGGAAGTAGCGATTTAACGGATATTGGTATATATCCATGAGTATTTTCCAAACACGCACGTGACTAATGTTTAGTTGTTTCCTTAAAAAACACGTTCTTTGTGCTTCATTAAAAATCAATATCCAAACAAATACAAAAATAAAAAAATTCTAGAAATTTACGCTTCAGATATATTGTTAGCTTATCTTTAACTGATATTCGTTCACTCGAAAGGAATCTTCGCGAGAGACTAAATATGTGTTTGACAGACAACAGCCTACTGTTTTGGTTAAAAATATAGATTAATTTAAATATAAATTAATTATTATCAATATAATGTATTCTGATTTCTTATAAAGATAAATATTAAAATATTTTTTAATTAGTGTTCGATATTCCACAAAACATAACAATAATTCGCATTGCCATGATACTGATACTCCAATATTTTGAATCGATATAATCGAATAGATTATTATAGTCACGGAGTACATATACCAGGAATGCGAATGGTATAGGATTTTTCACGTTATTTATGTACACAATAATAAAACCAGATCATAGTTCTCTTTTTTTGCCACTGGCTGCACAAGTATTCAGGAGGATACTATTGTTATTATTACACGTAAATACGAACTGACTAACCTGGCTCGTGAATGTAAAAATAAATTAAATTAAATATAATTTTTTTTTTTAATAATGGTTACCTGGTTGCCTTAGTGGCCGAAAGGCAAGTGAGAGTTTAGGAAAAGGGGCTTTATTGATTTCCGCGTAAGTATTTAAACGATCACTTTTTGAACGTGGCGCGCTCTGCAGGCAAAACACACCTAAATTGATGCTGATCTTTCAACATTACGTTCGCACTCCTGGTATCTATACTCTGTTATTATATTTAAGCCAAATTCGATTTGGAATGTCTACCAACAAACCATTGCTTAGCAACCAAGGCAGATTTTAACAACCTATTGGAAAATAATTATATTGTTTGATATGTATACACAGTATTAAAAGCTAGGTAAAACTTGAAATAAATAAGTCAGGGGGTTAGATATATTTATATAATATCTATCGTCAACTGTTATAGAAGTGAAATTTACTTATTAACGTGAGTATAACTAATTTCCTAATGAATGATTTCTAAATATTTTCATAAATATGTATATGCCTATATTAAAATAGCTACACTATACCTGAACAGCATTCAAAATAAAACAACATTTGTTTTAAAATGGATTTATTCAGACACTCATTCTCTTCTATTATTTATTTTACTTTTACGTTATAATATTTAAAGTTGTGTATAAAAATCGATTACAGTTTACCTTTAACGATATAACAACTGATAAAAAAAAATCTAAATATTACTTATCTGTGAAATTTTACCATCAGCGATAAAATGTAGGGTTGTTAGATGTATATTAATAATTAAAAAAATTTTAATTTTTGTTATAAGTCTTGTGTATTACGTATTTTACTGTTAAGTTGTAGAAAACAGTGTCAAAGTAAAAATTTTAATGTTTAAACTAGGAAATTGGTGATAAATTACAATTTTTCATTAATAAAAGTTTGATAACCCTTTACAAGATGATTTTTGTTATGTATAGAAAGATTCCATATCGACTTTGGCTTAAGTATAGTTTTAAATTAAAACAAAAGAGTGGATTGTATTCACTACCGCAAATCGTTGTGGCTTAAACTATTATAATTGCTTATTAATGAAAATACTTTATTACTATAAATACTTTAATACTTTATTATACTAATTTAAGCTAAGGCTCTATACACGGTGATTTTATAGCCGTTTTGGAAACGAAATATTTGAATTTGTAATCATCTATAGTACCAATAAAAATTGATAAATCAATTGTAATGTTGACTAAAAAAAAGTTTCTGTTTTAATATTAATTTTTACTCGATCGACTTGGAAAGTAGTAAGGCACTGATCATTCATTCATTATGTTACATCAATGAAACACGGCTGACGTGATAAATAGGCGCGAGCTAGCGAGTACTTGCGTAGATAGACTCTAAGTTGTTCTTCATACTTTACACGGGCTTAGGACCTAAAGAAATACCTATTTTATTTAAACTTTTTTTCGATTATTAACCACGATTGTTCTTTTCATAACAAATCAATTTATCAACGGACTGTGTTTCAGGCGTATTTAATAAAATTAAAATCGGAGCTATCTACAGAATAATTAACTTACAGACCTATTTACAGTTTATTTACACTTCTTTGTATCGAAGCAAACTGCTCAAAATGTATTGAACGCAGCGGCGTTCAATACACAAACGTCCACGTTTAAGACAATTGTCTTTTAATTTTCTTAATGTGTTTCTATCACTTTTCACTTTATTAAAAGCGTCCACTATCGCAATGCGTAAATCATCACGGCTTTCATATTCACGCGTATAAACAAGTCTTTTTATTTCCGACCATAAGAAAAAATCCAGCAGCGTTAAGTCCGGGCTTCTAGGTGGCCAAGGCACAGGCTCTCCTCGACCTATACACCGATCACTAATCTTATTGTCCAGGTATGCACTACACTCGCGTAATGAGCGGGTCAGCCGTCGTGTTGGTAGTAGGTACCTACATACCTCTCGAGTAAGCTAACGGCACATCGTCTACTGACTCAGATATTACTGTCCTAAACAATTAACTCTCAACTTAACATAACACTCAAGAACATCTTCAAACTCCGGCGAATAATAATTTAAACGTCCTTAACGTGCCGTCACGATGTTATAATATTACTGACATAGTGACCGACTGAAATCCAAGGACGCCTAACGTTTGTAGTAAGCGACAAGCGCAATGCCGTCATTGGTTGGACGACTCCGGCGCAAGTTTGTTTTGATTGGCGAATACGATTTTGTGTGTCTCGATATTATAAATAGTACCTATATGTAGTATAAACGGTCTAGGTGTGATTAAATACCGCTACTACCGATTCTCACTTTTTCTCTGTAAACGATATGAATATCGACTTTGATGAAAAAAAAAATTTTTTTTAATTAAATTAACTTTATATATAGGCTCTGTTATTGATAAATAATCCAAAATTTTCGTTTCCAAAACGCTTTCAAAATCACCGTGTATAAGTCTGGTAGTAGTAAATTTATTTATTTATGTTAAGAAAATTATTCAAACATTAAAAATATCTGCATTTAATGTCATAAATATTAATTAAAATTTAACCAAGTATTTATTACAAATCACATTTTTTTTATTTGATACAATTTATCGATTCACGAGGCGATGGGGATTATTGATAGTTTTTGGATGCTTCGAACTTAGTTAAATATTCAACCAGAAAGAAAAACTTTAATTTAAATGCTTATTTGACTGGAATTACTAATCAAACTTTTCATTTATAAAATTTTATAAAATAATATATAAACCCACGTTCCCCCGGAGCGGAAAACAGGGTCACTGCCGACTGCGCCAACGGGCCAGTCACAATACTTGTTACACGCACTTAAACTATCGCCGACGTATATTGTGTAATAACGTTATTTTTTATTATTATTTTCAGGAAGTTCATAAAAAAGTCGAAAACGTGGACTGTACACACTGGAAGGAACCTAAGTTAATTGTTAAGATTTTACTACACTATTTTTGTCACCATCCGTCGAATATCGACTTACTATTTCAATTATTACGGGCGCTTTGCGACCGTTTTATACCTGATTTTCAAGTAAGAAATTGTCTATAATATCATAAAATTGATTTTAATCATATTGTCATCATAGTAGCACGTAAACAATTGTTGAATTTTTAACAGTTTCTACGCGATTTTCTGGAGAATACTGTAGCGCAAAATTACACGGTGGAATGGAAGCGGTCCGCTTTCTTCCGATTCGTAGACCACTTCTCGAACGATGCGATGTCTCAAGAGCTCAAGGCGAAAGTACTGCAGATGATTCTTATTCCATGTTTTGCTGTCAGCTTTGAGAAAGGAGAAAAAATCGTCGGAGGTCCACCGGCTCCGTACCAGGACAACCCGGACAACGTCGTATCTGTTTTTATAAACAACGTGAGTTTATTGATAAAATATAGACCAATATAATTACAAATGCCATATATATATATGTATAAATTATTTATACACATTTAAAGTCAACATTTTTTCTGTAAAAAAGAAAAAGGAATTATACCTGTTTGATATTACATCGATATATTTGGTAAACCTTATTTATTGTTGTATCATCATTTTTTTTTTGTTGTATTATTTTTTCTGTCTTTAATTTTTATGGTTGTTTAGTTGCATGTATCACCTCCATAGTGCCCTAAAAAAAAAAAAAACGAACGGAAACTATTCTTTTATAATCGAATTTTAATGCTTTTGCAATATTATACTATTATTATCCCTAATCCCTAATTAATATTATAAATGTGAATGTAAGTTTGTTTGTTACGCTTTCACGCGAAAACCACTTAACCGATCATCATAAAATTTTGTACACATATACTTGGAGGTATTAGAAAGAACATAGGGTATACTTTTTATTTTTAAAAAAATGCGAGCGAAGCCGCGGATACAAACTAGTTATTAATAATCGTGAAAGTAGTAATAAGCGTCAATGCTTGCAGGTTATAGACCCGGAGAACCCGTTTGCTTGTTCGGACGCGGTCCGCATCTCGCTGCTCCAGTTCGCGTGCCTGCTGCTCGAGCAGGCGTCGGCGCACATCCACGACGCCAACAACAAGAAGCAGGGCAACAAGCTGCGCCGCCTCATGACTTTCGCCTGGCCCTGCTTGCTGGGCAAGAACTACGTCGACCCCGCCACCAGGTACTGCATCGACACTGCCCCGACCCCGCCCCGCCCCTGTACTCGAGTCCGGCGGCCTGGCGTCTCGATTTTGTGTCACAGTCCGGACGCGAAGCAGGAAGCATTTTGTACATTGACCCTTTTACTACCTGTTTCTGTCAATCCCGCGTAAATATAATACGTCTCGCTCGTACAGATGCAATTGCCGCTGTCCAAAGGGATTGTAAACCTTTTACCTGATTTTGCATTGTTCTTTCTATACTCATTGTTTATTTCATTTTTCAAATGGTCAGTTAGACTCAGAGCCCAAGCCTATACTAAAATCAAAATAAACAATTTATATAATAACAATAATTTATTTAATAAGTTGTAAATTAATTTTTTTCTCCTTCAAATCTTTCATATAAACCACAATACAAAAATGTTTGTGACCACTGTCAGTAGGCAAAGAGATCATTGTATGAAATTGTTCCTGCTGCGCGACCGGACTATAGTCGAAATATGCCAATACAACCATCCCGGTTAACCGATGAAAGAACAGCGGAGATTATCGATTTATCTCGTATTTTTTTGGGTCACTGCTAAGAATTTTTTATGGAATAGTCAAAAAATTTGAAATAATGATTAAGAAATCCTTACAATGTGATGTATGATTTAGGTGACTTGGTTTTCTGGGTTTGAACTAATGCTAATTACTAAAAATATTGATTCAAATCCTAATAATTCATTTTTGATTGTTACAGATATCACGGACATTTATTGCTGAGTCATATCATTGCAAAGTTTGCTATTCACAAACGCATTGTTTTACAAGGTGAATTTTAATTTTGACTTTTTTGTCAATTTTATTTCAAAGACTGTCAGTATTTTACTCTCTGATTCCACTACTCTGGTTTTTTAAAACAAATATTTAAGTATACATACGCAACTTTTATTTTTTGTTAATAAAACGTAGTAATAGTAAGTAGTAATAGATACAGTTAGAAAGATCTGTTAAATTAAGATTGATAAATTATTATTATTATTACATATAATAAATTTTCTAACATGTAAAGTATTTAACATTTGTCTTAAAAGCATAAAGCAAAGCATTAATTATTAACACACTTGTGTAGTTGCATCTATACTTGTAGTAAACGGATAGTTCTAAGTAGTCCATAAATACTTACAGTCTGTACTACCAGACGAGCCACAAATACGGGTCTGACTAAAGGAACGAAAGGGAATTGTAGAAAGTTAGGGCGCCTCCGAGACGTTCAAATCAAGTCGTCGATCGCGTTACGTTAACGACAATATCGATTGCAGTGTAATCAGGGCCGGATTTAGAGGTCTGGAGGCCTCGGGGCAACAAAGCAGTGGAGGCCCCTTGGCCCCAAATTCGTAAGTGCACACGAAAAAAAAAGGTCATCGCCTCTATATTCCGAAAAAAAAAATAAGTTATCTTCTCTCCCTATTCGACAATATAATATATAAAAAAGATCGTCGTTTCTATCTATCGATATTACTCGAGTATTGTCGGATGAAATATATAGTCTGAATATCAATATTTTTTTCCGAAGTTTTGTGGGGGCCCGGGGCAGTCGCTCCGGTTGCCCTACCCCAAATCCGGCCCTGAGCGTAATTAAAATCTGTAATCGAACAATCGTAAACGACGTGGTCGGGGCGCGCGCGCGCAGTGTTCCACAGCCTGCTGAAGGCGCACGCGGTGGAGGCGCGCGCGGTGGTGCGCGCGGCGCTGGAGATCCTCACGCCCGCCATGCCGCAGCGCATGGAGGACGGGAACACCATGCTCACGCACTGGACCAAGAAGATCATCGTCGAGGACGGCCACTCCGTGCAGCAGCTCTTCCACATCTTGCAGTTGGTGGTTCGCCATTACAAGGTGCGTTCTTGCGATCTTTGCAATGGCGCAATGTTTTCTAACTTATCTTTTATAATTTTTGAATTGATAACTTCTTATGGGAGGGTAAACTGCTTCACTTTAACCCACAGCGCTAGCCGTATTTCAGATAGACGCTGCCCCCTCTCTCTACTCAGTGTTTAGTCTGAGATAGACATATACTGTTGACAGTGAGCATAAAACTTTCACCGTTTTTGGAAATGATTAATTGATATTTATATTATATATTTGACGGCCGGCTGGTCGAGTGGTCAGGCAACTGGACACTTTACGCAGCGGTCGCGGGTTCGAATCCCGCCAGGTGCAGATAATTTGTATGACGAATATAGATGTCTGCACCGGGTCATGGATGTGTATTTATGTATATATGTATTTATATCTTAAATTTATTTCCGTTCCTAGTACCTGTAACACAAGTTCTTACGAACTTACCACGGGGCTAGGTTAACGTGGTGTGATTGTTGGTTAATATTTATTTATTTATTTATATAAATAATAATGATTAATTTCAGTAAGTTATCACTTCTGTCGGGCGTCTCGAGAGGCACACGTTTTTCTTTTTTTATTCATCTCTCCAAGACAAAATATAGTTTTACGTTTATTTAGTTTGCCTTAAAACGAGTTTGTCTTCTCCTATAAGAAGTTCCAGTTATATGTTGTAAGTGAATAAATTACTCGCGTGAATGTAGTTTTTGAGTTTACATCACGATCCACGTTTCAAAGCATAAAAAAAGTCTTTTATGGCTGTTAAGTAGGTGTCAGACTTTTATAAAATAGTTTTTCATTTTAACCATTAAGTCGTTTGAAAAATAAAATCAAAATTAATTTTGGCTCCGTTACCAGCTATAACAAAATTTATAATATGTTAAATGTGTACCATGTCGATATGAGTCGTGTCTCGTGTCCCGAGCCTGACGCGAGCCGTGCGGGTGCCGCAGGTGTACTACCCGGTGCGGCACGCGCTGGTGGGGCACATGGTGGCGGCCATGCAGCGGCTCGGCTTCTCCGCCACCGCGTCGCTGGAGCACCGCCGCCTCGCCGTCGACCTGGCCGAGGTCGCGCTCAAGTGGGACCTGCAGCGCATCCGCGACCACTCGCCCCCGGACACCGTCGTATGTCGCTTACCTTACTGCGCTAATGTTCCGACCACGGACTATAGATACCAGGAGTGCGAACGTAATGTTGATAGAACGGCATCAATTTAGGGATTAGATGTTTTGCCAGTAGAGCGCGCTACGTTCCAACAAGTACTCGTTTAAATACATACGCGGAAGTCAATAAAGCCATTTTTCCTAAATTCTCACTTGCCTTTCAACCACTAAGGCACCCATAATTTTTAAAAAATAAATTAATATATTATATTTAATTTAATTTATTAATATTTTATATTTAATTTAACTTTTTTTTTACATTCACGAGGCAGGTTAGCCAGTCCGTATTTACGTGTAATGATAACAATAGTATCCTCCTGAATACTTGTGCAGCCAGTGGCAAAAAAGAGAACTATGATCTGGTTTTATTATTGTGTACATAAATAACGTGAAAATCCTATACCTTTCGCACTCCTGGTATATGTACTCCGTGATTCCGACACTCCGTCTCGTTCTTATCTCGACCGTACTGCTTGCGCATAAATATTGATAAGCAGAATCTAGTAATATAAATTAACTTTCAAACCTTAAATGCTATAATGTATATTTGAAATATTTGGGGACTAAAACTACGAACAATATTTTTTACTATAGTTATCGACATCTCCGAGCGGGGCTATGAAAAGAGCATCGTCGGATGATAGCGGCAACGAAGCTCGTAAAGCGCTCAACACTGGCTGGGCCAGTCCGCAGGCGAGTGTGTCGCGGGTGGAGCCCGACGCCGCCAAGCCTCTCGACAGGCAACATGTCGACGTCGTCGTTAATCTTCTGCTTAGACTCGCATGCCAGGTACGCATATTATGATATTTCCTGATAATCCTTGTTGCTGCGATAACGTTTATGCTATGCAAGGATTGTGCACTTAAGCAAGATGTTCTAAAACCTAATTGTGATTATTCATTATAGCTCCTAAGTATACTAGTATACTAGACGGCCAATTCAATATGTCCGCCTTGAACCCCAATGGACTTGTTGAAAACATACGAATTTATCAAGCTCATCATTCAGCTCGCAGAAAGCGAAGATAGTTTGTACCGCTCATTGTCAAAAATTAATTTACCAACTATGTAAGTGGCTTGGTTACGTTACGTCTGGATTCGTGGTTGACCACACGTGCTCGTTGTATATGTTAAATAAACCTGTTTTCACTTACGGACACAACTTACTACTGAACAGTACGCGAGCATTCCATTCTAGGCGCGATTTTTTAATAGCTCTTTTTTGCAAGATAAAAAACTCTATCTGTTGCGTTACCCCACAGTAACAAACCGACACTTGACGAACTCTTCTAACCGCGAATGCTGCGGAGCTGAGTCTCCCAGTCAGGGATGACAAACGGGAATTCCACATTACTATGGAAATAACTAAAATATTCTATTTGAGTAGTAGCAATGTCGGTCACTTGACGAACTCTTCTAACCACAAATGCCTCAGAGCTGAGTCTCTCAGCCAGGGATGACAAACGTAAATTCCACGGTCCTATGGAAATACCTAAAATATTCTATTTGAGTAGTATCAATGTCGGTCACTTGACGAACTCTTCTAACCGCGAATGCTGCGGAGCTGAGTCTCCGAGCCAGGGATGACAAACGGGAATCCCACTGAGGTTTCGAATTCATGTTTATCTGGATGGTGAATGAAATGAAAATGACATGAAAACTGTAGTGTCACTATCAACAAGATGTTATTTTAGGATGTTTAACTATCTTTTATCAGCTTTATTTAATAAAATGATGTGTCATTAGCAACATTCCCGTCCTTAGCTCTTTTCTAGTCTTCTACATTCATTTTGTCAACAACTCTTGTGGTGCATTTGCTCCTGTAGGACTTACCCGTTTGTTTAAAGCCATTATAACAAAAAATGTATGCGACATCAAACAGTTGAATGGATACCTAACACGTATATTTCGCATATTTTTACTCGTGTAATAACGTTATAAGTACTAAACCTATATGCGTGCTTCGATAACGACCGGCGCGGTCCAGTGTGCACGTACAACTAAAGAGTTCGATAATTATCGATAATTCGTAACTACACGATAATTTTTCATTCGATAATTATCGAGTGGTATCGATATATGTGGTTCGATAATTTTGATCTGGTAATTGTCGATAATTGTTTATTCGATAATTATCGATAATTTTTTCCGATAAACATTCCTAGTAGGACTACGTGTAAGCGGGAAAGCGCAGGTGGGTTCAGCGGGTCGTTCGGAGCGGCGGTAGTTCAGGCGGGTCTCGCTCGCAGGTGAACGAGGGCGGCGTGGCGGGCGGCGCGGCGGCGGGCGCGGCGGCGGGCGGCGCGCCGGGCGCGGCCGGCTCGCCGGGCGAGCAGCTGTCGCGCCGCTGCGTGCTGCTGCTGCGCGCCGCGCTCAAGCCCGACGTGTGGCCGCATCTCTGCGAGCCGAAACTGGCTTGGCTCGACAAGGTATATGCCCTTTGTTATTAGCTCGCTGCGTATACGTATTGGATTCATTTATATAACATTATTCTTATTCTTATTTATAAGGTGTTTTCGACGGCCGAGACTAATGCGGCGGCGTGCGCAAACGCGTGTACGGCTCTCGAGCTGCTCGTTTTTCTTTTGGGAGTGCTCCGACGCGACCAAATACTCGCCGCTTTGAAACCGCTACAGAGAGGCTTAGCTGCCTGCGTGACGTCGAGTAATGCTAAAATAGTTCGCCTGACGCACAATCTGCTCGCTAAGCTCACGGCTCTCTTCCCCACCGAGCCTTCCGGAGCGGCACAGGCGTCTAAGGTAATCGACGCTTTTTTGACCGATTTACACGGACAGTGCCATAAAGTAAATATAATATTAATCAGCTTAGCTTGTATATAAATCAGTTTATTCCTATATATAAACAATATCAATATAAAATAATATCAATATAAAATCTGTTTATTGCTAAAGATATTTACAATTTTACATGCATAAGAAATAAGACTGAATAAAAATAACATAAGCATCTGAAGCAATTGTAGCTTAAGTATTTGCTTACTCGGAAACCAAAGTTCTGGTTTTCAGCCAGTTCCTATTTCCTAAGATGTTGTGTGGGAGATGCAGTGGTGTGTCTCACAGCCACCAGCTGATATTAAAATTTACAACTAGTACAGTTTGTTAATATTGCATTCGGTTGTAAATTTAATGTAAAAAAATTGAAGAAGTAAACAAAATAAACTAAACTAAATTATAATTCAATGCAATTCACACCAACAGCTAGATACTTCTTTAAATAGGAAGTGTCTGGAAGTAATCGTTAAATAAACGCTTTCCCGCCACAGTACGAAGAACTGGAAACCCTATACGCCAGCGTGAGCAAGTACGCGTTCGAAGGGCTGGCGACGTACGAGAAATCGACGGGAGGCGCGGGGGCTGCGGGCGGCGCGGCGGGCGCGGCGGGCGCGGCGGGCGCGGGGGGCGCGGGCGCGCTGCTCGGGCCGCTCATGATGCTGAAGGCGTGCTGCGCGTCCAGCGCCGGCTACGTGGACCGGCTGCTGCTGCCGCTCATGCGCGTGCTGCAGCGGATGGCGCGCGAGCACGTGGCGCCGAACCCGGACGCGGCCACCTCCGACCTCCTGGTGAGCGACTATATTCAATTGCCCTAAGTGATACACGAGATCATTCTAAAGATATTTTTGGCCATTGTATTTGGAATTTATGCCATGGTTACAAAAGTCGAAAAGCATATATCTCACTAATTTTTTTAAAACTTTTTTATATTAATTTAGTATTCAATTGGCACAGCCTTAACATTTAACTGTACGGATGTTGTTAATTGAATCTTGAATTAAAAAAAAAATCATGGTCGAAATTGGCTTAAAACAACAAGGAAAACTTGTCTATCATGGACACTCAATGACGGCTTTGTTCTTGTATAACTCTTCACATCAAGAACTTCTCACAATTGTCTGATATACAGCCATAAATTAAATAAATTTAAGCATTTTTAAAATATAGCTATCATGTTTAAATCTGTCATGCGCGAATAATACCGTGTACCGTATTTTCATCCGTATTAGATTTAACATTAGACTTTTTTGCGTTTAAAATAGGTTTATGTTTACTGTTATTCCATAAAATTACAGCATGATGTTTTATAGCCTCATCAGTATATAGAAGATTGTAAAAAAGAACGAGAAGAGTTATATTAGGTTTTTGATTGTTTGTTTTGTTTATTCAGATTTTGGCACTTGATCTCTTGAAAGCACGCGTATCTGTGATGACGGTAGAGACAAGGAAAACTTTCATCGGCACAATACTCGTTGGACTCATCGAAAAAACTAATGATGCTAAAGTGAGTAAATAATAAATAATTTTATATATACATAATATTTTGAGAACAGGCACTTGATTAAATTTTTCTGAAGGTCATGAAAGCAATAACTCGTATGGTAGAAGAATGGGTAAAATGGAAAGGCGCGGCAGCTGTAGCGGCGCCGTCTTTACGCGAAAAATCCATACTGCTTGTAAAGCTCATGCAGTATGTCGAGAAGCGGTTCCCCGACGACCTCGAGCTGAATGCCCACTTCTTGGACCTTATCAACTATGTTTACAGGTAACACAATGTCTTTGTATATGGGTACCGTATTTTTAATCATACTTATAATACTATAAATGCGAAAGTAAGTTTGTTTGTTACGCTTTCACGCGAAAACTACTTAACCGATCATCATGAAACTTTATACACATATACTTCAAAGTATTAGAAGTAACATAGGATACTGGTTTTTTTTTCGCGATGTCTGACATCAACGCGGGCGAAGCCGCGGGCAGAAGCTTGTCAATAATAAAGCAAAGTTTAAATAAAATTTCAATATTGAGGCTTACAAAAAAATCATATAAAGGTTTTTGTACCTTATAAAACTATAAATACTTAATTTTGTTCTCAGAGATGAAAATTTAAAAATGACAGAATTGTCAATGAAATTGGAGCCAGCCTTCCTAGCTGGATTGCGATGTCCACAGCCCCATATTCGTGCAAAGTTTTTTGAAGTGTTTGACAGCAGTGTGCGTCGTCGCATATACGACCGCATGCTTTATATAATTTGCACTCAGAATTGGGAACATATTGGACAGCACTTCTGGATTAAACAATGTTTAGAATTATTGCTAGTTACTTGTGTCTCCAGTAAGTAAAGATTCATTTATATTGACTGTAGTACAGTATTTGTTAATTTTTTACTGTCAAAATCATATTTATAGTCTAGTCAACAAGTGCCATTTTCCGAAAATTATGATTGAGGCATCTAGATGATTTTTGAAAAAAACTAAGTTCTGCTTGCAAAAATTGCAAAATTATTAAAAATTAAAAAAGGGGTTTAGTTTTTTGCAAATATCTCAAAAACTAATTAAGATTTTTCAAATTTGGAAAAAGGAAGGAAAGAAAGAAAGAAATTTCCTAGAAAAAGTCCCGACTCCCGGAACTGTAGGAACAATTTTTATAATTTTCCCAGAGGGATAAAAATACGGCTTAAAAAGGTGCTCTGTTAAATATAAAATTTAAGAAATGAAAAAAATCAGAGGATTACTGGATAAATAAATTAACATTAATCCGCCTGAATAAAATTTTTATCACAATTTTTCAATTTGTTATGCAATAGTTAACTAATCATTTTTTTCTTAGAGCATCACACAACATCAATTATTACCATGGAAATAGAAATGACTATTATAAAATTTTAAGTATCGTTTCTGTGATGTTTTGTTAGCTTAAAGTTAGTGGAAATATGTTATAAATTTTTTTTTAATTACAGATTCTCAGATTCGACTGTCGAATTCAAAATATCTTCTTCCGAATATAACAGCAGTTATCAACTGGGCAGGTAGCGAAGAAAGAAAGTCCTTTGTTATATTTAGCAACGTGAAAGAAGAATCTGCAGATGGATTCAGTGACTCTCTCGATCCTGAAAAAGAGGATGTATTAGATATGGATTTAGACTCGAGTTCAAATCAGAAAGACGATTTGACTAAAAATGTTCCAAACAGGTAATGTCATGTCATTGTTTCATATATCATTAATAACTGTATTTATTTTTTATGATTTATTTCAAGCAGTACTACAACTATCTAAGAAAATAAAGAAAATATTAAGAGGAGTAGCAGTTTTAGAATTTTTAAAAGAGACACGTTTACCGTCTAAGCCCCGGAACGTCACTTAAATCTAAAGCGGATCAAAATATTATTTTGGTACCAAATTTTCGTGGTGTATGACACTCGTCGCGATAGATCTAAAGATGGCGGTTCGCGCCCGCGACACGCGACCGCGACTGGAGCCACAGAGACAACAGAATCGAGCCGACCAATGATATAACTTGTCGCGGTCTCTCGTCTCTGTTTCTCCTATCGCGGTCGTGTGTCGTGGGCGCGAACTGCCACCATAACAATAAGTGAGGATACGATCGATCGTGCCGTACTGAGTAATGTGACGGCCGGCAGGCACCGCGCGCTCGGCCAGATCGTGAGCAAGCAGTCGGAGTTCCTGGAGCTGGCGCGGCGCGTGCGCACGGAGCAGCTGGTGGTGGCGGCGGCGCAGCTCGCGCACATGGACGACGCGCTCGCGCACCACATGTGGCTGCGCCTCGCGCCCGCGCTCTGGGCCGCCTTCGACGAGCGCCAGCTGGCGGTGCGTTGTATACTGTTCCGTTGCTTCCGTCCGCAAGGGCGTAGCCAGGATACTCTATGAGGGGGACGTTTTAAATATATGATATGAGTATCTCACAGTAGTGGAGGTGTTCTTTTCACTTATCGTTATTAGTGACATCGCTTAGAATAAGAAAAGATGGAATTTTTTTTGTATCAGTGACCCACCGCTCTTCTAACTCTTCTAGGGGAGCAGCTGACCCCCCCTCCCCTTCCCTCGCTACGCCCATGTCGATCCGTCTGCCTAACCTAAGAGCTCATTTAAGTCCATAAGTCGAAAGTTTTATGTGGAAAAAGTATTCATTAATACTAGATTAGAATGCATATTAGGTGACATCATTTGATAATTTAAAGTTTTTAATGCTTTAAAATATTAAAACCACTAGGACGACACGGTCGGTGGGAGCTTCGACGTTATACAATTTTATAGTAGTAAACGACGGTAAGTTATAAAAATATAATTTTAATTTCCAGACGATAACGTCCGAAATTGTGCCGTTTATAATATCGGGAATCCATGTCATACAAAGAGACCAACCGTTGAGTGCTCTTAACACGTTTGTTGAAGCACTCGCTCGATGCAATCCTCCAGTAGCTATAAAACCGTAAGTTATATCATTAATATTTCAAACATTTATGTTATGAATGATATGTTTGATTAATATAATAATACTTTAACTTTTGCTCATGCAAATTATCAGATCTATGATGAAATATCTTGGAAAGACACATAATTTGTGGCATCGTATGACACTAAATCTGGAACAAATGGCAATAGATCAAGCAAGCGGTCGAACGGTCAGAGAGGCTTTAGAAATATACGATTATGACGTTGAAACAACTACGCCTACCGTAAGTGGTTAATTACTAGAAAAAAATAACAAAATTTCCTAAAGTACATACATAAAGCCTAAAATCTTATTTTTTCAGGAGATTTTGGATTCTTTAAGTGATATGTATGAATTGCTTCAAGAAGAAGATATGTGGTCTGGATTGTGGCTAAAACATGCTCGATATCGGGAAACTAACGTTGCTATCGCTTATGAACAGCAAGGATTCTTTGAGCAAGCACAGGTTATCATTAAGCTGTTGTTACATATACCTATTTAATATATTTTGGAATTAAATGATAATTGTAAAAATAACTTTTGCTAGGCTGCCTACGACGTCGCTATGGTTAAGCTAAAACAAGAATATTCAACAAATCCGTCGTCTTTTAACATGAACAAGGAATGTAATCTGTGGACTCAACATTGGTTGAAATGCGCCAAGGAGCTCAATCAATGGGATTCATTATTGGACCTTGGACTGTCGCGAACAGCTCGAGATCCATTTTTAATACTGGAGAGTTCATGGAGGAATCCGAATTGGCCGACTATGAAGGATGCACTCACAGAGGTTGAGTTTAGTAGTCCGAAGGAATTGGGTAAGCTATGCTCAAATGAATTAGAATTGGGATCAATCGTTCTTTAGGTAACCCCTTGAGATAAATACCTAATAAATCGTTCTTTGCACTAGTATAGTCACAAAAATCCCTAGCAATTAATTCGTCCGCTTGTCATCTGTATCATTGGAACCGTAATAGAGAGGCACTTGAAAATATTTAACGATATGGCCATTATAAATACAAATAAATATAAAATAAACTTAAAAATTCAAATATCGATCGGGCGATTGAGTGATCTTAAAAATATGTAAAGGTAATTAATATTCTATGACGATAGAACTCTGTGTGCGAATCCGACACGCACACATATTTTGTCGGCTATTTAAATAGGTAGGACAACCGAAATCATAAGATATACAAAAAATAGCTTTAGAATTTTTTTGTGTGATTATAATTTGGCGTACTCTATCTTAGTATAAATATATCGGTCAGTTGCCAGAGTTGTTGAGTTGTTTAATGAAATTAAAATGGTTTCGCTATAAGTTAATTATACACGCATAATTCAATTTCAAAAAAGAAAAAAAATATATTTTTAATAAATCTACTTAAAGTAGCAAAATAAACCGATATTAACATCGTCGGAACTGCATAATCGATTTTTTTTTATTTATTTCATAAAACGTTCCCAAATAACCAAGTCTATCATCAGCTGAAAAGAAAAAATATTATTTTATGCATAGTTTTTTAATCACTTAATTTATAATGTCGGTATTTAAAAAAAAATATGTAAAAAGACGCATGTAATTTACACTTTGCATCGCTCTCCTGTAATGTTTTTTTTTTCATATCCGCCATTTTTAATAGTCATAGGCGAAACATTCGATTAAAACTAGCTAAATTTTAACATTTGAATTACAAAGTTTAACTTAAACTAGTGGATTACCCTAGTGTCAGTTGACGCCAACTATACAGGTGACTGGTGAATTACTATCAATATTTAAGGAGAATACTCGAAATTAAATGGTTGGTGGTAACTATACTAAGTCATCGAATTTATTAGATATTATAATAATTATCTTATCCCTAGTCTTTGTCGAGTGGGAAAACAGCCCAAGGGTAAAAAAACTCGCGGTACTCTTTTAAAATTTAAAGCTTTATACACAAAAAAAAATGCACTGTATGACCATGAAAAGATCAAGACAATACGAGACAGCGATACATATATGCCAAATTACCACATGTCACCTGCTTACAATATTAAGTAACTAGATCTAATAACAAATATGAACATAGTGATAGCCTGGTTGAATTTTATTCATTTCCAATGCCTTTTCATCACGTATAGTAGCTTTCCTACACAAAGTTCGCTTAGTGGTTTTTTTAAACCTTTGTGAAACCAGAGATTTTCAGAGCAGCCGAAATTTTATCGTTTATTAAAATAGATATTTCAATAAAGGAAAGATTTTTTACTAAGCCAGCATTTAGGAAACGCCAATTTGTGGCCGTTCCTGAGTGTTACATTGTGAGGCAGGCAAATCGTCATATGGCTTACAAAAAAATGCATATTTTTACATAACATTTTCAAAAAGGTACTGCAATGCAAAGGTTAGGATATTTATTTATTTAAACTTCTCTTTTATGGATTCCTTACTGCCTATTTTATATATATAACGGATAGCTCTTTTCTGCAGAATGAAAATAGCATTGATATCAGCCGCCTTGCCCCATAGCAAAATACCGTAGGAAATTTAAATTATACTATAAAAGTCGTTGAAATACACGAATCTAGCTGTATCAACGTTTGTTAATGAACGTATCCTTTTAACCGCGTATACTGCAGAATTTAGTTTATGCGTCAATCGACAGATGTTGGGATCCCACTGTAAGTTTTAATTAATGGTAATTTCAGAAAAAAAAATAACAGCTTAGCTGACGAAGTTTAGTTCATCACCATCGAGTTCTTGTAGTATATTTACGTACATATGTCTTACACTAGGTGCTGAAAATTAACATGGTAGATTAAACATGGTAGGTCGGTTATGTATAATTTTATTAAAAATAAGAATGATCCTTGTGAGATCCCCATTTGAACAAGAGGGCCCCAGACGACTTAATATCGTTTACTTCCACCCTCTGAGTTCTATTCTTAAGATAAGAATTCAGAAGCTTTAGCGTGGTATTTTTTATCCTATAGTGACTAAGTTTCCTGATTAATGTATCATGTTGGACACAAACGTCTTTGACAAATTACATAATACAAGTAAAGTATCCTATGACTCCTCCTAAGCATCGACTGTCGAAGTAAATAGCTCTACGCCTGCATCGATTTTTGAGCATCACCTAGTCAAACCAAGTTGCATGTTGTGTATGAGCTTATATTTATTAAAACGATACTTATCATGTCGGTGTCGACAGCGTGGCTGGTGAACCTGTACCGCGGCTACCTGTGCATCTGTGCCGGTGGCGATCAGCAGCTGAGCGGCGTGGAGCGCCACGCCGAGGCGGCGGCGGCGCAGTGTCTACGCGAGTGGCGCCGCCTGCCGCGCCTCGTGTCGCACGCGCACCTGCCGCTCCTCCGCGCCGCGCAGCAGCTCATGGAGCTCAGCGAGGCCGCGCAGATCCACACCGTGAGTGACCACACGCTCGCCACCCCCACCCCTCCGCCCGCCTGCCGCGCCTCGTGTCGCACGCGCACCTGCCGCTCCTCCGCGCCGCGCAGCAGCTCATGGAGCTCAGCGAGGCCGCGCAGATCCACACCGTGAGTGACCACACGCTCGCCACCCCCACCCCTCCGCCCGCCTGCCGCGCCTCGTGTCGCACGCGCACCTGCCGCTCCTCCGCGCCGCGCAGCAGCTCATGGAGCTCAGCGAGGCCGCGCAGATCCACACCGTGAGTGACCACACGCTCGCCACCCCCACCCCTCCGCCCGCCTGCCGCGCCTCGTGTCGCACGCGCACCTGCCGCTCCTCCGCGCCGCGCAGCAGCTCATGGAGCTCAGCGAGGCCGCGCAGATCCACACCGTGAGTGACCACACGCTCGCCACCCCCACCCCTCCGCCCGCCTGCCGCGCCTCGTGTCGCACGCGCACCTGCCGCTCCTCCGCGCCGCGCAGCAGCTCATGGAGCTCAGCGAGGCCGCGCAGATCCACACCGTGAGTGACCACACGCTCGCCACCCCCACCCCTCCGCCCGCCTGCCGCGCCTCGTGTCGCACGCGCACCTGCCGCTCCTCCGCGCCGCGCAGCAGCTCATGGAGCTCAGCGAGGCCGCGCAGATCCACACCGTGAGTGACCACACGCTCGCCACCCCCACCCCTCCGCCCGCCTGCCGCGCCTCGTGTCGCACGCGCACCTGCCGCTCCTCCGCGCCGCGCAGCAGCTCATGGAGCTCAGCGAGGCCGCGCAGATCCACACCGTGAGTGACCACACGCTCGCCACCCCCACCCCTCCGCCCGCCTGCCGCGCCTCGTGTCGCACGCGCACCTGCCGCTCCTCCGCGCCGCGCAGCAGCTCATGGAGCTCAGCGAGGCCGCGCAGATCCACACCGTGAGTGACCACACGCTCGCCACCCCCACCCCTCCGCCCGCCTGCCGCGCCTCGTGTCGCACGCGCACCTGCCGCTCCTCCGCGCCGCGCAGCAGCTCATGGAGCTCAGCGAGGCCGCGCAGATCCACACCGTGAGTGACCACACGCTCGCCACCCCCACCCCTCCGCCCGCCTGCCGCGCCTCGTGTCGCACGCGCACCTGCCGCTCCTCCGCGCCGCGCAGCAGCTCATGGAGCTCAGCGAGGCCGCGCAGATCCACACCGTGAGTGACCACACGCTCGCCACCCCCACCCCTCCGCCCGCCTGCCGCGCCTCGTGTCGCACGCGCACCTGCCGCTCCTCCGCGCCGCGCAGCAGCTCATGGAGCTCAGCGAGGCCGCGCAGATCCACACCGTGAGTGACCACACGCTCGCCACCCCCACCCCTCCGCCCGCCTGCCGCGCCTCGTGTCGCACGCGCACCTGCCGCTCCTCCGCGCCGCGCAGCAGCTCATGGAGCTCAGCGAGGCCGCGCAGATCCACACCGTGAGTGACCACACGCTCGCCACCCCCACCCCTCCGCCCGCCTGCCGCGCCTCGTGTCGCACGCGCACCTGCCGCTCCTCCGCGCCGCGCAGCAGCTCATGGAGCTCAGCGAGGCCGCGCAGATCCACACCGTGAGTGACCACACGCTCGCCACCCCCACCCCTCCGCCCGCCTGCCGCGCCTCGTGTCGCACGCGCACCTGCCGCTCCTCCGCGCCGCGCAGCAGCTCATGGAGCTCAGCGAGGCCGCGCAGATCCACACCGTGAGTGACCACACGCTCGCCACCCCCACCCCTCCGCCCGCCTGCCGCGCCTCGTGTCGCACGCGCACCTGCCGCTCCTCCGCGCCGCGCAGCAGCTCATGGAGCTCAGCGAGGCCGCGCAGATCCACACCGTGAGTGACCACACGCTCGCCACCCCCACCCCTCCGCCCGCCTGCCGCGCCTCGTGTCGCACGCGCACCTGCCGCTCCTCCGCGCCGCGCAGCAGCTCATGGAGCTCAGCGAGGCCGCGCAGATCCACACCGTGAGTGACCACACGCTCGCCACCCCCACCCCTCCGCCCGCCTGCCGCGCCTCGTGTCGCACGCGCACCTGCCGCTCCTCCGCGCCGCGCAGCAGCTCATGGAGCTCAGCGAGGCCGCGCAGATCCACACCGTGAGTGACCACACGCTCGCCACCCCCACCCCTCCGCCCGCCTGCCGCGCCTCGTGTCGCACGCGCACCTGCCGCTCCTCCGCGCCGCGCAGCAGCTCATGGAGCTCAGCGAGGCCGCGCAGATCCACACCGTGAGTGACCACACGCTCGCCACCCCCACCCCTCCGCCCGCCTGCCGCGCCTCGTGTCGCACGCGCACCTGCCGCTCCTCCGCGCCGCGCAGCAGCTCATGGAGCTCAGCGAGGCCGCGCAGATCCACACCGTGAGTGACCACACGCTCGCCACCCCCACCCCTCCGCCCGCCTGCCGCGCCTCGTGTCGCACGCGCACCTGCCGCTCCTCCGCGCCGCGCAGCAGCTCATGGAGCTCAGCGAGGCCGCGCAGATCCACACCGTGAGTGACCACACGCTCGCCACCCCCACCCCTCCGCCCGCCTGCCGCGCCTCGTGTCGCACGCGCACCTGCCGCTCCTCCGCGCCGCGCAGCAGCTCATGGAGCTCAGCGAGGCCGCGCAGATCCACACCGTGAGTGACCACACGCTCGCCACCCCCACCCCTCCGCCCGCCTGCCGCGCCTCGTGTCGCACGCGCACCTGCCGCTCCTCCGCGCCGCGCAGCAGCTCATGGAGCTCAGCGAGGCCGCGCAGATCCACACCGTGAGTGACCACACGCTCGCCACCCCCACCCCTCCGCCCGCCTGCCGCGCCTCGTGTCGCACGCGCACCTGCCGCTCCTCCGCGCCGCGCAGCAGCTCATGGAGCTCAGCGAGGCCGCGCAGATCCACACCGTGAGTGACCACACGCTCGCCACCCCCACCCCTCCGCCCGCCTGCCGCGCCTCGTGTCGCACGCGCACCTGCCGCTCCTCCGCGCCGCGCAGCAGCTCATGGAGCTCAGCGAGGCCGCGCAGATCCACACCGTGAGTGACCACACGCTCGCCACCCCCACCCCTCCGCCCGCCTGCCGCGCCTCGTGTCGCACGCGCACCTGCCGCTCCTCCGCGCCGCGCAGCAGCTCATGAGCTCAGCGAGGCCGCGCAGATCCACACCGTGAGTGACCACACGCTCGCCACCCCCACCCCTCCGCCCGCCTGCCGCGCCTCGTGTCGCACGCGCACCTGCCGCTCCTCCGCGCCGCGCAGCAGCTCATGGAGCTCAGCGAGGCCGCGCAGATCCACACCGTGAGTGACCACACGCTCGCCACCCCCACCCCTCCGCCCGCCTGCCGCGCCTCGTGTCGCACGCGCACCTGCCGCTCCTCCGCGCCGCGCAGCAGCTCATGGAGCTCAGCGAGGCCGCGCAGATCCACACCGTGAGTGACCACACGCTCGCCACCCCCACCCCTCCGCCCGCCTGCCGCGCCTCGTGTCGCACGCGCACCTGCCGCTCCTCCGCGCCGCGCAGCAGCTCATGGAGCTCAGCGAGGCCGCGCAGATCCACACCGTGAGTGACCACACGCTCGCCACCCCCACCCCTCCGCCCGCCTGCCGCGCCTCGTGTCGCACGCGCACCTGCCGCTCCTCCGCGCCGCGCAGCAGCTCATGGAGCTCAGCGAGGCCGCGCAGATCCACACCGTGAGTGACCACACGCTCGCCACCCCCACCCCTCCGCCCGCCTGCCGCGCCTCGTGTCGCACGCGCACCTGCCGCTCCTCCGCGCCGCGCAGCAGCTCATGGAGCTCAGCGAGGCCGCGCAGATCCACACCGTGAGTGACCACACGCTCGCCACCCCCACCCCTCCGCCCGCCTGCCGCGCCTCGTGTCGCACGCGCACCTGCCGCTCCTCCGCGCCGCGCAGCAGCTCATGGAGCTCAGCGAGGCCGCGCAGATCCACACCGTGAGTGACCACACGCTCGCCACCCCCACCCCTCCGCCCGCCTGCCGCGCCTCGTGTCGCACGCGCACCTGCCGCTCCTCCGCGCCGCGCAGCAGCTCATGGAGCTCAGCGAGGCCGCGCAGATCCACACCGTGAGTGACCACACGCTCGCTACCCCCACCCCTCCCGCCGACCCCTCCGCCCGCCGGCCGCGCCTCTTGTCGTGTACTTAATTTTAATTTATTATCGCGTAATACGATTTCGTTCAATCTATTTTGTTAGAAAGGATGTATATTAAAGATTGTCCCGTAAATATTTCAAGGGTTTTGGTTAGTTCAGAATTTACAGACACAACCTTTAACCTCCAATAAAATCCAATAAATTTCAAATAATTTGAAACCCAGAACATACAAAACATTTGAATGTACGGCTCATATTAAGTTAGTTTAGGTATTATAACTTATGGTATTATTTAAAGGCATGGCAAATGCGATCAAAGTCGCGGGTACTACTAGTTTACTGTATATAAATAAACGCAACACCCGCATGACATCACTCAATATCTGGGACTAGTATAACTAGGTACTTCATAGATGGTACGCTACACGAGCTGACACCCGCAGGGCCTGCTACACAGCCGGCCAACGTCGCTGCACGACATGAAGGCCATAGTGAAGACGTGGCGCAACCGGCTGCCCGTGGTGGCGGACCCGCTGTCACACTGGGGCGCCATCTTCACGTGGCGCCAGCACCACTACCAGTTCATCGCGTCGCACTACGACTCGCAGACCGACCACGCGTCCAACCACAGCATGCTCGGCGTGCACGCTAGTGCGCAGGTACTGTATCAGCCTGTAGACCACCCACTGCTGAGCGAAAGCCTCTTCTCCATATAGAGAAAGGGTTGGAGCTTAATCCACCACGCTGCTCCACTGCGGGTTGGCCGATAATTTCCCTACCATGGGTAACGATCGTTATCAGGTATCTATGATAATAACCGAAACCGACGGCTTTATGTGCTCTCTGAGGCACGGTGGGGAGACCCATAAGGACATACACCCAAACCGGAAACAAATATTTGCACAAATACAAATACCTGTACCGAGCGGGAATCGAACCTGCGACCGCCGACGCGCGGCTTTGAGGCAACTACTCACACCACTACACCAGAACGATCGTCACACCAGAACAGTCGTCGCATGGTGCGCGTGGCGCACACCCGTGCAGGTGCGTCCGTTGAATCTCTAAATTCGCGATTTTTTTTTTTCCTCGTTACTTTGACATTATATTATACCCTTTTCTGTTTGTAAATAAATGAAATATTTTACAAAATATATTTTATTTATAATGAAAAAGTGGATAAAATATAAAGCACTTTTTATTGATTAATAACAAAGGGAATGAGAAATACAATTCTTAAAATTATTTATACATTATAATTGCTAATGTTTAGTTACGGTAAACAATACTATCAACTGTTAATATGTAATAGCTGACAAAATTTTATATAACAATAATTGTTACACATCTTTTTTCAGGCAATCATACATTTTGCAAAAATAGCCAGAAAGCACAATCTCTCGGGTGTTTGTCTTGATTCATTACATCGTATATACACGATTCCCAGCGTTCCCATAGTAGATTGCTTCCAGAAAATACGACAACAAGTCAAATGCCACATACAGATGTCTTGGACTGAAGGCAAGGATGAACTGCAAGAGGGATTGGATATGATAGAGTCGACTAACTTTAAATATTTCACAAAAGAAATGACCGCAGAGTTCTACGCGTTCAAAGGATTACTTTTAGCTCAGTTGGGTAGATCGGAGGATGCGAACAAGGCATTTGCTGCAGCCGTTCAATTACATGACACACTAGTAAAAGCTTGGGCTCTATGGGGCGATTACTTAGAACAGATTTTCATACGAGACCCACGTCAGACGCAAATCGGTGTGTCCGCTATGACCTGTTTCCTCCATGCTTGTAGACATCAAAATGAATCGAAGTCTAGAAAATATTGCGCTAAGGTAAATATTTGAAAGACTGTTATTACAACACTATGCTGAAAATAAAATTTATTTAAAATTTTATTTAAAGAGCAAGCGATAAAATATAGTATTAGAATATTACTTTTTTATGTATAGTTTTGACCTATTTCATATGTATATAAATATAAAACAAGAAAAATGCCATTTTGAGTTGTCAAAACGAAAAAATAATTGCAATTTTTTTTTCTCTATTAAATAAAAAGCCAACACAATATATATCTATCCTTAAAAATTAAAAAATTTTAATATTATGATATTACCAACACTATAATAAACTCATCATCCAATTATACAAATCTAGTTATGTTTACTCCATTTTAACATTTTTAATTTACCCACGATAAACAATGTGTATAAAGAAGCAAATCCTTAACATAAACCAATCCATTGGCAATTTATACTTGCAGGTACTCTGGATGTTAAGTTTCGATGATGAAAAGAACAGTCTCTCAGAAGCGCTGGACAAGTACTCAGTTGGCGTGCCAGCCGTGCAGTGGCTGCCGTGGATCCCACAACTGCTGGCATGTCTTGTGCAGTACGACGGCAACGTCATATTAAACCTTTTAAGCCACGTGAGTTGCTCATTATTACATATTTTTTATTTCAGTTTTCGTAAGTTAATCTCACATAACAATCAATACTTTTTTAGGGTTCCGTAGTCAAATGGCACAAACGGAACCCTTATGGATTCGTCATGTCTGTCTGTCTGTCAGCTGTCTGTCCGTCCGTATGTCACAGCCACTTTTTTCCGAAACTATAAGAACTATACTGTAGAAACTTAGTAAGTAGATGGATTCCGTGAAACGCATTAAGATTTTCACGAAAAAAAAAAAAAAAACAACTAAATTTTGTGGGTTTGTGGTTCTTAGAACTGAAACTCAAAAAAAATTTTTTCATCAAACCCATACGTGTATCTATTATAGATAGGTCTTCAAAAATGATATCGAGGTTTCTAGTATCATTTTTTTTTCTAAACTGAATAGTTTGCGCGAGAGACACTTCCAAAGTGGTAAAATTGTCGTCCCCCCTGTAACTTCTAAAATAAGAGAATGATAAAACTAAAAAACATATATGATGTACATTACCATTCAAACTTCCACCGAAAATTGGTTTGAACGAGATCTAGTAAGTAGTTTTTTTTTTATATATATATATATATATCCTCCTAACGCCCAGCTTTTTTTTGCCCAAGTAGTGCTAGACACCCAAAGTCCTTTTAAAAGGTTCGCATGGTAGACGCCCAGAGATATTGACACTCGAAAATATACTTAAAACTGATCATACAAACGTGAGATTTTTTTTGGTAGATCAAGCATGTGTAAAGACAGTTTTTAGCTAGGCAGAAAGCTGAAAATAAACAACCTTTTAAAAGGCATTTGGGTCGCAGCCACTTGTGAAAACCAATTGTATTTTTTTTTTAATTTCAAAGAAATTTGATTGTATATATTGCAGAATGGTCGATTTTTACAAAAGCATGATGTAAAAATATAGAAGTATAAAATAAACAATGTTCTGTATTTTTTTCATGGTAATCTTTTTTTCAAATCCGGCCGTCATCTATATATAAAGATATTAGTCTAATTTTCAAGAAAAAATTTACATTGTATGCTATTTAATGGAAAGCTAGATAGTTAACCTAGAAGATGAAAGTGATTAAAACTTGAAATAACAATGCTAATATTAAAATATTTCCATTTGTTTTTAGAGAAGTGATCAAGCAGCTGTTATAGTGATAGAAGCCCGTAAGCCTTTTAAAAGTCTCGCCTTAAGGGTCATTACAACGTCTCCTCATGGACATATTCCCGCTAGATGGCGCTGTTCGGGCTTTCGACAGGTTTTTGATATTGTTGCAATGTTGCTATGCACAGATTTTAAAAATATTACACTTAGCGGATGTATATCAATGCCTATTATTTTATCACATCATTAGTATACTTTAAAACGGAGCCATTTAGTGAAATAGTCTAATAATAATATCTGTCATATCGATTACTGTATATACGCAACACTCACGCACACACTGACATCAGAGTTGTTATCCAAATTCTGTGGTTCTTACATAAATCACGAATTGTTTACTATAAAATTGAACTAGATGGCATTGCAACAAAAACTGTCTCGTTTTGTTTCGTATTTTTTTAAATTTAGTTCGGATATAATACTCCTCCCGCTTCATACCGCGTCCCGCGCTCGTCTATTCGGTATTTTAGTGTATATGTCGATAGCGATAGCAACGCAGCCGATATGAACGTGTAATGTTTTACTTTCGCAGTTTCGCTCCGAATTAATTCTTTGTTGTTTTTACAAGTTTTACTTACTGAATGTGTATTCAGTTATGTCTGATTAATGGATTTTAATTTTAAACTATTATTATACGTCTTCATTTAATTCATTTATTATATATTAATTTATTTACATATAAATCATATAATAATTTATATACGACCATTCTGGTGTAGTGGTGCGAGTAGTCGCTGCGCCGCGCGCCGACGGTCGCGGGTTTGATTCCCGCTCGTGACAGATATTTGTATTGGTACACATATTTGTTTCCGGTCTGGGTGTATGTCCTTGTGGGTCTCCCCACCGTGCCTCGGAGAGCACGTAAAGCCGTTAGTCCCGGTTGTTATCATAGACATGATAACGATCTTGGAGAAGTTTTATGATGTTGTTAATATTATATTCAACGTAATGGTATTAAAATATAGATCAAAACTAATCAATCACTGCATTTTTTTTAATCCACCAATAAATTACTTTGAAATAGATTATTGAAGTTTACGTATTTTAGTAGGTACGGAACGTCTGTGGTTTCTGATTAGGGTTTCGGAAAATATCCATTCCCGATCCAGGGAAACATCGGTCGGGAATCCCGGGATTGAAAAAGAAATCTTAAAATTTATGAAATTGCTTATAATTGAGGTGATACCATATTATTAAGTGATTTGAAGTAGGTAATTATGTAACATAAAGAAATATTATTTTTAATATACAAGTTCTGACAATTGCAGCTGCATTTTCTGACTGGTCAACGTTTAATTATTTATTCTAACAAAGAAAAACTATATTTACCAAATGTTTACAATGTTTACAATAGGTTATATTGGTTAAAAAAAAAAACAAATTGACGACCGTTCTGGTCTAGTGGTGCGAGTAGTCGCCTCAAAGCCGCGCGCCGCTGGCGGTCGTGGGTCCGATTCCCGTTTGGGACAGAAATTTGTATTTTTACTAATATTTGTTTCCGGTCTGGGTGTATGTCCTTGTGGGTCTCCCACCGTGCCTCGGATAGCACGTAAAGCCGTCAGTTCCGGTTGTTATCATTGACACTTGATAACGATCGTTACTCATGGTAGGGAAATTATCCGCCAACCCGCAGTGGAGCAGCGTGGTGGATTAAGCTCCAACCCTTCTTCTTTATGGAGAAGAGGCCTTCGCTCAGCAGTGGATTGTTTACAGGCAGATACAATACAGTACAGTAATAATCTACACAATAACAACAGCGTTTTTTATTTACTAATATAGCTGTGCCCCGCGGTTTCACCCGCGTTAATTTGAAGGAAAAACGTACTTAAATATTTTAAAACCAATATTAACCAACCAAGGAGAAGAAAATACTGGTTTTCTCCGCAACCTGATCTCGATTAGGTAACATATTATAGTTCTCCGCGTGAAAAGAAGTCTTGACAATAATCGATTTCTAGGTATGTGTTTAAATGTTTGCCCATGTGCTTCAGCAAACGATAACTCAGGCGACTTGTGTCTGCGCGCGGCGTGACTACATAGTTTCATATGATTTTACATTATCTTCTAAATTATGCGTTCAAATTAAATGCTATAAAAGACAAAGTTTATTTTCATATAGTTGCCTCGTTGATGAAGTATTTTTGTATTCCTAAGGATTATGTCTGGCTAATACAAATGCAATAAAATCACCTTTTATTTTTTTATGATCATTATTTCGTTGCGGAGTTATTTTAAAACTATGATATCTTCTAAGATAATTCATTGAAATCAAATGATGTTAAGGACAATTTCGTTCAAAAAGGCATATTTGTGATGAAGATTTATTTGGATAAGGATTTATATCGTCTATAAAACCACCTTCGCAAATAACACATTATTTTAGAACATACTTGATTACTATAAAAATGGTTATATTGAGTCAAACTCAAGAGATAGATATATGCTGTCGCGGACTTTTTTTTTTTTGAACTTTTAATTTTAATCAATTACGTTTTACTTACATAATTTTTGCATAACTTTAACTGTTTGCGCAGCTTACGTAACGGAATCTCTCAAAAAATAATGTTATTCCCGTTTTTGTAATGTTTCTTATGAATGCTCAGCTACTATTGGTAGTAGCGTGATGTTATATAGCCTATAGCCTTCCTCTGTAAATGGACTATCCAACACAACGAACAATTGTCCAAATCTTAAAAACTGTTAAAACTATTGTAATGAAACTTGTTCCCTATGTTGAAATAAATGTAAGCCAGTAAAATGAGCGGTCGCATATTTTCGGAGAAATGTAAGGACAAACATACATATACATATTATGTTTGAAAGCTCTAATAGATTGTCATTTATTTGATTATTTTACAGTTCCAATAATATTACCTACACACGTATATATCTAGCTTGGATTCATTTTTAGAAAATGTCGTATTATAGTATATAGCTCAGGTGGGATGATCTCGACTCAAGGCGACTCGCGCCTTGAGTCGAGATACTCGGCGACCCGGGTTCGAATCCTGGTGTCTCCAGTTCAGTTTTTTCCTTTTTTATCCTAAAGTTCCTTCTTTTGTGAGAAAAACTATTATTTGGAGCTCTTTTTATTTTTTATTTCAATAACCAGTTCATATTTTTTTATTATTATGTCAGTAAGATCGAAAAATATTAATCATATTTCATCAGTAAGTATGTAAATCGTATCTATTTATAATATCTCAAAACACGATTTACCAAAAAAAAGATTGGTCATTCAGATATTAAATATACTTATATTAAATAACAATAAAATAAATATAAAACTTCATCTTGAAATTTAGTCTTATTTGCGGAGTTATAAGTTACAATTCAATAATATTGTATTATTCGTGCAAAAATTGTATTTATACTTATTTTATGAGAATAATATTGTATGTTCATTACGGTACCATTGAAATTAGTGTATTGTTATAAATATACGTAGAAAAAATACAAAAATATATACAAGATGGTAATTAATACTCTAAACACCATTATGCAATAAAACGAAAACTGTCGTAGTACCTACCACATTACCGTATTATACTGTGAGGGGATGATTGTCAGCAATTTTCAGAGTTTTTTTACCTATGATAAGACTTATTTTCTTTTTTTCAGAGAAAGTAAGACTTTCAAAAAGTAATATTCTGACTTCTGAAGACTTTTTCAGAGTTTTTTCAGAGAAATATTTTCATAAGGGGAGCGATTTACGTACAGGCATTTGTTTCTTTTTTATTTATAATGTGTAGTTTTTACAGATATAGATTTATAAAATGGGATGTAAAGAATTCCTAAAAGAGAAGTATAAAAAAAGTAATTGACGACTGTTCTGGTGTAGTGGTGCGATTAGTCGCCTAAACGCTGCGCGCAGGCGGCGGTCGCGGGTTCGATTCCTGTTCGGGACAGATATTTGTATTTGTACAAATATTTTCCGGTCTAGGTGTATGTCCTTGTGGGTCTTCCATCGTGCCTCGGAAAGCACGTAAAGCCGTCAGTTCCAGGTGTTATCATAGATACTTGATAACGATCGTTACTCATGGTCATGGTAGGGAAATTATCCGCCAACCCGTTTAGTGTGTAGAGCGTTTCCGGGGTGAATCGATTTAGCTTGGATCCATTTTTAGAAAATGTCGTCTTATTTGTTTTCATGCAATTAAAAACTCCTACAATAAGAATAGGAATGTAATATTCGCCATTAATTATTAGGTAACGATAGCTCAGGCGGGATGGTCTCGACTCAAGGCGACTCGGGCGACCCTGGTTCGAATTCACCTGTCTCCAGATCAGTCTTTTACCCTTTTTTATCAAGTTCCTTCTTTTAACTCTAAACTATTATTCGGAGATCTTTTTATTTTTTATTTCAATAACCAGTTCATATATATATATATATATATATATATATATATATATATATATATATATATATATATATATATATATATATATATTATTATTATTATATCGGTAAGATCGAAAAATATTAGGTAGTTACTCATATTTCATCACTATTTAATCGTATCTAAATAATTATGTACGTAAATTGCGTTTTGGGATATTAATCCCAAAACACGATTTACCAAAAAAAAATACCGAACAAAGCTTGGTCATACAGATATTAAATATGTATATATAATAAAAAATAACGATATATAATAAATAACGATAAAATAAATATAAAACTTAATTTTTGAATTGAGTCATATTTGCAGAGTAAGGTCACATTTAAATAATACCTACCATTAAAAAGTTTAAATTAATTTAAACCTTATCAAACCATTTGATAATTTTGAAATTTGAATGTGATTTCACAATCCTCTTATTGTTAGATACCTATGAACCTTACCTTTTCCTATAAAATTTATATCATGTAACAGCGAAGTACTTTTACACTTTAACGATAGGTGGCGCAAAAAAATTATTTTCGACGCATTATTTGCATAGTGGTATAATACGTCTATGATTATTTGGGCGACACGGGCGACATCTATCAATGCTAATGTAAACTTCAGAACTCACACATACGTAAATCTGTCACTTTTTGAATGCCGATTTTATACTATAAACAATGTAAATATTTGCCTGACATGAACATTGCCCATATAAAAAGCTCTAAAGAAATGATAAAACAAATTAAATGTTTAAAAAAATGTATACATTTCAAGAATAATCAAAAATAAAAATGTATGAAAGTCGACCTATGCATGTCCACCTTAATACGTAATATTTTTTATTAAATTATGATTAATCAACCTGTCATTTATTTCTTTTACATTAAAGTTACCTGATTGTTGTTTCTCGATAATATCAGTATGATTAAGGTGACTAAAAATATCAATATTCTAACAAAAAAAATATTTATTTTTCAAATAGAAAGTTGAAAAAACATTTTTTTTACAAATAGGGGATCGGACAGAAATCAGATTAAAATCTAAAATGTGCTTAAATAAAATAAATATACTGTTTTACGATTATTTACCTACTAATAATTTAATATAATTCATTTAAATATTTTTAAATGAAGAAATAAAATGTTGTTATTTTCAATATTTTCAAACTGTACTGAAACACCAATCACAGTGCGTGACGTCATCTGTGGACAATCATTGACTGCGTGGGTACTATCTACTTAGTTTACTCAGTTATTTCCATAATTTTGTTGAAATTATAAAGGTTGCTAAAAGATTATTGATAAATTAGGATACGGTAATCGATTTAAAAGCTGTCACGTGGTGTTAAACCAGTTTCTTATAATGAAAACAGGATTTACGAAAGCCGACAATCGAAATCTTCTCAGAGTGAATACGTTTCTGATTTGCAATTTCTTCTTGCTGCAACTTTTGTATTACTATTATAAATATATAATAATATATTATTTGCCATAAATACCTAGGTACTTGAAAAAATACCTCCTTGAAAAATAACCTCTAATATTACACAATATATGTATTGTACCTATTGTACTGTACCAGCCTGTAAACCACCCACTGCTGAGCGAAGGCCTCTTCTCCATATAGACAAAGGGTTGGAGCTTAATCCACCACGCCGCTCCATTGTAGGTTGGCGAATAATATACTACTATGAGTAACGATCGCTATCAGGTGTATATGATAACAACCCACAAGGACATACACCCAGACCGGAAACAAATATTTGTACAAATACAATTATCTGTCCGGAGCGGGAATCGAACCCGCGACCGCCGACGCGGGATGTTGAGGCGACTACTCGCACCACTACACCAGAACGGTCGTCGCAAGTAGAATACTGTCAACACTATATCACATGCTTTAGTGTTACAAAAAAAATACAAAAAGAAAAAATCTATAATATTAGTTGACCGTAGAGAGAAAACAATATAATATATTTACTAAAAATTAATTTAAGCAAATTTCATTATATTTATTTGTAGTAATTAATGTATATTTACGTCAAAATGATCTTCACAAAAGTAAATTGGTGAAATTCATTTCGTTGCATTTTCTACTCGCTAAGTCTAAAATTTTTTTTTTTCGTTTATCTGCTTTTCTTGGCATATGAAATGAATATTTTATTTGGAGTACTTTTTGATGTGTTCGTACGTTAAGGTACTGCACACCAACGATATTTTTTGCGTTCCATAAGAACAAATAAAAAATCAACTCCACGAAACAAAACTTCTCGTGAACTTATGCTCATGCAGCTGTTTTGTTATAACCCCAGATGACGTCACACGCTCATAGCGCGACGTTTTGGCGGGATTTTTAAACAGACAATATTAAAACATGATTTTGAGTACCTAAACGGCTATAAAAAAATTAAGTTTTATTTTTTATGGGAATAAGTATCCATAAAGATTAATTTAAAACACTTTTTGAAAATTTGTCCGATCCCCTATTAAAACAAAAAAAAGAACATAGCTATTTCCATTATAACTTTTATTGAACGTACAAAAAAATGCAATTAATCTTTTCAAAAGGAAATAAAACTCAACTCAAGACATAAATATATTCTAAAAACAAAACACCTTTTTCCTTCTCATCCGCGAGACAAAAATTATAATAGGTATAACATAACCATTTCAAAAATGAACATAAAAATAGTCTTCTCGTAACAAATGACAAAACTAAAAACGAAAACATAAAAAAGACGGCATTCTCTTTCACCAACAAAATAAAACTTATAAACTTCCATATTTTAAGGGGATCAAAATATTAATATTATATTACCTACTTTAGTAGTAATCTACTGCCTAGGAACGTGAAACAATTTATAACAGCTTCTTTCATGAGTTAGACACAAATGAATTTTGCAGGAAGTGCAGATAATTTTGGTTTTCATTTTGCAGCCTGGAAGGCGACACTTTCTTTGCACTTCGCTTACTTCAGGTAAGTGCCCAGCTTTACGGTACCGTTGTACTGCCGACGGGATAGGCGCAGGTACACATCTTCTACGGAAATGAAGATGCTGCTCATCTTGGTTTTCATGATGCCCTTCTTCACGATTTTCTGGTTCATCTAATGAACTATCTGTATCAATATTCGCATCAATAATTGCTTCAGCAATCTCCATTTTGAAATACCGTAGTTGTAAGATTGATTTTGGGTCTGCTCCTTCATTTTTTTTATCTTGACGATACAGTATCCAGGAATTGCTGATAGCCAAGTCAATGCAGTGAGACATAACTCTCTGTGTCCACTTTTTTGTTCTGTAGCGATATGGGCAGTACGACAACATTCTATCCGCCATGTCCACACCTCCCATGTTTCTATTATAAAGTTTGACAACTTCGGGTCTGGGCACAGAAATGTACTTTCTTTGTGTCTTTGACCAGCGCTGACATTCATCGATGGTTTGATCTGCATGTACATTAGACAGAAATGTTACAGGCTTGCTGTCGACCCATTTGGTCAGAACCAGTTTTTTGCTTTATTCACCACAATCTTCCAAGATCCTCTAGGTTTCTTTTTCATTTCTTTGTCGTCCGTCATAACACTTCGCGCAGACCGAGGAACACGATTTTTCATTAGCGTCCCCGTACACTTTAGTCCTTTTTCTTCAAGTGCCAAAACTAGTTTCTCTGACGTGAAGTATCGGTCGCAGTAAATAATATGCCCAGGTACCAAATCTTTAGTCAGTGATAATACAGCTTTTTCTGATAGGCCGAAATTTGTGTCTTGAAAGTCTGGATACGTAGTATTTCCTTGATAGATATCAAAGTCACAAACTAAACCCTCTGGTGTAGCTAGTACGAAGGTCTTCAGTCCTACGGGATTTGGTTTACCCGGACAGTATTGTTTCATTCCGCATATTCCTTGAAATGGTATTATCATTTCGTCCACTGACAGATTTTGTGTCTTCTCCTGTAACTTACAACCTTTCCGTACAGCTGTTATAAGAGGTCTCACTTTCCACAGTCTATCAGAAGCCTTTTCTTCAGGAGTTACGTCCTCATAGAAAACTACCTTCAGTGCATTTCTTAGAAGGAGAAATCTATTTCTTGCCATGTTGTTTGCTATGATTGGGATTCTAAACTTTTTGCTCCAATACATTCTGAGGCTAGGATAGTTTATGCATGACATAAGCATTGTAATTGCAATATACATGCTACATTCTTCAACAGTTAGATTTAACCCTTTGGTGTAACGGGAGAAATGGCTCCAATTAGATTTTTCGACTATATTCGCAATGACAGCGTCGTCAATGTATTGCCTAAAATAGTCAATTAGACTGAAGGAGGTTCGGTCGATTGGTAAGTACGAAGGTTGAGTTAGCGCCACGTTGGGTGTTTCGAAGACTGTGTTTTCTTCCCATTCTTCTTCATCACGCTCAGCTTCGTGGAATTCATCATTTTTATTCGAACGTGCTCCACGAGAAAATCGTGGTGCACTTGCTCTTGTTCCACGACCAGTCACTGATGGGTCTGATTCGCGGTCAGAAAATGATTCTGATGAAGACGAATCATTGGTGTTATTTTCTTGCTCTAAAATAAAATCACTGTCCGTGACATCATCCCCAAAGGGGTCGAGTTCGCAATCTGAATCTTCTAAGAATGATGCAATTTCTTCATCTCTTAGGATGTTTACTGTAAATAAGAATTATAATAAAACTTGTAAATACTGCAATCTTAAGTTGGCTTAGAGACAACCATATTTACGAAAACTAGAAAAATAATATCATCGAAAAAGAAAAAGGAAATTAAATTATGTAATAATTATAACACTAACAAGACAAGCACAAAGACCCACAAGCGTTTTAAAATCTAAGCAAATGTAGGAACCCGTAAGTCTTTTAAAATCCAGGATTATTTTGAAACCCACATGCCTTCTAAAAGGTCTTCTGAATTTAAGAGGTTAAGTAAAAAAAAGTTTTAGGGTTTGGCTTAAAATATTTATACCAAACCAAAATATAGTTCTTTAGCATCAGATTCAATAAAAAATAATAACCAGTAAAGCAAAGATAGCAAAGAAAAATTCGAATTTATTTACCACGCCTGCGACGTCCCTCCATCTTTCTTCACGATCCGTCGAAAATGACAGATATAATGAAATTCTGTTAGCACCACTAATGGTCCATAGACAAAACAGACACTTCCGGAAACGTTCCGAAACAAATATCTGTCATACCAACTAAAATTGTGTAGTCTAAAGGCTATTGAAAATGAAGGATTTTTAAAAATCCCTTGGGCGTCTAGCTTACAAAAGCGAACTAAACGATGGGCGTCAACCATTAAGTTGTCTAAGGATTTTTTTTAGGTCTTCGGGCGTTAGGAGGATATATATATATATATATATATATATATATATATATATATATAAATACACTAGTAAATAAATACACATTTTACTAAAAACATCGATCAAAGTTACAATGAACTACAAGAACTTTTATATGATGTTACTTGCTGCTACGGAACCCTTCATGTGCGAGTCCGACTCGCACTTGTTTAATTTTTGTCTTCAAAATGACAGTAGTTATTGTTTCTTACTCTGTCTTATAATATAAATAAACAATATTAATAGACAACAACAACAACAATATTACCAATGGAACAATTATAAAGGGTAATCATAAAAAAATTGACGGTTTTGTTGGTGATATTTTTATGTAAAATGTAAACTGAAAGAACCGTAACTTAGCAAATGATGAAAATTATTTTATTTGAAATATTATTTCACGACATCGATAAAGATTTTTACGACATCGATAGTTTTAAATTTTAAACGATCTACCCGAATAACGTCTTCAACCAAGACGACATGTAAAAAAATGATCAAATAAAAATAATGACATAAAATTTCCAAAAAGTGTTCAATTTATTATCTGTTCTGACTCCTATGGTGATTGTTCCAGGTGGGTCGCCTGTATCCGCAGGCGGTGTACTTCCCCATCCGGACACTGTACCTCACGCTTAAGATCGAGCAACGCGAACGTCACAAGAGCGCCGAGAGTCTGGCGCATCAGCCTGCAGCTGCCGCTACTGCCGTTAGTATATTACAATGTTTTTGAAAGAAAAAAAAAAAAACGTACGCGTCTCGAGACGCCCGACAGAAGTGATAACTTAAACTAATCTAAGTTGAACTGTTTAAATATTGAAATTAATCATTATTATTTATATCAATTAATACATACATACATACGTATAATCACGCCTTTATCCCGTAGGGGTAGGCAGAGACCACTTCTTTCCACTTGCTACGATGCTTACATACTTGTTTCGCTTCGTCCACTTTCATTATTCCCTTCATACATGCTCTTCGGTTTAGGGCACTCTTGACCTGGCCTTTTTTCAAGAGGTCCTTAGTCGACATGGCCAAACCACCTCAGCATACTTTTCTCAATTTTTGTCACTACATCTTCTTTCAGACCACAATGTTTCCTTATCTCACTATTTCTTATCCTGTCACTCAGCTTAACTCCTATCATACTTCTTAACGCTCTCATCTCAACTGCATTTATTTTGCTTTCATGTTTCTTCTGCCATATCCAACTTTCACTTCCGTACATGAGTGTCGGTACCAACACCCTCTCATGAACAATTCATCGCTTTCAAAAATGGTGATGATGATTTAAAATATTCTTAATGAACTAACCTGCTTGTGTTTTCTGTTTTCCTGGTATGTCTGTTTTTTTTTATTATTGCATATGTTTTATTAATAATAATTAAAAAAAAAAATAGGCTTAAGTTAATTAATTTATAATATTCTTAACGAACTAACCTGCTTGTGTTTTCTGTTTTCCTGGTACATGTATTTGTTAATGGAAGAAAATTTTTTTTTCCTGATTTATTTATAATATTCCAAAAAAAAAAAAATTACTAAAAACAAAAAAAAAAAGTCTGTAAAGTTTGGTTTACGGGCGATAATTGTACGTGATAACGTCATAAGAAAACATCAATAGCCGCGTCCAGACCGACCAAGCACGGCCGGCTCGGGCGGTGTGGACGCGGCTCGGGCTGCCTCGCGCACACACTGCCTCGGCCGAGCGGCGCCATAATTTGTCGGTTTTTGGCGATGCTCAAAGGTGCCTCAGTCTGAGCTGCTCACGCGGTGTGGACGGATATAACGATGCTCGCGAGCCAATCAATTAAAAATGGATTAATAAGACCCTATTCGCTTAATGAACAAAGAAAGTTTTACAAAAGCGGTCCTATCGCTAGAAGAGCGATGCGAACGAGTAGTACAAACAAGAAGTCGATCTGTGGCCGTATTATATTATCCGATGATCTATGTATACTATAAAGCACAGGTATCGCTTATGATTCAATTCCATTACACAATATTCACATTTATTTTAATGTGTTACAGTTTGGTATAATTTGAATGATTACATGTATCAGTTAGATACGTAGTAAGTTGTACACTGATATTTAATCCAATGAAATACGTGGTCCAGGGTGCGGCGAAGGCGGGCGAGGGCGCGTCGACGTCGACGGGTGGAGGGGCGGGCGGCGGCGCGGGCGAGGCGGGGCCCATAAAGGCAACGCTGCCCATGTGGCGCTGCTCCAAAATCATGCAGTTGCAACGCGAGATCCATCCCACGGTGTTGTCCTCGCTGGAAGGAATTGTCGACCAGGTGAATGTCGAACGTTACGTTACGTATTTGTCGATAGCGTCAAGTCCTAAAATAGTACATTACTGATTAAAATTTTCGCCAAATGTTGAAGAAAATTTCATTTAAAAATATAAATCATAGCTTTTACCTGCGGCTTCGCTCGCAATTTTTTATCTTTCATTAAAAAAAAATATTTTTTAATAAAAAGTATAACTACGATATTTCTGATACCTCCAAGAATACTATATGTGTACAAAGTTTCATGATGATCGGTTAAGTAGTTTTCGTGTTAAAGCGTAACAAGCAAACTTACAATTCACGTTTATAATATTAGTATGATACTATTTTTTATTTGTTATTGTTAAATAAATAATTGATACCAAATAATGAGCTTAATTTATTATGTACGTTTCGCGTAATCTTATACAACAACAATATCACTATATATAACAACAATATAACAACAATACTATGGAACAATTATAAAGGCTGTTGTTATCATTAAAAAAAAAGTAACGGTTTTGTTGGTGATATTTTGATGTAAAATGTTAAACTGAAAGATATTTATTTTGTTACAATCGAGATGGTGTGGTTCCGCGAGAACTGGTACGAGGAAGTGCTGCGGCAGCTGCGCGCAGGACTGGCCAAGTGCTACGTTGTGGCGTACCACCACCGCTCCGCCGTGGCCGTCGCCACCGTCACGCCGCACACGCTCAACTTCATCAAGAAGGTCGTGTCCACCTTCGGCATAGGAATCGGGATAAGTTAGTTAAACTACCTATCCGCTTTGCGAATGTTATTGTAAATGATACTTTTTTTTCTTAGTGATGTAACGAATATTGGCGTTCACTAATATTCGTATATTTTACGAATGTCCTTAACAAACCAAAAGGAACTTATTTACATAATTATATTAAACGATAGTAACACATATACTCGTATTTCCTAAAAAATGTTAATCAAAAAGTCTTAAGATGAAATTAAGGCAAGTAAATTAAAAATAATTTCTCTTTGTTCTTGTTATCCTCATTAAAATATTAATAGAATCACATCTAAATGCAGAAAAAAATTAATCATTCAATCTAATATATAAAATTCTCGTGTCACTGTGTACGTAATTGAACTACTCTGAAACAGCTCGACCGGTTCTAATGAAATTTTATGTGTGTATAGGTCAATAGGTCTGAGAATAGGACGTAAACTATTTTTTATACCCCTTAGTAATAAGGGTGGTCCACCGCAAAAAAAATTGTTATTTTTTTGTCAAAATTTTTTAATCTTATTTTTTTATGATTAGACATGAAAAAATACATACAATCCAAAATTTTCACCTTTCTACCACTAACCCCTATTTTTTAATAGCGATATTCGTACTTTAATAATCTTCTACTCTCAGCGGTCTATAATTGATCAGTTACCACTCGATCAGTTATTCCCGCCAGGCGTCTACCGGTGTCACTTCTCAGGACGTAAACTATTTTTCATACCCCTAAGTGATAAGGGTGGTCTACCCCAAAATTGTGCCAAAATTTTATTTTTTATTTTCTGGACAAAAATTTTTTAATTTTATTTTTTTATGAATCAGCATTAAAAAATACATTCAACCCAAAATTTTCACCTTTCTACCACCAACCCCTATTTTTTAATAGAGATATTAGTACTTTAATAATTTTCTACTCTCGGCGGTCTATAATTGATCAGTTACCACTCGATTAGTTATTCCCGCCAGGCGTCTACCGGTGTCACTTCTCACCCTCTAAACAGCACAGAATAGGGATGAGAACGAATCCGGCCCCCTGTCTTTCTCACACAATAAGCTTTAAGCTTTTTTTTTATTCAATCGGGTTCAATTTCCAATTAGATTGCCATTCGCAATGACAATCAATAAGTCTCAAGGCCAAACGATGTCTGTGTGTGGCTTAGATTTGGGCACACCGTGTTTTCATACGGAAAATTATACGTGGCATATTCTCGCGTGGGTAAGCGATCCAGTTTGTTTGTGTTGGCTAAAGATGGACTCACTAAAAATATCGTACATTTTATTGCACTGAGAGACTGATAATGTATTTTTTTTTCATAATTTGTGATAAAAGTCGAATAGAATAGAATTATACACTGAATGTTTATACACTGTTAAACAAAAATTAAGTAGTCAAATACACACACAGGTACACAGCACATAAAAACTATAGTTAAGTAAACTATAGGTAATTACAAAAAGAAATACTTAAAATTACAAGTGCTTAAATGTAGTTAAAAAATAATATATAATTGACAATGTAAGTAGATATAAATATGCGCCTAAGAATGCACAACAGTGTAATAAAATTCCTCAAAAGGTAACCACTCAGTTGTGTGATTGTGGCATCCGGAGAAGCCACAATCCTGATTTTATGTGATCCCTAATAAATCCAATTCTGTTAAGACAGTTGAACAGCCAACAATACAAATCATTTTAACACAAGAGTTAATAAAAAGTATCTCAATGTATGTAAACCAGTGTGAAATTGAAGTAGAACGAATTTAGTACAATAATGAATTCAAAAATGAATGTTTGCTGTTTTGTTATTTTTATAGGCCGTCATCGTTTACAGCGCTCCATTCCTCTTTCAGTCATATATCACATCTCTACACACAATAAGTTAGTTATTTTTTAAATCAAAAATCTCTCCCTCATTTCTTCACGCCTTATCGGCGCCAAACCCACACCGTCCGCACCACCGTGCCGAACACACCACCGCGCTTACGCACCATCCCACGCACTTTCGTGCCGCCGTCGGTGCGCTTCATCCACCCCCCCCTACCGTTCAGGGTTGGGCGAGTAAACCCGCAGAACGCTACCACCTCGTGGAGGGAAACAGCGAGCTCGGTCTCCTTCCATTCCTGTCTGCGCCCTCTCGGCGCCACGCCCTCACCCGCCGCACGTCAGTGTTACTTCCTCCGCCGCGCTTTCGCGCCCCTCCATGCACTTTCGCGCCACTCCATGTACTTTCGCGCCCCTCCATGCACTTTCGCGCCACTCCATGTACTTTCGCGCCCCTCCATGCACTTTCGCGCCACCCGTCCAAGCGCTTACGCGTTTCCCTCCTCTGAAGGAAGAGAGCGAACTCGATCTTCCTCCATTACACCGCCTCAGTACTCCAAGTGTCGACAGCCCCTTGGATACACCACCCCTGGTTGGATGCCTGACCGGCAGCAACCAAGACGGATCTGTTGCCACCTGCCATGCGATCTGGGTCGCTACAGCTAGCGACAGCTAGAGAACCATCGCTAGCCGTGCCCAGGGTAGCCATGGTCACCGTAGAGTTGACCATGACTGGGGTGGCCACAGCGCGAGACTATTGGCCCCGGCGCTTTTGCGCCCCTCCTGCTGGTTTTGATTCGCGGGGGTCCGAAGACCCGTACCACTCACAAATAGTGCGAGTGGCATTCCCCTATCCGCCACCCGGATACGCGCCCAGTAAGATGTCCAGCCACTCCCGTGGGATAACTTCCCTACCGTGTGTAACGATCGCTATCAGGTGTCAATGATAACAACCGGAACCAACTGTTTGACGTGCTCTCCGAGATACGCTGGGGAGACACATGGACATACACTTATAAGATCAGAAACAAATATTTGTACAAATACAAATATCTGCCCCGAGCGGCAATCGAACCTGTGACCGCCGTCTACTTCACAACTACACCAGAACGGTGGTCAATATATAGAAAATAATTTGAAAGTTTTTAAATGTTAAATTTAAAAATTACTTACGATAAATATCAAACATTCCGCGTCTATGAATTCCAACATTTAAAAAAAAAAGTCAATCGTTACATCACTATACTCTGTGTTTATCATTTAATGTAATTTGATTATTATACAAACATAATATGTACAATATTTTAAGTTTATGTTGTAATTTAAGAAGATAATTAATCCAACTTATTCCTCCCTTACTAGGGATTATTGAACAGTTATAATTTCAATCTGAAGTATATAACTTCAATGTTATACATTTACAAGGTTTTCCTACACCACAACGGTGGTTATTTTTACCACAGATTTAGTATTTAAAAAGAAATAGTGCTAACCCGAACCCTCTCGGCATTTAGCTGGTGAAAAACTCTCTTGGATAGTAGTATGGACAACATGTAACATTGGAATTTATAGATTTTTAAACTAATTTTAATATTCTTATTAAACTATTAACACTGACTGGAAGACATAACGCGTAAACAATATCTTTAGAATAAAAATTGTAAAGTTTTCTAAGTTGTCATTAAAGTCATAATCAGTTGGTCAATGGATTAAATAGCTATTTGAATAATTTTAATTGAATACACAATTTTTAAAAAAAACGATAGAAAAAAAAATCTGTAAGTTCATATTTTAGATTTAGCTTGAATAGCCAAATTAGCTCATGAAAATATTACTTTAGATCTTAAAGCTTAGTTCAGAGACGAACTATTTTTATTTCTATATAATTTAATTTTGTAAAAGACATTTTTATAACAAACCTTGGATATTAATTATGGCGCAAATTTTGCCGGTTTTTTATTTAAAAATAGGTAACGAGCTATTAGAATTTATTACATGATGGTATTTAGAACATAGTTTAAGTAGTTTTTTGTATAAGTACTATTTCAATAATTGAAGTCTCTATGCGAGCTTGGCGTATATTCAATAAACTCACATTATAACGGACTTAAGAAGAAATTAAATAAGAGAGAGAGAGAATCTTAGACATTAGTTATTATCCTGCTTTAAAGTACTGTTTTTCTAGTTGTATTGATATTCGTAGTTTAGCTTTTATAACTAAAGTCATCGTTAGATGTATAATCACATTTTTTTGGCGCTGTTTGATTTTAACAATCTTTATTTATAATTATATATTATTGAATCTGTAAATCTATTAATGCTTTTATTAATTATGTAAACGAATATAGATTTATATTTATGATAATTATAAAATTAATTTTTAGTTTTGCTATTTAGATACTATTTATTAGTTTAATACCTAACTTGACATAACGCTGTGCGCTATATTTAAGATTCTATTGTGGTTACAGATTTGTCGTGTTTTTGGTTTTCGAGCAGTGATTTTGAAAATATTAACATGTATAATTGTATTTGACAGTGGCCTATGCGAGCGTCGTTTTATACACGTACTCCATTTTGTATGTCTACAGAAAGTGTTTCAAGTTCTGTAAGTGGTGCATTCTCTTCAGCTGCCTCGGAGAGCCTCGCGAGGCGTGCGCAGGCCACCGTCCAGGACCCCGTCTTCCAGAAGATGAAGACTCAGTTCACTGCTGATTTTGACTTCACACAACCCAACGCTATGAAATTACAGAACCTTATACAAAAACTTAGGAAGTGGGTCAAGATTCTCGAGGCCAAAACAAAGGTTCTGCCCAAGTAAGTAGCCCTACAGCACTGAGACTCGCGAGTGAGGTAAATACTGTGAACGTTCGTATTGGATTATGCCGTTGTTCTCACGTTATGCTGTAGTGGTGCTTACGTCATAACATCTGTAGTTCGGAGTAGGACACATATCACCTCACTGGCTTTCGGGCAGATATTAGCTGACTTAACTAGCTTACGATTGACGCGTACTAACCCCAACATCTTAGTAACTCGGTACATGCTTAACATGTTGTATAGACTTATTGAGACGTTAAGCTAACTCTAATTTTTTCTCACAGATCATTTCTCATCGAAGAAAAATGTAGATTCCTGTCAAACTTCAGTTTGAAGACGGCTGAAGTTGAACTTCCAGGCGAATTTCTTTTGCCCAAACATACGCATTACCACGTAAGAATCGCCCGCTTCATGCCTCGCGTGGAAATCGTTCAAAAGCACAACACCTCTGCGCGTAGACTATACATACGCGGACACAACGGAAAGATATATCCATACCTCGTTGTGAACGATTCTGGACTGGGTGACGCTAGAAGAGAAGAACGCGTACTTCAACTACTGAGGATGCTCAACCACTATCTCGGCAAACAGAAAGAAACTTCTCGAAGATTTTTGCACTTCACCGTACCACGAGTCGTGTCGGTGTCGCCTCAGATGCGTCTCGTCGAAGACAATCCCAGCTCTATATCTCTGTTAGACATATATCGCACCGAATGCGCTAACAGGTATATTGAAATTGTAATTTCGATAAGTTTTACATCTTTGAATTAAATAAATAATAAATATTAACCAACAATCACACCACGTTAACCTAGCCCTGTGCTAAGTTCGTAAGAACTTGTGTTACAGGTACTAGGAACGGAAATAAATTTAAGATATAAATACATATATACATAAATACACATCCATGACCCGGTGCAGACATCTATATTCATCATACCGATTATCTGCACCTGGCGGGATTCGAACCCGCGACCGCTGCGTAAAGTGTCCAGTTGCCTGACCACTCGACCAGACGGCCGTCTAAATTGATTATAATTATTAATATATACTGTATATATTCTTGTTTCAGAGGTGTGGAGTACGATGCCCCTGTAGCACGTTACTATGAAAGATTAGCTGCCGTTCAAGCTCGAGGATCACAAGCGTCTCACCAAGTTCTACGCGATATTTTACGAGAAGTAAATTTAAATTTGTATACTATACTAATTGTACATCTTACACGGGAGGTATCTATACATACGAATTTTAAAAATTAAAAGAATGATTAAAGATTTTTGTTGTGATGTGTATCATCAATAACAATTACAGCAACCAGAAATAAAACTGAACGTATAATTTCTATCTATGAACATCCTACATATATTTCGTTGTCTCGCTCGCACAAATGCAATGACATCCATCACAGGTGCAGACGACGATGGTGCCGCGCGGCCTGGTGCGCGAGTGGGCGGCGCGCACGTTCGCCGCGCCCACCGACTACTGGACGTTCCGCAAGATGATGACGCTGCAGCTGGCGCTCGCCGCCTTCGCCGAGTACGTGCTGCACCTCACGCGCCTCAGCCCCGACATGCTCTACGTGCACCACGACTCGGGCCTGCTCAACGTCGCCTACTTCAAGTTCGACGTCGACGACGCCACAGGTACTATACTGCTCCTCCTACTACTGACCCTCCTACTACTACTGCTGCTACTACTATTGCTCCTCCTCCTACTACTATTACTGCTCCTCTTTCTACTACTACTGCACCTCTTACTACTACTACGGCTCCTCCTCCTACTACTACTACTACTGCTCCTCCTACTACTACTGCTCCTCCTATTACTACTACTACTCCTCCTCCTAATACTACTACTGCTCTTCCTCCTACAACAACTACTGTTTCTCCTCCTCCTACTACAACTACTACTGCCTATCGACACACATCACACATCTAGCTAGAGATACATTGATAATTAATTGGTTTTTACAACCTTAAATAATTGTTTACGTAATCTTGTTTTTTTTTTATTTATTAAAAAGAACCAAAAAAAAACACGCTTTGTTGGTGTACTTTTAATAGTATTGTACACTGTTATTACGCAATAATATATAAAATGCTTTTTTTTTTTAAAGCTTATTTCATGATCTAAATAGCGATTAAAATTTAAAAACCATAACCAATAACTGTCTAGCCATACATATGCAAGTGGCGTCATCCAAAGTGCGCCAAAAAAGCGCATTCAAACAACAAACTAAATTGATATTTTATACATATTATTTTTAAAACCGATTCAAGGACTTCTAACAATTTTTTTTTAACAAGTTATAGCGACATGAAGAGTGTAAAAAGAGATTTATTTTATTTTATTTTGGAAAACAAACAGTGACTAGACTTAGTTTAGAGCTAATTACATTTAAAAAAATAAAAATACACCATTTAAGAGTTTTTACAAACGGTGGCTACATAAAAAGCTAGAGCTTTTACAATAAGTAATTGCTAATATAAAATTGTTACCTAACATTGAAATTAAAATGTTTACAACAGCTTACAGTAGGGAATTACGTTAAATTAAACCAGTGAACCAGTGCCTTGTCAACACAAAACCTAATTTGAACCTTTTACGCAAAAAGATTTATGACTTTATATATACGGTTGCTAAATAAAGACTAAAGCCTGAGCTGTAGGTAATGAATGATATAATAATAATTGCATCACTCACTCACTCACTCACAACAGCTTTAAGAAATTGCATCAAACCAGTGCCTTGTCATAATTCTTTTTAGAACATCGACTGATGTATTGAATAAATCAAAATCATAAAAGAGATAAATAATAATCAGACAACAATTTTTTTTCCCTTTAATAAAAAAAAAAAGTTTTTTTACATAGTTATTTTTACGTTTAAAACTAAATGTTTTTTTTTCTTTACTAAATATATTTATGAGGTTTTTAAAAATTGTGGTGCAAGTAGTCTCCTCAATACCGGCGTTCGCAGGTTCGATTCCCGCTCAGTACAGATATTTGTATTTGTATAAATATTTGTTTCGGTCTGGGTGTATGTCCTTATGGGTCTCCTCACAGTGCCTCGGCGATCACGTTAAACCGGTGGTCCCGGTTGTTATCATAGACATCTGATAACGATCGTTACTCATGGTAGGGAAATTATCCGCCAACCCGCAGTAGAGTAGCGTGGTTATATTAAGCTCCAACCCTTCTCCTATCTGGAGGAGAGCCCTTTGCCCAGCAGTGGGACGGTTATAGGCTGATTCAGTTCAGTTTCCAAATTATTGTACTTTGTTTTTAGAATTTAAATACTTTTCTCTATTTTTAAATTAAAAAAATATATGCTTGAATTTAAATTTTATTGTTCGACTATTTTATGCACTTATTCGACTATTTCATGGTACCACTGACAAATTAGAAATTTATTTATAAATTTAAATTACTTGATTTAATTAAATAAGGATTATTTGTTTTTTAATTTATATTTTGTTATTTGACTTGACATAATCTAATAATAAATTATTTAAGATCCACTACAAAAATGTTAACAAAATCTATTTCAAAAGTGACACTATTTACTTAGTGTACATTAATTGTACCTACAATATTTTTAAAATACCCAGATAATTTATATTATTAAATGAAAAAATAATAAAATGCTTATTAAATAAAATCTTGTGGAATGATTTATTATAAAATATTTTATACAATTTCTGCTATCAACAAAAATAAAAGATTAACTTATATTTTTTATTACTCTAAAGCACTTGAGAGCAATTAAGTTTCAATATCATGAAGACTACCTCAACCATGAACAATTTTATTTACATTAAAACAACAGTGCATATTATTTCGTTACATAATAAAGAAGTTTTAAATTGTCCGTTTTAATCTTGAAAACGTGTTTTTTTTTGATCGTCGAGACATAAAAATGAGTTGCATTGTAAATAAATGCAATATAGTCGGATTAATGACATGTTATATAATTATATTAAACGGGTACGAATCAGTATTGGCAGTGGAGATTATGTATAATAAAATAAAAAGTAATAACTGTGATTGTAAATATATTGTATATATATAAATGTTTTCCTCCTATTTGACTTAGTAAAAAAAAAAAAAGATGTTAGTACACTTTACATAGATTTTATCCCACATGTTGTATAATTTAGCTTAAAATTACCAACCCTGGTGGGAAACATCAGAAGCAGTTGAAACTTCTTCAAAGGAGTAGCTTCTTCGTCGAACGTTCTAAATAGGTTTAAATACATACAGTTTTGACTAGGTTTGACAGTTTTGACTATATTTATTGTAATAACGGACTTGACATTATCATAATAAGTAACAGCAATTTATGCATGCTTTAAATGATGTCATACATATAAACACACGCGCTCATACACACACACACACACACACATATATATATATAAATTATTATATACCAATATAATTTAAATGTGAATATAAAAAAAACACAATTGAATTACATACAATTACGTGTTACATACGTTACGTTACCATATATATGTATATTACGTTACCATATATATGTATATTAGGCTTTATGCATAAGTATGCAAATAGAAATTTATATTTGATGACTATATATTTATAAAAATGTTGCGTTAATTTAACTGGGTTAAATTAACTCAACATTAACAAGTGGTTGTGTTAATTTAATTAACATTCACATTAGTATAACATTACACCGAATTCATTAATAATCTCTCCGTTGCCTCATAGGTGAGAGTAGCTAATCATTCCTGTATCACGGTTTTTGATTTTTTTGACATTGCACAATTTAATATCACATAGACTGTTAACTTTATTATATATAAGAAATTATAAAGGGGGCCAAACCGTTATGCAAAACTCGAGCTTCACAGCTGGTACTTTTGTTTATTTATATATTTACACTTTTTTGTACACCACAAATATATAAACAAGATAAGTTTATGACATTTACAAAATATGAAGTACAAGGGGCGGTCTTATGGCTAAGTATATAATAATAAACTTACATACAAATATCTACACACTAATACTTAAACACTACATGTATACATACATAGCATAATAAACTAATAAATATACCAAAAGCATCTCATAGAATTTATTATCAATAACACCAAAAGAAAAAAAAAACTTTATTTGAATCGTCCATACTATTAAGGTAATGTTTCTTAACGGAGTTTTTAAATATTGGGAGTGATTTTGCTTCTTTTATATATTATAAAGGTAAATCATTCCATAGCTTTATTGTCTGGACAGTGAAAGACTGAGAAAAAAATCTAGTTTTATGAACAGGCAATTTTAGCATTAGTCGCCTCGAAGATCTTGAAGAGGAATCATCCCCAAGAAATTCACATTTTTCCACAAATATGACGGTGCCTTTGGGTCAAATAACGCACAGTACAGGAGAGACAACATATGCAGGTTTCGGCGAGAACGTATCGGAAGCCACTTGAGTTCAGAATGAAATTCAGAAACATGGTCATATTTGCGAAGGCAGAATATGAATCGTATAGCGAGGTTTTGAAGTCGCTCAAGCTTATTAAGTTACTTTGACTTCGGTGTATATCGTTAATGTTACATGATTTTTCAAAAAGAAATGTAAAAAAAAAATACAATTAATTATGTTGTCCCACAGGCGAACTGGACGGTAACAGACCCGTACCATTCAGACTGACGCCGAATATTTCCGAGCTGCTGACCAACATCGGCATCACTGGCCCTCTCACGGCGTCCGCCATCGCCGTCGCTCGCTGTCTCGTGATACCTAACTTTAAGGTAACATATCTATACAACTAGAAACACGCATTATTAGATACTAGTTTTCGCCCGCAGCATCGGCCGCGTGTTTGTATTGGGAAAAAGAAGCCTATGTCCTTCCCCAGGCTTCAGACTATCCTTATCAAATTCTTACAACAGTTCAGTAACAATAACTCATACAAAAAAAAAAAAAACGTTCCTCCACGCTCGCAGAGTGCACAGTATAATGCTCCCGATCGACAATTCAGTGAATTCTCGCCAAAAGAAGGTCGTAAGCGCCATGAAATAGGCGTCACTTACGCGTTTTCGCGTGATAATTTTTAAACTATATTCTATTATGGCCAAATTACGCAAAATCTTTATAAATTATAACCTATTTGTTATTCTGATGTATAAGCTATATTAATGTAAAGTTTCATCTAAATCCGTTCTTGCGTGAAAGAGTATATTATTAGGATTGACAAATAGCGAGTATCTTACTGCACTGCAACGGCTTGTAAATTTTCCAATTCTGGTGAAAGGCTTCCTTATCTGTAAAGGACTAGGAGAGGAAAAGAAGGAAAGGATTGAGTTCAGTCTGCTATATTGCCGATTGAATATACATATCTCAGAATTTCTTTAATTCACGTATTTCATTCACTGGGCCATGTGTATATGCAATAATGAATCATCCGTATGTCAATTTTACTATTTCTTAATTAGTTTAGTCCATATTCAGAAGTATATAATAATAATATATATGACATCATATATCATGTTGTATGTATACCAAGGAATTTATATACAAACTGGAATGCGCACGTACACTCGAAAAACGTTCCTAAGATAGGGATTGCATCTCTTTCTACCGTGGCTTCAAGGCAACTCGTAAGAAAGAGACAAAATACCAGTCGTCAACGAAATGCTCGGAACGATTTTTTCACATTACATATTGAAACAAATGTCAACCTTATGTCAGTTATTTCAAATTTGAATATGCAATTTTATTAAGTGAGCGTTCTAATTATGATATTAATTCCTTGATGTATACATATATAGCTATACATAAGCCAAATTCGATATGGAATGTTTACCAACAAACCGTTGCTTAGCAACCAACCATAAGCAGATGCCAACAGCCTATTGGAAAATAATTATAATAATTATAATAATTTTTAATTATATTTTTTAATATTTATACACAGTAGTACAAGCTACATAAAACTTGAAATAAATAAGTCAGGGAGTTAGATATATTTATATATTATCTATAATTATGTGTTACAGAGGTAAAATTTACTTGTTAACGTGGGTATAACTAATTTCTCACTGAATGATTTCTAAATATTTTCATAAATATGTCTATACCTATATTAAAAATAGCTACACTATCCCTGAATAGCATTTAAAATAATACAACATTAGTTTTAAAATGGATTTACTACGATTAAAAATCTATGTTCAAACACTCATTCTCTTTTATTATTTATTTTACGTTACTTACGTTGAATAAATATAATAATTATTATGTTTAAAGTTGCGTATAAAAATCGTTAACAATTTACCTTTAACAATATAACGACTGATCAAAAAAAGACCAAATGTTGCTTATCTTCGAAATTTTCCTGTCAGTGCAAAAATTTAGGGTTGTTTGATGTATATTAGTATTATTACAAATTAGTTAATTTTTTGTTATAAGCACATTTTCATGTATATTACGTATTTGGCGGTTAAGTTAAGTTCTAGGAAACAATGTTAAAGTAAAATTATTAATGTATAACTAGGAAATGAAATTTGTGATAAATTACGATAAATTACAATTTTTCATTACTAAAAGTGGTATAACCCTAAACACGATGACATTTGGTTTGTTTACATAAATTCCACATCGAATTTGGCTCAAGTATAGCTTCCTTACCTTAACTTTATGACAAGAACTGTAAAAGATATTTACATATTTCATTTTAAACACGTTATGTAAACAAAAAGTATATAGAACAGTAAATATAAACATATACATGTAGGGAATTCGTGTTTATTGTTGTATTAATATGCAAGTTATCTGAACGCATTAATTTGAATTGATTTTATAGATTACAAATAAAAATTGTTTGTCCAGATTCAGTCGATCTTACGAACAATTTTACGCGACGAAATGGTCACTGGATACAGAAAACGCCTGGAGGATAAGTCCGGACTGGCTACAGCTGGTACTTCCGTTGAAAAACCGATGGAGATGGACAATGAGACTATTATCAGTATGGTGACGAAAGCCGTTACGGCCATAATGAATCGTCTGAACTCTCTCGCTTCGTTCGACGGTCCCGATAGCAAAGTCGCTACCTTGGTCGCTGCGGCCAACAGCCCCGATAATTTGTGTCGAATGGATCCCGCTTGGCATCCCTGGCTGTAAACATTTTTGTGCTAGTATGTGTTATATGTTCTTTTAAATATGATTAGCCTGAGAGCATGTACTAGTAGAAGTAGCTTCCCGTAGGCCGGAAGTGTAGACGAGGTTGTAGAGAGTGACAGACATATCGGACTACATACTATTTATCTCTAGTCGCACGCGATTGGCTGTTGATTTTCTCCCTTCATGGCATAAACTATTTTTATTCGGTGAAGCAGTGGGGAGTCAGCTGTGCTGTGACTAATGGTATGACTAGAGAGAAATAGCATGTAATCCGATATGTCTGTCTCTCTACAACCTCGTTTACACTTTCGGCCTACGGGAAGCCGCCTCTAGTAGTATATGCTCTAAGTGATTATCTATCGATTAGCTACTTTTATTAAATATATTTCTATATATAAGTTATTTCAAGTCAACGAAATATAATTATAGATTATGTGATTGTGGTTCCTGTTACTTGTCATCAATTTTTGTTCAGAATTACAAAAACTGCATATTTTTGTTCGAATCTCTACTAAATATACGTGTGTCCGTGTTGTGATAGCTTAGTAAAAGTAATAAAAAAAAAATCTATATAAGAAATACTTATGTTAATACATGACTCGTGTTTAATTTTGATGTATGAATATGAAAACGAATTTTCTATTATCATAATATATGTAAGTGAGCCTTGGTATGGTAAAACTGTGATTATTAATAAATTACATAAATATCCATGAAGTTGATAAAATTAATTCATTTTAAGTCACTGGTTTAAAAATTTTGTTACAGTTTTGAAAATTTTTAATGATTGGTGATTTACAGTTAAACATAATTCTAATAAAAAATAATTACTAGAGGGTTATATTTTATTCTAACATTTCAGGTTTAAATCGAGTGAATACCACTTGTTTTATAATTTTAATGTTTAGTTTAGTTTATTAGTTTTTAATATTTTAAATGTCTTTAAAAAATTCTTGTGATGTTTTCTTTAGTATTGCTTTTAATGTATTAATAGTGTAACCGATGTATCTATAGCATATGATTTAAAATGCCTCGTTAAATGAAATTACATTCGTATATATAAGTTAACTTTAATATATAAGTTGACTTTAGTTAAGCACTACGTAAAATATATAAGTGGAAATTCTTTTTTTTATTTTATTTGAAAAATAAAAGAAAATAATTAATGTAAATGTTTGTTTTAATTAAATTTTACCTACTTCAATAAATTATATTCAAACAAAAGAAAATACTTGCTTCATAAGTCGTTCATAATTGTTACGTAATTTTTTGTTAATATGAAACTTGCTTTTACCATAAAGTACATTAGTTTCGATTCTAAGTGGATTATTATAAAAACCTAAAAATTGAGTATCCTATAAGTTTTCAAATTAGAGTCGCGCAAAACGCTCGCTTAAATTTAATCGCTCTATTTTTCTGTCATATCAAGAGAAGAGGTCGCGGAAACACTTAAATCTTGGAGTAGCAGTGCAAAAATGATTTTTTATGTTTTTTTTCTTGTAAATTGACCCCTCAGTCTTATAACCTCTACTGGTGACAGGAAGGCTGGTGCATTTTTTGCCCAGAGAATTGGAATTACAATTCCATGTGGAAATGCTGCCAGCTCTCTTGGCACCATTCCACGGGGACATGATTTATACCGAAATTGTCTGTAAACAATTAGTTTAATTTTTGCATTGTTTATATGTATAATATTGTAACATTTTGAAATAAATATTTTATTCGAGAAAAGTTATCAACAACTTTCGTGCTACAAAGTAAATTCGTTACGTTCAAATAGATAACTCGGCAAGGTAAATACGTACGGATATATAACTGGTTGTTACTTGTTGCATGTACGGGTATCGGGTACCGAGTGAAAGTATTAAGGCAGCATCAAGTGCGACTAACGAGTAGTCCCCGATTGCCAATCTCGTTCTATCGCTAGATAGTAAAACTGATTTCATCACGCTAACAATGGGAAAGAAAGTGCAATAATTGTAGGATAAAGTTGGAGCAGATTACACATTCAGTCCGTTCGAAGCAAGTGCACTTTAGTTAATTGTTACTATACTTCCTCATGTCTGTTCAAGTAGTTATTTCTTTTTACTTGAGTTACAGTGTATATGTATATACATCTATACTAAAATTATAAAGCGGAAAAGTTTCGTTTTGTTTGTTTGAACGCAATAATCTCCGCGCGGGTCAGTCTGTCTTATTTAGTCAGATTGTTTTTTTATCATTTTATTTGGAAAGGTAACACAAAAAACAAAACCAAGAAACGGAAAGTTAAGCAGTAAACTTAAACGGAGGTGCTACTAGGAGGATCGTTTCTTTTATTATAAAATACCTATAATAATCTTTTTACTGTTAAGTACAAGTTTATGTAGAGTTAATAAAATTATCTTTTATGTGCTAAATAGATTATATCTAAAGAGAAAATCCAGCATTGCTAGTTAAGGTTTGATAATTTTTTATTTGCTTTTTTATTTTAAAATGAAACATGTAATCCGAATGAATATAATTTTATATCCTTAATGAATATTTAATCATTGTAGAGCTATTCGGCGGTGTCGATTGTGTGCTAGGTGCTGACGGCGGCGGCGCCAACGGCGGCGTCGCGTTGCTAAGCGGCGCGGATAGCAAACGGCAAGCGCGGGTGGCAGCTCCGGCGCGGAGCGGCCGCCCGGGCGGCGGGCGGCGCGCGGCGGCGCGGAGACCGCCACGTCGCCTCCGCCCCCGCCTCGTCCCGCGCGCTTAGGAGGTACGAGGGAGTATTTCCGTTCCTCGCTACTCAGTACTCTCCGCGGCTTCGCCCCGGTTGTCGGTGAATTACGGTTCCTCACACGCCCGCCATCAGTGACCGACCTCTGGAACCCGACCGTTTATGACATTCGATAACCCCGCCCCGTGCATTTTTCCAGTTGCATTTCAATCATTGCGAAGAGTTCGCCGGCGTTGTCCGAACCGGTGACTCCTCAGTCCTCCCGCCTTTATTTATGTTGTCGTTTTGGTGTGGTGTATATTTGTGCCGTACGGACGATAACCGGATTATCTGTGCGCCCGAGTCAGTGGATATTTTTACCCATCGACAGCTCTTTCTTGAAGGTAAGTTTAGTTCTTGTTTTGGCGATTGTTGATCAATGTTGACGGTGTACATGAACCGTCGTCTCGCTTCTACGTGGCGGCCGACTCGTCGCGCTCTGGAACGTCATGTTCTAGAAATGGATACTGGATACCGATAATTATAGGAGTTTTCAGGAATAAATAATATAAAGATAACAGATATTCGTTTTAAATTAAAATGTGTACACACAGTCGTGAACTAAAGAAAAAATATTGTCAAAAATAGTGATATATTTATGACGTCATCTAAAAGTACGCCGGAAAATTCAGTCAGATATTTTAAGAAAAATTTGGGCTAGTTATGTTGCAAGAAATAATGACACTTTTCCATATGGTAAACGGAAACAAATGGTAAGAAAACATGGAACCTAGAAGAGAGCGGGCGTCGGCGCGGGGAGGTGCGCGGCCGGTCAAGCGACCGCATTCCATATGGGATGCCGGAATATACGCAATGTCAGTGTGACTCTGAGTTCACCGCCGCTCTTGTTCGGATCATTGCATATTTGCAACATTGTGTTCTCAATGGAATGTTATATCTCCGCTGGAGAATTTGTATATTCTGATAGTTAATTGTGGGCGTTGATTGACAGGACGGCGCAGTCTCATGCCACCTATGCAACGATATATTTAGTTATCGTTGACGGGCTTACAAAATTGCAATTTGTTCTTACTCCTTATTTTTTTAATTTATTTAGTCAAATTCTAGTTGCGTATAAAAATAATTATGACACTATTATTATAATACTTTTTTAAACATAACTGAAAAGAATTGATATCGGTATATATAATACTCATTATGAGGTTTTAAATACTTTCTTTACTGTTTATAAGACAAATAAATTATCTTATCTAAAAATGTTTAGTAAACATTTTTTATCTATTTCTCATTTTTCTCGAACTAAGCGTAGTAGATAAACTGTTGTTGTTTGCGATCTCGTAATAAAGCACGAGACTAATGTTTGATAGATAATAATTTGTGCTATATTTCGAAACATTACTGGCGTCTTCCGTCCCGTGGCCTACTAGCACTTAAATACACGGGCATATTTTTTTTTGACATAGATAAATAATAAAAAAAATTGTTAATTAACGCGCCATTATTAGCTTGGTATACCTATATCTATGTAATGAAATCTTTGAACGTGATTTCACCCCCTTCAAAACGTCGGATTGATTTGAAAATTATCAAGGATCGATGAGAATGCAATAATTTATGTAGTTTGTCCCAGTATTCTTGCCAGGACACTCAGGATTAGCAATTATTCATATCTGATACTTGGCAGTGTCTTTGTGCCAAAGCCAAGCACAAAGGCGCGTGCTGACAACTTCACGGCTTAATTTTTTTTTATTACAACAAATATAAATAAAAGTAAAAAAAAATCTATTTTGTAGTTAGCAAAAAACCAAACTAAAAAGTAAAAAATAATTGTTTAACTTTTTAGTTTGATTTTTTTCTAAAGCGTGTTTTTTATATTTTAATTACAAAACCTGCGACTTCAAATTCTCGACCATTTTGATATAAGGCCATTAAATAATTTATTAACTATATTTAATTCCACCGTTAGTTAAAAATTTCAACAATTAGCCAGTGACGGTAGTCAACAATATTTTTATTACACTTCTATTGATTAAATTACCAACCTAGGTATGCCAATATAATTATGAATATAAAAGTGGTGATAAAATTAGATCATTATTTAATAACACAAACATTAACCACTTCAATAAGAAAAATTATAAACAGACGTTACTATGATGCACACAAAATTAAACGACGCAGTGTAAGGGATTCAATATCTGAATGTGAAACGGGAGTCGGGACACAAAAATATTTTTTTTTCACAAAACAACGTTGAAACTAGTCATCTATACATGTATGAAATGAGCCTTATATTAAAAAAACAAACAATTATAATGAGAAGCAACATTATTTGTACCTATCTTATTACTGTGTAATTGTTTAAATATTTTATCGCATCGAGTCCGGGTGTCGGGTCAAATTTACACAATCTCGGCGACCTTTATTCTCGTTTCAGATAGCCAAAAGGAGCTCTTTTGTTAATTCTTGGAACTATTTTTATCATCTTAATAATATTATACATTTATAGCGAGATATCGTTTTCCAGTTAAAGTTATCTACAAAACCCAAAACAAAATTTGCCAGATTTTTTTAATAAACCGTTCTTTTGTAAATAAGTTTCAAAAATGTTTATTTATATTATATATACTATATGTATCTATATAATCGATGCTTAAGCCAAAACTGTTTTTAATTTTTGTCTGTCTGTCTTGTATCTTGGCCGCGTATCACCCCGAAATTACTTTATTTGAATTAAACTTGCTATGATACTACGAGCAAGGACACTCGATGCTTTTTATCACGAAATTCAGTATGGTTCTCTTGATAGAGGCGATGAAAGTCAAAATGTGTAATCGCGAACAAAGTCACGGGTACAGCTTATTACACTAACAGCTAATATTATATAAATACTGTGTAGTTGTTATTATTTGTTATGGTTGTATTGTTTCGTCGTTTTTAAAATGACAAATTAGGTTTTTATTTAATGTTTTGTATGCATTTGTAGGTATTTTTTGTTAAAGGCGATTAAGTGAAATAGCTAACATATTTATTACAGACATTTGTAAAAACACTCAAAAGATAAAAAAATGAAACAGAAAAGCGGCTTTTTTGATAATGTAATAAAATTATATTTAATATTTAGAATATATTTTTTTTGTCTCTTAGGGCCTGTTTCACCGGTTGCGGATAAAGTTTCGAATAGTTACCCGACGTATAACGGTTATCATCGGATAAGAATTTTTTTCTGTTTCACCATCAAACTGCCCGCTAAATTAATTGGCAGTTAACTTTATTTGACGCATAAATTTGACGGTGCGGCAACAGCGCTTTTTTACGTTTTGAAATTCGACAAAGAGTATTGTGATACGAAAATAATTTTGAAAACTTAAAAATAATATTAATTTTGTATTAAATACTGTATAAATTAACTTGCGTAGTATTGTTAAGTGAAAATTTACTATAAAAGTAAGAAAATTTGATTCTATAATTAATAATTATGTTTGGCTTTCGAAATGTAAGAGAGTAATAAACGAACACCTATTTGACATTTACGTTTGACTTCGATTTAAGATTGAAAAAAAAAATTTAAAGTTTTGTTATTAGTGGCTCTGTAGTCTATTTTTATCAAAGTACATATTTAAAATGAAAAGTGTCGAAACAAAAAAAAAAAGCTTTAGTCCGAGCTGTGCTATATAACATGTGGTGGTCTAAGCAAATTATAGAAATATAAATAAGCATATTAAGAAAAGGTGGATATATTAGGAATCTTCATTATTATAGACCGTATACAACTTTGAAAGATGCATCAATCAATAATTATCTTTTTAGATAAGTTAAAAGAAAAAGAGCCAAAGGAAAAGACTGAAAATGAAAAAAATCTAAAAAGAAATATTTAATTTGAAGAATTAGAACAAAAATTAATTAACAGACTTTTTTGAAAAATTGTTTGAACTCAAGAATGATATATTAAAACTAGAAAAACATAATATTCTTCCTAAAATGAAATTTAAAAAAAAAAAACAATAAGAAAACTGAAGATTTTATATATTAGATATAAGACAAATTATTTTTTTAATAATAAATTAACCATATTATTTGAAGATGATTGACAAATTATTTTAATAAGATTGTATGCTATGAGTCTTTATTATGTAAAGGTAAATAAAACAATAAAACCACAAAGATTATAATTTTATTTAACAAATAATTGACACGAGTCCTAATATTTATTATAAGCAAAGTATTGCAAATGGCTAGTCCCACTACTCTTTGTTTTATATTATATTATGTAAATTTTAATTATATATTGTGTTAATTTATATTTTGATTCTAGTCCATATAACAAAACTATAAAGTTAATTGTAAGGTATAGATTTTTTTTTCTTGTTATTTAATTTGTTTTTTAATTATATATTGTGTAAATTTATATTTTGATTCTAGTCCATATAACAAAATTATAAAGTTAATTGTATAATGTATGTGTATAAATTGTTTTTCAATTATTTGAAAATTGGTTTTTTCTACTATTATTTAATTTATATATTAAAAAGACAACAAAAGTTTTTAATTTCTTATTATAAGTGATAAAAAATAATTTATTACAGAACTTCTAATTATAGGTACAATCACTAAATATTTATTAGTCACTAAAGTGCTGTTAATGTTGTGTTTTCATAACCCCTATCTCCGATAACATATCTATATCCAAATTCTCTATCAATAAGCCTTTGTTTAATTTATTTATTAGAATAACCAACAGAAATGAAAATAGTAACACAAAAAAAAATTACATAAGAAAATAATAAGAGTATAATAGAATTTGGTTTTAGAGGTAATCACAACATGCATTAATTGATTAATATTTAAAAAATGATAAGAAAATAAAACCATGTACTGAATTACAATAATGGATAAATTAATACAGATTGTTGAAATAAAATTATTTGATAATGATATTTTTAAACAGTTTTACAATTATATATCAATGATATTAAAAATGATAACAATTAATCAATCAGTTATTATTAAAGAAATAAACTAACTTAAACCTAAAGTTTGGTAAGCTATTGCAAAAAATATTGAGAACAGATCGTTATAAGTGCATGCCAGTCTAGCTAATGGAGAATATTTCCCCAAGTTGGATCTGTAGAAGGAAACATTTAATAAAGCCTGCGGTTATTTAGGTAGTCTTGATGGCACATTAAAATTAAATAATTTAATTATTAGTGAACAACTGATGCTGTTATTATTTTGAATAGGAATCTCATGTTTGATATACTTCTACTGTTTTATTTTTGAGATTCTTCTTGGTTAATATGATAGTTGTTGAAAATAGTTTGAACATGGCATGACTCAGGCCACCTAGCCACTAACTATATTCATAATTTTGGTCTATTGTCACGCTTTGCTTTGTCCATCGTTATCACAGCATATAATTAAAAACGTTCCAGTAGAAAAATATCACAGTTGTTAGTAAACATTGTATTGATGAAATGGCAAAGTTACTAAAAGTCAATTAGTCAATATAAAGAAGTATGTTAGGCAAAAAGCACATTGTAGATATTGAAAACAATAATTATGCGCACATATTTTATTCTTTACAAACTAATCACTATAAAGTTTTTAGGTCACTTTCACTTAATCGAAAAATATAAGACACAGTTCCTTCATGGACGTGTAACATGTTGAAAGTATTCATCAAACTAGTCTTCCAAAACTTAAAAATCCATAATTTAACAAAATTAATTTATGATATAAACTGCAAAACGTATAAAATATTTTAAGACTTCGATCATGACGTTTGAAATAATGTTTTTAACTGTCAAATAGTCTTTAACAGTCACTGGATACGGCCGATAAATTACCGGCCGTTATTTCTGTCGAATACATCTATTCGCAACCGGTGAAACCGAAAGTTGTAGTTTATCTGTTGAATAGGACCGTAATAAGCAATTCGTGACTTTATTCGCAACCGGTGAAACAGGCCCTAAATCTTTTACAAGTCTACAGTCCTTAAAATTCTAACAATAAGTATAAGTCCTATCGATCGATATATCAGAAAATTTAAAGGTTGCATTGAAACCTTTGCAAGTAGCTTACCTTGACATATTCGATTAGATAGTAGTTTCATATTTTTAAATAAAACGAAAAAATTAGACGACTTGTTTTATCTAATTTTTGAATTGTAAAATATATAATACTTTAAGCAGGCCTGCTTCTGGGTTCAAAGAGACACTCGATTAACAACAACATTTTAGTTGACGAAGATTCACGGTAAAGTTATAACCAGTTATAACCATAAAAGAATGTATAATTATTACATAAAACGCGCTTATATTATTATGATTATGAGCATCGAAGACTACCAAGTACGTACTCCTATTATGGTGTTAGTTGTTGTCAATAAACATTCGATAGTAATCGTTACTCATGACAAGGAAAATACTGCCAACCCGCAGTCGAGCAGCGCGACGGATTACGGTCCAACCCGTGTATATAGCGAAGAGGCCTTTGTCCAGCAATATGACGTTTACAGACTGATTTAGTTCATTTCACCATGATATATTCGATATGAATGTAACGGTAATATAGTTCAAGGAATTTCACTTAAATTGTTTCTGCTCAGAATTATGGTGGAAAATTAAGCATTTTTATTTTATTTTTTATGCAAGTTGTTATAAATAGTAAAGCAAGTATAAAACATTTTTTTTTTATAATTGCACCTGAGGATAACGCTGACTAACTACGTCATACTTTATATAGTTTGGGCTTTCCAATGTACCCGCATAAGTAAATGCTAATTACGCTAATGGATGTTGCGTACATTTTTATAAAGTCAATAAAGATATACTCATCTGTTGCGATGATGAAATTTTAAATTATAATCGCATTCCGCGGTGGGTCCCCTCTCACCGTCTAGCGTCTACAGTGTAATTTTCTTTACATTGCGTACGGCTGCACCGACGACGCTGAACTCGATTTTAAAGTAGGTTGCTTGTAATTGCTGGAGCTGATAAAAATTTCTTAAGCAGAGCTTTAGAATATTAATAAGAAGACATATTAATTTCAATAAAGATGAAAGATATAGACAGAGGATTTATTCGAAGTTTATAACATATTTTTGCTTAAAAATTTAATAATGTTTTATTAATGAAATAAACAATAAATTAATGCATTTGTATAGGTTCAGTGGTAGTAAGCGACGTAAAAGCTAAAACTATAACGGGTTCGTCGTGTTTGCAGAACACTCTCGTGCGTGTGTGCGTGCACGGCACTCACACACAAGCACACTCTGTTACTCGCGGCGCGGCCGTTGAACCGAATGCTCAAGGAATTTCTCCACTCTTGTGTCGCTAGTTTAGATGAATAAAAAAATAACATCAAGGGATGTCGCAAACTAACCACTATTACAAACTACGTATTGTTCTGAATTTTATAGGAAATTTTAAGTAGGTAAAAGATAGGTCTAGCTTTATTCTATATAATTTATGTTTTGTTATTTTTTATGATTAATTTTTGGAAAATCCGATATAATTTTTGCACATACACAAATATCACAATTCAGATCTCTACGATATTTCTTTTTAACCCTTGTAAATACTGTATTATATACATTTGAGGATACATAAAAAATATTTGACATTTCGTATTACGGTATTACCTACTTATACCTAATTCTACTTATACTATTACACCCTTAATTCCTTCGATGGTATTTTACTAATAAAAGATTTCATTATTCAGCGTTCACTTTTTGAGTTTCGACACTATGCCACAGAATGAATAATAGTATGCATAAGTTGCATACTGCATAAACATCCGGCTGTAAATTTTAATTCTTTATTCAGCACTTACTTGCGGACGGTATTTATTCATTTTAAATTATACCTACTATTATCTAAGTTGACCTTAAAACATTTTGTTATTGTATCTAAAGATACAATATACGTTATGAGTTACATCAGCAACTTCAGTGACTGATGTAGATAGTTAATAATATTATTATTATTACACTTAGATATTATAATATGTTAAGTGATGCCGACATGGCATTACATTATCAGGAGCAGCAGAAAGTTGTACGTACAGCGTTAACGGCGACGGCGCGCAGGCAGGCGCAAGAGAACGCGGCCGCGAGTGCGGCGAGTGGCGACCTTGGGCCCGTGCCGGCCCGCGGACGTTCGTTGAACGCATACCCGCGCCCCACCACCCGCCACCGCGCCGTCGCAACTCGTTTAGCCAAGATTATACGTAATTTTCGTAAATTAAATTTAAAATTAGCAGTTCTTAATGAAACAAAACCGCCACGGTTGCCTTTGAGAGTGATTCACAATTGTTATTTCAGGTCTGATGATAAAAATAACGAAAGTTTTATTGCAGTTAGTTACATAAATCTATTTTTATAGGTAAATAGATAACGCAGATAATTTTTACAGTACCTGTGATACACGTATATATAGGTACATACAGGTGGTATAGGAATAAAAAGATTTTTATATTGTATAGGAACATTGATCTGTGTACTGTTCTCTTATATTTACGCGAATTTTATTCATTTAATTAAAAGTCTATTATCTTTTTTTTATTATCTTTTATTATGTCTATTATCTTTTATCTTTTTTTTATTATTGATCTGTGTAGGTATTATAAAACAAATAATAATAATCTGTATAACATATTTTAACGATCAAACCTGCCCGGACTCGCAACGGGTAAAGAATGGATAAAAATTAGACTACAACAGTATTCGGTTACTATATTACTGTTAAGGGAGGAGGAAAGGATACCGGCTCTTTCTCCATACAAACGTCGACTGTTTCCTCCCTGGATAATGACACTAGATCAAATATTTTTGTAACATAAAACCTTTAACTGCCATGGCCATGCCCCGATATCTTGGTTTTTTTCATATTCTTATTATCATAGGGAGTAGGGGTCTTCAAAAAGTAGAAATATTGCCTAATTTTTTATACATTTTCAGACACTCATTCCAAAAAATTAGGCATACCTACTTATTTACAAAAAAACGAGAACTTAGGGACATAGCTGAATGTTTTTTTAGTTACATAAAAAAATGGCATGTTTTGAGGAGGAATTAGTCGACTTCGAAATGCTGTTATGGTCAATAATTATCTACCTAAAACGGTATGAGCTGCAGTTGTTCTTTTCTTGGTGTTTGCAGATAGGTCTGAGGGAGCGAGACAGGAACATTTTATTCAATAACCTAATTTTCAAAAGTCTGTCAGGTACCCTTTCCTCTTAATTTTACCGTATATATATTAAATATTACAAACACTAAAGTATTTAACAATGGATGGATGAATGTTAATTCGTATAATGTGTTGCCGATCCGAATTAAACTCATAGGTAATAATCAATATATTAATAATAAAATAATAATAATAATAATAAAGTAATAATCATAATCACTTTATTCCGAAATTCCCACAGGATCAGGACTTACGCAGGTATAGCCGTAGAGCTAGATAAGTATAAATTGTAATTGTGTTTAAAAAGCCATATAAGGCCGAATACTTTGGCCGGATATTTGGCTATTTGTCCACTCTATATAATATATAGCCGTATATTTGTTATTTCGTCATAAGTCGAATAAATTATTTTTGCTATTCTAGTAAAGAAATAATAATTCTTAATCAAATGCGGATATTTAATCTTAATAAATAAATAAATCTGTTTTCCAATCATAAATATTCAATGCGGGATTTTTTGTTAAGACGAGCGACAGCAATATCCTTCCAAATGAGATGTCTTATAAGATAAAATAACTATGTGGCAAAATCTAATACTTATTGTTGGTATTAAATTGATTAATAATATTACTATTTTTGATTATAATATAATTATTTGTAATTTGTGTCAAGTACCTATATATATTATACACCCGATTGTAGTTTGCCTTGGGTCATGTGAGCCAAAAATCATAAGTATAAGTTTTTGTAAGAAAATCTAAATAACCAATTTTAATAAAAACCGACATTTATTTTCATCGAATCTTAATTTTTACGTGAGACAAATTAAAATCGGTTTACATTGAAAATGATACGAGATAATTCAAGTAGGTATTATTAAGTATTATAGTTAGTATCATCGACTACACAATATATTTACAATTATCGTATGAAATTGATTGGTCGATGTTTAGTGTGTAAAAATAGCCGTATAATTGCAAAAAAGTATTATAGATCTCTTTTTATTTTTAACTAGCTGTGCCCTGCCGTTTCATCCGCGTTTATTTGAGGAAAAACATGTACTTGAATATTTTTAAACCATTAAGAGTGCCCGCGTCGTTGTTCGAGTGGTCGTAAGCGCTACTGCTAAGCAAAGGGTCTCAGGTTCGATTCCTGGGTCGCACAAAGTATTATTAGGTTTTTTTTTATTTTTCGAAAATTTTCAGTAAATAGCACGTAGTCTGGTGCCGGTGTATGGCAATAGGCTCGCCCTGTACCTATTAAATGGGACTCATAACTGGCGAAAAGTGGGTGTTACATTAAATCGCCTATGACTATTAAAAATGTCGGATATGAAAAAAAATAACTTTACAGGAGAGCGATGCAAAGTGTAAATTGCATGCGTCTTTTTACATATATTTTTTTAAATATCGACATTTTTTGACAAATTAAGTGATTAAAAACTATGCATAAAAAAATATTTTTGTTTTCAACTGATGTTAAACTTATTTAGGAACGTTTTATGAAATCGTCGAATAATAGTCACTAGCGAAATGTTTAATATGTGCATCTCTGTCTACCCCTTCGGGGAACAAAAGCGTGATATTATGTTTAAAAGTAGAACTATAGGAAAAAAGGTCTCGGGAGGAGGAATATTAAAGGACACAACGGAAGCTCTCAAAAAAGAATATTTTCCCCCGTTTTGTAACGTTTCTTATTAATGCTGAACCTATTGGTCGTAGCGTGATGTTATATAGCCAATAACCTTCATCGGTAAGTGGACTATCCAACACAAAAAGAATTTTTCAATTCGAACCAGTAGTTCCTGAGATTAGCGCGTTCAAACAAACAACAAACAAACTCTTCAGCTTTATAATATTAAGTATAGATAAGAAATACGTAACCTTTATATTGAAACGAATATACGACAACTAATAGTGTATTCAAGTAAAACCATCAAGCAGCTTTGGATAATCAGTGTACCAAATAAACAGACCTATTAAAATCAAAGGACAGGACATCTGTCAAATTAGGCTAACTTACTTTTATAACATACCTACTAGACGTTCACGCTAATTTCTTTGCTTGAAATTTATATAAAATTTATATAATAGTAATAATAAATAAATAATGGTCAGTATACGGACTCGCGTCATAGAGATCCTAAGTGTGATCCTAAGTGAGGAGACGTTGTAATGACCCTTAAGTCTAAAATAGTACGCATGAAACTATATTAACAATCATATACATTTAATTAAAAAAAGGCACGGGCAAATATAAGCCCGTGGATATTTTTGTTACTTATTAAAAAAAAAAAAAGTAATTGACCACACATATTCACCTATATAAAAATTGACATTAGTTAGTTGCTTAACAGATTATGTATATATGTATTCAGATTTATCCCTTGAGAGTTTCGAAATAAAATTTAGCATCTGTATTATTTTTCATCTCGAGCTATCACTACTAAGTCTTATTGTAATCGGTCCATGAGCGTTTTTAGTGAAAGAGTAACAAACATCCAAACTCAAAAACATCGTTTATAATATGCGTAATCATCGATCGTTTATAATATGCGTAAATAAAAAAAGAAAACGATGCATGATTAATTAAATAATATACAAAAAAAAAATTGTTTTAAATAGAGGCTTCCCGTTTTTGTTAATCATAAATATCGTATTGAATAAAACAACTTTTTGTCCAAGTTAATATCTTCGGTCGTTGACATTTCTGGAGACTTTTCCAGATAGATTTCCTTGTAAAACAAAAACTGAGAAACCTAAATTTGTTTTACTGGTGCGACATGTATAATTGGTCAAATAAAAATATTTTCAAAACGAGCGTAACGAATGAGGCGGCTGCATTATTTTCGCGCTAGTGGATGCGTGGGGCCCGGCGGGCGGCAAGCGAGCGTTGACCGCGCAAACGCACCTCTCGCTATCGGGAGGCCGATTTTACTATTACATTCGCGTAACAAAGGTAGATCATTAGCTTCGTAATGTTTGTTTTTCACAGTATTGGTATTATATATAAATTACAATAAAATTAAAAAGATACTTAAAAGTAGCCAATTTTAAGTCATTACAGGTACCTATCTCGTTCCTACGGAAATATTATTAAAATATTAATTATTGTGGAAATAATAATGAGAATATCTTAAAGAAGATACACATAGAAAGAGAAACCACTGCTACATAAATTTTGTAAATATTTCATTTTAATTTTATAATGATAACTATTCCAGGGTGAATTAATAATTAATAATAAACTTCTCATTAAAATGTTTACGCGAACGTAGCCACGAACAGAACTTTATACGATTATTGTTCATCGTAAAAATATCATATTACAACATTGAGATTTCTTCGACGCAGTTATGCAGTCTTGGCTGCGAACAGGATGTCGGAGGATTTTCCTCGTCGAGTTGGCAACTGGTTGAGACGACTGCGAGGCACGTACATGTCTGTGGCATAATTGAACTACAAATGATACGCCACGTATTCGTTTAAATGTTGTCGATACGTGAAACTAATAGATGCGTGTTCTATTAATCATTTTTATTGCAGCTCGGTGCATAGATACCGGTCTTCGTTTCAATCTGCTCACACGCAGTCAGATGCAATAAATCTTAAACAATTACTTGATATGACTGTTTTAACTGCCCAAATCAGTTGGCATGTGCAATAAAGCAATAAGTATAAACATATCGTCATTAAAGAAGGCATTGGTATGTACGAGTATATGCATGCATCGTTGTACATAATGTACAAATTAAATTTAAGTTAGAATCGACCTTTTTGTTTATGCAGTGAAAACACTCATATTAATTGACTATCGTTTGCTGTAACCACATCATCAGTTAATCTAATAGTTTCCATCTTACAAACGATCTCTACTAAGTAGTAGATCGTTTGTAAGACACAAAATAAATAAAAGTACAAGTGTACTATTATTTATTCTGTGTCTCTACGCAGTTATCGCGTCTACGCCCTCACTAGTCACTGCATGACACTTTCTCCAACTGTACATTTAACAACTTAAACTATGTTATATATATATATTATATATATATATATATATATATATATATATATATATATATATATATATATATATATATATATATATATATATATATATATTATAGCGTATTTCGTAAGTGTATGTTCTATAAAGTAACCTGTAACAAATCGATTTAAGTGAATGTGATAACTTTCCGTACATTTCTTATAGTAAAAACATGTTAACGTTTCACTGCAAAGGCCTATTTAAAAGCAACGGAGAAGGATATGCGGCTTAATCGACCATGCAAATTGACGGATATTTTTACCTGTAAATATCTCAGAATTTCTTCTGACGCTTACAATTTGTTGTTTCATGTTTTTCTTTACTCAAAATGTTTATATTCACGTCATGGTACTTGGGTTGATTTGAATTTTAGACCAGTAGTTGAAATATTTTTTTAGCTTGATTTAGTCTGTGTATCACCAGCTTATTCCTATCTTCATTTTTACTAGGCCGTTGTGTTGTAGTCGACAGTGTCCCTGTTTTCTGCTCTAGGGTTGTGGGTTCGATTCCCGTCCAGAGTCTGGGTGTAATACTATATTTATTTAAAAAAAAAATGTATCAGTCGGCTGTTACCTAAAACACAGGCATTAGGTTCCTACCTTAGGAACAGACGACCGTGTATGTTAACCACGTTTATTTATTTATTTGCGTAGAACAGAATATACCGGTCATTAGATTTGCTTTTGAAATGTGCGAAATACATATATAAATACAATTTCATTAATTGATTCAAACCGACAAAGTTGCAGTTGAGTTGAAGTTTTTCTCTTTGTATTCGAGGTATGATTAACAGATTAGGTTTTCATGTCGGTGGTACCAGTAACATTTCATTAAATAAAACAACACAATAACGTTATCGGTGTCCATTTGTAAAATCCATATTGATGGATAGAGACGAGATACAGCTGTCGTCAGTGAAAAAAAGCTCTAAAGCAGAATACAAGATTATGTAGTCGAAAACATACAGATTTTATTAGAATAATCTAATAACTATTTTTTTTTAAATAACCAATTCCTATTGTTTTATTATTGTCGGTAAGATCGAAAATATAATTCATATTTCATCAGAATGTAATTCATATCTTAACTTTAACCGAGCAAAGCTCGGTCATCCAGATACTTATTATTGCGGTGACTAAACGATTCAGGATAAGGTTTTATGTACGTTGGAAATGTTCCCAAATATACTGCCAATGTCCAGAATTGGATCACCTACTAGCAGGTCGTTACACCTGTGCTAGCCTGTTAGTACACCCACGTATTCGCTAACTCACCTGTTTGATTATATCGATGACGTAGATGCAAATTATTAATAGTAATTTGTGAAATGAGTAGAATCAACATTATGATTAAAAACTTGTTTTAATTATTATTTTAATTTTACTTTCGATAAAACTAAAAAAAGTTTTTAAATAGTCTTGATTTTAGTTAGTATCAATTTTTTGAGTTTGACGTAAGATATTTGTTTTTCTTTGCGTACATTATTGAAATATATTCGGGCGTTGACAATAACAGGAACGATACAGATTTAAGTCATTTTGCAATTATTATGGTACGACGCAAAGGGAAGCACGCAAGAGTTGAACCAGTCGTTATCAACTCGTGATAAGCCGAAACTTGATTGCTCTACCCACTTCCCTTATCACAGCAGGCAATTGTCAAATATAGGTATCACAATCAGTTGTTACTGTTCCACAAGAGAACTCTGTGCTTGAATAGTTTTAATAATTATCTATATCTGTTTTTGTGTAGACATGTTGTTTTGCTAGATTATTTAGGATTTCAGGAAAATTACTTATTGAAAAAGCTTTATTCAAATAAAATTAATATAGATATTTTAACATTATACCCGATCAAGGATTTACTGACGATTATTATAATCGTGAACGATGTAACAAGTGGTGCATCTGTATAGGGGACGCGATCGATCAGAGGTTGTGGATGGCGTCGTCCCGCGCGCCCTCGACCCGGCTAGGCCCGGGTTGGGAGTAGAGTGCTGCACCTAGCGACGGCGGCGCCCAATGGCGCTAACAACCTATAACTAACCTATCTCCTAGACACTGCTAATGTCGTTTATGTTTTGCTCTCTCATTTCAAATACGCACTAAAGTAGCTTATAATTAATTCAAATACTACTAATAAACTTGTTTAAAATTTATATCGCCGTGAACCTACAATGTATAGAAACAAATTTTCGTACTTAGCGCCACGACTCCTATAGAAATAGAAACCCTTCATTTTAATTATCTTATTGAAGTAAATAACTTTTATTTGAAGGTTTTGCTTATTAGTATTATGTAAAATGTAATTACATACCAAGCTCCTACCCTATTATTTCTTCTACACAAAATAATCCCTTTTTAGAGTTTCGTAGCTAAATGGCAAAAAACGGAACCCTTATGGATTCGTCATGTCTGTCTGTCTGTCCGTCCGTATGTCACAGCCACTTTTTTCCGAAACTATAAGAACTTATACTGTTGAAACTTAGTAGATGTATTCTGTGAACCGCATTAAGATTTTCACACAAAAATATAAAAAAAACAATAAATTTTGGGGGTTCCCCATACTTAGAACTGAAACTCGAAAATCTTTTTTTCATCACATTGCATACGTGTCTCATCTATGGATAGGTCTTCAAAAATGATATTGAGGTTTCTAGTATCATTTTTTTCTAAACTGAATAGTTTGCGCGAGAGAAACTTCTAAAGTAGTAAAATGTGTGTGTCCCCCCCCCGTAATTTCTAAAATAAGAGAGTGACAAAACTAAAAAAATATATGATTAACATAAACATGTAAACTTCCACCGAAAATTGGTTTGATCGAGATGTAGTAGGTAAGTAGTTTTTTTTTATTATTAATAAATAAAATACACTATTATTAAAACATCGATCAAAGTTACAACGAACTACAAGAACTTTTATATGTCAATGTTACTTGCTGCTACAGAACCCTTCATGTGCGAGTCCGACTCGCACTTGTTTAATTTTTTTGTAATCATTAAAAACAAAATCAGTTAAAAATTTCAAAGTGTATTAAGACTAACTACTTACATACCTAAAATAATAGTTCAGTATGTAACGGGACGCGAAAGTTGGTCAATAAAAATATTTTTAATTTATAAATATTAATACAGAAAAAAAACTTCAAGTTCGTTTAATATGTTAGCTGACTATTTTCTAGTTTTTTTTTTTTTTTTCTGGTCAAGTAACTTAATTTTTATCAACAAATGTGATAAAAATAACTAATAAAATATGATTACATATTTCTCAGGAATTCAAATGTAATTAGAATTAACAATACTTGTCGATCCTTGATAATGTTGTCAAGTTTTAGATATAGGTAATGGGAGTATCTTATCATCACAAACTGTTTTCATTGACCTGAGCTTCAGCCACAAGCAGACGGCTAAGCTTTATAGGAGACGACCTGGGATGTCTTACGCGTACGCATATTAATTATCAAGGTTGCATTGGCATAGTGATGGAACTTTAATCGAGTGAGCGCGTACGCATTCTTCGTTCCAACTTTACATTTTGAAATAAATAGAAGATTCTTTGTAGTACTTTTCATATCAAAAATGCAAAATCTGGTTTTATTTTTTGTAATATATTTAAACATTCGATAATAAAGCATAATGTAGGTGTATAAATCTTATTTATCGATGTGACAATCGTTTACTATTTATTTCGTTATAATTGCTCTTAACCAATTATATAGCTTACTGTGCGACGCGTCGTGCTCTAATTAGGTACGAGTACGTTAGAGGTGAAAAGTTAAAGGTGTCCGTTGATACTGTCAATAATTATAATTATTCTCATAGCTTTAAATTATATAATTAATATGTATGTATTAATGCCTGTTGCAGATATTATACATTATTTCATTGTAATTTATAAAAGTATATTTATGATAATCACAAGATTCTACTAGTCAATTAATTGTTAGCGTGAATAAGTCTAACAGGAATTTTCCGTTCATCTACATATTTGAAAATTATTTAAAATACATAAATTAATTTTTAGGTATTTTACATGATACAAATAAGGCTATTAAATAAAGTTAATTATTATTAAAACTAAATTAAACTCAATTTAGGAATTAAGTAAAATATAAAGTGTTATTAATAGTTGGGTAAGTACGGTTCATGAAATACTTTTTATAGTGTATCGAATCGATAAGTTCGGAAGTACGAAAATCAAGAAGAAAAAATGGCAGTCGATTAAAAACATATGTATAAACAATTAATTTCGTTATAATGTACTCTTGTATAGAAGTAACACAGTGGCAATTCATTTTGATGACAGTCGGCTTGATAGCTGCTCTTAATCTATGTAGGCATAACAATTCTGAGAATGACTATTACATGAATGCAAACAACACAATGGCGTCGCTTTTATTAAAGAACATCGAGTTCGTACTTCGTGAATTACTTCATGTCAGAGGCTCAAAGCTTGGTTCATCGTAAGTCATTCGAAATGATTGTAGTTACGTCACGATTGCACTGGGAACTAAGATAAATCACGTCGACTTTCACCACGTCGTTAACCTGAAATGTAGCCGAATATATAATTACGTCCAACAACATTTGTTATACTAACGCTAATAATTATTATGACGTAAGTCGAGTATAATTAGAACAAGTTTTTTAAATTATTATACATATTTCGCGTGGAATACATTATTTTTTGAGATAAGTTTTATATATATATATATATATATATATATATATATATATATATATATATATATATATATATATATATATATATATATATATACTTCTTATTGACTTTTAGTAAATAATTATTATATAAAACTACTACGTATTCACCAAAACTATTTCTAATTAAGGTTATGTTATATTTAGTTGAATTTTAAAAATGAACTATTATTGTTTCGTTTTTCTTAATTAAAAAATAAAAATTCAGCGACATCCTAGGACATCTAAACGTAAGTATAAAATTTATTATCTACTAGCGGCCCGCCCCGGCTTCGCACGGGTATTTAACTAAAATTTTAAAAATTATAAATTTATATTTTTTTATCACCTACATGCGCCATCTATCGTATAATGGTAATAATATCGTTTTTATATTTAGTGACATTTAACATAATAGTACCTACATTAATTGAAAATGATGTTTATCTAAAATATTAAAACGATTTCTATTCCTATCCGACATATTTAGTAAACTTTTAAGTTTAACAAAATAATAACTCAAAAATAAGTTTTGTGAGTTTTTAAAATTCCTTAGACCAGATGGCGTTGGCGGCGTAGGTACCTATTTCTATTTTCTTAAATATTTATTTTTAAATTTAATTACAATGAAACAAAAACTAAATTATACTGTGAGTTATGTTTAATTTTTATGTATTAAAGTTATTTACATTGGTTTTGTACTTTTTACGTGATACGTGCACGAACAAAAAACGATAAGAGATGGCGCTGATTCAAAAAAAAACGCGCTATTAAAATTTATTCTTGATGATATATAGTGTATTAATAAAACGGAGGTTTTAACAGATTTATTATTTGTATAGAAGATAGAGTTTTTCCATTACAAGACGTAATATTGGATATCGGGGGCGACCGATTATCAACGACATGTCCATACCTACCCGCCATACCTGATACCACGTACGTTCGCAATAGATATCTACGGTAAAATTAAAGCTTTTTATATGGATATTAATCATGTATTAGTGGTTCGGATAATGGCTTACGTTCAAGTGATTTTTTTTATTGTCTCCGAAATTAATAGCGTGTCGCTAAATTAAAAATCATAGTCATTTTAATAGGCATGCATCGATACGCACTTCGGCTGGTACGATACTGACACCGATATTTATAAAAAAGTATCGCCAATATATAATCTCAGTTAGTCTCGCCTGTCTCTTAGGTGGTGGGCCAATGTCATCACTTCACGTTGTTTTGTTAGTTGATTGAAGTGAAGCGGAGACCAATTCACTCTCATGGTGTCTCTTCATGTGGATTCAACAAGTTTGATGTGTTATAACTTTTTGGATTGGTACCACGGGACACGTTTTCTTTAAAATACATACATATTGCTTTTGAATTATCAGATGCGCTTTCTTAAAAATGGCTCCAGACAGAACTTTTTTATTTTGAGACTGACATAATTAACTTTTGTTTTATACGATGCGTTTGATTTCATAGCAACTAAAAATTTCACGTCGCATTCACAACCACTAAGAAATGAAAATTATTACACACCGAAAGCAACAAGCAACTAGATTAGAATGAATGGGTTATGTGAGGTTGACAGCGCAAGTTAAAGAAAGAATATAACGTGGGGATTCCGCGGGCTTACAATTAGACAAATTGTGTGCGTAACGTAGGTTATCTACAGCGCGCGAAATTCAAAATGTATCGACAAATTAAGATCGCCGATTCCGATATATCGGAAAATTCACAATATTGCCGAGGTATCGGTATCGGTATCGAATGTTTATCCCTAAATTTAAAATCAGATATTATTAAAATTCATAAGCATAAATCAGAACAAGATACGGTTGTCGTTATCATCACATGGAAAAACATCCTACTACGTATACTTAGCGATAGTGTTATCTTAAAAAGTTCAGGTTCTTTTGGATTTTGTAAAAAAATTAAGAAATAAAATTTTAATACTCTAAAAAATGTATATCAAAAATCAAATCAGATTTGACATGATTTGATTTGATGTCTATATATTATATAAATAATATGTACTCGTATGTACATTAGCGACATTGTTAAGTGTTCTGATGTTTTTATAATATTTATTTTATAATAACATAATTATGATAGATATGGGTTAATAACGTGTTATTCCCAACAAAAATATTTAACTTTATGTTATGATTCATGTATTGTTTGTATTTTGCAGGTACGTACGCCGATAAGAGACGCATATAAGAGACATCACTTTGTATGGTAATGTAGAGACGGTGTTTTAAAAAGTTTTCGTTATTCTTGGAACAGCGTCACTTCTTGTGTCCAATGTACGTGTGTTCCTGTGGGTATAAAGACTATAGCTACATTCTTACAGACCGATATATATATATATATATATATATATATATATATATATATATATATATATATATATATATATATATATCGGTATATATACACAGCTATGTTAAATATCAATAATACATACACTCTTTCTCAATGAAAAAAAAAAATTGCTATTTTTATGAGAGTTTTAATATGCCCAGTGCATAAATTAACTTAATTTCTCCTGAAGTGCCAAACTTTAATTATCGTCTTATCATTAAGTTTATGAACACACAAATCCGTTACGTATCCAAATAAAATAAAATATAAATATCTACATACAATATTAATTGCAAAGTTGCATTCAAATAATTGATAATTATTACTAATAGTTACCACTATTGTTTATTTGTTATATAAATACAAAATAAATTGGAAATGAAATTAGAGTTAGATGGCTCTGTGTAAATAAAAGGACAGTAAGTACAAAGCGGTACTTTAACAATGATGTGTCCAATCCAAACAAAAATGGTCAGACATTTTTTTTAAAATGATAAACAATAGAAAATTTTATTCTAGTTCTATGTTTACGTATCAAATAATAGAATCGATTGAAAGTAAAAATTATAATTTTTGTTTCTGTTTTACTAAAAATCCAACCTCGGGACTAATCCCGGAATCAATAAGTCCTAATTCCGAAACCTTGGCATCGAAAGGACAGGTGACATACGAACGCACGAAAAGCATAGCTTGAGTAATAGAATTCCTATAGGCATCTCTTGGATAGAGAGCCCTAAAAAGACACCCTCAAAGGTATGTTTCTTTAGGGCTCTTGTATGTGTATATAGTTGTTTATTGAGATTGTTAATCATTTCTCCAACGATTTATTATTTATCAATTATGAATAACATTACCACTCTCTTATCAATTGGTTCTGACGCGATTGTAGTTGTTTATAATGAATCATGAACGGACATATTGTTATTTAGCAAAACGTGTGGATTTGTTATGCGGAGACATATGTATGCCACGTGTTCACACTACTGGTTACCTCATTAATATCGTGTAATTGAAGTACGATTATCCGCCAACATTGTTACAAACTTGTTTTTATATTGCAGTACAGACTTGGCTGTTTTGAATGAATAAAGGAGATGGTAACGATTCCATACATTCTTAGGCCAGAATGTAATGAAATGAAAATGATATCAATTAATACATTTAGGCTTATGGATCCCTCGCTGAAAATTCTCTATATTTTGGCTATCTGAGAGCGTAGTTATTAGATGTGTATTAAAAAACCCATTCACTAAGTTCTTAAAGCACTAATGTTTATTATATTTAGTGAAGAATGTTTTAAAACTCATTACAAATATCAGTAACTCGAAACCATAAATAAATATCGTCAAGAATTAAAAAAAAACCTTTGAAAGTATTTCATACTTTATTCTTCTTCTATTATAGTATCAATGTCAGTCAGCTTTCAAAGCTGTCACTAATTTTTTTTTTTTTTAATATATACGATACCGATGTTATTATCAAATACATTAATTGATATTTTCGCTATTAATGTAACTTTATTTAAATGAACTTTATTGTTTACAACTTCAATTGTGCATCTAAATACTTTGAGTTAATTAACTAGTGCAAACCTTTTATTTTAAATTCTGTAATCTATTTTAGTTGAATCGATACCCAATTAATTTGACGAAAACGATCTTTTGCATATTTCTCCGCTCCCAGATTCAGAATCCAGCTGATTTTTTTATATTTTAAAATAAAAAAATTATGACAAATTTTTTAAACCATATCTCTACTTATTACATTTTGGCCCAAAGGTCCCCATCTCCTTTCATTAGAATAAGTATCTTGAAATCAAGATCAACGATTAGCATTTTAGTAAGTGTGGTAATAAATTTCGTAATATATTGATTTTCATGATCTAGTTCAATTTTGAACAGAACAAATAATCGTTCTTCATAATCGTCAGTATATTTTAGAAATTATTATGATCGCGTGTCAATTGTTCATAGTGGCACGGTATTATTAATACATTTTTTAATACGGCAATTGTAACTTGTTATAATTTATTTATTTATTTATTAATAATAGGATGAAACCTGCTGTAATTTTTATCCTTAATGAAGTTGGAACTGCTTTAATCTCTAGAATCATATCCGGAATAAAGTCCAGTAAAAGATAAAAGACTAACGCGAATCACTTATTAATGCAACTTATTTTCTTTGCAACAGAAATAAATGACATGTCAGTTTAATTTACATTTGCGGTGACTTAAAATGTTTTCTGTCGTCTGACAGCAGCTGTTCTCGGAAGGCGTGCACCGCGCTAACCAAGCAATTAGATTGGAATATGAAATATTACTCAAAGATATACTGGCAGCTCATATCTGATTTATAGTATACTAGCTATGCCCCGCGGTTTCATCCACGTTAATTTGTTGATTGTTATATTTTGAAACCAATACTCTAACAATAAGAGTGCCCGCCTCGTTGGTCGAATGGTCGTAAGTGCTACTGCCGAGCAAGGTGTCTCAGGCTCGATTCCTGGGTCGGTCAAAGGTATTATGTTTTTTTTTTTTCGAAAATACCTCAGTACATAGTACGGAGTCTGGAAGAGGAATATTAAAGGACGCAACGAAAGCTCTCAAAAAAGATTATTTTTCCCGTTTTTGTAACATTTCTTATAGGTACTCTTCTCAACCCCTATTGGTCGTATGGTGTTCTTATATAGTCTATAGGCTAATGGAGCTTTCCTCGGTAAATGCACTATCCAACACAAAAATAATTTTTCAATTCGAACCAGTACTTTCTGAGATTAGAGCGATCAAACAAACAAACTCTTTAGCATTATAGTTAATATTAAAAAAAAAGTACCTAAGTACAGATTACTTATTTTTGTAACTCATTATTTTCAGTAAAAGTTAGCATCACTGTATACTATTATTACTGAATATAAATGTTATGAATCGATCTTTTTAAATGTATTTTAACGAATTAAAATAAATCGGATGTTTATTAATAGTAATATATAATTTTATTCTTAAAACAATAGTAATTAATCTTTATTTTTTTTTAATATGTAACACAAACGTAATTGCAATCCCAGAAGTCATAGCAAGACGTGTGTTTTCACTCTAATGGATGTAACAGCTGGGAATCAGCTGAGACGATACGACCTCGCTGGGCCGTAACCGTTTCACATCAGCCCGGTCGTCTACTCGCCGAGTGAGTTCATCGCTTAAAGTACATATTCATCGCATCTACCGGTGCGATTAAATAGAGGCGCCTATTGTGGCTGCCTGCCACCGGTCTGGATCGACTCTCGGCTCAGCTATAAAATACTACTACGCGACGATAAAATTAGTGAGGGGCCGCGTTATTAAGGTGTTATTGGAGAACGCACTGGAAACATTTGCGGTATTGCGTGCACCTTATGAAATTCTTTCACGAACGTTTTTTTACCCGTAAATTATACTAAATATGTGTAATAATTGTCATGGCTGATGTTGAGTCTAGTGATATCTTCTATCTTTTTTTCAATAACTATTAGTTTCTGTTTTCCCAAATAAATAAAAAAAAGTTGTTTGTGTCACAAGGGAAATTTCGAGAAAAGATGTAGTACTTTCGTCCCATGTTGGACATACTTTTTTTTCCTACCTAGGCCAAAAGTTTGGGTTTTGTCCCTTTTTTTGTATCGCATGGAAACCCATTTACGGGTGATATCCAGGACGCCCGGGTAGGCAGTCCTAGACCGTATGTCCGACTCAGCACTTGGGGGTGCAATACCGTACCCCTACCGTACCGTAAACCCCTGCGAGAGCCTTTGGCCACTTTAATTGGAGGGTCCCGGATCTGTAGGCAACAGGTTCCCTCCAGGAACAGGCTGTCCTCGGCGAAAAGGCCAGACTTCTCCTCCATGGTGACTGTCCCTGTGAAGCGCGGGTAAAAGTGTCACTTTTTTCCTACCTGGGCCGAAAGTTCGATTTTTATCTATGTGAAGCGGGGAAAAAAGTGTCACTTTTGTCCCGCTTGGGACGAAAATCGAACTTTCGGCGGAGGTAGGAAAAAACATAAAATTTAACGTTAAGAACATGTGTAACACTAAGTAACATACGTGAGGTAGGTATGCGAAAAGCGGGAGTGAAAAGGTTGACAGCGAAGGCCGTCAGTTCCGCGTGGTGTCGTAACCGGCGTCGCAGGCGCAGCGCTGTGCCGTTCGCTCACCTCGCGCCGTCTGCGATTCATGCGCACCTCTTATTCCTTTCTAAAATGCTTTCTATATGCATATTGTATGAATATTTTTCATTGTTTTCAAATCTGCTTACATCATTTTTAATTAAGTTATTAAGATACTTTTACTTGTATAGAAAGAAACAAAGCGGTTGTGATGCCTATTTTCTACTTACAGAACCGTTCAATTATCTAGCGATGTGTGCTTCATACGTTCAACAGCCACATTCCAATAGCGACGAGTCATTTTAGATTATGTTAGATTCATACTAAACATAAACTAATTGCATATCGCTTTGTACATGTCTATGTAAATTGCTTAAAAATCCAGAAGCAAGATTCTTTTTACTGGGGAATAATAACAGGCAACATCAATTTTATTTTTAAAAAATCTATCATAATTGTATATGAACAAAGAACAAAGAAAAATATTAACATCAAACATGTATACCGAACAATTAATTACATTTTCTGAACTACTTTGGACCGCAAAGAAAGGATCGATTAGAAAATATTCAATATCTTCAAAAGTACCTGACCTAGCTTTATGAAATAAAGACTAAATTAAAGAATATTTTAATGTGCTTAAACGAAAATAATAAAAAATGAATTCAAGATTATTATTTTCAGTAAATGTAAAATAAATAAAAATGCGTAGTTTTTCCAGTATTTTCGGAAATGTAGATTGGTTACGGATGTGCCATATTCACGCATTTTAGTACTCGTACTTTGTGTTGCCTCCGCGTGTTCGCAATACTGCTGTTATGTGATTTGCCATACTTTCTACTAGGTTTTTGAGGCGATGCTGCGAAATATTCTGCTATTCCTCTATTATAGCTTCTTTCATTTCACGTAGCGTAATTGGCGGCGGATTCCGCTGGCGGACACGTAGTCCCAGTTCGTACCATGCATGCTCAATGGGGTTTAAGTCGGGGCTGCGTGCTGGCCACTCCATTTGTGCAATACCGACTTCTTGAAAATAGGCAAGTATTATCCGAGCTGTATGCGGGCGGGCATTGTTTTGCATAAAAACGGAATTCTCGCTTATGTCCACTAAAAATGGATCAACGTAGTCATTGAGAATTTCAGTGACATATGTTTCTACGGTTAAAGTTCAATTTTCTATCACCACTAGTTCAGTGCGGCTTTCGGAAGAAATCCCAGCCCACACGTGAATGGAGCCTCCGCCGTATGGTAGGTACTTTTTTTTTCTATACATGCTTGGTTATAGCGCTCTCTCGATCTTCTGTACACTCTTTTCCTCCTGTCATCCTTGCATAAACAGAATCTAAACTCGTCTGAAAACATAACTCTTGACCATTCATTCAGAGTCCAATTCTCGTGTTTTCATCATAACTCAACCTTCAGTTTCTATGGTGTCTTTCTAGTTTCGCGCCACTTGCAGGTCTCCATGGCTTTAAATTTCCTTCAGCCAGACGCCGCCTTATTGTATCCGTATTAAGATTGTTTTCTCCAGCTCGTAAATGATGATTCTTTACTTCAACAGCCGTAAGAAAGCGATTTCTCAAAATTGTTGACACTATATAGCGATCCTCCAGCGCCTTCGTGCACCTTATTCGACCTGTTCCTGATCTTCGAAGATTGGATCCAGTTTCACAGAAACGCTGGAGTACTCGCTGAACTGTAGAAAGAGTCACACTAACAGTTCTCGCTGTATTTCGCTGAATGTGCCCATCTTCAGGCATTGTCAGGATCCTTCAGGGGTTAACGACATGATGAATTCATAATAATAAAATTTATAAGGCACATACACCATATTTATAACTTTTTTATTGCAAAACTAAAATAAACGCGAAACAATTGATTTGAATTTTTTGGTAGGTACTAAATTCAAAAACGACCATTATATTATATTTTCAGTTTTTTATACAATTTATTATCAAAAATAAATAAAAATGTTTTTCTATATAATTATATATGGCTTTAAAAATATTCTTTAATTTAGACTTTACTTTATAAAGCTAGGTCAATGAACAGGCGGTCTTATGAAAAAGAATTTATGAAATCGAACCAAGTATATCCTGAATTCGCGCGTTCAAATAAACAAACATACTCGTCAGTTGTATAATAAGTAGTGTCCGACCGAAACAGGTTTTTCAGCCGAAACCGAAACCGAAACCGAACTTTCGGCCTTGCTCTCAGTTTCGGCCGTAACTGAAACCGAAACCGAAACCAGCGTGGTTAAGTGTAGTCCTACCTTAATACTTTCTGCTTTATATCGTTGATTATAGTAATCTGGCAACGTTGCTCTGTGTGTTTTATATATTTTTGTTTATATGGTCTTAGTAGGTATATACAAATAGTATTGCGCTTTCTAATAATAGTTTTATTAAATTAAAAAGATGAGAGCGTTGTGCACAGTGGGGTTTCGTTGAATAGGTATTCAAAAATGATTTTTAGTATTCTCTAATTTTTTTTCAAATAATGGTTTAGAATATATAACGATTTAAATTAAGTTTTAAACAACCAGTTTCGCTAATTTTCATACATAAAATAGGTACTTTAATATTTCGTTATTCTGCCTTCTTATTAGGCGGGGATAGTAGCAGTGATATCCTGGTGCTAGTGGTATGGCTGCAGACTGCGAAAGCAAAGGTCGAGTTCAAATCCAAGGCACACAAAACAAGGGAGAAGAGGCGTGGGTCTCGGACTGTGATTGCGTAATTTACTATCTTATAATTATTCTAATAACGAAGCCAATGAATCCTAATTAAAAAGTGTATAATTAAAAAAAAATAAAAAATAAACCGGACTGCGTAAAAAAAACTAAAAGATACAGATAAACTAAAAGATACAGATAGATGAAAGAAAAAATTAAAAAGAAAAAAACAAGCCCAGTAGTTTATAATGTTGTCAAAAGTAATACTGAAAAACTACACCATTGAAAAAGTTTTATAATCGATACACACATAATCAAATCATAAACTCTTTGCAAAATAGAAGGATTTATAGTCGGAATCCATTCTTTAACCGATCAAATCTTAAAAAGGAGCCCTGTTAAATTTAAATGAGTCCCGGCTGTTAATCCTTCTATTTTGTAAAGAAAGAAAAAAAGAATATAACTTTTACAAAGTTTACAAAAAGCTTTAGATGAATCGCTAATACTTTTTTCAAAAAACTGCCAAATCGGATTTGTTTTTTGTTTTTGTGACATTTTTACCTAAAACAAATGAAGTAATTATTATAAGATAAATAAATAATACTTATTTCATAGATCACATATAAAATAAAATTACTGTAATAACTGATGAGGTAGGCACACGGCTTTCTGTCTAAATTAGGGAAAAAATTTTGGGGTAAATAAATATGAATTATAAATAGAAAAAAATACAGTACCTATCCAAACTGTCTGGGCACCACGCGCGATCAACGGGAAAGGATGAGGCGAGATGACTGAGTAGGTAATTCGCATAAGCTATACCTACGATTCTCACATAGTTAAAATTAAATAAACAAAGGTCATGAAATCCAACGATAATTACCTATAAACACGTAAATTTGGCATTTAAAAATAAAACTCAACAAAATGAATTTCAATACTCGAGTTTCGGTGCGGCCGAAAGTTTCGGCCATTTTTTGGCCGAAACCGAAACTAAGGCCGAAACTAGATTTCTTGGCCGAAACTGGCCGAAACCGAAACCGAAACCGAAATTTCGGTCGGACATTAATAATAAGTTTATGTATCCAAAATAGGTAACATTTTAGGATTCATCAATTCCTTGTAGCTTCCATGGAATTATTTGTACACTCACCGCAGTGGAATGTCGCTGACATCGCTCGGCGTCTCGTTTTATTTATTCACCGATGCCCGATGGTTATTAGCCTCGCACATCTTTTTAACATACATATGTAGTTAACCTTTTCAGACATTGAAAAGATTGGTATAAATGAAAGTGTAGAAATATCGAAATCTCTATATTTACATAATATCTACATAGCAAAAATATCCTTACATGGTTTCATTCATCATGAATCCATTTAGTACTTAATGACAATTAATTAATTATAATAGTATCTTAATAAATTAATTTTTAAAGGAAAATAAATTCACTATCCTTAACAATAAATGTGTCAATGGTCTTTGAAATGTGTGAATAATTGTGAGTAACGTAACTATATGTAGGTGGTTCTGTGGTTCATTATTATTATCGCTGTTATAATACGTCAGGCTCGCTCAACTACGTCAATCTGTAATCTTGTATTTCAAGTGCGTATACATTTTACTTTCTATCGAGAAAAGTAATTAATGTACAAATATATTATACATATGTATATATGAAAAAAAAATACCATTTGGGTAAAGTGTTCATGTTTATTTTTTTATGCTTTTAATATGTATTCCTGTACACTGATAAATGTATTATGATGAAGTATGATATGATTATATAATACAAAAATACTGTCTAATGTAATTAATACGACCTATAAGTTTTCTCACGATTGTTGGCTAGGCCAGATGATAAAATCTGATCCCACACATAGCCTAGTACGGATTTGTTTCCTTTGTTACGATAGCGTTGGTGACAAACTTTGCAGCACGCCTTTGAAAGCAAATGGGAATATTTCGCCTTAGTATGCGACAAACGCACATGAATTGTTGCCCAAAGTGAACGATTTATTATCGTAGTGACTTTAGACAAAGTAGGTACAAACGTTATGTTCTGTAGACTTCCCTACCATATGATAATGTCGTTTAATTATTTATTATACTGTATTCCGATTATCGTATTAGTGAAATATTCGATGCATATTAATAACCTCTTTAGTTAAAATATATTTATTATTTTATTAAATAAATTATGTATTATGAAAAAACAAAATGATTACTAACATGATTTTAAAAGTTAGAAAAAAGTAATTACATGTGATACTTATAGTAACTGTATTATTACTTCATTTTTAAAACTCTTCTTAAAAACTAGCCCATAAAATACGACGTGTTCTGCACACGGCGAGGTTAGATGTTATCACGAAAATAATCAAATACATGAACGAACAATTATTCGCTAGTTAAGTTTTACAATTGTAATATGTTTTTTCTCATTTTACATTTGGCTCATGTTCGTAAAATCATATGCATCGTGATGAGATAATGTTTTTTGTAATTAAATTAAAAAGACATAAACATTAGTATGATCAGTAAAAGACGCAGTAAGTAAGAATGCAAAAGGATTTTTAATAACAGAAAAATTAAAAAAAAAATGTTACTAAAGATAAAATTAACAATCTGCTAAATAAAATTTTTCCTTTCCGTCTCTTACCGTTTTATCAGTACCTACATATAAATAAAACTAAAAAAATCTAGGAACCATTATTGCCTTTTTAGTTAGATTGTTCTAATACCTACGATATAATATTTACTGACCAAATTCGGTTTTCGACAGGAAATAATTTTTCTTCGTTTCAAATAAAACTGGCCGCACTTGTCTCGTCGTCAACTGGTTTATTCATTTATTAATATTCAGACTGCTAGCACCGCCACGAATTGAATCTTAATTCTACTGCTTACTAAAGTTCCAATGAACACTTAAAACATTTATTATATGAACTGATTTATGTATCGTGAAGAAGGGCTGCTTGATGGGCTAAACAAAATAAAACGTTCAATTGCAAGATAATAAAGCATGATTAATTTCTGAAATGTCATTAAATCCGCTAAGTTACGTATTAGTATTAGATAAGACAGTAATACCATCACAGAGGTCAATCAGAGAGTTAAATCAAAGAGTTGAAAGGTTTATTAAAAGCTTTTAGATAGACTGACATGAATTGCGTGATTTTTATTACTGCAACATTTCCACACTTTTATAAATTTATTTAACTTGATATTCTGTGAACATATTACAATTCTAATAGCAATGCCACACACGTCTAATTTAAACCATGTAGATTGTTAGATGTTGTATGTTTACGATGACATTATGTCGTCAATCTAATAGAAAATATGGGGAACTCCCAAAATTTATTGTTTTTTTTTCTATTTTTGTGTGAAAATCTTATTGCGGTTCACAGAATACATCTACTTACCAAGTTTCAATAGTACAGTTCTAATAGTTTCGGAAAAAAAAGGCTGTGACATACGGACAGACAGACAGACATGACGAATCCATAAGGGTTCCGTTTGGTTTATAGAATATAACAGTAATACAGATTATATTATTTTTAATTCTAATTTATGAACTAAATGAATGACAACGTGTGAGAAAGAAGAGTTGATAAGTTATCAAGGAATTTATATACAAACCGAAGCATGGAATTGCATATTTTTCTACTAATATGACCGTTTCAAGGAATAGAGAGAAATTATATTTAAAATAAATTAACGAAATTGTTATATATATTAAACAGCATTGGAAAAAAAGTTTTTTTTTTTTTTTTTTAAAGAACAAAACATCCTGTTTAAAACAGAATATTAAAAAAAGCATTGTTTTAAACAATAATTTAAGTAATTAAAGTATGTTTAAAAACACATAATTTTTTCTGTGTTTAAAACACTTGTTTTAAACAATTGTTTAAAACAATGCCAACCCTGATATTAAAACAAAATGTCTACTTACATGTAAAAGTTAAAAAAATAATTAATTAATATGTATTAAGTGTAGTGTTTTTAGAATTTATTCAAGTTATCAGTTTTCACTCAATTTGATGTTTTGTTATAAGTCACGCAAAATTGTACGAGTTTAATAATAGACAGGGGCCCAAACTGAAAATTTAGTTTTTAGCTTTTTAATGTTGTACCTAATTGTTAAAATTAAAAACACTTACTAAATTTAACAATATGTGGGTATCAAAATGTCTGTTTTTCCTGAAACACAATTGAATCTTAAGGTGGGCCATTATGAGATGACATTAGAAAAATTAGGCCAGGATGTAATAAAGTTTGGGAAACGCTAGTCTAGGCCATACTAATTCAAAAATTCTCAATTTAAGCAACCATCTACACATACTTGGTTCAAATGAGAATAATTTCACGTCAAGAGTTTAAATTCTTCTAAAATATTTCAAAATACCTATTATTGTGTTCTAAGATCACAAAAAGATCTTTGCTGTTTTTATACTTTGAAGGTTATATGATTTTAACAGTGACTTTTTTCACACATTGTTACTGCGACTGTTTATCTTATAAAGCGTGATCGCAAGAAAGGTTATTGCCGCTGTCGCGTCACTACCGAGGGCGCGGCCCTCGTTTTATGAATTACAATTATTAACCGTGCTTTTAATATAAGTAGCTTATTAATCTAATAAAATGACGACTATCCCATATGTTAAGCATATGGATAGTCGTCATTTTATAGATACCAGGAGGATCAGTATAGATACCAGGAGTGCGAATGGTATAGGATTTTTCACGTTATTTATGTACACAATAATAAACCCAGATCATAGTTCTCTTTTTTGCCACTAGTTGCGCAAGTATTCGGGAGGTACCGATACTATTAATATTATTACACGGAAATACGGACTTTCTAACCTGACTCGCGATAGTAAGAAAAGTGTCTTTATTGATTTCCGCGTAAGTATTTAAACGAGTACTTGTTGAAACGTAGCGCGGCTTACCGGCAAAATATCTGTCCTCTAAAATGCCGTTCTTTCAACATTAGGTTCGCACTCCTAGTATTATTTTATACTCCGTGATTTTAATTTTCCCCCAAATATAGTTTGAGTAAATATGGTTTAATTTTTTATTTATAACTAGGTTCTGTCCGCGGCCTCGCCCGCGTGGATATCGGTTATCGCGACCAAAAAAAAAAAATCCTATGTTACTTCTAACACCTTCAAGAGTATGTGTACAAAGTTTCATGATGATCGGTTAAGTAGTTTTTTCGTGAAAGCGCAACAAACAAATTTACATTTCACATTTATAATATAGGTATGTATATTCTTATTTGATTTTATATATTATTATACATCTCATTATTAGATATATATATAATGATTGTAAAAATGAAACTCAAAGGGACAAACACACCCATCGAGCTTCATAAAAATATTTTTATGATTATAACTTTACATAGAAGTTTACGTTGTGAATAAAAAAAATAAACAAACAACGATCATTTGTGTTTCATTGTAATTTTTCAGATCTTTTTAAATAAAAATAAAAATCTTATATATAAATATAATTTCCAAATAAATTATTCTTTCGCGGTGGCTGTTCCTTTTAAATTTAGTATGTAGGTACATCAAAGTATATAAGCTTTAAGTGAACTATTTTTAGACGACTTCAGATCTGCAACTCTTCATTAAGGTAGTTTAGAAAAGATAGGACGCATTTGGGAGCATGTTGTAAAGATGTTTGGATCTATATTTAATCTTCGGTGCAGATCTAACGTCAACATTCACTACGTAATCAATAGTGAACTGGTCTCTTGCAAGACAGTAAGAGAGAAAGTTTATAGTAGATGATGCGAAAGAACAGACAATTATTGAACGATTCTGCGCCTTTCACCGAACACGTTCACTTAGATCATCAAGTGACGTTTCGGTTTAACTATTCGTAGAATGTTGCGTTTCAATCTTAAATCTTCCTTAATTAGGCATTTGTGTTCTGGGTGAGGAGTAGAGTTGAATATCCTTATTATCTTTAACCGCACTTTATCTCTGTGGTCTACACTCGAGTTTTCAAACCACAGCGCGTGCGCACTGCTTTGAGTTTTTACAGGCACCCGGAAATGGAAGTTTATCTATATAACAGTGAGTGATTACTAGCAATATAGATTAAATTATGATAAATTATATAATACACATATCAAGATATAATACTAAATATTTCATATGAAATCATCATTGAAAAAAGTAGATAATATGGATTAATTTAAAAAAGCTAAATATCGTTTGACAAAAATTTAATCGTAAGTTATTTATGTAATAATATTAAAGATTTTGTTTGTCAACATCAGGAGTTACCAATGTTATTTTTAAAGGTCTATTTGCTTCAGAAAACCATTGATTAGGCTATAGTCTGTAGATTACAAAACACCATGCTATGACTCATGGGAACGGAACAGGAACTACGAAATGTAAAACGATTTGACACAGTATTAAATGAACACGGGTGATAAGGCGAGGAATATCTTGTTACTAGTAAATTAATTATATTATTTTAAAGGTTTTTAGGTCAACCGACATTAATAACAAACCTCAACACACTGCAATCTAAACTTATGTTTAAGTAGTGAGAAATTAGAGTTTTTCGGTTTTAGTGGGATTATTTTGGTAACTTAATTATTTTTTGCATTTTGCCAGTAGTTTATTGAAGAGGTACACGTATTCAAACATTAAATATAAAAATAAAAGAAAAATTTTGAACGTCATATAATTATATAATAAAAGCATACATTATAACGAAGCATAACCACTTACTGTTAAAAATCAAAGGGTTCTTAAAGCTATTTAAAATCGAAGTAAGAAATGTGATCTTCTAGCATTTTATTTTCAACTTTCAATAGCGGCTTTTTTTACTACGATTGTGCATTAATAATTCAACATAAATTCTGCTTTCATTCATAACGTTCGTCGCGTGAATGAACTCCATTAAGGGCTGCTAATTGACCGACACTGGCACAATAAGGTGGACACGCGAGCGGTGCTTTGTTGTAAAACACACTTTGTTGTGTACACACTACACGATGTCGCTTTCATTGTGACATATATACTATTCAATAAAAGCTCAGGTGTAAAGCCGTCTTGAAAATCTTAAAGTTTTTTTTTTAATTTTTTTGATTAAAAATGTATTCACGAACGAGGTAGGTTGGAACTAACGCGAGAGGCGGGCGTAGGTGGTGATATCTCGTCGGCTCGGCGGAAAACGCTCCGTATCCTGCGGAAGATAAGCACTCAGCCTCATCTGCGACATAGTGCCGATTCGATCGAAACAGACTATAAAAGCAAAAACTGCTTTAATAATTATTGTCTGTTTAATAAAGTGTTCGTCGTGTCGTTGTGTGTTGCAACTGTATAGCACATGCCTTTGCGTATATTTGAATAGAATCGATTTCGAAACTTTTCTGGCGAATGTGTAACTATAATACTAATGATATTTTGTTTTACATTGTCTCAATATGAATTGCGTGTGCGCTTTTCTCATTCATATGACGTCTACTGCCTCTTGCGCTAACGGTTGCAGGTTTAAGGCTTATTTAGGTAAGGATCTCCTACATAAGAACTCATCTACTGGTAATGTTAAGTGTTTTTTTTTAACTTGAATCAAATTTAAACTAATAAACTAGCTAACAATCGAACAATCGAATTTTTGCTCTTACCACCTCTAGGTTTAATTTTTTTTTATAAATCAAAGATAAAGATTATTTAATAAATGTTATTCTTACTTAGATAATAATAAAATTGTATAAATAAAATAAAGTTCTGTACCTTAAGCGAGCACAACTAAATTTTATCCGCCCGGCGAAAAAATGAAGCAATTTGACTATTGGTATATGTTACGACGATTGACTACTACTGATCTAATGACGGTGTAATCAAACATCTGCAGTGCAACACTACTAAATTATGGAACACGAAATTTTCACCATGAAACTTGTACTGTTCTTCGATTCATTTGTTATTTATATAATTATATTCTGCAAATTCATTTATCACGATAATAGAAGTCATTCAGTTCAATATATTTACGAGAGCAAGATCAAACGCACATTAAACGCAGATTATTACTGTGTGGATATTTTTTATTATTATAGATGGAACTCTCGTCGCTGGCTACAGTGAATTGTTATTCAGTTCAAGTGTGACGAGACATGACGTCAATCGACATGGGTCGCGGGTCGTGTTGTCTGTCACACGAATCATTCGGAGGTCGATGCTCGATCCAAGTATGGTTGTGATAGTTTGAGTTTTATAAAACAACAGTGCACTAGAAACACGATTATGAACATTTTACTAGAACAGGTATTAAACGTTACATAAAATTACCTCAATAGTAATTTTGTTCAGCTTTAGTTATTACAAATGTAATGCACATTTATACCTATTTTATATATTTTCTATCATTTTGATTACGTTTAGTTTTGTGTAATTTCATTTAAATTAAAATGATATCCAAAATTGCAGTTTGAAGACAATATATAGCAATTAAACAATAGACTTCACTAACATAAATAATTTATATATTTTATTTTTAATAATATTTTTTGGATAACCTCGACGGAACCGTTATTGTGTTTTGAATTTCAAATGTAGATTTCGCGATTGTTTGTTAATGTCGTAGTACGTATAAGTGATTCATTCGCTTGAACGAATGATAATAATTGTTGCTTTTAGTATAAAATAAATATAAATATTTTTAACATACACACACGGTCGTCTGTTCCTAAGGTAGGCAACTTAATGCCTGTGTTTTAGGTAACAGTTGACTGATATACATTTTTTTTTAAATAAATATACATATAATACATATATAAATAAATAAATAATACACCCAGACTCGGGGCGGGAATCGAACCCATAACCCTGGAGCAGAAAACAGGGCCACTGCCAACTGCACCACGGGCCAGTCGAGTATTTATATCACATGCAGAAATTATCTCTACTGTATCCCGAACTTCAAAATGTGCAACGCTGCGTTATCGTGTTTGTTCCGTACCTACTTGTATGCGATCCATTGCACTTAACTAGTTGCCTATTTGCATGTAGTTTGAATTATCAAAACCGTTATCAGAGCAGATGTTATTAGAGGAATTGTTATGAAATAATTGCGTCTAAATAGCAAATGACACATTGCGAATAAATAACAAATAGATTTACTCGAGCGACATTTCCTGCATACTTATCACATACGGAATATATTTTTAAATGTTTGTGTTAAAACAGGTTACATAGAGTTTAGAATGCTTATTAAGTTGAATGAGCTTAGAATTTGAGAGGTAAAATTAAATATTATGATTTATGACATTTTTTTACTGAATAATACATATTTTTATAATGCCTATAACTTACCGTATATTCTTGTCTAAAAGGATTTGTCTCTGTATCATCTAAAGCAATACACCAAATATATTATATCATATTATTATATAACTGCATATATGTATTATATAAAAATATTCCTGTATATGTGACATAATACGCATAATACGTATTTGTTATATTTAATTCGAGGACATGAATAATGTATGTGCGCCTTTACGCTACTTAGTTTATTTAGTGCAATAAATGCAACCGCTCATAAATTAAGTTCTATTGCGTCATCGTTGCCTAATATTTGTCTAATAAAAACAATTTATCGACGGAAATTAGGTCGCACTCGCTGCATCGCGCATCGCTTCTCCTCTATCTTGTTTACTGAGCATTCAAATAATTTCATAATATTTATTATTATCATTACAAATATGTATTTTAAATAAAAAGTATTTTCCATATTTTCTAGAATTATTGTAAGTATGTATAAAGAATTTAGGTAAGTAATAAAGTAAAGAATGTTATCGTAAGAAATATGTAAGTATCTAATCGTATATGTACTTTATATTTCTAGGAATGTGTTTTTTTTGTCGCAGGGGAGTCCATTTACGGATGATATCCAGGATGCCCGGGTCGGCAGTCCTAGACCTTTGTCGGACTTGACACTTTGGGAGTGTAATACCGTACTAAACCCCTGCGGGAGCCTTCAGCCGCTTTAAGGGTCCCGGATCTGCAGGCAACAGGATCCCTCCATAGGAATATGTTACTGCTATTAATTATTAAAAATAAATTATCATAACTTTATGTCACACAGTATGTCAATTGACATATAAATATATGTCGGACGGAAATGTGTCCGAAATAGCAATTAATTATTATCTTTAACCTTGCTATTTACCGTCAAACTTCCTCTCGAAATTTGTATCTCATTGGCCTTGTCTCGTTGGTGTTAAACGGGAAAACGTTCTAAGTTCGATAGGTCATCTAAAAGTAGTAATGATGTGATTTATTATTCAGTCTTAGATGTATATTTGGTTCAATTTGTCATAATCGCTGGTGCGTTTTCTTTGTATCTGATAGTAGCAATACTAATACTGTTCTCTTATATTTACGCGAATTTCACTCATTTAATTAAAAGTCTAAATCGGATTTTATCGCGTTTATTTGTTTTAAAAACTTTACAGTTTAACGATTTTTAATTAAATTAAATTATTTCCCGACGTTTCGGACCCTTTACAGCGTCCATGATCTCGATCGAGATTTTTAAGAGAAGTTTTTAAAACAAATAAACGCGATAAAATCCGATTTAGACTTTTAGTTAAATGAGTAGCAATACTAAGTTATACAAGGGAAATATTTGTTACAATGCGCTGTAACAGCCTTTTATATCTTACAGATCCTCCTTTTCCTTCCATTAATGCTAGAAGAATTGAAGTTTAGTTCATAAAACACAGTAATAAAATAACAATAGCGTTTATTAACAACATGATAACAGTAACATAACACGTAACTTTAAAACAATATATAAAAACAAAAAAGTAAACTTAACTAAATAATAATTTTTATGATACCAGTAATATTTCAATCAATATTGTCCTGTTTCATCAGCATAGACCTCTCCGACAGCTTTCCATAACATTCGATCGTTTTTTTTTCTCTTCCAAGTTGTTCATGTTACTTTTTTATGTCATCTTCGTTTATATGTTATATTATATACTTTCGATGGGAAGATAACGACTATGATTACGATACGAAGAGAATTTTATGTTTTTACTCGGGAATAAATTATTTGGTTGTTCAATTCAAATAATTTTTTATAATGATCCTTAAATTGAGAAAGTAACAGTCGAACATGATGTGTAATTCTTTTCTATAGCCAGCTTGATTAAAAATATGACTATATTTTCAAAAACAATTTGAAGGGCGATGGATCAGTAATTAAATCTTTTTTATCTTAAACTAATACAATTCTATTCAGCTCTCTTTGGTCCAGAGCCAGGAATAGGCCATCCATAGTTCAAGTGTACGCCATTTCCGGCTTAAGTATGCAGTAGTCTTACGATTGAATGAAACAGATGTAAAAATAATACGATGTTTACAGGCAATATGTACATTGTACATACTAGTAATAGTATAAGACATTGTATGTTAGATATGTAATATTTTAACGTAAACAATCAAAATTTATTTATTTAGTAGTTTTAAATATTGGTTTATATGAAAATATACTAAAATGAATAAAAAAAATTTTTTTGATCGCTGCCTTTTAATATTTTGTATTTTATTAAAAGTAAGTGTAACTTGAAGCATGTACGCCGTTCTTATTGATTGGTTATGGGCTTGAACCAGAGGTCATCCCACCATGTATGTATCCTTATATTAAGATTTTAATTGACGTTATTATGTGGGTGTAATACGAAAAATAAGAGATGCTTTCTTGGGCGAATTACGTCATACGGTGGGCGCCCGCCCACGGTTATAAGGGGCGGCGCGCCGTCCGCGTTCATTCTGCGTCGGCTGTACAAGTAGAGTTATTAAAAACCTAAAAATACATTTTAATTTTCCATTTTGATAAATAATGATTAATTAATATAATTAATAAAAATATTATAGATATTTGTATAAATATTGTTATGTTATACATTGTAAATAAAGGTTTTTTTTTTTTTATTATTGAAGAATATTATGACACGAAATTCTTTAAAAAATCTGTGGTGATTTTAATGTAACAACAATTAGTAGTAAATTTATCAACTTATTGACTAAATGTCTTTTAATTATATACACAAGTATTGTGTACCAATTCGAATACATGTCTTGTTCAAAACATGTACTGACAATGCCTTTTGTTACTGTTAAATTCATAAGTCACTTATTAGTGATTTTACCTCTGATACTGCGCACTAAAAATTTTATTAAAAATAGAAAGAATTAGAGACAAAAAAAAAAAACGTAAAGACTAATTTCACGTCACGTCAGTATAATATGTAAAATATTTTTCCACAAAAAAAAAAAAATGTAAATTTGATATTACTAGAAGATTAGGTAAGATATACTTTATAATTCTATTTTTAAATTAATTTTTAATGAATTCAATGAAAAAAAAGCTCCGTTTCATGTCAGGGAGACAGCTTTAAGGTGCCTGTCCATTGAAGCGAGGGAGGCTGCGGAGCGGAGAAACGGAGAAATATTAACCAATAGAATTGCAAAAAATCTCCCCTGCGCTCCATTGGACAAGGACTGTGCAATCATATTGGTTAATATTTCTCCGTTTCTTCGCTGCGCTGCCTTGCTGCGCAACAATGGACAGGTACCCTAAGAGCGGGAGCTGCGACGAGATAAATATATGTCACTTATCCCAAATTATGTCTTTGCGTCGTTTGCAGTCGAAACACTTAGACCTTGGCGTAGCAGTGTATTAAGTGTAACATTTTGTAACATTTTTCAAAATTAAAAAGAAAAAAAGGAATTGGCCCCACGTCTCATAGCGTCCACTGGTGACAGGGAAATCGGAATTGCAGTTCAACGGGGAAATGCTGCCAGTATTCTTGGCACCATTCCACGCAGACATGATTTATACCACAATTGACTGTAAATAATTAGTTTTAATTTGCATTGTAAATATGTATAATATTGTAAAATTTCGAAATAAATATTATACAACTTGTCTATTTAAAAAAAATCTATGAATAATGTATTGTGCTGTATTGTGACAGGATAAAAACGACCCGGATGTGACCTTCATTTATAAGGAAAAGTTTTACAGGCAAGCATCGTAATCCGCCCAACTCTTTCACTAATGGTTGGCAGATGCATGTACATATCTCAGAAATTCTTCCGAAACATGCACTATCACATAAAACTTCACTATGTTTATCTTCACTGCTAAACACAATATTAATTTTAAATAAAAATTTTGCTCCTGAAAAACTGCGTTTGAGCCTTGGTTAATTGAGTAGATAGTACACGTAAAGCGATACCAGACGGATACAGGGTTAAATGTGGGTTGATGAATAAGTAATTTGTAAATTATTCAAGATAGTGTAAGTTATAATAATAAATTAATATTTTTATAGAATTTAAAAATATTTAGAACTAAATATTTTACGAAGCGCGGACTAAGAGCATTCGGTGTCGAGAAATCTTTAGTTCGAAATATTTTTAAATTCTATTGTTGCAAATTCGATTGACAATTTTATCGTTATTAAGTATTGAATATGAAATCAAAATTGAAGTCAGTGACATTAATTAAGGACTTTGGTAATGCAAAAGCACGAATAATACGAGTAACTTTATAATTAGGTTAGTAACTGTAATAATTAGTTTTTAAATTCAATATTTTTTAAATAACCACAAAGTTGTGTTTTGTTATTTTTGTCACCCCTTCCTTCCCAAAAATACTTTTTACCCGTGTGCATTGGCCTAGCATCAAACTTCCCGAATCTGTCAAATGTATCCCAATTGATATTGAACTCTTGTTTGTTTGACATGAGGTCAAAATTAAAATGAAGAAATTTGACAGTCGTGGGAAGCTTGATACGAGGCCGTGTACTTATTGTTTCCCGACATCATTTAAAATTGCACTATTTGCACCTAGATCTCCATTCACTGTTATTAATATAAGGTGTTTGATAATCACCCTAACAAGCTGAAATGTTCATAATAATTATGTTAAGATGTCTTTATAAATGTTATGTCAATGTAAAAAATTGAAAATTGAAAAAAAATATCTCTCTATAAAAAATGACCGATCAGCTGATTGAGTTAGTATGAAAGTCGTTTATTTTTCAATTTATATTTTTTAAATTGACATAACATTTATATAGACATATTACATTACATTTGTACCTATTCCATTTTGACCGCGCGTTAGTGATGGCGATAAAGTAATGGTTGCACACGGGCTCTACATGGGCTAGAGACGCCTTTGGTTTTATTGGTACGTTCTTATAAAATCATGATGACACTATAGGTTATCACGACATTATGATACAATTGAAATATAAAAGTAATATACAAATACTATTATATATATACAATTATCGATCGACCACTGATTTGCCAATGTAATACGATAGTAATAGCAGAATCGCTCCTGGGTCCTTATATATCTAGTAATAAGTTGTCAAAGATGACTTTCTTTCTAAATATAATTCATTATTTAAAATACCAATAATACATTTAGAGGACGTATCAAAATAAACAGAATATACTTTTGAGTTTGACAGTAACATTGATGCAATGTTCCCGTCTGTTGAGCGCGGCGCGCCGACCAGACCGAGTAGGTACTGACCATGGATGAACCGAGTATAACATTATTATCACGAATAAACAACACTGTTCACTGATCCAGAAGGTAAATAATAACTGGATAATGTGCATTATCATGAATAATATATATAAGTAGATCGATAATTACAATATATTATACACAAAAACAGAAATATAACTTAAATAAGAAGACTCAAAGTATTGTCTAGTGTAAAGGACGAAATAATATTAAATTTAAAAAATAATTTTATTAAAAAAAATATTTGCAATCATGTTCTCGAAAACGGAAAAATTATTACGATGAAATAAAGGTATTTACGGATGCAAAAATCGATCTAACTAGTTTCATATATTATGTGAAAATTCGATATCTCTGTATTGTAAAATGAAAACGTCAGTTTTTTTTTCTATTTTCACCCGAGCACTGCTCGGTTGTCCGTATTTACTATTTATTCTATTAACTGTGGGACATAGGTATATGGATTCTACTTCTATAACTCATTTTTATATAGTTAGTAATAATAACGTAGTATATTACAGATCACTGTCCAGAAATAAACTTTTTAATATTATAGATAATGTTTATGAAATTGTTAAATTTTCACTATAAATATCTTTTATAATAAAAAATAATAATAATAAATAAAAAAACGTCTCACACTCAACGGCCCCCAGACCCCAGTAGGATTTGAATCCTGTGTCGGGGGTCCGGAAACACACAATACACAAGCACAAACGACCACGACAAACATCTGTATGGCCTATACAAATATTTGTCATGTGCGGGGATCGAACCCGCGACCGTCAGCGTATCAGCCAGTTGCTGTGACCACTGCACCAACGCGTCGTCAATGATATAATATTATAAACTACACTGGTACTATTGACATTTATTTATTATTATTTAATACACGTATTTATTGAAAATGTAACGAAGAGTGTTAATGTATTTGAATCAAGTTTATATATATTTATAGAAGCACCTATAATATAGAGGTCTGTACCTCTATATTATTCGATCTGTCATAATTTCTTATGTCAGTAATATATGGGTAGGTACAGTAATAATTATTACTTCTAATACCTCCAAGAATATGTGTAGGTACAAAGTTTCATGATGATCGCTTAAGTAATTTTCGCGTGAAAGTGTAACAAACAAACTTACTTTCGCATTTATAATATTATTATCATTAACGGCCTACGACTGAGCTACAAGTTTGATGATTTACAGTACTTACATTGTACAAATTACACTGTAAGGAAGTTCTTTTATATACCCGTTATATCTGCAACTTTTTATGTTAAATATACTCGTATATATATTAATAAAATTAAATTCGAAAAAGATGTTGCGGGGCAACGATTACTTAAAAATGTTTTTGTTTGATACCTGGTAGATGATACACTAATTAGGTATTTATATAGAAGCGACTGTTTAAATCCTGGTTGTGGTTTGCTCCATCCTTTTTTTTTTTCTATGGCGTCAGTATTCGTTTCGGCGTATCGTGCAGTAGGCCAGTTCGTCCAATCCTCACATTAGCTATGCAAATTAATTCTCAGAACGTCGCGAGCGACGCGATCAGATGATTTCCTTTTGCACTTCTCGACATTTGGAAATACCCATATACCGGTTCTGTTTAATGTTGTAGTTACATCCACTATGAAATAAAGGAATGAATTTAAAACATCAATTCACAATCCATCAATTTGTAACTTATGATACCTACAATACGAATATTATATTGCTTCTATATAATCCATTCCCGGTCTTCCGTCTGTCATAGTAATCACAAATTTTATTCTTTATTTAAAAGAATCAAAGAATAAATTTATGATGTAAAATTAATACTGTTAAAATTATGTCGTTGGTGTCGAAGATAGTAGTCCACTACCACGTATAGGCCTTCTGCATGTATCTCTAACTTTTGCGATTTGCGTCGCTAGCGTCCATCTGTTTGGGGCATTGGCGAAACAATAGGGTGGCATAGGGGGCAAAATTTCAACGTCAAAATTTCACAGTTGGAAACAAATAATTATTTACTTTTAAATATTAAAAATCAAAAACGTTTGCTTCCACTAAACCTTTGTTTATCAAACACTACCGTGTATCTTTAGACTGTTTATAAACGGCACCGCAAGGACGAATTTGCGGGACCAGTTAGTCACTGACACTAAATTGCATGATTTGCTTTGATGAGAGATGTTTGAGATGCTGCTTTGTTCGATTTGACATTTAGTAATAAACCTGTGATCCCAATGCAGTAGGTAATAAAGTTATTTAGATCAATTAATAATTATGAAATGCAAGGTATTCAATATAAAATTTAATTTTTTTATATTTAATATTTGCTGAAATCTATTCAAATATTTCAAAATTTTGCTAATATAAAATAAATAAACTACAATACATAACGTAATTGTGCACTTATACAGAAAATTATGAATAACGTATGTGCCTAAAGGAGAGCGTCACAACATAAATAAAAGCGAGTTAGTCAGAGTCAATATTTAATCGTTCCAAATGACTCAGCCTAAACAATTGAAAGTTTAACCCTAGAGTAGGCGCGTCTTTCCACAAAACGTCAGTGGGCGCGTTGAGCATTTTGCCGCTCGTTTTCGTTGTCAATTTTTAAGTAGGAATACTGCAGTTTAATTTATTTATTTTCTCAGAATTTAAGTAAAACACAAATAAGGAATGACAAATCAACATATTTATTGAATTTTGTTTAGGGAACTTTGGTTTACAATCGACTTAAGAAAAGTTAACGTTTTAATTTACTTTTTTAAATTATCCTACATTATCCTACTATAATCTTTATAAAAAAAGGAAAAAATAACAAAATTAAATATTTTCTAAATCTACAGAATATGCTTTTGCGAAACAGTCTTCACATAAGTATCTGCAATGTTCATTGCACAGTAATTTTGAGTATCTGCAACACCCTTTTTCGTGCATCTATTTTGGATTTATGGACATATGCTGCATTTACCTTCCTTCTTTGAAGATGATGATTTTTCTATAGGAACTAAGCGAGCAATTTGGTTCCTCAGAGAAATATTTAAGGTGTCTACAGAAGACCTTGCGGTCATATATGGCTTAACCAGGACTATCCCAATCTTCTTCAAATACTGTTGGCGTAGGAAGTTTCCAGTTATTGATTTTGTAAATTATTTGGTTATTTGTACCGGCAATATTCATCATCGAAAAAAAAACCTCATTGGCCATCTGTGAGTCATTCTACTAACAGAGTTCTCTTTCTTCATTTGGACCATGACATTAACACCACCTTTGGTTTCATTATAAAATGTAATAATTTCAGGCTTTACAGTAGGTCCGGTGTTTTCTCGTCGATTCTATCATTCTTATGAAAATTTGATAATAGTAAGATTACTTTTTTTGCTTCTTGTTTGGAACATGAGACAGCAAAACTTTCTTCTCGCCAAACCCAAACATCGAAGATAGTTTCTTTCGATTAAAGATCAAGTGTCAAGTGTGATCAAGTGTCAAGTGTTCAGAAAACAAGGTGTAATTTCTTTTTTCTTTTTAAGTAAAGTTCCAACGATGGTCGTTTTATGATCAGTTAGCAGCTGATCTTAAACCGTATATAATATATAGCACAATTTTTACCTACGGGAGTAGGCGCGCAGTGAGCAAATTGCCGCTGAACGACTCTTGGTGATAACAATCTCCTTCTCAAGCAGTCCTCCGCGCACTGATGGCGTCCAATTTTTCGGTACGGGTTACGAACGAATGTGGGGGCAGGTACTAAGAAGCGCAAAGTTTACGTGCAATAGTTTTAAGAATTATTAACGTTTTTTTGCAGAGGGCGGCAAAATGCTCATAGCGCGCCCACTCTAGGGTTAACCACAGTATTTTCCAGAATATGCCCATGACTATTCTCTTTTCATTCAAACTTTATATATTTATTTAATAGACAAGTAACAAGTTCCTGAAATATAGTCTGACAACTATATTTTGTAAATTGTTAAATTCTACACAAGTTTACATATTCAGTATATTGAGAAATTAGAAATACATACAATTTCATATATTATTATTTACTACTGTCATAAAAAAATCGAATATACAATAATATTAACATAAAAGTAATCATATGTGATAATATCAAAATAGTTGAACAAATATAGTAACTTTTATTTTTATTTTTATATGTTAGTTGGATAGGCAAACTGGCAGACGTGCCACCTGATGGTAAGTGGTCGACGTCGCCCATTAACATAAACTAGTTTACCTGGAACTAGCTCAGCCAACTCATTTATGTGTTGCCTATCCTGAGAAATATGATGTTAAGTCTCGGTGCCAGTAATTACATTGCCTGTCTTGCCCTTCTTTCCGAAACACAGCAAAGCTGTTTCACGGAAGAAACAAGCAAGATGGTGGTACCCATGCAGCCGGGAGCGCGGCACAGCGCATCCCTCCCACCGGTGAACTTAAATATAACATGTCAATAATAGTCCACATTTATCTTTATAGTGATGGACATATAGTTCATTGAAATGTTAAATTTTTTGGGCTTAGCGTGTGTTTGTCAGAGGACGCAATTTTATTTTTTAGATATGAAGGGGGTTAGTGTAAAGTTAAATCCAAGTTTATGGGGTTGCAATCCTTGTCCTATGGCCGCCATCTTGGAAAAAGAGGTTCAAATGGTTTTTATGGTTTATCTACCAAACTATAAGTCTCACAAAAAAAAAAATCATAAAAATTTGAGAAAAAAAATATCTATTTGTCGATAAAACTAGAATTCGATGGGGAGAACCGGAGAAGGAAGTGGCGTCAATGTCGGTGGTTCATCTTCCAAATCATTTTCTTAAATTAATTTCAAGAGCTCCATTTTTCGTCAAGTCTTCGCAAAACAATGGAAACACACTGCAGAGCATTTCAGGCCTGCTTTTCGACATCCACACATTGCTCTACTCTCAAATATTTAATACAGAAAGCCAAACAGCCGCTGTGCCGCAGCCTGGTCCATCAACAAGACCGAGTACAAAGTAGTTGTGATTTAGAAAATCACCGTGGATTCTGCCTACTGCGGATACCACGTAAAAAAAAACGCGCCTCCAGACTCTACCTCGTAGGTAGAGTGTCAAATCAATAATTAATTTATAGCAATATTTTACTATCAATAATTAAAAAGATTTTAATTTAAAAAAGTCACAAGATGATTAAAAACTATGGCAAATCATTAATATTTATATTTATATTCATGTCTAGTTATGAATACTGAAGAATAGTATTTGTTTCGCAGCGCTGTAAAATCTTAAATAATAAATAAATTTAAAAATATTTATAATAAAAACTTCCTTAAAACACTGTCTATAAAAATGGTCTGATATTATTTTTTATAAAATAAAAAGTTTTATCGACAAATAGATTTTATATCCTTAATTTTTTATGGATTTTCGCTTATAAGTCTTTTATTTATGATTTTACGACTAAAAGTTACTGAACAAAAGTTGTAGATAATTTTATTAGCAACAAAAAAATGTTTTTTGTGAGTCTTATAGTTTGGCAGATAAACCATAAAAACTGCAATCGCCTGCAACCCCACAAACTTGAATTTAACTTTAGACTAACACCCCCTTCATATCTAAAAAATAAATTGCGTCATCTGACAAACGCGAACCCAAATGTAACTTTTCAATGGACTAATAATAATAATATTTATACTGTGAAAGAAAAGCATTTTAGCTTAACCAGCAACTCGACTGCAGGTTAGCGTATGTACATGTCAATCTCGTTTTCTATTTATACGTTACTAATAGCACCTTACGGTTTTACTCACATGACTTTGATCCCGTGGAAATATCTTGATAAAAAATAACCTATGCTTACTCTCCAACTTTCTATGTATTAAGTCTCATCGCAATCGTCGATTTATCGTGAAAAAGCAAAAACGTCCATCTTCATTGCATTTAGTCTATATTATGTAAGTAGATATTTATACCTCTATAATATACCCAGACGCTTTTAATTTGAACTTAGCCATATTATTTTAGCCAATGAAACAATGTCCAAAGTCTTTGCTGTTTAAAACAGGATAGGATAAAGATCTTTAAATATTTTAATGTATCAGCGTTCAAAAAGTTTATTAATAGATTGAAAAGAAAATTTAAGCTCTGAACTGTTCTAAAGACTAACGCAAATGTTAAAAACAATTCAGATTATGTCAATGTTTTGATTATAACTAAATATTTGTAATAAGAAAATATGTAAAACTAGCACGTTATTATGACCTAAGGGTGCTATTTAAATAATAAAGTACCTATATAAATTTTGCCATCTCCTAATGTGATTCTAACGGACTGTCCTCTTATTTACATAACAATGTGTGTAGAATTCGTCGCGAAGGCACGCAGTCGTCACCTCCTCATTTATTCAATTGAGTATGATCGAGAGCGATGAATTATCGTCTTGAGAACGCTGGTACTACCACATGAGTAAAGATTACTCATACGGTACTACATTGTAGCAAACGGAATACATTTAAAAATGTATCTTTAAAACTAATGACGTAGGTAAATCTATTTTATATTTGATTCAATAGGAGAATTGTTTTCCGCAATATCTTGTTATTTGTTTCGTATTATTGTATTAGAAATTATATTTTATTACTATAATTAAATTTTAATATTAGGTAAAAAATTATAATATAGATGAAAAAATATATACTAACTAACCATAACGTCGACTATTCAACTAATGACTTTTCACTGAAAAAAAAAAATAGAATACTATATAAAAACAAAGCTTACAAATTTTTAAAAATTTTAATTAGTATAATTTTAAAAAGTTTAGTTATGCTAATGCTAAAGGGTTATGCACTATTCAAGCCGAAGCTTTGTGATAGTACCTAATATAAAAATGTAGACGCCTGTGTGTTGTTACTAAAGGGAAAAAAGGCTGCTAATCATATCCTTGTAGAAATTAAAAAACCTAGCAACTAGTTACTCGTAAGATTTAACATTAAATGTTTTAAAGCAACTGTCTCCTAACAACTACATCCTAGGAGCATCGTAAATCCCATTTATGAAACCAATTTACCAATAGGCTATTATTGTAACAAATATCTACATAGGATTCATATCTTTCAGTAATGCGAGTTTATACGAGCTCATTTGAGTAATGTTTACATTAGATAATACAATTAGTATATGTATGATTTTTTTTTGTTACATATAGGTATATTATTTTTTATGTATTGATTTGTGAAGTCTTTAGTTATAATTTGTGTCCACAATATTTGTGATATCCCTAATATATTCTTATTCTTTATTTGTAAATCTTGGTTAGCACTGCCGTGTTTTAATACACATATCACCTCGTGATCAACAATAAAGAAAAACATCACAATAAAAATGACTAAATAACTAATATAAAACATCATATAAATTCAAAAATAGGCTATAAATATTATTATAATGTAATGGTCGCTCAGTGGTCGAAATTCGACCTAATCTGTAATTAATAACATTGTCAACATCATAAAAATATAATTGCGTATAACATGGTGAGCATATGCAGCAGTCATTAAACCTGATCTGTGAATGTGATAAAAAATTTAGATAAAAAATTCGTTGCAAGACCTGTATTTAAAACCGTGTTGACAACAGACTTGGACAATAAACAAAATTTGTCTATATATTTATATTGTACATATGTGTGTGTAGTTTTTTTTTTTTTTAAATTAATTTATTGTATTTTTTTAGCATTATTATAAAAAATATTAGAATTCTGCATTTCTTCTCCATATAAACTTTAACTGTGCCAAATTTCATACTTCTCTTTCCGCTCGATTTTCGTATAAAAGCGTACAAAGTTTTTGCTTCACGTATTATATATATCGTCGCTGCGCCTGCAAAATCCGCTATGTATTTTTTTTTGAAAATCGGTTTTTAATGCTAGTTTATACTATTTCTTAATCCGCGTGTACCTGTAAAACCTGTTTTTGACTAACTCACTCGGTTAAGAAGAAAGCAAAATCAGCTATGTAATTTTGATCAAAAACGGACTTGAAAAACTCTCTATGTGTGCAGAGGCACATAGCGTATTTTTGTTTCAAAGCGAGTCCCTTAGAATTGCGCTTTGAAATGACACATAGCGGGTTTGTTATACAGAAGAAACAGCACGTAACACGTGGTGCAATGGTTACCAGATCGTATTTTTTATCAATTAAAAATTTTTGGGGGTTAGATAGTTCATACAAGCTACAAGACTGGTTATACATACCTGGTTTGGCGTAAATAATGTAAGTATCCTATTTGTATTAAGTAATAAAGTTAAGTTAAGTTAGAAAATGTTCAGGGTGAAATCAGAAGTATTTCTGTAAATCAGTCTAATCTTTCCAGACGTAAAAGACCGTTGCAGGATACTGAAAACACTTCAGTGACGACATTTGATGACACATTTGTGATGGAACAACCCAGCACTTTTCCCGAAATGGTATTTAAAAACTCATTTATGATGGAACGACCTGTCACATTACCCAATGTTCTTGCAGCAGCTACCGAATCTCTAGATTAATTGAACCGAGTGGAGCCGATATTGACTAATTTAGATCAGCCTCGAAACGCGGAGATTTTTAATTTTGAAAATACCAAGAACTAATATTTCGAATTTTAATATTATTGACCCTGTAGAAGAAAAAGTATGGATTTCACGTGACTCAACGTTCCTGAATTTTATGAATCGAATCAACATCAACTAAATAGTGTTCAGATGCCAATGACGATTGATTCTGGTGATTGTTCTGATCAGAATATAGTAATTTATCCGCTTCATATATCACCACCATTACTTCCATTTTCTAACAACAGGTCCTTGGATGTTGAAAAAAATACAGAACTCTGGTACTTCAAGCTCCTGTTGTTTATTGCTGAACCCTGAGACAGGGCTATTACAAGAAGACTGGCAGGTAGAAGAATCTAATAATAATAATCAGAGTAATAACTTAACATCTATTAAGAATAAGAGGAAGAACAACCAGGTTCTTCGAATACAAAGTCTTCGAAGAGCGGGGAGAACTGTGATCGAGACTGAGAAGCCTAAAAGACAACTAAAGCCCGTACCTTGTAATCATGGTACTGTAGCCATTTCTGACAGATCTTTTCTTTGCGGGTCTGTAACCGATTACGCCCGTAAAGATGTTTTTGATTATTTCTGGTCGTTGACATCTTTTGAAGCTAAAAAATTCTACGTACTGGGTTCGACTGCAGTACAAGATATAACAAAAAGAAGAACTATAACCACAACTGAAAATCATACATCAAAACGAAAAAATACTGGTGTCGATTGTTTTTTGCCAAGAGAAAATGGCGTTAAAGTAAGAGTCTGTAGAGATTTATTTTTGGCCACTTTGGATATTACGAAATATACCTTTACAGATTGAACCAAAGCTAAAGGATATAATTCGTGTCATACAACCAAAAGTATACCTGCCATTAACGATGAGTTTAGTACCTCAAACTAAAGAATTTTAAAGTCAGACTCTGTTGTACAATGGTTAGGTCAGTTAGCTAAGGTACCCAATCATTATTGCTGCTCGTCTTCATAAAGAACGTACGTGGATAATGCATTGCATTCAAAGACAAAAATGCTCGACGTTTACGTTTCCTGGTGTCAATCTAACTCTTTGGGATTCGTCCAATGAAAGAAATTTTGCTAGATTTTAGAAAGTAAGAAAAGTTCTATTTATAAGCCACGGAAGGATCAATGTGATACTTGCGTATCTTACAAAGAAGGAAACTTAAGCGAAGAAGCGTATCAAACACATATGTAAAAAAAAATGAGGCTCGAGAAGCGAAAAAAATAGCCATAGCTTCGTTATCTGACAAACATCGTGTATGTACAATGGATTTACAAAGTGTCTAATTGTGCCCCAAGTTATTAGTATCCTGCCAGTACTACAAACAAAAATTACAGCTTCATATTTAAACAATTTATATTAATAACACAAAATATGTACTTGTATTTGTTTGACACGAAGGTAACGATGGTGTTACATGTAATTAATTTGTTACATGCATCGTAACATTTGTGGAGCTTTATGCCGCCAAAGGCTAATAAAAAATTAGTCTCATATCAGATGGTTTTGGTTACCAAAACCGGAATAAGGTTTTGTCTAGTGCTTTGGCAGACGTTTCGAAGCTGAAGTTGGTTGAAACTCAACAAATCATCTTTTAAGGAACTTTGAAGCTGTGCCTAGCAATTTTTCATCGATTCGTCCCGGTAAAAAAGCAGGTGATCCCACAGTTGCCTTATAAGATCATTGTTGTATGTGAACGGTGATACTTATTATAAATTAAGACATGATGACACTCAATGGACCTTGTTGCCACAAAGAAGAAACGCTAATCTGTACGAGGAAACTCGGTGTTTGGTTACTTAGCCGAGAAAAATTGAAAAAACTGAATTTGATAGTTTACAGTTCTTGAAACCTTTTATGCGTCAAGATAACCACTTTTTTATGACAATTTATCTTTTTAATTTATCTAAAACTAGTTTTGATTACTATGTTTAGTACCTACTTTTTACTTAGATACAAATTGATCTCAAAGTTTGCCAAATATTTAAGTGTACCTAACAATAAATGTGAGTTGATTTGATATCATAGATCGAGGCTGTTGTTAATATTATAACGATTTAAAAATATTGTTTTATTAACTCATCCGTTAATTAATACATAGTCATGCAATTTATTTTATAAATATTATGTTACATTTTTAAGTACCCATTTTGATCATATCTACCTAGACATGCTAAGCTGTTTAGAGGTATCACTATTTTAGTCTGTTTTGATTTAATTTTATTAATTATTTTTCTAATTAAGTATGATAAAGACTTTTTAAGCGAACTTAAGCCTATCTTATTATTTTGAAATAGTTCGTTAAATCCGTTATGTGTTCTTAAAAGCACACAAATATTTATTATTTAGAAGAAGCATAAATCCGTCATGTGGTGAAAAGTCAGATAGCGGTATTTACGACTCAAATAAAATCCGATATGTGTCCAAATTCACTTTAAAAAATTCTAGCACCTGGAATATCGTAGTAAACAGCAATAAATATATATGTCTGGGTGTCCCGACACAAAGTCTAATTTTCTGCATAGTAAATTTTAAAATGTTATTAACAGTTTAGAAAAAAAATAGTTTTTTGTTTCTCCTGAAAAGTTGGGTTTTTATCCATAGCGGATTTTGCAGGCTCAGCGACGATATATTATAACGTAGGGGAGAAACCCACAAGGACATACACCCAGACCGGAAACAAATATTTGAACAAATACAAATATCTGCCCCGAGCGGGAAAAACCGTGCCTCGGAGACGTGCTCTCCCGTCGGTAAGTCAAAGTCGTCGGTCCCGATTGTTATCATGTACACCTGATAATAATCGTTACTCATAGCATCAAAAGTATCCGTCAACTCGCAGTTGAGTAGCTTGGTGGATTAAACTCCAACCCTTCTTCTATATGAAAAGAGGACTTCGCTCACCGGTGGGTTGTTTACAGGCTGATCCAGTACAGTACATTTTTTTTTTACTACTTTACATGTAATAATTAGTGTTTAAAGCAATCTTAATGTTATGGAATGTAATAAAAAAACCCTAATTAAAGAACGAACCTAAAGTTTTTTTTTTTTTCTAGTATGATGGTATATCTTACCCGGCCTACGTAGGTATTAGTTATTTACCAAAAATATCGGCAAATTTTATATCCTATCTTTCCAAAAATAGTGTAAAATCAGATCTCAGCATATAACTATCTAAAATTGATTTGAGTAAACGGTATCGATGAAATATTAGATAAAAATATTATACAGTTTAAAAAATAATTTGAATAAACAAAAATTTATCAAATAATCGTAAAATAAAAACCAAGGGGAGGGTACAGATCAATGCGAAAATTCGCAAAATTGACTTTTTACGTTTAAATGCACGTAGCACACGTACTCGTATTATCAGTCAGAGCGTCAATTTAAGCAAATTTAAGAACGGGGCGTAGTAAAATAGCCTTGCCTTCGGTCTAACTGGGCAAAACTATGGAATGTCCCGAATGTCCGAATTTCGCAGTATTTACAGGTTGGACGTTATTACCCCATATCCGAACTTGAACCCAATGCACCCTATAATACGTAAGTTGTGTATGCGTGTGTGTTAAAGTAGAACATAGTAAGTATATAGTTTAGTGTGTATATCGCAATCAATAGTCATAAAATCAATAGAAGTTTCCAAGAATGACATGATAACAACGAATATTATACGACTGACATAGTTATCAACATCTACGTAAGTTACAACTTACAAGGGGACTTCCCCAGATAAGAAATAATTACGTTACGTAAGCCGTTTCATATTTCAGAAAATTACACGTTATAGAGTAAAATAACTTAGGTTCTTACAAAAATACAAAAGCTTAAAAAATATTCAATTTGAAATTTTATTTTGTTTATTATATATTTACAACTATGTATTTTATGATTTTAAAATATTTTTCGTTTTTGGTATGAGTCTTTGTTTGTTTACGGTAAGGCGTAAGTGCTTAAAAATAAACTATCTAGGTATCATAAAATATTACAATGTTTTTAAGGAAAAAATATGTACAAAATATATTATAAACTTTTCGCTCGGATCGTGTGTAATTAGTAGAAAAGAGTTAATTAGAGTTGTGGAAATACGCTAAAATACGATAAGTAGTTTTGTAAAAATATTATTTTATAACTATTTCGATAATGGGTTTCTTATCCTTTATAGCTTGTAAGTATAGGTACGATATTTTTTATCGCTGTTTGAAAAAAAAAACATGTTTTTATAACGTGTAGGCCTTTCGGTATATTCCAGTGAGATATTATTCTAAGAATTTCCTCAGTAATATAATGTAAAAAATAATAATGATAGCTATTTCAAATATTTATTTTATTCAAGTCCTATGTTGGATGCGCTATCGACACAAGAAGATATGAGTGGCAAACGCTCGTCCTTAAGGTGTTCTTAGCCACAATCACTGACACAGATAATGGGCGCATCTACGTAGAACTCGTGAGGCGCCATGACAGCACCCCATTTAAAAGGCAAATGCCGTCACGATGCGCTCACGCGGATGTCGATATCGATTTGACGAAGAACCTTGTGCAACCGGGCCGTAGTAGCGCCGTTGTGACGCTTAATTTGATTAAACTTATAAAATTAAAAATGCAAACATAACTTACGATTCTTTAAACTGGTTGTCTTGTGGCATTAACAATTTTTAATTTATCGATATTTTCTTTCCATTAATCTATTAAAAAGAATTAGTAGATGGAAATTATAATCATTAATTAAGCTTTCGATAAACATATTATAGTGCAATAAAAACACGATCTGATAGTTTTTCGATGTAAATTATTACTTCTTACTTGTAAAATGAAATAGAGTTAACATAATAATATATACGAATATCAAACCTTGAGTTAAGTATTTGATAATTTAAAGCACTAATAAGTGCAACAATAGTAGTAAGTACACAGGATAAAATTAACAATGTAGGTAAAATATTCAAAAAAGAACTTTTAAAATAAATGTCAATGTAATTTATGTGAGTAACTGATAAGAACCATTGCTCCAAATGTTAGTCATAACTGATATTTTAAGAACTCTTCTACCCATATGTGAAAAGTAGGTATGTATTACGTAAATTTATAGAAAAATAACATGGTCGAGCCCGCATTGCTAACTACTGTTTGGCAATACGAGACGCGAGGAAATAAGTGGAGCATACTTGTATTTCATGATCGATTTTCTCACATATAATGTATCAAACATATTAGACCATAACGGCTAGTGACACTTGTAGCTAGTAATACAATAGTCCTGAACAGACGTAACGGTAATCTTTCTAATATCATAGAATAATATTATTTGGGTAAATACTGTTTATATCTATTTCGAACGAGACGACCTGCGACGATATCAGATCAACTTAATTCACACTTATATAATCAGCTCAGTGATGTTTTAAGAACAATTTTGTAATAGACTGTATATGTATACCTCACACTTTGGAAAAGTGGGAAAACGTTTTCTATTAAAGAGGAGGGTTGGAGCATAATCCCGCAGACCTTTTCCTCTGTCAATAGGCGATTTTTTCGAAACATGCAAATTTTCTTTACAACGTTTTCGTTTAACGTCGAGAACAATATGGTTTGTATCACTTGAAAAACCTGTTATCGATTATGGTGTCGCCATGATTACCCATTATGAAACAATTGAAATAGTAGTACCTATACAAAATCTCTCAAAAAACAATTATGAAGTTATTGATTGACCACTGATTGACCGTTATGACATGATTTTTATGATGAAATAGGTAGGCAGGTCTTATAATTCAAAATATTTCTAAATAAACAGACTGTCACCAAAACGGGATTGTAAGTCGACACTCAGCGCGCTCAAACAACTTTTGGCTTCAAGAAAAATATGAAGATCCAGTCGTGTTGAATCTATTTTTTGTTTGTAATAAGTATATATCTGTACAAAAAATAAACTAATGAATCCACTGCAAAGAAAAACTAAAACATACATTTTTGAACTTAATACCTAAAATATTAAGGTACATACTTATATTAAACTAATTTTACAATAAAAATTCGCGTTTTTTTACCCGAAGTTAATATTATGATGTCTATTTACTTTTTAATATAAATAAATTCTTGTCATATGATCTTGTTATAATTCGTTTGAGTTAATTAATGTCCAATATATTATGTTAAAGGTTTATGTACATTGTTGCAGTTTGACTAACGTACGGCGAGGCCGCGGTCGCAACGGATGCGTCGCGGGCGGCGGCGTGCGATGCGCTGCTAGAAGTAGAAATGGTGGGCGTGGGAGTGGCGGAGGGGGGCGGGGGCGGCGCGCCAGAAGGATACTACGGCGAATACTACCCGCCGGAGCCCTACTACGTGCCGCCTGAGCTGTGCCCGCATCCTCAGCAGCACCCCCAACATGCGCACATGTGCACAGTGCACACCGAATATGGTATGTAATAGAAGAAAGTTAAACTTACTCATTAATTTCCAATGGACTCAAGACTAATTTAATATACCCATTCCTTCAAAATCCTTCAGCTTTAGCCATGCCCATATGTTATATTATTGCCGTGCGGTGACCGGCAGAGCAAATTTGTCCCAATCTCTTTCTTGCTGAGGTGTCGTAAGAGGCGACTAAGGCCATAGTGGTGCGAACAACTGTACACCAACCAGGATGGTGATAGCCAGCAGCGTCACCACATCCTGCCAAAACACTGCGCTCGCCAAAATGCCTGTCAAGCGTGGCGAGTATTGGTAATCCCCCCAGAGAAAATAGGCGAGGTCTACGCTTAGCAGTGGACATCCAACGGCAGATGTGGTGATGGATTTTTACATTCTTACTTCAAAGATTTAAATACGTTTACATCAGCAGGCTGAATCAATTAGTAATCTTATGAATATAGACCCGCACAATCTTTTTAACTTAATAAAAAAATAAAATTTAGAATGTTATTAATTACATAATATAATCCATTTGTAAGAAAAAAACACATTACCTTATAGATTTTTGAGCTGTTTTGTCTATAAAAATAAATAAAATTGGAATAATTTCGGGAGGTCTGGGCCACATTTTGTGAGATTGAATCTCCTAACATTTTTATATGAAATCTTGTTAATATCGCATAATTCCGAATATCGTAAATAATTATACGTTTTGTAACATGCTGTTATTTTGACATTAGAAGCAGGCGTGATGTAATACGATGTTTTTGATATCATTTCATTAAAAAATAACTAATTAATTCTAATCTTTACAACAAATTACTGCCCCGGAAAACTCATTACATACGAATAGGACCATTTAAAGTATTATAGACTGACAGTATAATAGATATAGTTATGTATTTAAAATACGAATGATTTATGTAACCTAACTTCTACAAATTGTCTCTGCTTTTCAAAAAAATAAATATAAAATAAGTAATTAGAATAGGAAATTACTAATATTTTCATGCATTTTCAGTAAAGATTTTAATCTCGATAAAAAAAAACTTTTTGACTGTCTGTTTTTCTGGCTACCTTTTACCTAAAACGGCTGAAGCAGTTTGAAAAAGACTCAATGGCAGATAGCTGATGCTATAAAAGTAACTCAAGTTCCTTGGGCTGCCTTTAAGTATAAGAGTTAGTATAAAATTTATAATAAGTAAAATTAAAACTGTGAAGAAAATCATCAAAGATGAAGTCTATGGTAGCAGCTAGTATTAATTAAAATGAACAAAATTTATTATACCTACTATCTGGTTCCTTGTTGACGTATAATAAAACATGAGTTACGATAGTTCGAGTTCTTGTAGTGCTATTAAAATTTATTTATTGACTTTTAAAGTTTTTATATTTTTAAAAGTTTTTTATTTAATTTTATTCATGTAGAAGGAAAAATATGCATAATACACAACAGGATACAAAATACGTAACTATAATAATATTATAAAGCAGATAATTTTTAATTGACTGTTTGAATACGCTAATTACAGAGTCTACCGGTCTGATAATAGTCATTTGGTGTTTCACAGCCTATTTATTAAAGAAGGTTACAGGCCCAGTTCCAATGTTCAAAGAACGAATCGTTCAGAACAATTTGTTTTGCTTACGAACTGTTCAATTTAAAACGAGATGTGACTCAAAATATTTCCCATAAAAAACTATTCGTTTGCTGTTTTACCGATAAGAAACCATTCCATGTCACATAGGGGCGAAACAATAATCACAAATGTCACCACGTGAGAAACTGCGGATATCTAGTAATAACAATACATTTAATATTAAATAGATCCATGTGCGTCTATACACATTAAATTATAATTTTAAAAATTTACGTAAAATTGATATTGTATGTTGTAGGTATTATTTATCTTTTGTATTTAAATGTCCAATTATTCGATGTTTTGATAGAATCTTTTGATCATCACCATAAATACACATTTAATTATCTTCATATAAACATATATTTGTATATGTATAACATGTATATCTTTTATGTATATGCATGTAGATATATAACATTAGCATTTTAATACCTACATCTATATCTTATTACTATATAAATGTTTCACTATATTACTATTATTATATTTACCGTTAAAATATTAATAATAATACACTATTGCACATCAATATGAAGAGAACAATAGTCATAAACTCATAACAAATTAAGAAATATTTACAAAGGCGGTCTTATCGCTAGTAGAGCGATCTCTTCCAGACCTTCCTTCTAACTTCCAGTATAGTAAAAGCGGATAATGAAGTGTATAAAGTGTTTGACGTTATAATGATAAATGTACGGACAGTTAAAAAATACTGCAATCAATTTACTTATACTATATACTGCATACTGGAATAAAAATAAATAAATAGTAAAATAGTTACGACAGTAGTTATACTATTATATTATTATCTGTGGAAACTTTATATTTGTACCTTTTACGGTTCCAAAATTGTCATGTGACGGACGGATAGACAGATAAACATAACACTTTCGGTACAAAAAACTAATAATGCCCTTGTCATCGACATCATCATCTCAGCCATTGGATGTCCACTGCTGAATATAGGTCCCCATCGATATGCCATTTTAGTTTGATTACATGTTTTTTTTTTAAATTTCTTTATTCGTTTTACTACGAATTGGTTATAAAATAATTTTACTACTTTTAAAGCAGAAATCAATTTTGAATCGTTTGATATTATTGAACTAAAAGAGGAATGACTCTTGTAAGGTTTTCTTTGCGATTCAGACAGTTTTTTTTATGAAGATGTTGAACTTTATTTTATAGACTCTGATAGGTCTGAGGGGTGAAAAGCCAGACTTTCAGTTTCTATTCGTAATATATAATTTGAGAGAGACTACTCTAAAAAAAAAAACAAAAGTTATAAGATTATAAGAACATAATTAAGCTATAACAGGTTCAATTCTGCCCATTGAAGATGTTTTAATTATTTTCTTTGGATGATACTCTATAATCGACACTACAGAGTATTTTTATTTTGCCTGTCTGTCTATATCTTAGCTGCGCATCACACCAAAACTAGTGAATGAATTTTAATGAAAAAGGGTGTGATTTGAGTTCATGCTGGGAGCGAGGGCACTGAATACTTTTGTCCTGAAATTCAGCACCGTTCTTTTGGGAGAGAAGATGAAAGTCAAAATGTGTACTCAATTCGTTAATGATTAGTTAGATTTCAATGTCCTTTTTTTAAAATAAAAGATATTTTAAGGAATATCACGTAAAGATTTCAAAACAAGGACGGTTTCTTAGTTCAGAAATTACAGATATCATAACTCTTAGTATTATATCCATATATATCACATGAAACCCGGATTGCACAGAAATCTTTTAAGGTATGGTTGATCTTAAGCTGACGTATTTATCTTACCTACTCTTAAAGGCATGATGATGATGAAGATGATGATGATGAAGATATGATGAAGTCGGCGAACGTAGTCGCGTTATAGCTAGTTAATATATATAGCAGATGTAAATTACCTAATAACTACATTATTATAATTAGGTAATTACAAACGGTAGAATTGAAACCAAACGAATTATGACTGACATCTAAAGAGGCCCTTTTACTTCAATGAGTTTCAAGGTCAGTTCGGGCTTCTAGTGAATTGCTTAAAATTTGCGGTTAGATTGCGTAGCAAGATTATTGCATGGAAGTTTATCATTAAAAATATTTAAACCACAAACATAAAGTGAATTGTTCCATAAAAAGATGTTTCTGCGATTCTGCGAATACCCAAAACGAGTTCATTCATAAATCCCAGGGTTACAAAGCGGAACGGCCGACGCAACAGTAATGTCAGTATTGAGCAGAACTACTAGCCCGTGTCAAGCCAGTACTGTTGTTCATTCTGGTTAGTTTACATCTAAAATTTCTAACGTGCAAGCACGACGGCTTAAGCATAAATTACAAAACTAAATAGCTATGAATGTTTTATTCACTTTAATTGACATCCTAACGAAGATATATATATATATATATATATATATATATATATATATATATATATATATATATATATATATATATATATATATATATATATATATATATATATTAGTTATTGGTTTACCAACAACTATTACACCGGTTCAACATTATAACTACAAATTAAAGATAATAAATAAGTGCACAATTCCTTAAAGGTAAACACCACATGCAAAGCTAACGATTTTTATGGTATATATTTAAAATATTTATTTAGAATAATTTAAAGAAACCGTTAATTAAACACTTTATTAATTAATAAAGTAAATTACAATAAGCCACTTTTGTCATTATATTATATTGTAGACCGTTTTCGGATCTTCATTAAAAGCCATATTTAACTACATTACAATAGCCATTAGACCAAAGTCATGTAAAAAAAACACATACCTATCGATCCTTAAAAATGTATATTTGGTGTCAAGATCGACGAATACGGATACGGATCTTAGCTATAGTTTTTCATTGCTACGTAATCACCTATATAGGTATATAATTTCATTTATGTATTGAAAATTAAGAAGGCAAAAGATCATTACATCCTACTAGGATATTATAGTCTATTATAAACTCTAAATTCTCTAAAACTTTCAAAAACAGTAATATAAATCACCTGCGAAAATGTCATTTTTTACATTAGACCTATGAATACGTTCAGATGACAAGCGTTCAACGCGCGTTGAACGCGCGAAATTTTGTTACGGTGTTCACATGACACACGATGGTCAGGCGTTGAACGCGCGTTGCCGCGGCCGCCATGGTTCAGTAGAGTTCTTGCATTTGTCGAAGATGGACGTAGAAACAGTTTTAACGGTGATTTCATATCGACGGCAGAAACGACGCGACAGAAGACGGAGATATTGGGTTCACCCAATTTTGTCACATAGGCTGACTGAAAGCGAGTACATAATTTTGTACCCTAAATTAAGGCAATTCAGACTCAAATTTTTTAACTACTTCTTTAAGTCATTTGATGACTTACTGGCTCTCATAAATGATGAAGTCGTAGCAGATAAAAACGCTGTGCCATATAGCATTTCACCAAAAGAAAAACTCATAATTAATTAATTACATTGAAGTAAGTTTTTTAGTAATCAACATATCTATTTATATGTATATTTTTTAATCAACTAGATATGTTGATAAATTAATCACATCAAATCAACTTGTTTAGAACGTATTTTTTAGGAAAAAATAACATTTTTCACTCGCAGAATAACTCTAGCACCAACTGGCATTAGTCGGAGCTGGCGATGGAGTGTGTGTTACTGGCGATATAGGTCCCATTGCTGTAGTATTATAACCTTAATGTGTTAGTGTTAAATTATTTGGCACCCTAAATTGCTGTGATCTATAATCATGATATTGAAAGTCTTCAACAGAAGCTTGATTTCGCTGCACTTGTGACAAATTATTTCTTCGTTGTGGTACCGGATTACGATAATTTTGATTTTCAAATGTCTGATGTTGTGATCCTTGAAGGACATTTTGGTTTTGCAAGATTAAATTATAAATGGCAATTTTAGTATGAAGTCGTCTACATTCCGGGATTTTTTTTATCTCTTTAACGAGTGATAAACAAAACAACTTGTCTTCATCGTCTGAATCGTCAATATAACCGCTCGAGTGTCCGGGTAACCTTTTAGTTTATCAACTGCACAAAACTGCCCAAGTTGTCTCACGTTTTGTTACGTAATTTCTTACCGGTGATAGTGTTATATAGGTTAATCAACCTGTAGTTGACAGGTGCACTTCTCGTACTAATGACCGTATCGAAAAAAAGTTAAAATGAGCAATATAGCCATAGCGACCATTACAAGGACACGGGCGCTTGTGGTTATTGCGGTTAGTTTGTAAACTCTTGTCAACTAGTAGTTGATACGGACATAGGAGCGGATAAGGACGAGTTCTTCACAAGCCCGTCTCTTTAAGTTCCTATCTGAGTAATCGCTACTTGCCATATCCCATATCGCAGGACGTTTCTCTATTTCATCTATAATATTAAAAGCTTCGCTTTCCATTTCGAACAATTTCATGTAGTTGTAAACGCGCGTTATCAAAACGCGCGTTAAGCGCTTGCCATCTGAACGTCGCCTAATACAGTTGTGGCTCGATTTAATTATTACGTCGCATTACTAAAACCACAAATATGAAATTCGTACAAGGGAATTTATCTCTTTAAAAGCGTTATTTCACTGTCTGAATTAGAGACATTGATAATAAAACGGTCCCTAAACACATCCATATAAATTACAGATAATTTCACTTAAAGCAAATTCCTTTGATTTTGAAAGCTAGCCCTATTGGAATATTTAGAATATTAAACAAGTTTCTATACTTAGCTTGAGATGTTTTTTACCTATTACCTATATTAAATTATTGTAAGATATTTTATTCGAAAATACAGAAACGCAAACTACAAGTAAAATGTTATATTAGGGGCCATTCATTTATTACGTAAAACGAATTTTGCCAGTTTTCAACCCCCTCCTATTATAAGAATAGGCCGACCCATGTTTAATATTTATTACCTAAGAATCAAAAGGAAAAAATGAATAAATGTTTGATTTGTTTTAATGTTTATTTTTCAAAGTGACAATTTTTCAAAGTGTTTACTTGTACTTTACAAAAGTACTATAATTTTTAATTTTTGGTAGTAATAAGCTTTGGTTTTAATTATTCATCTTTACCTACATAAGAGAAGTCCAGGAGCTCAAAACCCACTCGGAAAGTGGATCTGCCACTGGAACATCTTTAATATTACCTATACGCATCCGAGCGAACCTCGGAACTCGTGCGGTTGCCCCCGCTTTTTAACTATCGAGACTTCCTCCTACCCCCTTGTAAGAGAAAATATGACATGGTCGACCCGCCTCCCCCCCTAAATATGTATATATATATATATATATATGTAATAAATGAATGGCCCCTTACATAGATTTAAATATTTTATGTGAGTGAATTCTAAACTCTATGTTTAAACATGAGCATGTGCATGTAATAATTATATATTACTTTAATGTATTTTAGGTGGTATGCCAGTAGTTACGTCAGCGACGATGATGCCACCTATGCTGCCACCAGTATTAGATGAGGGCATGCGGCACTACTTGGTGGCGCACCACGGGCAGCCGCATCCGCACCATGGACCGCACCACCCGCCCCCACATCATCAACCGCCTCACCACCAACCACCGCCACATCATCAACCACCGCATCACTATGTAAGTAAAAAGTTTCTTTTAGCTCTTGAGTTAAAATTAAAAGGAAAAATCTTTGTAAATGTGTGAATTAATAAAATTAAATATTAAGCTAGGCAATAAAATCATGTTTGATTTTTTTATCTTTATTATAGAATATATATGTATATACGTATATGTATATTAATATTAATATAATACATACTTATTTTTAATAATCTTTTTTCTATGGCAATGTTCGGGGCTCCATGAGCTTGTACCATTTCCACGCATGTTTTATGTATGACGTGCGCATCATATAAAAATGAAGATAATCTTCACTTAGAAGGGGACTAACATAGCCTATGATACTGACTAGTGCATAAAATCTGACTGTTAGGTTAATTATTTTGATTGGTATTGCACGGAGTATAGATACCAGGAGTGCGAACGGAATCTTGAAAGAACGGCATCAATTTAGGGGACAAATATTTTGCCAGTAGGGCGCGCACTACTTTTGAAGAAGTATTAGTTTAAATACAAACTACTTAAAAAATATTTTGAGAAACGTGGAATTCATTTTTTTATAAAAATAATTCTAAAAAAATAAATTAATATTTTATATTTAATTTAATTTATTTTTACATTCACGAGCCAAGTTAGCCAGTCCGTATTTACGTGTATTAATAATAAAAGTATAGGTACGTCCGGTACTTGCGCAACCAGTGGTAAAGAAAAGAACTATGATCTGGGTTTATTATTGTGTACATAAATAACGTGAAAAATCCTATACCGTTTGCACTCCTGGTATCTGTACTCCGTGGGTATAGGAATACTAAGGCCGTGTTCCGAAATATACTGCGAGCACTGCTCATTGCTGTCACTGGTGAAAAATTCGTTGCGTCCACTCCGACTGCCAATACACTGCCGCAGTGCCCGCAGTACCATAGTGAAATATTTATATGACGTCATAAATCGCCGCCATTTTTGTACTGCGAACAATGGTGCTTTCGAACTGTGGTATTATTAATTAATGTTTATATTTAAAAATGTCAACAATATTAAAATAATTTTTTTTTAAAAAACACCCGAAAAATGAGGGTGATAGTATGCTGTACTGCGTTTCGTTATAAACAGTAACTAGTATAGCACAGTATAGCAAACTAAAAAGGAACGGCTTTGCAGTATACTGAATAGACGTCACACCTCACAGTGCTCGCAGTGTATTTCGGAGCATGGCCTCAGTCATTTAGAAATGTCAGTTTGAATTTGACATTATAAATAAGACACTAAGACAGTGACGTTTCGTGGCGTCTGACGCTATGTAATTTTTGTTTATTATTTAATTCTATTTTAACATTTTTTAGTAAAATTTATCGAAATCACTACGTTAAACGTGAAATAAAAATGCTTATGCAATTTTAAACTTATAAACTTTAATAGGTTCAGTATTGTGAAGAGATTTAATTTTTCAAAATAAAATTTTTATTGCATTCTTTGAAAATAATTAGGTAACTAATTATTTGAAACACAGTTTTCTACGTACGTTTTTGAAAGACAAACCTATGTAAACCCGGAATGTCAAATAATGGACAAAAGTGTCTGAATACACAATGTATTCACCGACTGTGCAAACAATTTCCGTCTATTTATCAATTGTTTCGCTTTCGTCAGTAAATTCAAACAACACGTGCAATTCTTAAAAACATAAAATTTCACGACTATTTTGTGTGTGCATTTATACTGTTCATTTTCATCGATGTATTGAGTTATTTTATCAAGCCATATGAAAATAGTGTTGCGATTATATTACATATACATATGAACGTTATCAGTCGAGTTGGTGAGACGTGGCTAGTGACGTGTACGTGTATATTGTTGATATGTTAGCTGAGTTAAAAGTGGCCAATAAATCCAGATAATAATAATATGAGTGAATCTGAATGTAAAGAAGAAAAAACTTCTAAAGATACTGTCAAGGTATAGATAGCTATTATGGTTATTTGTATTTAAAAAATTAAGAACTTTGTTTGTATGATTTTCTAGTGGACATAACATGTAAATTGGCACCAAGAGGTGGTAGGTTTAAAGTGGTAATAATTTTTGCTAACACTGCTGAAGTTACAAATCATATGTAAAATTCATGTTATGCTCAGTTTTGAAGGATAAAAATTATTAAGCATTAAATTTTGAGACATGTATTATAATGTAATATAAATATAAATAATAAATATTATAATAGGAAACTCCAAATTCATTTCTGACATAAATAAATTACAACTACCTCTTATAATTTTTAATGGTACATATTGAAATTCTAAATAGAGAGAAAGCGACTAACTTATATAGGTGTTACTTTACTTGATCAAAATCTCTCTTAATATCCACGGATGTGTGAAATATGTCAGAAGGTTTTTTCTACCATGGTATCACTCTGTATTAGGCATGGTATTGGTATTGGTATTGGTTGTGGGCTCAATTTTCCGCATTTAGACTTTCTTCTGGTCCATTATGCGTGAAAGAAGACTGGCTAATTCAGCCAGCCAAGCTCCTTCCAGAAGCTCAGAAGCCTCCTGGGGCGTTCGCAGGCTTCTCGGAGTGGCCACTCCCTCGCATTCCAGGATCACGTGGGCGGCTGTTTCTTCAGCAACTAGACATCCCCGGCAAAGAGGACTGTCCGTTGCATTTATAATGAAAAGTTGGTGGTTGAGTGCCATATGGCCGGTAATCGTACCAACAACTATTCTGATGTCCATACGGTTCAGATTGAGTAGTCGACTCGACAGGTGTGGTGATACTTCCGCGAGTACCATTTTGGACTGTCTGCAGCCGGTTTGGTCTGCCCAACGGGCATTATGAGTTTCACGCGTACGTTGCCTTACCCACGAGCACAGTTGTCTAAATGGTAGCGGCAGTAGAATAGTTGGGCCAGCCACCTTTGTATTAGACCCTTGTCTCGCTAGTTCATCGGCGGCGTCGTTACCGTGTGATTCGCTATGTCCTTTAATCCATTGGAGGATTACCCCATTAAATGAGGCTAATCTTTCCAATGTTTGGTGACATTCGTAAATAAGACTAGAGTTAGTCGAAGAACTCTCTAGTGCTTTAAGTACGGCCATGCTGTCCGACAGAATACGGATATTATAATCCTTAATGTCTTTCGACAGGACGGCGGTAGCTGCATAAGTTATAGCAACACACTCACATTGAAATATGGAGCTGTGTTGACCTAGCGTTATTGACAGTTTGATGTTGAGATCTTGTGAGTACACACCGGCACCGGTGCCAGACCCCATTTTGGAGCCATCCGTATAAATGCGGACTTCACGTGTGCCGGACTGATCTCTTTCGGTCTCACATAGTTGTATTTGGTAATTCCTTTCGAAAATATGTTGTTTGGGAATCCTGTCACACGGAGCCGCAATTAGCGGCTCATAGCTCGTAAGGCCATTCCATAGTTTATTGTGTGGACCTTCCTGGTTGCACCACAGGCCCAAGTGTTTCAGCCTGATTGCTGACATGGCTGCTTCCTGCTGTATAAACAGATCGAGCGGTGCCAGATCAAGCATAACCTCAAGGGCTGCTGTGGGGGTAGTACGCATACAGCCAGTGATCGCAGAGCATGCTATTCTCTGGAACCGCTGTAGCTTGTTTTTAACGGTGGTAAGTTCCGTTTTCTGCCACGAGATTACCGCACCGTAGGTGATTATAGGCCTAACGATGGTTTTGTAGAGCCATAAGGTAATTTTAGGTGATATGCCCCAGCTTTTGCCGAGCAGCCGTTTGCATTGGCAGAGAATTATGCTGGCTTTGTTGATTTTTGAGTCTAAGTGCCTGTTCCAAAGAAGTTTGCTATCCAGTATAACACCGAGATATTTAACTTCCCTGGTAAGGGCAAGACTGGTACCGAATAATTTAGGGAGTTTTAGGTTCCCTAAATTCCGTTTGTTAGTGAACATCACAAGTTCTGTCTTTGCAGGGTTCACTGTTAGGTCATGGTCCGTGCACCACTGTTCGACAACTGTCAAAGCGGCCCTCATTCGGTCGCAGACTACGCTCTCAGAGGGTCCGCTAATAAGTATCGTTAGGTCATCTGCATAGCCCACTGTGAGAAATTTCCGGTCGTTGAGCAGGGTGATCAGCTCATCAATCACTATGTTCCATAAGAGTGGGGATAAGACCCCTCCCTGTGGACATCCTCTTGCTACGACCCCTCTTGTCGTTTCATTCACAGTGAATTGGATGGCCCTGCACCTTAGCATGTTGTCAATCCACCCAGCAATAGTGTTATTGACTCCATGCTTAGACAGGGCCCGGCTTATGCTGGTAAACTTAGTTTTGTCAAAGGCCCCTTCTATATCGATAAAGGCGCCTAAGGTTGATATTTTGTGGTGGAGATTGCCCTCTATGTAGGATATAACCTTGTGCAGGGCAGAGTCTGTTGATTTGCCTGTTGAGTAGGCGTGCTGGTTGGGATTCAGAGGTTGTTCAACTAAGGTTGTACTCCTCAGTTCCCTATCTATAATCCTTTCCAAAACTTTCAATAAAAAGGAGGTAAGGCTTATAGGTCTGAATGATTTAGGTTGCGAGTAGTCTCCTTTGCCTGGTTTCGGTATGAAGACTACTTTGACTTCCCTCCATACTTTGGGAGTGTAGCGGAATGCTAAGCAACTCCTGTATATGGAGACAAGGTGGTCTATTAGTTTCCTATCACTCCATCTAAGCAGGCCTGGAAAAACCCCATCCAGTCCTGCAGATTTATATGGGATGTATTAGGCATGAGACCGATATATAAAACGTAACTAATATCGGTTACGCATCCCCATATCATATCATATCATATCGATATACCAAAACACATAGCCGTTTTCACATAACCAACGAAAACTTGAGCGCAAACACGAAACCGAAACTGGTAGAACGGTGACGGGCGCGCAACGGCTAAGAGTAACGCGACAGCTAAAACCATATTATCTGCATCTCTTTCTTATAACGGTAACTTCATACTGAATAAAAAAGATGAGGCGAATATGGTTTTCAATTTGATTTAGCGGTTTTAATGCAACTGTGTACATCGCAAAATATAACTACAAGTTTAAGCAATAAAGTCGAGTCTTTACTCTTTTATGGTTATGATTATTTAGTTTCCGTAATAAAATAATGTATGTATTTAAGAAAAAGTTTGTGAAACGAATCATTTTTAGTTTTATTGAAGTATGCCTTAATATAATTATTGTATTAAAATATTAAAAATTATAATATTACTATAGTATTTAATATTTTATAACCATAAGACGTAGTTTTTCAAAACATTTGATATAAACTTGTTATATTTTATATTTAAACTGTTTTAACCTTTATGTTCAACAGTTTGTGTTTGTTTTGTTTTGTGTTTACGTTACGCAATTGATAGCAAAACATTAGTACTGATATCGATATATGAAAACGGTTTTCAATATCGATATGGAAACTTAATATCGGCTACGTAGCCGTTTGATCTAAAAACCGAAAATGTCCATGTCTACTCTGTATACTGAAAATTTTTCTTCCTACTCTCAACAAAATTGAGCTTACACATAGTTTTTTCTTACTTATTCTTGATTACACTGACAACTCCTATTTTGATGTTACTGAAGAAGCAGTTAAATAAATTTGAACACATTCAGAATCTATGTCTTTCATATTTGGCCTATGCAAATATAATTGTGTCTCTGGTTTTTGCAAAAAAAAAATATCTTAAGTGGCTTCCAATTCACCTTCACAGGAGTACTCAAATTCTCACTCTGTTATACTGCATATTATTAAATCCTGCTACTCTTTCTTACTTAAAAGAACAATTTAAGTATCTCAACAATCATCATGAATGAGGCCTCTAATGACAATTAATACCTTGGAATTTCTTTCCATTCCACATTCAATTTTAAATCATTTCCTATTCAAGCTGCCCGACTTTGAAACTCCCTACACTTGTCAAAGAAATCTGTAAAACGCCTGAACTGAAATAATTCTTTTCTCTGTCTATATGTATTGTATGTGTATAAAATGAAACTGTACACCCACATATATCTTCTACATACCATTTCCTCTGCCCGAAGGTAGCCTGAAAGAGATTGCTCTTTAGAGATAAGGCTGCCTTTTGAACTTATTTCCTATTTTTTTTAAATATGCTTATTGTTGATGTACAATAAAGAAATATTATTATTATACAATGGCAGAAGAAAAGGGTAACAGATAAAGCTGCAACCCTCCTTCTTCATTGGAGAAGAGTGATTTCACATCAGTGTGACGTCAAACACTTACTACTTTACTTTTTTTGAACAAATTAAATATGATTAATGTTGACTTTTACATTATAATTTTATGCACTATTTAACATTTTAGGGCCCTACAAATGGTGCAGGTGGTCCTCAACATTTTTATGGTGGAGGATACCCAACTCATTTTCACCATGTGCCTCCGCATCACATGCAACATTCGCCACCTCCACCAGTGTACCAAAAGGATGAACGAACCCAACGCCAATACTCGAAACTTAAGCAGAAGTTAGAACGTAAACATACAAATAGGAATAATGGTATAGGTAAGTTTTATAGCTTTCAGTGTTTATAATAGAGATTTTGTGCCTTTGATTTTTAGATAAAAATTGTATACTGACAAACTCTTCTTATATATTATTTATTTATTAATAAATATTTTTATAATCTTTTTTTTTACATGTAACATGACATTACCCCTAAATATGTTATTGTTACTCTTATCTGTTATTAATATTCATATTTTTAAACAAATATGTTAACATCAAATATATACAACATAAATTTCTTTAAAAATAATAGAGATTATAAATAAATATTATCTTCAATATTGACAGAGATAAACTCTGGCGCGAGTACACCTTCATTATCACCTCGAAAAGAGTTGAATGGACGCAGCGGGGGTAGTGGTGGCGCGTCTTCCGGTGCGTGGTCCGAGGGTGAGGGTTCGTCAGCAGGCGCTTCCGTGCAGGGCGATGACGAAAACGATACGCAAGCATTGCTCGATTTGCTGTCTGCTACACGTACGCCTCAGGTATGTAGGTTATTGAAAATATATCCCACTTTTAGTGAGTATTAAGATCAAAAGTCAAGATGTCATTAAAACTTAATTCACATTTATTAGTATTGTAAAGTTGCAGAATTTGTTGCAGCTAATTTCGACATATCCTAGTCATTTTAAATAATTGTATTTGCATTTGAAATCCTATTTAACAAGGAAGTATTAAATTGTGTGTTATTGGCTTTAGAGTAGGGATGGCGATCTGAGATCGATATATCGAAGAATCGATTTTTCAGGCCCGAAAGATCGATTTTTTAAATCGATATGCAGTATTGAATCGATCCAGTGAATCGATCTTTCACCCTTGAATATCGCCATTCGATTTTTTTTTTATTTTTTGGTAAAAATCATAAAATTATTTACAATTAGTTGAATGCATCCGTGATATTACGGTGTTGCCGATTAAAAGGTAATTACTCAAAAACTCGTGAGATGTCTGTATGCTTAGTTTCCTTCGCCTCCATTTAATTTAAAAAAAAAGAAGGTATTGGCTATGAGTTTTTGTTTCTGTTGACTCATGGAAAGTCAGGGCTTAAACGAAGAATTTAAACACTATTTATCCCAGGCAGTTGTGCACCTGAAGTATGATCCTATACTGTACTGGCAAGAACAAAAAAACTCTATTTATCATGACCTTCACTCAATAGCTATGATGTATATGAGTATCGTGGGATCATCTGTTCCTTGTGAGCGCCTTTTTTCAATTGCCGGCAACATCGCAAGTGATGAGCGAAACCGCTTGGATCCCAATAGGCTTGACAGATTATTGTTTTTAAAAAGTTTAGATATGAAGCATTGGGAGTTTTTGAGTAATTACCTTTTAATCGGCATCATGTAATAAATACATTTTGAAAATAAATGTTTTCTTTCATACCTGATCTGACTTAGATATATTAAAAATAATTATTATAATCAGATTCCCTGAACAAAAAAAAAAAACTGATTTTACTGATAAAAGATCAGTTATTATGTTGTATTGTTTGTTTTTCATAAAATGAATTTATATTTACATTATAAATGCCAACTTTAAAAAAATCGATTTTTTAGAGATCGATCTTTTTGGCCTCGATTTTTTTGTGGATCGATATATCCGCTTACGATTCGGATCGATTTAAAAATCGATCTTTTTCGGAAAGTATCGCCATCCCTACTTTAGAGTATCACACTAACTCATAAGAACAGAGCTGTAATCATACATACATACATCAAAGACTCAACATGAGTGAAACCATGCAGAATTTTATTATAGTTACTTAAAATATTATTTATGTATAAATAGTATTTAGTTTAATAGATATGGTTAGTTAAAAATTTTGTTAATTAAATAAAAACATCTTTATTTTCAGGTCAGTGATATGACTCCAACTAGTGCACTTGTGCAATGGAATTCACCACTACCTGAAGGCGTTACTCTTCCGAACGTCGACCTAACTTATGACCTCCTACTTGGTGACCGTGGCAGATATAAAGCTATTTACAGTGGATCGTCCTTGTCATGCCGGTTAGTATTGCATTGGTGTGCAAATTTTTCGTAACTACTTTCATATTTTTGTTACTTTGCTAATCTTTTAAATTTTTTATAGGGTTAGAGACCTAAGGCCTGGCTGCGAGTATTCAGTATGCTTGCAAATTCGAGCGGGTGAAATAACAGGGGCAGCGAGTGAGGCAGCTACTTTCCGCGCACCGCCTGCACCTCCCGAAAGGCCGAGCCCTGCTCGTGTTCAACAAAGAACGCGGTCATCAGTTTTGTTAAGGTGGTCCTCAGTTGCAGATAATGGAGCGAGAATAACACATTACATTTTAGAAATGGATGCTGGCGAGGGATTTACGGAATTAAAGCGACCACGAACGCCCCAACATACAGTTAATAATCTACAACCGCAAACACGTTACCGATTTCGTATTGCAGCTGTTAATGAATGTGGGAGAGGCGAGTGGAGCGAAGAAACTGTCGTTTGGACAGCGGGCCCGCCACCGCCTGCTCCTGCGCCGCCCGTACTACGCGGTGCCGAGCCCACCTCGCTCTCCCTCGCTTGGGAAAGAGTGGCTGATGAAGAATTTACCCTTCAAATGGACGACGTATCACAAGGTCACGGCTATTTGGTTGTCTACTCTGGTCCCGACTGTGAGTACGTCTGTGATAGACTCCGTCGTGCGAGCGACTATCGTTTCCGCTTACGAAGCGAAACCGTGGATGGAAAAGGTCCCTGGTCATCAGAAGTCTCCTACCGTACATTACCTGAACGACCCGGTCCACCAGGGCGACCCGTACCTCGCGGCAAGATCCATTCTCGTGCTTTTCGACTAAGGTGGGATCCTCCTAGTGACGATGGTGGCACCGTAGTCGAATCGTATACGTTAGAACTAGACGGAGGCGAGGGTTACAGCTGTGCGTACCTAGGTCCCGATCGTGAGGCACACTGCGATCGCTTACTGCCCGGCACACAGTACCGAGCGCGCGTTCGTTGCTCGAACGTCGCCGGCGAGAGCGACTGGTCATCGAGCGAGACCGTAGTGACAGAGGCAACGTGTCCGAGCGCTTGTAGTCCTCCGGAGATGGCGAGTCCCCCCCGTTCGACTCTGGCGTCCGTACGTTGGAAAGCGCCCGAATGTACCGGTGGCGCACCGCTCACCGAATATCGACTCGAGCTCGCCGATACCGATGGCTTAGTGCGCTTAGTGCATGTCGGTCTCGAATCTGAATGCATCGTGAGAGAACTGCTTCCGGGTCGTGAATATCGTATGTGGGTAACGGCGTGCAACAGGGTAGGCGCAGGACCACCTTCGGCGGCGTTGAGGTTTACGACAGCACCGGCGCCGCCCGATGCTCCCGAAGCACCCGTAGTGAGCTTAGAAACTCCTCGTAATGCTCGAGTGGAATGGACGGCTCCTCCCAATAACGGCGCTCCCATACTAGATTTTCGTTTACAAATGAGCGCTATGAATGTCGATGATGCATATACAGAAGTGTATAGAGGAATAGACACCATCTGTAATGTAGGTAAACTGACGCCATTTACACCGTATTTCTTTCGCGTATGTGCTACTAACTCGGCAGGGCGTGGCTCCTGGTCCCAAGTGAGGGACGTCTTGACGCCCCGAGCTCCTCCCGCCGCCCCCGTGGGCCTGCGTCACGAGTCCACCGCCGACTCGCTGCGGCTGTACTGGCGAGCTCCCGCCGGCCACGGCGCCGACGTCCTCCGATATCGGGTCGAGATCGACGATGCCGCCTTCGACACGGAGGGACCGACGCCCGAGCGACTCGTCGAGGGACTCTCGCCCGACACCGTGTACCGCGTACGCGTCGCGGCGCTCAACGAGCTCGGCCTCGGCGACTGGTCCGAGGAGGCGCGCGCAGCGACACGTCCGCGCCCGCCCGCGTCGCCCGCGCTCCGCTGCGCGCAGGCCGCCCACAACCACCTGCGGCTCGAGTGGGACGCCGGCGTCGAGGGCGCGCAGTACTGCGTCGAGATGCGCGCGCCCGACGCCCGCGAGTTCCGACCCGTGTACCGCGGCTCCGCGCACTCGTGCAAGGTGAAGAAGCTGCGCGAGGCGACGACGTATGCGTTCCGGATACGAGCGAGCGACGAGCGCGGCGGGCGCGGCGCGTGGGGGCCGGCGCTGGCGGCGCGCACGGCCGCGGCGCCGCCGCCCGCGCCGCACGCGCCCGCCGTCGCGCCGCTGCCGCCGCGCGCCGCGCTCGTCTCCTGGGACGCGGTGGACGACGCCGACTACGTGCTGCAGTGCGCGAGAGCCAAGGACGCCGTTTTCAAAGAGGTGATCGATCATATTATTATTTTTTATATTTCACTTTAAAATCAGTGGTCTCGTTAGTTATTAAAGTTTAAATTTCGCGTTCGCTCATCGTACCGATTATAGCCGATGTTCTCAGATAGTAAAAATATTTCAACCGATTTCAATGCAGCATTTAAAATAAGTAGTAACTAAGTTAAAAGTCGATTATTTCCTTTTTAGGTATACTCCGGATGCGAAACCCAGTTCCAGATGGAAGAGTTGGAGTACAGCGCGGAGTACCAGGTCCGCGTGGGCGCCGTGCGCTGCGGACTGGCTAGCGCGTGGTCGCCAGCGGTGCGCTTCACGGCGCCGGCGCCGCCAGCGGCCGCGCGTCCGCGCCGCGCGCGCGCCGCCCGCCCTCTGTCGCCGCGCCACGCCGCGCTGCTGATGGCGGCCGGCTTCCTGCTGCTGGCCGTGCTGGTGGCGGTGCTGGTGCAGCGGCTGGTGGAGCCGCGCCCGTGACGCGCGCTGGCGGCGGCGCGGCCGCGCGCGCTCGCCCGCCTTTGAGCGCGCGCCGCCGCCCCGCCCCGCGCCGCCGCGACATGACCGTTTCGCGTTTTACGATTTATACGAATTTGGCCCGGTCGGTCCGGCCGGACCGACTGAGGCATTAGGAGTGCAATTATTCTTCTATATCGTAGCTCATTCGATGTGTTTTTATACTGTATCTGCGGTGTCGCCCGCGCCCCTCCGGGAGCGATTCCCCCGAGTGCCCCGCCTCCGTGATCGTTCCGTGTAGATTCCTTGCTTCCTTACTGATGACCACCCGTTATAAAAGCATCTAAAATATTTATATGTATATAGTAGATAATAAAATATTAAAATGTGTGCCCCCGTCATGAGATGACGGTCGGCACGAGGTAATATGTGTCATTATCGCTTTATTTTTAAATTCTAATTTCAGTTAATAAATATTATGATGAAACAGAATTTATTATTATATTGGTTTCTTAAATAACGTAATACTATTTCTATACTGCATCTCATATGGCCTAGGATAGTATTCTCAAATTTGTATTTTTTTAGGAAATACATTGTGGGACTGCCATTTTAATATGTATTGAAATGTCTTTTAGGAAGTGTGACATACATTCACACGAGTCTGTAAATTTTCACAGATCTTTAAATCTAGTCTACTTTTTAACATTTCATTTCTTTTACTGTAAACATGCAGTAAACTTTAAAAATAAATATATAAAAACAAATTTATTTATAGTGATATAAAGTGTACTTCCTGTATATATATATATTATTATTAGTCTTCTTGGCTCCGTGTTTTCCACACATTTGATATTTTTATAAGAAAACCAATCAGTCTGTTGCAAATTATTATCATATTTAAGTATAGCAAGTTAGCAACCAAGGTGCTCTAATATAATTGTTCTGTTGAGAGGGACATGGCTCCTCTTTCTGCAACGAGTTTCCAGTGTGTGTGCTGTGATCACTTCCTTATGCGAATGAGACTGATTTTTAAAATTAATGCTTTGTCTCTACATAATTGTTTCTTAATGCTGACGTCGTTTATTTTAAAATTGTTTAAATATTTTAATTATACTTAGTGCAGATTGAATCTTAGAAGGGTGTTTTAAGTCCTTCAGTAAGCCACAATTTTTACGAAAATTGTCCGCCATCGGTTTTTACGAAAATTGACGCCATGTTGTATTCTGGCAATACTGTGTAACCATGTAATGTACCTTCCATGTTTTAATTAAAACAACACTTTTTTATTATTATTAATATAGAACATGACTTTTAATTGATGACATTATGTAATATAGAATAAATTGTTTATGATTTAAGAGATTATAAATTTATTGAGATTGTTACCACCCGGTGTATATCAATAAGAAATTATTAAATTTGATCATATTTCTAAGAAATAACTGTGTTCCAAAAATAAAATACAAAAAAAAGCATAGAATGATCCCATATTGGTGTTTGTTACTTTAATTAATCGATATATTAGAAAAATATTAACTGATATCAGTCTAATTATATTTTTAAATAATTTAATATTTTAATAGTTAAGCAGAGTATCTTTTAATTTTATTCAATTATACGAATTATAGTAGAAAGTGCGTATGGGATTTACATTGATGTTCTAAGTGTCATTATTCACATATAAATGTTTAAAGTTTTTGTGAAATAATGTCATATTAATATAATGGTAACATTAAATATTTTTATCTTGTAAGCCTTACTGCATTCAATGTTTGCTAGTTTGAGCCATCAATGTTTATATTTTGTCAAGGACATAAAGCTTATTTAATGCACGAATTTAAGCCTAAATATATTGTTAATACTAATATTCTGTGATCACCGTATTCAGTTCATATATAAATATATTCTAATATATATTTTAATCATACACATTCCTAGATTTGATTTTTTTAAAGCATAATTACATGAACAGTCATTTCTTTTAGGCGGATAAAGTTACATGCTAACGCATGTAAATGAAATAATTTATGCTGTAAGCAGAGCTTGCAGCATGCGGAAGGACTGGTTATTTTTTTGAAAGTTTTATAATACTAATGTGCAATTTATTTATTTTATGGCTTAATATAATATTTATTTTTTAGAAATTATATAAATATTATATAGCGTCGTGTAAGTGAAGGAATCGATGTTCCTAAATGTGTTAACGTTTTTTACGATACATCAATTGCAAGCAAAATTGTGTATTACAGTAATGCATTCCAACTTTGTATTCCACTTTGTAAATAGGCCTAATGAACTCTATGACTTAATGTTGCTTTAATGTGGGAATGTAAATAAACTCTTTTTATGAGCTTCTTAAAAGAGGCACTGGATCTGTATGCCAATGGAAATTATTACAGTGTTGAGACTAAACGTTTTAAAATAATACATATGATTAATGGAGATAACATCTCATATTGTATTTGTGTTTGAATAAGTAACGTATAACGAAATGTATATGTTTATAATATAATATTTGATGATGTTATGTATACAATTTATTAAACATGGATATATCAATAAAATTATATTTTGTGTACGGTGAAAGTTTTAATTTCTTTAACAAACCACTTAAAACTATATAAAATCCACGACACAGTAAGTTTCTCAATTCTTTACTACTTTTATACTTAGATTACCATAAACAAATGACAGCAGGACAAAAACAAGATAAGGGGGCATCCATTAATTATTACGCGAGGCGTTTAGGGTTGGAGGAAGTCGAGGGGAATCTCATTCAATCTCACGTGAGGGTAGGGTTTTTAAATAAAATAAAAAATATAGTATATATAATTATAAGAAAATGTTTTTTTTTTTTATGTAATGTAATCGAGCACAGATTAACTCATTTATATTACAAATACGCATTTTAAAAATTCTCACGTGAGATTACGGGAGGGAGAGGGTGTCAAACAAAATCTTACATAGGAGGGAGGAAAAATCGCCAAAATTGTCTCACGTAATTAATGGATGCCCCCTAAGAGAATAATATTTAAGTACAATAACAAAATTATTTAATATTTTCCAAAATGTAACGCTATTGAAAAGTAGTATTAAACAAGACTAGAAACGTTTTGTACTATGAGTATTATTGTTGTTTACTTATAAGCTATAGAGCCACACAAACATTTAGATGCACAAACAACGACACCTTATTATAAAAATTAGCTTAGAAATGTAACAAATCTTAATTTTGTACGTTTCGACTACTTTAACACAACTAAACAATTGATACAGGCTTTGGTAGTTAAAACCCTAAAAAAAATTGAAGCACATAGTATTCTACAAATTGGGACAAAAGTTGGCGTTTGGACCGCTGTCATCAGGGTATTTTCGTAACGTACTTATATTATTCGACTAAAAAAAATATTTTTTAGACTCGTTAATAGAAATAGCTACAAATTTTATATTACTTTTATATTTTTTCATAGTTATTACTTTTTGATGCCCATTTTGATGATAAAATAGAATACCATAAAATTGAAAAAAAATTCAAATATTTTTGGAACGAAGTTCTTTACGGCAGGCTTGGAGGAGATAGGGATTTTGCTGCGCGCCCGAACTGAAAAAGTTACTTAAATTACTTAATAATTTTTGAATTACAATTTTTTGGTTTGATTTATTTTATTTTATATTGTTTGTTGTTTTCTAATATACTAAATTTCGTAAATATTTTAATTTTATTTTACAATTCCCGTCAATTTACCTCCCCCGTCAATTCCCCCCCTAAATCGAACCCCTACAAGAAGTCCCCCCTCCCCGACTTGGTCTACCTCACCCCCGCGGGTCATATTTCGCGAACCAGAAGAGCTAGATATCTCGAGCTTGGAGTCAATCACCTCAGGAGGATCAATAAACAACATACAGACACCAATACAGCTAGACTCCACAGTTACACAAATAGAACACATCATAGACAGAACATGCGCAAAAACTATACCATACATAAAGCACAAGGAGGTTCTTTCGATGCCGTGGTGGAACGAGGGGTTGGCAGCGCTTAAGCGCGAGGTGGCCACCAAGAAATGTAGGATTAGGTGTGCGGCGCCGGTTAGGCGTCAAAAGGTTGTCGGCGAGTACCTGGAAGCGAAGGACAGGTACGAGATTGAGGTGAGGCATGCGCAAACGCGCAGCTGGGTCGCCTTTTGCGAGCGCCAGGATGGGGAGTCAGTCTGGGGGGGGATATATAGGGTTCTCGGCAGGACGTCCAGAAGGGATGTAGATCCACCGCTGGTGGTAAACTCTATGGAGCTCGATGCCAGCGGCTCGGCCCGACTTTTGGCCGAGACCTTCTACCCGGAGGACTCCGAAGAGGATGACTCCGAGGAGCACCGCCGGGTGAGGGCCCTGGCCGAGCTTGCTGACGACGACACTTCTTCGGATCAACGGGACCTCACTTCACTCATTTAGAGTTGAAGTTGGCGAGCCGTTCCTTTGACCCGAAGAAGGCTCCAGGTGCGGACGGTTTTACCGCCGATATTTGTCTGCACGCGATTAACCTGGACCCGGACCTCTTTTTGTGCCTCTTCAACAAGTGCCTCGAGATCCGGTATTTTCCAAAGCCCTGGAAGGAAGCCACAGTGGTCTTCCTCCGCAAGCCGGGGAAGGCCACCTATACGAGTCCCAAGTCATATCGACCGATTGGGCTCCTTCCGGTGCTGGGGAAGATATTGGAGAAGATGCTTGTCGCCAGGCTGCAGTACCATCTTGCGCCCAAGCTCAGTACTCGCCAGTTTGGCTTTATGCCCCAACGAAGCACCGAGGACGCCCTCTATACCCTGGTGAAACACATCAGGCACAATCTGGACAGGAGGAGGATTGTTGTCCTGGTTTCACTGGATATAGAGGGCGCCTTCGACAACGCTTGGTGGCCTAAGATTAAGGTCCGGCTGGCTGAGGAAAAGTGCCCCATTAACATCCGGAGGCTCTTGGGCAGCTACCTGAGCGACAGGCGTGCTACGGTTAGGTACTTGGGGGAGGAGCACACGAGAGATACCGGGAAGGGCTGCGTGCAGGGATCTATCGGCGGGCCGATATTATGGAACCTGCTGTTGGATACATTGCTTCAGGAGTTGGAGGCCAAAGGCGACTACGCGCAGGCGTTCGCCGACGATGTGGTGTTGGTGTTTGAGGGTGAGACGGCTCTCGAGATCGAACGGCGAGCCAATGCCGCCCTCGAACATGTGAGGGCATGGGGTGCATCCAACAAGCTTCGGTTTGCGCCCCACAAGACCAACGCAATGGTTGTGACGCGTAAACTGAAATATGACACCCCACGTCTTTGCATGGGCGGGGTCGACATTGTCTTGACGAACGAAATGAAGCTGCTGGGGGTCGTCATAGACCGGAAACTCACCTTCAACACCCACGTCGCGAACGTCTGCAAGCGCGCGGTCGCCTTCTACCACCAGCTGGCCCGAGCAGCTAAGGTTAGCTGGGGTCTCCATCCTGAAGTCATCCGCACTATTTACAGAGCGGTGGTTGAGCCTGTGATCCTGTATGCGGCTGCCGTTTGGGCGCCGGCCGTGGACAAGCTCGGTATACGCAAGCGGCTGAACATGGTCCAGCGGGGCTTCGCGCTGAAGCTATGCAGGGCATACCGGACTACCTCCTTGAACTCGGCACTATTGCTCGCTGGGTTGCTCCCTCTCGACCTCCGTGTCCGCGAAGCCGCGATGTTATACGAGGTGAGGAGGGGTATACCCCAGGACGCGATTGGGGATCGGGAGGTGGAGCGGATGTCCTCGGCTCTGCGGTCTCCGCATCCCGCCTGCCATATCGACCTGGAGCTCCAGTGCCTGGCTGACCAGGAACAATTTTTAGCTAATAGCGATAACGATTATAACATCTTCACGGACGGCAGCAAGATTGAGCGCAAGGTGGGGACGGCGTTGTCCGTATGGACCGGCGCCGCCGAAACCAAAACCCTCAAGCTTCGTCTGCCGTCCTACTGTACGGTATACCAGGCGGAACTCTTGGCGATATGCCGGGCGGCGCGGATGGCCGCGGACCGCTTGGCCGGATCGGTCGGGATTTACTCCGACTCGTCATCGGCACTGCTCACCGTTAAAAATCCTAAAGCCCTCCATCCCCTGGCAGTAGAGGCGCGGGGACATCTGCAGAGGGCTTTGCTCCAGGACAAACGTATAAGTTTGTTCTGGATTAAAGCCCATGCAGGACTAGAGGGGAACGAGCGTGCCGACCATCTGGCCAAGGAAGCTGCGCTGAAGTCGAAACGCGCTTTTGACTACGACAGCTGCCCGGTTTCGTTCGTCAAGCGTAGCATCCGTATGCAATCGCTTGATGAATGGAACCGGCGGTATCGTAGTGGTGAAACGGCCGGAGTCACCAGGGTGTTTTTCCCTGACGCGATAGCCGCATACAGGATCATCGGTAAAATAAAGGTGGACAGATTTCTCACCCAGGTTCTGACGGGGCACGGTGGATTCTCCGAGTACTTGCACCGTTTCAAGTGCAAGGAGAATCCATCGTGCATCTGCGATCCTGCGTGTTCGGAGTCTGTCCTCCACATACTTCTGGACTGCCCGGCCCATGATCACGAGAGACAGAATGTCGAAATTATGTTGAACGCCAAATTGGAAATTAATTCACTTCCCGAGATAGTTTGTAGGAAGGACAGGGATCTGTTCCTAAAATATTGTATTAAATTATGTAAGATAGTCAATTGTAGAAATAAGACCTGAGCAAAATATGTTAAATAATTATTTTTAGATAGGTTAACATATGGAATACCGTTATTAATTAAGGAATAGACATAAGCTAGATATAAGATTAAATTGTAAGCATAAAACTTTTGTTTTATGCAACAATGGTTTTTTTTTGTAAATATGGCTTACCGGTCCTGTCTTTGAAATTTGTTTTCTTGTAGATACTGCCACTCGTAGAAGTTTAATTTTGTTAGTTTGTATGTAGGTTTTTTCTGTATGTTATAATAACTAGTATTAAGCTAAAATTGTTAATCGTAGTTAAATTGCTGTCTCCCCCCTCACTATCCCCAGTGTTAAAACTAGTATATAAGTACACAGCGCCTTCAGCTTATGAGTGAATGAAGATGAATGCTAGATGAAAATGGAATGTAGCATGAATGATGACCAGAGTAAAAGATAGAGTAATATGAATGAGTTTTTGATGAATAATGGAACAACCCAACAAAATGAAATTGTAAGAAGCAGTCTCCCCTACTTAGGGAGGTCTATTTATTTAAAAAAAAAAAAAAAAAAAAAAAAAAAAACACCTCAGGAGAACAAGAACAACTTGGCTCCAACTGAATCCCTAATTTGTGCTTTTAGGTAAACAACATGTTGGTTTGCAAACAACATGGATAATTAAAAAGCATGGCTTTTTAATAGTATACTTAATGTAGAGAGGACCGCCAGTAGCCAATATTGACTACTTATTTAAAAGTGACAATTTAACTCTTATTGTTAGTATAAAAGTTCTGCAGGAACTGCGATGGGCGCCAGTCACCCAGCTCCTCCTCATTAACAAGTTGGCGGACCAGCTGCTCCTCGGAGGATGAAAGGTGGCGAATCAATTCCGCCTTCAGCGTTAGGTACCTATTTGTTTGGTCGTTGTTGTCTTCTAATGTATTAAATTTAACCAATAGAATATTAATAATAAATTTTAAGAAATAATTAATACTTAAGAATTAAAAAATATAACGATATTATTAATTCTTAAGTATTAATTAATATCAAAACAGTACTAAGGGACAATGGCCTTTATGAAAGGGGTTAAACATTATAGAATTAACAATGGACATGGCGGTATACATTTTCATATTCTACAGAGTATTGCGTAAAAAAATTCACTTCTCTTAACAATCGTACACTAGTTAGTAGTTAGTGGGGAACAATTGGCACGATTGTATGTTTTCGCTGTAGACTTCGGTATAATTAGTTAAAATAGTGCCCTCTTTTGTCGAGATCTTGTCCATGCAACCTCTGAAGTTTTGGGGAAAAAATTGTTTAGCGTTGACATCTCCATCTGTGATGCCACCTGAAAAGAAATATTTTCGAAATACAACTCTTTTGCTCTGTTGAAGATTTTTGTCCGGTTCCCTACTTTAATTTTACACAAAGCTAACATTTGATTTTACTTTGCATGTACTACCGAGGTAAAACATCTAGAGAGAGAAACTAATGTTTGTATATTTGCTCCCAATTGGTCTTAAACAACAATTTCTGTCCTCATAAATGCTAAAATCGTTACGCCAGAGATTTAGTGTTGAAAACAACATACCTATAAACAAATCAATATCTTCGTATTCCTGTTTGTTAAAACACTGCTCCTCGATGTATGTCTTTTGGTCCAGAGTAAAGGTAATATATTGTTTGAATGTCAGCACTATTGAATGCCATTCTCCATCCGCCAGGAACCCTGCTTGCGCTAGACTGGATATTAATTTCGGAGGTATAGGGAAGTAGTCTCTTGTGTTTTGTTGACTTGTTGAGTTATTACAATGTAGAGACCACGTTATCTTAATATATCCATTTTCTAGACCAAGGCCAATGTAATCATTCCCCTGAAAATTACCAATTTTCTAACGTCAAATTTTAAACTAATCCCAAACTTAAATCTTTGTTTTTTTAAATGTTTTTCTCTCCCTCTCTCTTGTATACCAATTATGATATAGAAACACACCCTTCTGGTGTAGTGGTGCGAGTAGTCACCTCATACCGCGCGCCGTCGCCTCAACGCCGTCGGTCGCGGTTTCGATTTCCGCTCGGGACAGATATTTGGATTTGTACAAGTATTTGTTTCCGGTCTGGGTGTATGTCCTGTCCTCCTTGTGGAGCTCCGTGCCTCGGAGAGCACGTAAAGCCGTCGGTCCCGGTTGTTATCATAGACACCTAATAGCGATCGTTACTTATGGTAGGGAAATTATTCGCCAACCTGCAGTGGAGCAGCGTGGTGGATTAAGCTCCAACCGTTTTTCTATATGAAGAAGAGGCCTTTGCTCAGCAGTGGGTTGTTTTTTTGGGGCGGCCTACGTTCAGGGGTTGACATTCAATGGCCGATGTGATGACGTACCCTAGTGACCCACAGCAGCAGTCCGTCAGGCTCGGCGGTAGTGAAGGAGAGCGAGAGGCGCGAGGGCGGCGCCTGCACGGGCTGAGCGGGACGCTCATCCGCCGCGCGCGTCGCCCACAACAACGCTTGCCCGTCGAATTGCGGGATCGACACGTTTACATCTGTTAGTAGTACACCATTACCGACCTTAGCACCGTCTTATGGTGGTGGTTCACGACCGCGACACGCGATCACGACCGTGACAGGAGAGACAGAGACAAAATACCGCGACAAGTTATATCATTGATCGTCTCGGTTCCGTTGTCTCTGTCTCTCCTGTCGTGGTCGTCCGTCGCGAACCGTCACCATTAGAGCGTAAGTACACAGCGTATTTGAAACGCGCAGATGTCGCGTGTTTTAGGTACGCGTGTTTTCGGCGCCGTAGATGCTGATTGTTGCGTTTCCATTGCTTCAAACGCGCATACAAAGGGGCGAAAAAGGGGCAGAGGAGAGGCGCGCGCTCACCAATCGCACCAAAGCTACGAGCGACTACAACACATCTGTATGGCTGTAACTGCGCGTATACTCGCAGTAGAGGCGCGTTTGATGCTCGCCTCGTGTGCGTAGGGTACAAGTTTGCGTTCGAATCTCGTTTGAAGCGCGTATACGCGCGTCATCTGCGCGTCGTCGTTAAAATACGCCATGTGCTTAGGCCCTTATTGTTAGAGTAATATAAGATCTCACGTCGCTCGCACCGCGGCCCGGCCCGACCCGCGGGGCAGGCGCACCGGCCGCGGCGACAGCGCCCGGCGCCGCACTGCTGCGGGCGGCACGCGGCGCGCCGGCAGCGCGGCGTGCCGCCCGCCGCCGCGCCGCACGCCACGCCCTCGCACGCGCCTACGTTCTGACCCTCTAACAGTTTAAAAATATGGCTTTAAATCACAATGTTTTAACTTTAAAAAAAGTTATAAATTGTTGTTTGTAAATTCGTCGTACGGTCCGTGTTTATTATAGTACGAGACTAGAAGTTTAATAGGTTCGAAAGTTGAACACTGCTTAGTCCATAGAAAATTCTCGCACTCGATGTGCCAAGTCATGTTCTGTATACCTTGTACAATTTAGCTTGATCTTTTTGACAGATGTAAATTTTTTTGATTGACATAACTTTGCAATGACGAACATATTATTTTCTTAATTTAATGATTTTAAAAATTATAAAAACATTTAATAAATATCGATTACAAAAAATCATTATTAAAGATCATTTTTAAGTTATTGTTACGAACGGGGGTCCTTTTGATTGGGGTTTCTTTGGCTAGTGGTTGGGATCTCTTTAGCTGGTATAACTCTTTTTAGAAAAATAAGATTTAAAAAAATTGAATTCTAATTTGAACTACGCGTTCCATTGTTCCATCGACTGGCCATATAAGCCGAACGTCGGGAACACTCGGGGTCAGTAGTGTGGAGTAAAGTCAAGAGGAAAGAAGAGGTTAAAGGAAGAAGTTAAGAGGAAGCAAGACTACCTGCCCGTAACATTATTATTGTTGAATTTAAGTTTTTGTTTTGAACTTTTGTTAAACATGCCTAAAAGGGCGAAAAAAACTATACTCAACAGTGAAATGCGTGAGTTTGTAATTCGCTTACGCGATTATTTTGAGCGTGAGTCACAAAATGGGGGACCATTATTGCCATTGTCTCAAGTGCGGCAACGTGTAGCTGACGCTTTGCTGATTGCATTAGCTACTGTGACACGAATCTCTACGGAAAAATATGTTAAAGAAGGTAACGAGGAGAATAAACTGTCGTCTCCTAATAAAAAACGTAGGCGTATCCAACCTATCGTCAATCTTGACGATTTTCAATGTGCGGCCATACGGAACCACATTTATGGTTATTATTCAAGAAAAGAATTGCCCACACTTGACAAGTTGCTGGTGACACTAAGAGAAGTTCATTTATATGACGGCGGTCGAACCTCGCTGTCAAAACTACTGCGTAGAATTGGATTTCATTACCAAAAATCCAACAACCGCAGGATTCTTATGGAAAGGAATGACATTGCCCTCAAACGAGTTGATTTCTTAAGAAAAGTCAAAAATATTACCGATTGGGAAAAAGTTGTATTTTTAGATGAAACTTGGTTGAATGCCAATCACACTGTTAAAAAAACATGGAACGATGGTACTGCCCAATCGTCTACAAAAGTACCAGAAGGAAAAGGGGAGAGACTGATAATTTGCCATGCAGGTACTGCCCAAGGTTTTGTGCAAAACTGTTTACTGGCATTTAAATCCAAAAAAACGAATGAGTATCACGAAGAGATGAACTTCGAAACGTTTTCGAAATGGTTATATAAAATGATGGACAACCTGGATGGTCCTCATATAATAATAATGGATAATGCATCCTATCATTCCACGCAATTTGACACGGCTCCGACGATGGCAAACAAAAAAGCTGATATAATAAAGTGGCTCATAAACAAGGGCGTAAATGCCGACATGACAATGCTCAAGTACGAACTGCTTGGCCTGGTGGCCACACACAAACCGAGGGAGCCAGTATATTTACTGGACGAAGCAGCAAAGCAACGCGGTCACACAGTGATCAGATTGCCGCCCTATCATTGTCAGTATAATGCCATAGAGCTAATATGGGCACAAATCAAAGGTCAGTAAAAAAAACTTTTTTCTTGATAAATTCTTTAACATCTATTTCATTAATAGTATTATTTATTTATTTATTTTACTAGGCAATCCAACAGCGTTATAATACAATAGTATGATACAATAAATATTATAAATATGGCCAAAATAGGATCACACTGATATGAAAAAATAAATTATAAAGAAATACATAATTAGTTAATTTTAAACATTTAGTTAAGCAAGCAAACGGCTATGTTCGATCCCATCCACAGCAGTTAGAAGTGTGTGAATATGTGTGTAAGTGTATATGCGTAAGGTGAATATGTGTTCGTGTAAGTGTGTGCATGAAAGGTGAGTGTGTACTTGTGTGGGTATGTGCATTTATGCGGGTGGTGCTAATATTTTCGTTATTAGTAGGAAAAATGCATCTTTTTGATTTCGTTCTTGAGTGACGTCTTCGTGCTTAAGCAGAAAAGGTCTAAGTTCGAATACTGGGTGTTGTATGTATTGACAATACGGTAGAGGACCGAGTTACGTGCGTACTTAGTTCTCACTCGACATGTATGAAACAATGGCTTAGTATGTCTAGAGTGCAGCCTTGATGGAATTCGGAATTCTACCCGGGATAAAAGTTCGCTACAATCTATTTTCCCATTTATAATATCATATAAAAAAATAATATCATACTGCTTACGACGTTGGCATAGGGTTTCAATTTGATAATATTTACAGGAATCAATATAGGAGGGACAGATTCTGGAAGCTTTGAAATTAAGAAGCTTTATAAGTTTTTTCTGGAGCGCCTCAATCCTGTCGATGTGTACATTGTATACAGGGGCCCATATACTACAGGCGTATTCCAGTATTGTTCGAACGAAGCGGAAATATAAAATCTTTATACAACCTATATCTTTAAAGGAGTTGCAAACTCGTGATATGAAACCTAGTTGATTGTATGCTTTAGAGATCATTGTGTCGATATGATTTACAAAAGTCATTTTGGTATCCAGTATCACCCCTAGGTCTCGAACAGAATCGACTCTTATGATGGAGACATTGTTTATAGTATAATTATATAATATAGGATTCTTTTTACGAGTGAAAGTAATTTGATGACATTTCGCTGTGTTTACAGTAATACGATTAGTTAAGTAATATATGTATAGATTATTTAGATCACTTTGTAATTTGTGGCAATCAGCGATGTTGTTAATTTTTAAATAAATTTTCTTGTTGTCAGCGAACATTATAAATTTAGAGTAAGTGAAACATGAATCAATGTCATAGAGATACGCATTATAGAGTAATGGACCCAGTATAGACCCCTGAGGAACTCCAGAAATAACCGTAACGCAAGCACTTTGAGCCCCTCCCAAAGCTATGGTTTGACTCCTGTTTGTTATGTACGAACTTATCCATCTATAAAGGTCACCTCTTATCCCAAGGCATGTAACTTGTGCAACAGAATTATGTGATCAACCCTATCGAACGCTTTTTCAAAATCCGTGTATATAGCGTCAACTTGAATACCACCTTCCATAGAGCGAAAGATATAATCTGTAAATACCGTTAAATTGGTGACAGTGGAACGCCTCTTCATAAATCCATGCTGTTCATCCGGGATCGAAGAGAGAATTAACGGACTTATAGATTGATATACTAATTTTTCAAAGATTTTACAAAATAGGTTTAATTTTGAGATAGGCCGATAATTCTCAATCCGACCACGGGAACCACTTTTATGGATAGGTATAACCAACGCTTTTTTCCAGATAGTTGGAAAAGTACCGAAACTGTTCAAAGAGAGGTTAAAAATTATGGTCAATGGTTTAGCTAGACAAGAAGCGCAGTTTTTTATAAACGTAGGGGGGATTTTATCACTACCCGGGCCCTTATTGAGATCAATATTTTTTAGTAATTTTAAAACCTCATCTTCAGAGAAACTCAGCCTATGCATTGTGTCAGTTGATTCTGGTAGTGGTGGGAGATTATAATTACAGGCTGGTTTTTGAAATACACTCTCAAAAAAATGGCTGAAACCTTCACAGGCGTCAGCTTCACAGCGGTAGGAATTGTCTCCCAAAGTGAGTACGTTGGGGTATCCGGTGTTATTACTACGTAAAGTTTTCAAGTATGACCACAGGTATTTAGGGTTCTTCTTAAGATTGATTTGTATATATTCTTGGTACGAATCGTAACATTTTGTTTGGATTTTCTTTTGTCGCCTTCGTAGAATAGAAAACTCATCGTAGTCCCTGGGATTACCGTACCGAATCCACCGCCTATGCGCCCGGATTTTGTCGTTAATTACGCGTATTAAGGGTCTTGAATACCATACGGGAAATTTATCCGCGCAGTGGAGTATTTTTTTTGGTACAAAATCATGTATAGTTTTATTAACAATTATATAAAATTTTTGAGTTATTTCATCTATGTTATTTCCTTGAAGCAATGTATGCCAGTCGACGTTGCGTAGAAAGTTATTGATTTCGTAGTAGTCAGCTTTAAAGAAGCAATGCTTTATAAAGGATTCGCGTTTAATACAAGGTAGCATAAGATCCGGTGCATTTAAATCCAAACACGGGTGATAGCCATCCTCCGAGACTAACGCAGTAGTTGATCTAGAAACATCAATGTGGGTATCACTAAATATTAAATCTAAAATATTATTACTTTTATTAATATGTAAATTATATTGATGAAATCCAGACATGCTACATGAGTTGATTAAATAATCAGTTGCTAATTGTAAATCCGTAGAAACGCTTCTTTGGGTCGTGTGGCCCGATGGTGACCACGTAATATGCGAGATATTAAAATCACCCCCTATGATAAAATGATCGTTAGGATGTAAAGATACGATATTAGTTAGCTGACATGCAAAATTGTTAAGTCGCTGGACATGATTGTCGTCAGGTGGAATATACGCTACACATATATGCAAGTTCCGCTTATCACGAGCGCCCAGTGCGGCCGATGCGACAGTCGTCCAAAGGCACTCGACGCCTGCGCATGCCCACCCAGGACGCTCGCGCGCGCGGAGATTCTTTTTACCCGACTGCGACAGAAGGAGGGTTATGTTTTTCGAGTGTATGTATGTATGTAAGTATGTATGTATGTATGTATGTATGTATGTATGTATGTATGTATGTCCATTTCTTTGGCACGCCCTACAGCCCAAACGGCTGGACGGTTTTTGACATATGAGGTGTCGTTGGATTTGTCTAAATTGTAGTAGTGACATAGGCTATATAAATTTTCAAAATGGCGCCCGCAAATGGCGAAATGAGGGGGGGGGGGGGAGTTGAATTTTTTTTTCTTACTGTAGCAATATGGGTATCAAATGAAAGCTAGTAAATTGTTTTATTCTTTTTAGTTTATAGTAAGAGTATTTTACGCAGTCGGGTTTTTTGATTTTTTTTAAATTAAGCATACTTGTTTGTACAGAGCATGACACCGCCACCGTGCTTTTTGGAAGATGTAGATTCATTACGATCGCATCGGAACAGATCATAGCGGTCATCACACAGTTCACCCTTATAGAAACCCTCTTTAAGCCATGTTTCAGTGATAATTACAACCTCGTGATCACATGCTAATAGATTATTTCTGAACTGCACAGTTTTTGTACGTAAGCCCCTTACGTTTTGATAGAATAAGCGTAACTGAGGCATTGGGATGTTTTTATTATGTAATAAAATGTAGTATGTTTAAAATATATATTAAGATTAAAGAAGTGCAGGTTACTTACATACGGTGAGGCAAACACAGGAACTGGGACGTTACATTTTAAGAATAAATATTTTTTTCTTCCTAGTACGTATAGTGAATTACTACAGAGTAGTATCTCAAAATAGTGATAATAATAGGTGCAATTATTATTTTTGCGATAAGCACGATACATGTGTGATGTGATATTTGTGTGGATGAGGTGTAAATGTGAATCAATGCGTTGTATGGTATATAAAAGTAGTGTATATAGTGTTGTATGATGTATATATAGTTTTATCGTATAATGTGAAGTGGTGTACGGTGTGCGCCTACAGTGAAGGGATGAGACTAAATAACAATTAATGATACATAGTGAGTATAACTTCATTTTACACAAAACAACAGGGACCGGTATCAGTGTCAATGTTATGTTATTTTCTGCAAATCCTTTTCTGTAGTTATGGTTATGACAGGAGACTCTTCGTTTTTTCTTAAAAAAATGTTACAATTCCTTATCCAAGTAAATTTATATGACCTCTCCTTAGCACGGATCTTTACTGCGTTAAAAAGTTGTTTATTTTCGGGGGTTAGGTGTTCATTAACAAAGAATTTCCTGTCAGGACCGCCTAAGTTTAGATTCCTGGTACTAATTCCCCTCGACTTACGCAGTCCAGCGATAATTTTGTCCTTCAACATTCTACTTTGAAGTGTTGCAACGATTGGTTTTGGCCGGCCTTCGACTTTACGCATAGGCTGAACGCGGTGAGCAGACTGGATCTGATCCGGTTGAAGTTGGACCCCGGCGTGAGTGGCGATTTTCATTACAAGTTCAACAGGCGACTCGTTAGTGGTTTCGGGAAGCCCCACGACCTCAATGTTGAAGAGTCTCGCTCTTTGTTGCTGTTTACTGAACTGTCCATGCAGCTCCGACAACTTTTCTTCTGTTTGTAGCATCTTATTTTGTAATGTCACAAAGTCTTTCATCAGGGATTCATGTTCGTCCAGTAATTTCAAGTGAGATTCCTCGAGGAGATCATATTTAGCAGTTACAGCTGCTATCTCTTTGCGAAATTCTGTGACTAATGTATTTTTTAGGTCGTTTATTATTTCGCTTTTTAGGAGGCTCAGTTTGGAGTCCATCATAGAGCTTATACGGGATATTAATTTCGTATCATCAATGGCCTGAGCAGGAGGTGCAAGGGCTGGAGGCAGAGCGGCTGTTGGTGTTGGTGATGTAGACCGAGTTTGTGCAGACGATGAAGGGGCCGCTGGTGGTGGATCCAACCGCGTCGCCGTCACACCATCCTTATTACTTACTGTTTTCGAAGCTGTGCGCACCGGTGTGTTGCTGTTATCCCCGACTTTACGTGAGTTTGCCACGCACAAGGGGCACTTCCACTGAGACCTTGACAAATCATTGCTGAAGCCGACACAGTCCGAATGATATAGGTGCGTACATTGGGCACATTTGATACGCTTTTGTGATACCGTTATAGTAGTCTTGCAGGCCTCACAGATTCCAGCCATTCTATCGATCTTTTAAAGAGGTCCCAATATAACAACTGAAGTCCTGGAGTATCCGTTAGGAAAATGATCTGATAGTTAGTTGGTCACACACACTATCCAATCAGTTTACTATTTTTTAGCAGAGATGATAACAAACACAACCGTTCACTTTTAAGGTGGGTAGTTGTAATATATTATTATTATTATTTTAACAATCACTTATTTCATTCACAGGAAATGTAGCACTTACTAATACATCTCGTCCCTTCACCGCAAACAAAATGCTCCGCTTATTGGAAGAAGCTTGTGGTCAAGTGACCGCTGAAAACTGGGCGAATGTAGTACGACACGTCAAAGAAGTAATATTATCGGACTGGATGCGCGACGTCCACTTCGACAATTTTATTGAACACGAAATAATAATTGAAGTTCGAGATGATGACACAAGCTCCGACGACTCTGGTGATTATTATCTTGGCTGTGCTCCTCTTCCTCAATAAAAACTGTTTTAAAGATAAAACTATTTTATTTTTCAACCTTAATTTTTACATACAGGATTATTTTTGGACCTCCCGTCAAATTTAAATAGGTGGTTCAGAACATGAAACTAAACAACTTTTTCAAAGAAACATGGGACGAAAAGTGAAAAAAAATTCGACCCTCCCATAGAAAACTGCTCGATCACGTGGTCGATTTCGTATGGAGGGTCTCATTTTGAGGTCCAAAAATAACCCTGTAATATTAATGTAAGTTAATATAGTACTTATTATGAATATTGACCCACCGTCGCTTATCTACCCAATGTTTTATATGTCTAGTGCAATAAAGAATTTCACAAATAATACACCACATACATATATTATATATTACATATACATATATTTAAAAAACGTTATTTTTTGGACTACTAGATATTTTCTGTTTCCCATCACTAGCCAGTCTGTAAAAAATCAAGCTAACTACGAAAATTTTAAAACTTTTTATTGCTTTAAAGTAAACGGTCGAAACAAAAATCCGACCCACCGACGTAACATTGTACAAGCGTCTATTATTTTCAGTGTTCTTAATTAAATTTTACTTTTGAAGCAATAAAAAGTCCTAAAATTTTCGGATAACGCTTGAATCTTTAGGGACTTTTGTGTTATATGTATTTTTTTAATATTTTTACGATTTTTAAAATAATTTAAAATTTAAAAATAATATGTTCGTCATTGCAAAGTTATGTCGAACAGAAAATTTACATGTGTCAAAAAGATCAAGCTAAATTGTACAGGGTATAGTGCCTCTACCTATGAACCGAATAAACGAATATAATATAAAATAGTTCAGTCAAATAAGTTTAAATAAAAAATTTCAAATAAGTTTTTTTGCAATTACTCGAAAACGGTAAAAATTGATAAAAAAGTTCAGATTAAAATTTGTAGAGCTTAAAATAAAATAAGAAAATATAAATATCTGAAGCTAAATACTACAATAATACTAAATTTAATAATATCTAATCCATTCTAAAGAAAACGGTCCACTTAAATGTTTTGTAAACGAACCAAAATGTTGAAAGTTTAAAGTCCTAAGTCACGTGGATTTACGTTTACGTAAACGAAAATAAAAAAATATTACGCTGTTAGTACAAGAAGTTTTATTTTTAGGATTTTGAAGGTGTTTGTTTTTGTTACCTGAACACTTCAAAAATAATAAAAAACAAATTCACGCTTGAAACATTGTCACGAGGCTGTGTCACGTGAGAGTATTGTTAGAGAAGTTTTAAGACCGTTGAACTATGACAATAAAGAAACGAAAGGACAATGAGGAAGATGTCAATCAAAATTTTTTCCTCTTTTTCAGTTCTAACAAAAACTTTAAGCAATAATAAGACTAACTGTGAAAAAATTGTGTTTATATCACGAAAATTGAATTTTTTATAATCAAATCAATATAGAAACGCACGAAAACTGATTGCGCCCGTCGAGTTGTGGTTGTGACGTCACATCGCCGGTTATGCGACGGGCGGCGCGCGGGCTACCGCCCGTAATAAAGACAGTATGCATACAGCCATACAGTTTGTGATTGACACGCGCTCTTTAAGCTTACTTTCGTTCATTTCAATACATTTGTTATTTTTTATTAACGATATACTAACCAACCAGCTAACGTGGAAGCAGGATTTTCACGTGGCCAATCAAATAATCGTCCGAAAGTCGATTTACTTATGATTGCGGACTATTTTACAAACCATGTAAAGTATATTAGAGCAGAAATCTAAAGGAAAAAACTTGCAAGGTGTACCTACGTAGTACCTTATTTGTAGAAGGTAGTTTAATAATATTATAATACTTTTATCTTATCTTATTAATACTTAGAAGGGATCTATATACAGTAGGTAAGGGCCGGTATATCATTTGAGAACAATGTTACTCATTGTTATGTTTCAGACTTATTCTTAACTTTAAGTTAAGTATAAATAGTTTTATAATACTGTAGTGACATGACTTATGGCATTGAAATACACATAAGTAGGACTTATCATCAGTCCTCGTTTAATCTAGGATAAGGTAGTATTAATATTTTATGCATAGGCACAGTCATAGTTTAGTCATTGTCAGTAACTACAAGTGCTGTCAGACTGCTGTATATAATATATATATTATATACATATATATTTATAATATATATCGATAAAAAATAATTCCCATCAATAAATCGTGAGCGTTTTACTTAAGTTTTCTTTTTACAGAGCTGGAAGCGTATGTTCAGGTGAAAAGACTACATCCGCAGTGCACGGTAAAAGCAAAAGTTACACCTGAACACAAAGTTCGAGCTACAGCATATCGTTGTACATTTGTTTGTGATGAATTCACGAATAAAATTGAAAATCTGGAATTGTGTAGGCTGTGCAGCTAGCAAAGGAGGATGCAAAGATACAATAACATTGGTTATGTGGTTACAATTTACATAGATCTAGTGAGGAGCCCGCTTGTACATAAATAGCGTGTTATTGGATGAAACCAAAAATGTCGAAAGTTGGATCTCAGCTAAAATTCATTAAAGCTCACAAGGCAGCCCCGTTCCTCAACAGCACATTTGATGTCTAACCCAGTGAACGTTTTCTACAGTCTCTGATAAAAAAATCAAAGGAGCTGGGTATATATTCTCACATCATGACCTACTTTTGTCCAACTACAGATGTAGATAAAGTTTCAATACACAATCTAATGATTCAGTTTAGAAAAGAAAACAGTGTTAGGGACGCAGACAGATTTATTACTTTATGCAAAGAAAATATACAATCCCAGCAAAGCGATGCAATCGAAAATTCTACAAGATCACAAACAGACTGCAAATTGTGGCATGAAATGAGATATGCATTTATTACGGCATCAAAAGCGTACGAAGCCGTTAAATGTAGTGCATGAGGTGCAATCAGTTTATATTCTTTTATTCGCCCTATAGCTCTTTCGACATGTATTCGTAGAGCTGCAATCCGTTTCGTTTCCATGACTTCCTCCTTCGTACTAGCTTTACTTGTGCTAACACTTGGAGGCCTCATAAGAAAATAGCCATGCATCTCTACATCGGTTGCAATATTTTTAAAACCTCTATCGGTCATAATTACAGTACCTTTTGGCATCAAATCCAAAATGTTGCATTAATCTTCAAAAATGACTGTGTCAGTAGCTCTACCATCATAATCGTTCGACACAAAGTTGATCAATCCATCTGGAGTTATTAATATTAAATACTTAATAGTATTGCAGCTTTATACTGCGGCCACATCAAAGATTGGTGTAGAGAGGGGCTTTTCTACTCTAATTTCGAAGCAGACAATAATACTCACTGTCTTATTACATCTTCTTCGAAAAGGAAGGTGTAACTTTTCTTGTACAGCATCATTTTTTGGGAAATAAATTAATGTTTTAACCAGTTAGCTAGTAAAAACACTGTTTTTCTAAAAATTCGACTTATATTTTTGATATTGAAATATATTTCTAAACATTGATAGGAATCGTTCAGTTAAATTTTTTTGAGTGTGATCAATATGTGGAGTAATGGACACTTACTCTTATTGTTAGTATTTTCTTCCAAGAAACTAATGACAAAATATGATTGTTTTGGAATACCCAAATAAAGTTTAGAATGATGTTCAATTTTCAAACACGTATTTGTATAATTATCCGTATACACTTTGTAAGTTTCAATGGAATCAATGTACGATGATAAATCGGTAGTACAGTCCATTTTGTCACATTCAAAACTGGCGTTTGTATTATTACTATTTCTGTGCGTCTAATTCTGGTAAAAGTGCTTCTTCAATGTTTTTCCTGTTTTCTATAAGTAGTTTGAGTCTGTACGTTTTTCCTTTGCTGTTCTACTTGAATCTTCTTATCGCTCGTTTTCTTTATTTCTGTTGCAGGTAACTCTATCTTAAGAGTATTATCGATTGCTAGTGGATTATTAAACTCATTGAGTTACAAAAAAATATAGGTAAAAATATAGGTATAAACATAAAGGTACTATATACAATATCTGTATGGTATTTTTTTCTCCATAATTCCAATAATATCAAAAAAAATTCAAAATTATTACACGAGTCCGTTAGCGCGCGAACGAGCTATAAATCCCGGCGGACATAACCGGCGATGTGACGTCACGCGTTGAGCGGTCAAGTTCGAGCTGATTTTAAAAATATCCAACTTTAAATATTAATAGAAAATTCAGTTTTTGAGATATCGAAAAAATTCTTTCACTAATATTTTTTAGATTTTATGTTTGATTTTTATACATTATAAAATAATTACACTCATCTTCCTCATTATCCTACTACAATGAAATTACGACTTTTATCATATTCAATCAAAGTTTATCCAAAAACCCAAAGTTCCACCAAATAATTTGACAGGGCAAACGAACTTTGAAAATTGGTTTCATTGAAATTGTTAGAGCTGTTGTCGAGAGAATTACAAATATTACTCTTTTAATAGTATTGGATTAATTACACCAACTGATTCGTAATTATATATATATATATATATTATTAAGCTTTAATATTACCTGCTATATTCTGTTGCTCGAGTGGAATTGGTATGTTGTTAACTTGGAAGTTTCTGAAACATCCGCCGTAAGATTCCGCCGGCCCGGACATCACATCGAAGGGTAGAGTCGACAGGTCTTTTGCACCACCTTTATACGATTAAAGATTTGTATTTTGGTAAACTTTCAGGTTTATGTCGAATAAGAAGAAATCGTCAAATTAAGTAATAAACATTTTTTTAAAGAAATTTTAGTATGAGTAATAATGGATTCTTAATCTGGAATGATTTCATAAAAGGATATATCGTTCTGGTGTAGTAGTGTGAGTAGTCGCCTAATACTGTCGGTCGCAGATTAAATTCCCACTCGGGGTAGATATTTGTAATGGTACAAATATTTGTTTCTGGTCTGGATCTATGTCCTTATGGGTCCACCATGCCTCGGAGAGCACGTAAAGCCGCCGGTTCTGATTGTTATCATAGAAATTTGGTAGCGATCGTTATTCAAGAGATATTAAGTAATAATAAGAAAGATATGTCGTCCGAGCAATAGGTACTACCAACTAATTGAGTCCACTTACACTAGAACATTTCCGAACTCATATTTATTAGGTCTTCTTAATCGCACATGGTATTTCCTAATGCCGTCAAGGTGTGTTAACAATTTAACTCATGGATAAATATGCTGGTAAAAAATTATAATCGAACTTTATAAGGCATCGCTAGAGATTCATAGCAGCAGTTCAGCAGAGGGTTGTTGGCAGGCTAATACAGTACAAGTACAGTACAGTCGTTTAGTTGGATAAAACAAGTCCAATCAAAGTTCGGTATCGCAGCAACATCGCGTATAAGTCGTTCGATCAGTGTTTACGCTTATGGTGGCGGTTAGCGCCCGTGACAAGCGACCGCGACAGGAAAGACAGAGACAAGAGAGCCAAGACGACCAATGATATAACTTGTTGCGATCTCTTGTCTCTGTCTCTCCTGTCGTGGTCACCTGTCGCGGTCGCGTGTCGTAGGCGCGAACTGCCACCATTACATAGTCTCCCGAGTGGTAGATTTCAAGGACCATCTAGTTGTAGTTCGGAGGCAGGTAGCGGTGTCGGTACCTATGAGGAGCGAGGCGTCGCTAGCGGTGTGCGGGTAGGCGTGCGCCAGCATGGGCTCGGTGCTGAGCGCGCCGTCCACCCACGCGTACAGGCGGCTGCCGTAGCGGCCGGCGCGCACGCGGTGCCAGCGCGACATCGACAGCACCACCCCCGACCGGACCAGCGACGTCAGACCGGACAACTGGTCTACACACGATTTACTTCATGTTGGCAGATATCGAGTAGTTTACATAGTCTTGCCCTAAATATTGTTACAAAGAAAAAAAAAACATTTTTTCTATTGCACGTAACATTTATTACTATTACAGTGTGTTACTTTAATACATTAATATAAAATCATTAAAAATATATAAAGCTTTTTCAAAGTGGTCTCCATTGGCTGCAATACAGTCCTTTAAACGTTGAGGCCAGTTATCAATAGAAGCATGCACTGTTTCCATTGGAAAATTCTTCACTGCCAATCGTATGGATTGTTTTAGGGGCTCTAAATTATCATGGCATTTAGAGCAAGCCATACTCTCTAAAACTGACCATAAATAATAATCCAGTGGATTAAGATCGGGACTACGGGTCAGTCTTCAGCTGTGATGAAGTTCGGAACGTTGGTTTCTAACCAAGGTTGGGTGGATCGAGCTCTATGACTCGGCCGAGTCTTGCTGAAAGGACCATTCTTGGTTATTCAACATGGTGTTGTTAAGGGACTTAACTAACTTCTCAAGAATGGTATCTTGATACACTTGTGCCGATGTTTTGACACCTTTTTCACAAAAATATGACACAGTCACTCCTTCGTAGCTAACACCCCACCAAACCATCACTGAAGTTGGATAATGCCCACGTTTTACTCCATTGACTAATTGGGAAGCTTCCTTAGAGCTTTCGGCATAAATACGGTCATTTTGTTTGTTAAAATGTTGCTCGATTGTAAAAATTTTCTCATTCGTAAACAAAATTTTTCTGTGACCTCCCTTTGCGTACCGCTTAAGTAGTTGTTTTGATTTTATCACCCTGTTCTTTTTTCTTTCATTATCAGTTAAGGAATGACCAGTACATCTCTTATAGGCTGCAAGTCTTAAGTCATCTTTTAAAATACGCGACATGGTTTATAGGTGCTATCTTCATCTCCCGAGATAAAATCTTTTGCTTTCGGACAGGATTTCTTCAAATTCTTTCCCATACTGCTTTGATCACCTTTTTCGTACGAACACTACGTGGACGGCCAGATATTTTTCTGTCATAAACAGAGGAGGTTTCATTGTACCTATCAATAGCCCGGTACACTAACATTTGACAAATAACAAGCGTGTGGAGAGGTTTAAAAGTTGTATTTGGCTTCATTTCTACTTTGTGTAATTCAATCATCTTTTTAATATCACAAAATATTTTAGAACGTATTGGCGCGAAAATGAAAAAACACAATGAACAATCATATAAAAATAACAGATTCCAAATTCAAATGTAATATTTTGTTTATTTTTAATTGTAACAGTATTTATGGCTAGACTATGTACATAAGCTATACTCGATAAATATTTCACTCAGACTCCGAGAGGGAATCAAACCCACGAGCCTGGAGCGAAAAGCAGACTCACTGTCAATTTCGCCAACGGGATCAGTCTATATTTCATAATATTAGATTAGCAAATATGTACGATCACCGGAGTGAAAAATTCGAAAATTAAACCATATCAAGTAAATATTAACACAAAATTAAAATATATTATATCAGTTTGTGATTATTTTTTAGGCTAAGCGCGCACTAGTGATTTTTGTCACCGTGACTGTTGCGTCACTGTCACCGCGTACATCATCCCTAATGAAGGTGCGCGCGTTTGCATACGTGACAATTCGGTGACTTTTTGTTTGCAGAGGACGACAACATGGCCGCAACGCAACTGTCACGGGTTGGCAAACATGGTGTAGAACTTTCCACTTATCAGTCTACCACGCCAAAGCGAGTGAACCCAATACTTTTACCCTTGTATTTTTTATTTCTAAAAATGAGTGCACAGACAACCGTCTTCTCGATATCCATCTTATCGAATGCAAGAAAATTTCGTTACTGTCACCGCAAGTGCGCGCATCACGAAAAGTTTGGTGAAGTTTGGTGACAGTGACAAAGAATTTATTGTCGCCCAGGCAAAAGTCACCAGTGAGCGCTACCTCTTAGTCTGTGTAATAGTCTGTAAAAGTCTATTAACAATACAATGCTTGGCTACGCCTCTTTTCCGGATAGGGAGAAAAGAATCGTCCATTAATCACGTGAGGCTCGAAAGGGGTTCGAAAATAAAATCACGAAATATCGACGATATCGACTGGGAAGGATGTAATAAGTTATCACGTGTATTCATTTTACGTAAATATGTTTTTCATATGATTTTTTTACACCAATCTTTATTATTTTTATGCCTTAATATGCAAGTCAAAAACAGCCTGCTTAATGTCTGTCCGGACATATTTAACACGATGCTTAATTTTCCAACATTTTATCATATTATAAACCTTTTTCTTTAATCACCAAAGATAATATTCTGAAAATTTTAGTAGGTATAGTTTGTACCAAAAAAATACACGTGATTTTGGGTATAGGAGGTGTTCTAAAAAGTAAAATCTCACCACATATCACCAGAGGGAGAGGGGGTTAAAAAGTTACTAAAAACATCGTGTGAGTATTGGGCGACCCTAAAGGTTGAGTCTTACTGGCGCTACGCTGCTCCACTGCGAATGTAAATAGTTTCTTCATTTACCTGTCCATCGATACTCCAACAGTCCCCCCTGCAGTGACAGGGAGGTGTAGAAGTGAGGAGTTTGTACGAATATCACAAGCCCTCGCTCCTTCATTGGCTTGATCTCAGCTTCGAGAGACAAACTGACACTGGATATCGACCGCGGATACAGTGTTAGGTAAGATCTTGTCCCAGTAAATAATATGTCCATTGGAATTAAATCTGAAATCATTTATATCGTATTTTGTGTATGAAAAATTTTGTGACATAAAATTTAAATGGGATAAATGCGTGAAGTGTATACAATTTATCTCAACTTTGCTACATTGTAATTGAACACCATAAACATTTTTTCAACTTTAATAAAACTTTTCTTAGTTGGTTTGTATATAAAAACGTAATGTTTATTTAACGCAAGTAATAACCTACACTTCACATCTTGGACATTTTTGACGTGATAACGTCTTATAAATAGATAAACGCACGAAAAAGCATGACTCGTTGTCACGTTCCGCGGATGAGAGCGATAGAGAGGCACGAACGGCCTAAGTGTTCGACTTGTGACGCATCTATCTCTCTTCCACTCCATCAGCAGATACGTTAGAGTAGAAGAAAAAAAATATTTGAATAAATTATTATAATAATAATTATTATAATATTAATTAATATTTGAGTTAAAATAAATTTTAATTTATCGAAAAAATTGTAATTTTCAATTTACTCGTTCTATGTATTATACAAAATAACGATAATTCAGTGATAATAATATTATGTCTTTATCACGTAAAATTATCGTCCGTAAACCGACTTTACAGACAACCATTTTTTTTTTACTTAGACTTTATAATACAATAGATTGTCCTATGTCAGGGTCAAAAAATCGAACCTTGGTCACAGTTGAGTCCAGTTTTCCCGTACGGACAGTCACATTGCGCGTCATCGAGGGTGATGACGCACGCCCCCTTGCACTGCGAGCGCGCGCTGTCGCACGGACTTCGGTTGCTCGCACACGTTGCGCCGAACCAACCTTCGTTGCAGATGCAACTGCGATTTTTACAGAGCTACAGTACAGAGATATAAAAGCTTCCAGAATAGTTTTTTTTAAATTATTTAAAATTAATTTAATTTTAAAACTTTTTAATTCTTACATGGGTAAGGAAGTATCTCCTCTTACAATGTAAAATGTAAGTTTTTCTTTAAGATTTAATAATGATAAATTTTTACACATTAAGATTTTTCCATGCAATTAGTAATAATTTATAAAAACTTTGACTCAAGAGTTAGCAATTGAATCTGTCTGTTGTTGCTTTATCCTTGTAATGCACTGAACTAAACTAAATTGAATTAGCCATCCACTGTTCATAAACGTCCCAAACGTCCAAAGGCCTCTCGAATATAGAAGAAGAAGGGTCCTTATGTTGTGGCTAATAGAAAACTTAACGCATCGCGGTAACGTAAGATAACTTGATGTCATAAAGTTGATGTGATTGAGATTTCACTTGTCGTACCCATAAGTAGCAGGTGAATGTATGCACACTCCACGCGGCGCGTTACATGACGAGGCCGTGCACTGCGTAACCCCACACTGCCCAATCCCGCGCCCGCCCACCGCAGCTCCCCCTACTGCTTGACCTCCCACCTCCCAAATGCAGCCGCGCCATCCGCTGTGCAGTGGTAGGTCGTGGGGTAGATCACGGAAGTTCTCGGATGGGTGACCACCTGATTTTTTAAAATATTTGTGAATAAGTTATGAGGTACATTGGATAATGGGTATTATTGTATAATTTTAGACGAAGCTTTGGCTAGTATAAAAGTTAACTATAAAAAGCAAAACGACGAAGCAAACAGAGAATCTCCATATAGGTAATAATTGATCCTAAACACCTGTCACAAATATTAAAAGTAAAATTATATTGATCAAACTTTAAAGGTTTATGATTTCGTCAATGTATGATCTCTATCGTAAAACTTCCGCCTTCGTCTTCTTTCTCGTCTTCGAATCGTCTTTGCTCACACATTTTTCACGAAAAATCAACGAGAACTTACGTAAATTACAAATAATATTTAACACATGCATCTCGTGAACCTGTGCGTTCGATTTTACAAGAAGAGATAAATTTTGGTACTTACTTTAGCTAAAATCGGGCAGCGTTTTAGCTCTCCATAAAAAAAAAAAAGACGAAATGTGTGCTGACTGCTGGGATACATAGTAGAAGTGAAATTGTGAAACTTCAACGGACAAATGACAAAACGAATCAAAACGGACAAGTAACGTGAAGGGTCCACGCGGCTGTTACGCTTTTTCTTAACAGAAAAAACACTAAGAACCCCCGTCTATATAGAAGTTTCACTTCAAAAACACTGTTTACGCTAATGAAATTGAGAATGAAAACTGCAATGTTGTAAGCATTACCAATGTATATGTAGGGCAACAGGGTCATATTGGCGCGGCCGGCGGGAGCGTTCCCGCTGACGTTGAACCGGCCGTCCACGACGAGCCCGGCGCTGCGGCCGCGCCGCCACGCGCGCACCGCGTGCCCGCCGCGCCGCGCGCCCAGCGCGCGCGACGTGAACACGCGCCGCGGACCTGGCCGCGGCACCCGGGGATATTTATTTATTTATTTATTCGCGATAACCGACATCCACGCGAGCGAAGCCGCCAGCAGAAGCTAGTACTATATAAAGCACTATTTTTTTTCTTTTTCATTGCATTACAAGCTCACAAATTTCACTAAAATGAGAATAAAGATGAGACTCACCACTTCCCATATTCCAAGTCAACATGATGTAACCCTTCACGAAGGTCAGAGCTATGTGCTGACTCCTCGAGTCGTGTCTGCCACTCTGCCCGATGTACGCCAGTAGAGCTATTTGATCCATGTCCGCAGTTTGAAAGCGTAGACGCAGATCAAATCGATCAGAGTTTATCGCAGCAGAGGATAGAGGATACATCACATACGTAGATATACCAGATGATATTGGTGATAGCGATGGACGAGTTATTTCAACATCTATAAATATAATCGCTTAATTTAATTTGTAGGTTGTTGTGTATAACGGGTTTCTATGTAGACGATACATTACGATAACTTAAAATTATTTTAAGTTCACTTGTCTGTTTATGAAAGTATCAAATAGAAATCACTAAATGTAAAAATGGATGTATGATGTAATTCTAAATATTAATGTATCGTGATTGTAAAATGACTGTAATCCTAGAGTATCCTCGATATAGGTATATAAAAAAATCTTTTACTCCAAAGATAATATCACAAATTGTATTTTTTACGCTAAAATAGATAGATAAATGATATGTAAACACTACAGACTTACTACTCTCTTAAGTCAGAATGGTAAATTAAGAGACACCTTAGAAATAACAATTATTTTTTCAAATATTATATCCACTTACTGTACTCGCAAAATATTCCATGTTTTCCAAAAGGACATACGCATAAGAAACCACTTCCTGGATGGCGAACGCAGCTGCCACCGGACTGGCAGGGATTATGATCACAAACAGACTGGTTGCAATAGTTTCCCATCCAACTATAAAGAAAATAATTTCTTACTAACACTAGTAGTATGTACCTTGTATATGTATATCAAAAAACAATAAATACGTTTAATCAGCTATGTATTTGATTGTGATGAATTTCGCTGTTTTTATTTATTAAATTTATGAAAGTTATGCATTTTAGGACTTGAGGAAAATCGCCGGAAGCCGTTGGATGGAGGCTGATTTGAACCGGTCGCTCTAGAGGTCGATAGGGGAGGCCTAAGTTTCTGCAGTGGACATCAAATGGCTAATATGATGATGATGATGCATTAGAAACTAATATTATAAAATGAAATGTGTTATGATTGAATGGAATATTCTTTTGATTACCCATTAGCGCAGGCACAAGCGAAGCTGTCACCTCGGTCGTTGCACGTGCCTCCGTTCAGGCACGGAGACGACAGGCAGGACAGGGACGAACACTCGGTCACTTGAGCCGCGTCGGAGGCGTCGCTAAATATATGGCGCTTTTCGCCATTTACCTAAATCATAAATTATGGAATTTATCCACTTAACATTTATTTATTAAACTTGTACAGTTTAATAAATCGCTTTGAGTAATTGTTAAAAACAGATAAAATTTCTTTAAAATATTGCCTCAAAAAAAAGTTATCATGAAGAATAAATAGAATTAACGTGAACAAAAAAATACATGAATATGTTGAAAGGTATTGTTCAAGGTCACAAAAAAATTATAATATTTACAATTAAATCCTTTATACATCCAACAAATGGCTTGTTATCCGATTGGTTGGTGTATGGCACATTTCCAAAGAATATTATCGTGTTTTTATCAAGAGATGTGAGACTGGCGACTTGTCCTCCGCTCATAGCAACGGTGTCGTTGAGACGTAGAGTACCATTGCAGTGGTTTTCTTTTAAATATAGATCCAACCTGAAAATATTAAGTTTAAAGGTAATTCTAAAACTCTACTAATATTTCTATCAATAGAGGTTACTGTTTCCTTAAAATACCTTGTTTCAATTTTCATAAGGTACCCTTTATTGACGTAAGTTTTTAGTTCACTTAGTAACATAGTTTGGTAACCGCAGGAAAATTCGAACTTCAATAATCCAGAGTTCATAAAAAGTTTCATATAAGCTCCCTTTACTATATCTACGTGCATTATTTGTCCATCGGTTATGAGAGTTTTTGCATTGAATTGTATCGCTATTGAAGTAGAGTTTTTGACTTGATGTGATATAAATGAATTTCCATCGAATGCAGCTGATTTTATAACAATTTCTTCTTCACAAAACCGACCACCGTAATTAAAGAGACAGTGACACTAAAATAATTAAAAATATATTAGACGAGTATAGAGATCTAAGCAATTATAACATGCTACTTTTAACACTTACTCTAACACCATGCAGTCCATTAATACATGTTCCATGATTATTACAAAGAAAATCTATACATTCTGAGTGTATTGTTGAATACGTTTCTGTTGTATCAATTCTAGGTCTGGTTTCCATTGCCTCAGTCGGAAATGCTGTAGATGTGACGTAGTCTGTAACATCTATAGGAGTATCTGTAAACATTTTATCTGTGTGCTCATCATCTTTTGGAGTAGTAGTAACTACATCAATCTCTTGAGTTGTTTTCGTTTCAGTTAATGATTTTGTTGTTGTTTCAGTTAGAAATTTCGTTGTTATTTCAGTTTCAGTAGTTTTTTCAGTTGCTTTAGTCATAATTGTTGTTATTGTTTGTTCCATGATTAGTGTAGATTCTGTCGTTGGTTTTGTTGTTAATGCTGTACTACTACTTGTTTCAGTGGGCAACATACTTGTGAAATCAGGTGGTAAGTTTATTGTCGATGCATTATGTTTTACGCAAGAGTCGACACACTCTGTCGTGGTTTCAGTTTTAGAATTATCTATTTCTAAAGTCTCTTGTGTTATCCATGTTATTGAAGTCTCTGTAGTTAAATCTGTTTTAGTAGTAGATTCTGTTTCCATCATAGTAATATCGGCTTTTGTTGTAGTTAAATCTGATTCGTCAGTTTTCGACATATTTGTTGAAGTGATTATTTCCGAAGTAGTTTCTGTAGTAATAGCCACAGAAGTGATTACAGTTGATGGTTCACTAGAAGTCATCCAAGGAGAAGTTTCTGGGATCGTCACAACCGTAGTATCTACGCTCATATTGTATTTAGTAAAGTCAACAGCCGTGATACTCCCTACAGTTGTAGAATCCGTATAAGATGTAAATATAATAGTTTCATTATGTCCTGGCTTTAAAGTGGGACTCACATATTCGCAATCGTAACTATTATCGTCGAGTATGAGGCACTCGCACAAAGCTCCTGTAAGTCTTGGCGGACAGGAGCAGGTGAAATTATCGACGCCATCGATACAAGTTCCTCCATTCATACATCTGAATTATAAATTATAAGATTTTATTCGAATAATAAAAGTTTATGCAGTATAAGCAGATTTATGTTTTTTTATCAATATGTAAAATTAATGGTGAGTTTTAAATATTCAGAAGTTTGAAGGAAAATAATTGAAAGCATTTTATACAAAGATCATCACTATTGATCTCAATCATTACTATTGATCTGAAACTTAAATCCTTAATCATACTAATATTATAAAAACGAAAGTAAGTTTGTTTGTTACGCTTTCACGCGAAAACTACTTAACCGATTATCATGAAATTTTGTACACATATTCTTGGAGGTATTAGAAGTATACGTAAAATAGGATACTTTTTTTTTTGGTCGCGAATACTGACACCTACGCGGGCCAAGCCGCGGGCAGAAGCTAGTAGACTATAATAATTAAATACAAGATTTTATAAATGATAAAGACTTGGATTTAGTAACACTAGCTTTTATGCAAGATGTATGACTAAATTCGTAACTAACAAATAATGTATTGACAATTTTTAAAGGAGTAACTGTTGAGTTTCTAGCATATTTTTCCCAGCAGAATCTACATTCCGGATCCGGTGGTAGCTTCAGATTATTTTCGATACATTTTTTTAACGAAGACGATTCAAAAGTGCTTATGATGCCTACATAAATAAAGTAGGTAATAAAAGTTTTTCACCTAGGTCCCAAAAGACATTCATCGTATTGCAACTCGCATCGTTCTCCGTGATAATCGGGGACGCAGTAGCATATCCTGACGCCGTCTTCGACTACGCATAAGGCGTTATTGCTACAAGAATCCTCGTCACAAAATTCTATTTGAACTTCACAATCTTTACCTGTAAAACCTGAAAGCGGGACACCAAACTCTAGATTCTAGAATAAACAAAAACTATTGTTTAATATTATATACGAACTGACCGCACACTCAAAAATTTTCTAACATAAAATAGTAGTGTCAGAAAGTAACATTTATCGCCATTTTCTGTCTGTCGGTGTCAGGCGTATCTCTAGCAAGTTTTTAACAGAAGCATCTGACAATATACCAACATCACCGTAAGTGTGATCGAAAAGAATCATATTCATTTTTTTTTATCGAATGTATAAAGGCATATAGTTGTATGATATATTGAATATAAATTTATAAAATCTTATTTTTTACCGTAAGGACATGCGCACATATAATTTGCGTGAACATCAATACATATACCACCATTTTTACAAGGATCTGATTGACATTCGTCAATTTGCTCCTCACATTTTGTACCCGTCCAACCTGAAAGAGTAACGGTTATATTTATCTAGAAAACGTTACTAGACTACGTTAACAAAATTATACTTATTATCTCTTATTTTTATTCAAGGTTCTTTTAGCATTTTGAGTGTGTTGTTGACGCAGGATGCGTGTGTGTGTTCGTATGTATTTTTAAATGATTAAAGTTTTTTTTTATGCACAATAGGCCAACACCCGGTAACAATCTTGCTTCATGAAAAGCATATATGAGGCCTAGATTAAAATCCCCATGTCAAAAATGTCTATTAACTGTATTTATTAAGTTAAATAAATTATTGTGTCAGGAAACCTATTCCCGAAACGTGTTCCACACCTTAGTGGTTCGTGAAGGAAACGTGGATAAGAAAAGTTAATATGTGATATAAGAGAGACAGATCTTATTTAATTAAAAGTCTAAATCGGATTTTATCGCGTTTATTTCTTTAAAAAACTTTACAGTTTAACGATTTTTCAATTAAATTATTTCCCGACGTTTCGGACCCTTTATAGCGTCCACGATCTCGGGGGACATGATCCCCGATTTTAATTAAATGAGTAAAATTCGCGTAAATATAAGAGAACAGAGAAAGATCTATTAGTATAGAATGTTTACCTGCCAAACACTTGCAATAGAACTTAAATCCTGGTCCCTCGATGCATTCTCCACCATTGTAACATCTTACTTCCTCAGTGGAGTTGCACACAGCGACGTCCTGCTCACAATGCTCTCCGGAGAAACCCGGGATACAGTGGCAAATATATTCGTTGGTCATATCGATACATGTGCCGTTATTAAGGCAAGGGTTAGACTCGCATTCATTGAAGTTAGTTTCACAATTGTCTCCTTTAAAGTAAGCCAGATAAAACTTACGTATAAAAAATATTTTTAAAACTTTGTATTTATCAGCAAATTGTAAAATAAATATATAAATTGCAATTTATCAATCATTGCAGTATGTACTGAACTAAACATAATATTAAAAAATATAATATGCATTAATAACTGTTACGAAATTACATTTTTTTAAACTGTTTAACATATCACACTACAAAAAAAAAATCGATATTCAATGGATTTTCCCAAAATAATTTTAAAAAAAAAGGTACATACTCATGTATGAAGTGATATCTTTTTTTCATATATAAAAATTATATTTTACAAGCTAGTATGTTAAATGATATTTTCAAAAAATAAAATGTTTATTTTACCGCCTTTAATAAGTTGTACGAACCTATAAATCCATCAGGACAGGAACAGTTGTAACTTGCGACACCGTCTATGCAGGTGCCTCCGTTCTGACAAGGGCTCGACCAGCATTCGTCCCAATTCGTCTGACATTGCACCCCCGTGTAGCCGTCGATACAATAACAGGAATACGTGCTATAAATAAAAATATCTAAATGATATACAATTCAAATTTAATAATAATTTAAACAGTTACAATAATATACATAATTCTCGGCTGCATAAAATTGTTTATGTCTCAGACAAGTAAGTTATGAGACAACGTTTGTCATTTCATCAATTTTTTTTATAATGATTTGAAATAAAATAAGTATATTAGTTATTAAAGTATTTAGAATTTAAATCTACAAACATCGGCTTGAACATTAAAACAATCAACATTGATGGATGAGCTTCCTCGTTTAAATTTGTATTTAAGTATCTATAAATTTAAAAACTAACATATATTAAGTTAGAATATTGTCATAATTTACATGGTATAATATAATAAGTGAATTAAGAATGTGCAGCGACGATGTAAACGTTACTGAAATCAGTTCTTACCATAACGGACTTATTTAATAAATGAATGTCATCTATAATGCTCAAACTACCCCGTTTAATAACATGCTGTTAATTAAAAGGAAAATTAAGGTAATCGCTTGCGACATGTGAAGGTATATCTACTGTACTGTACTGTCGGCTGCTAAGACTTTCTCTCCTGAAGGAGAAGGGTTGGGGAAGGGTCTCACAAAGTTTTCCTTCGACGCCAACCACGAGACTAATTTAAAGATTTAAGAACTCGATAAAACTCATCGGTTCCCGTTCGGGTGTTGACCCTCGACCGTTGTATTGATTCACGTATTGTATTTCACTTGGGTATCTTTGTTAGAAAATTTACAATTTGTTAAAGACTTATTTATTCTGCATAGTTTGGTAATATAAATAATTATAAACTTAGTTACCTATTAATGTCATCGATGCAAATGCCATGCAAGCATGGGTTAGCAAGACAAGCAATGCCAGCGGACACCACAGGTATCGTAACTATCCAACATATAAATTGTAATTTTCTATCATGCTTGTCTTTAGACATTTTTTTAAAAACTTACGACACACACAAAATACATGGTCAGGGTCACGATTGTATTTTCTGTGTAACACTTTAAAATAACGAACAATATATAATGTTTTTCTTTCTTTAATTTATCACTACTTCACACTGAACAAAATAATACACTAACAAGGTAAATTTAAAATCTTCTAAAAGTGACTTAAGGTATTTTTGGATCAAAATTTATTTCTATTAAATAAACGACTTGGGAACTGTAGAAATAATTGTGATATAAAATGTATTAACAAATAATCTTTTTTATATAAAAAGAAACTGCACAAGTAGCGTAGAATCGTCTTTAAATGGAATTGGCTCTTAGGTGTGGCTTATCAAGCCCATATTGCTATAGCAACTGGAAACACAATACTCGCGGTCAATGATGCCTCAATTATTGACAAAATTTAATGACTGTTTTTTTTAAATGTATGGATAGTGCTTAAACTAAATATCGTTTACTTAAATCTTATATTAAATTCAATTTATTTAAGTTTTATATATTTCTTCTTTTTATAATATCTTCATAAATAAGGTATATTAAAATGTATAAAAACATAGCAAGTTTTAATTTTATGAATGGATCGAAAGTAGATTAAATTATAGAAAGCAACTTTTAGCAACTTTTGATATAATATGTACGTATGATATAGGTATTTAGTTTGTAGTAAGTTTTAGGTTTATAGTATTTTTTTAAATTGCCGCTTTTTTCTCATGTGTTGAAAGTAACCAATAACCTTTAGTTATTTTATCGAACGGCCAATAGAAACATTATCATCTGGTTGGAACTGACATTTCATTACAAAGAAACGTTCGAATACCTAGCGACGATTTTTTGAAGAGTAAATTAATAAATTTACCTTAAAAGATATTATCCTACAATTTTAAGTAATTCGTACTTCACTTAAGCTTCTTGTGTCATAATAAAAACAACAATCTATTTTACTATTCTTTTTTTGTATCAATACAAATAAAAACTTCCATATCTGTTAGTAAATGGATGTTATACACGACTTCTGAATGTTACTTAGGCCTTCAAGATGTGGATATCGGAAGGAGCTTGACGGTTTAACAATAGCTCTAGGTTCTAATTAGAATTTTGTTTAGTCAGTCATATCTTGCTGCTTGTTTTATAAATTTTATTTTGCAAAAAAATTTGGTACGGCCTAACGATTAGTTTGAAAACGTTAAAAGTGCTTGTTTAATTTAAATTATCGAAGAAAAACTACCGAAAAATGGATCCGGGAATTCTTTGTTTCCACCATTGTGAACACAAAGTTTTTTGTACTATAATACCAGAAAATTGCCCTGTTTGTCAACAGAAACTAGATAGATACGACTATAATCTCCTGCCGTTCAGGTAATTTTAATTTTATGTATTATATTTTTATATAATTTAAGTATCAAAACTTCTTAAAAATCTTGTTGCTAAGCATCCTATTTTTGTTTTAGAGTACCATATCCCTTCGTAAAAGCTTCTCAACATCCGCGATCCATCGTCATGAAACCTACACATGGGGATTTTCTCAAGTAAGTATCCTTATTTTCATAAGAATTAATGCAATACAACTCATGCAGTTCTTTGTGACTCACATCCCTTTTAGATAAGAATACAATATGTTCATTGTATTTCAGTGACTATTATAACTCAAAAGATTTGCATATAGGAGTCACTAATTCACAAGGGTATGTGGTTGAGTTCAGTGAAGAGGGCATCCGGGCCGTTGACCCTGTGTCTAAAAAGTGGAGTGAATGTGAAACTAGTCTAGACTGGGACCAATGTCTTTTATTAGAACAGTTTGATGAATTGTGGAATGAAATTTGGGATGGTGTGTTATTAAAGGTATAAATTATTTTTTATTTATTTATCATATATATTATAAAGTGACAATGTAAAATTAGAATAATTGTGAAATTTCATAAATAAATATTTTCATATAATTTGGTGATTTCTTTTTATTTCAGATGAGCCTTAGTCCATTGTGGGAGGCAGAAAGATATAATGAGGAAAGACACAACTGCTTTACCTTTGTATTAGCATTTCTTAGAGCACTTGACTGTGGAGAACTGTCGGAAAGAGCACAGGACCCTAAACTATTTTGTAAACAGTATGTTGTACCACGAACGTCTGCTGCTGGAAAATATATATCACTATATAGACAATTAAAAAGACAAAGTTATTTCATACAGAAGCAATGATACACTATCTAATATATTATTTATTGTATGTATTTATTTGTCAGTTCAGTATTATCTGTGATTTTTAATATTTAGAAAAGTAATTTTGAAGTTTAAATGCATTTAATTCAAACCAAATAGATTTTATTTGATATATTTGATTTCTGATTTATTTAAATATTTATTCTTCCTTCATTTATCATTTTAATAAAAAAAAACTTGTTACCTTAAATTTATGAAAGTCTGAAGTATATAAAGGCTAAAAGGGGCTGTGTTATTTTTTCTTTATGCAAATGGACCAGACATATTTGATAATATTATACAAAATTAGATTAAATAATTAATCACTTTTTTACTATACAATCAAACAATTTATAATGGCCTAATTTTATGTTCTTTAAAAATGATGCTATACAGCCCATACTTTCAGAAAATACTTAACTTCCAAACATGTATTATAATATATAAACAATCATTTATTTCTGTGTATTGTATTATAGACCAGTGCTGATAATTTTTGAAACAAAAAAAAGTAGTATGATGAAACCCATTGGAAAAAGAAGAGAATATAACAAAAATGCAGGGAAAATTAAATTACGGGCGATCTGAGGTCGGGAAGGGGAATTAATTATCTTTCCCTGCATTTTTGTTATATTCTCTTCCGATTCCAATGGGTTTCATCCTACTATTATTTTCTTTCACTTTTTACCATTTTCAAAGACTTCGGCACTGGTCTATAAGTTAGCGTGAAGACTTAAGTTTAAGCCAAATATAGGTAGCACAAGTTACATAATCTCATGGAAAAAATGCTTTTACTTTACTAACTAGTGTATTTAATTCTACTTTTAGTGTACTCACTACAAGTAAAATTAACTGATTTAATATTAAGTCAATGTTGCATATCCTTTATTAGTATAAATCAAAATATTATCTCAGTGTATTTGAAACAATCTGATATGTATTAGGGGGTGTCCATAAATAACACGTATTTTTTTTTTCCCTCATTAAAAATATGAAATAGTTTTCATGTACCAGTGATGACCTCTTTGTTTTTAGGAATACATATAGTAGTAATATAAATATAGAAGGTGGAAACATCGGTACGAGGGCCGCGATGACCTTTTTTTTATCGTGTACACATCTTGCACACTTCTTACTAATACGCATTTTTTAAAATCTCACGCGAGATTAGGGGAGGGGGCAGGAGATCGAGCAAAATCTCACGAAATCTCACGCGAGATTAGGGGAGGGGGCAGGAGGTCTAGCAAAATCTCACGAAATCTCACCAATGGGGAAGGGGGTTCCAAAAATCGCCAAAATTGTCTCACGTAATTTATGGACGGCCCCTTATGTGTCTATAAAAAATTATATGTTGTAGTCAATTAGAGTTTTCTAAACATTTACATTCATGGTTATCCTATAAAGTCCTCATATATGCTCAAGTCATTCCATAATCATCTTTTATAAGGTAAATGTAGAGTTTATATGATGTATTACTCCCTTTACAATATCTTTCATAGAATAAGTCCTTGTAACATTTAAATTAAGAACCAAAATCTTCTCTTATTTTTAATCTGGAAAATGTGTCCTTTTGAAGTAATAAATTATTTTCAGTTTTAGTTATGACATTCTTATTGAATGGTGATTAACTATTAGGTTCTATTATTGTAACTTTAGTTATGAACTTAACTATATAAATAATTTCTCTTTTTAAGTATTTTTAGCTTATTTATTTTATATTTTTACAATATTGTTTTTTTACAATTACAATTGTTAAAAGTCTTAAAAATGCTGTAATCTCATGTGGTCGATCATAATTTCAGTAAATGTGCTGCTGTCTATGTGACTATTATGTGAGACTTAGAAATACAGTAGTTTCTAGAATTTAGTTTCTAGAACTAAAGGAATTCATCTATAATACCATATCTACCATATGGTAGATATAGAAGCTTTGTTTAAGCACCACTATCATTAAGTGTTCTTGTGATGATTTAAAAAACTATGTATAGCAATTATAATATTGATAATATTTAATAATCAATTAAATCTTTCGAACTGTGTGTTACACAGATACCATCTCAATACAGCTTTAGATAAGGAACTAAGATCACAAACATGTATTTGACCAAGGGCGTAGCCAGGATTATCTGTAGGGGGGGAGGATACTCTGTTGAGGGCAGATAAAGAAAATCCTAGACTGTACTGTTTTAGTCGTGGTCTTTAACATATTATATGAGTATTTCACATTAGTAGTGGAGGTGTTCTTTTATTAGTTTCACTTATCGTTATAAGTGACATTGCTTGGAGTATGAAAAGATGTAAAGATAATTTTTATCAGTGACCAATCGCTCTTCATGGGCAGCTGCCTCCTCCTGCCCGTACCTCGCTACGCCCATGTATTTGACTAGTCAAATCATTATTTAGTGCATTGAATTAAACATACAAAAAATAAAGTGATACGCTAATATTTATGGGTAAGAAGTATTTCATATGATATTGATTGTTATAGATTCCAGCCAGCAGTGACTTAAACTATAGAAAACATTAAGATATGAAACATATTACGAATATATATTTAAAAATTTACACATATTGCTTACATTTTAAGCTTGTTTTTTTTTTTTTTTTTTTTTTTTTTGTTAAATATAATTATAACAATTATTTTATGTCACACACGAAATATTGCCAAATCTTTGTTCCATATATGAAGTAGTCTTCTTTCATGTAAATAAAATAATAATACATCTTCCATTCCATTATATTAGATTATGGGGGCGTTCAAGTATTACGTTACGTAATTTAGAAGGGAGGGTTTTTTTTTGAAAACGTTACGATCAGTTAAAAGTTCGGGAGGGGGGTTCATACAACGCGTTATGTAATGTTGTTTTTTTTTTTTAAATTTAAATAAAAAACTAGAAAATTAAAGTCTCCCAAGTTGGCAATCCTTTTCGTTTACGGTTTACGGCGAGTCCCTCGATTGTGTTTTACCTCATTGTTATTTTGTTCTCAATGTATTAAATAATTGTGTCTTTTAGGTAAAAATCGTAACGTATGTGTTACGTAACTCTTAGGGAGGGGAGGGGGATAAAATGTGACGGTGAGTTACATGCGGGGGAAGGCAGGGTACACGGCGCGTCAGACTCTCGAGGAGTACGCCGCTTGGGGGCCCCAGAGCCATGCCCTGGTAGCCGAGTTGTCGAGCGTGGTCCGCTGCATATTTGGCAGCGAGAGGTGCTAGTCTCTTTTTGCGAGGATGTCATGGCTTTGAAGGAGGCCGCGGAGCGGGAGCATGAAGCAGACGCTAACTTGCTCTGCAGGAGACTCCGCGAAAGAGGGGGAAGGCAGGGTCAAAAATCTTCAAAAATTGCGTTACGTAATACTTGAACGACCTCTGTATGTATTCATATATAAAGTTCTAAAGTGACAAGTAAGTCACTTTAAATGTCGAATATACTGCCATAATTGAGACTTGGAGATTTTATAATGATAGGTTTAAGTACTCGGTGCAAACCCATTGGAATTGCTTTGTTTCGGAGGTAGATGTACTTCATTCTTTAATTAGATTTAATCAAACTAATCTTAAACAAGACACAGTCTTTATGATTCTCATGCACTTGAGTTTACTCATTGCTGTGTGCACTCATATTCATAGTCAGGTCAATCAAACCACCAACCGCCACTTATTCTTGCCTAAAAATAAATACCTTGCCTATAAATATGAGTGCTCACTCCTATTGTAAATTTCTATAATATTTTTTTTTATTGATCTCTAAGACAATTTTTCTAGGTGCTACAATTAGAATTAAAAAAAGTTGTTACAAAAATTTCGGTACTTTTTATTTTATATGTTTTCGAAATAAAGGACATAATTTATTGAAATTTTGTTTATTTTATATAATATTACGTTTTACAGCTTAAGAAATAACAAGATAATGTTTTTTAAAGATATGATAGACCTAAATATTCTTAAAATTACTTATTGCTTTACTTTAACTGGAGCGGACTCTACGCCAACCCAGTAGACAATGCCATTGAGAACGATTGTTGCCCTGTAAATGAAAATTTTACAAATTATAATGAGCGCTATGATTTTATCTGCCAGTTCGCATTGGTGCAGCATAGCGGGTTAAGTTCTAGAATATCTTACGACCGTTCTGGTGTAGAGGTACAAGTAGTCGCCTCAACGCTGGTGGTCGCGGGTTCGATTCCTACTCGGACCATCCATTTGTATTTATGCAAATATTTATTTCCGGTCTGGTTGTATGTCCTTGTAGGTTTCCCCACCGTGCCTTGGAGAGCACGTTAAGTCCTCGGTCCCGGCTGTTATGATAGACGTCTGGTTACAATCTTTTCTTATGGTAGGGATATTATCCGCCAACCCGCAGTGGAGCAGCGTGGTGGATTTAGCTCCAACGCTTCTTCTAGATGGGGAAGAGGCCTTTGCCCAGTCGTGGGACGTTTACAGGATGATTTAATTTTGTCAGTTCATATTTTAATATGTGTCTTTGATCAGCAACGAGACCCTAAACGGTTGTTAAAGTATGTAGGTATATAATACTTTTAAATTTATTTACTTAATTAAATATTTTAATAATAAAATCGTTATGGATTTTTTATAAATAATTTACTTGAATACGACAACATCGTTTAGGTCAGCCGGCGCATTCCACTTGAGAGTGACAGTTCGCCTGTCGTCGGAATTGTCGTGACTCTTGTGGGTTACTGTGTCCTGAAAAATAAAGAAATGTAACTAATTTAATGGTAGTTTTTGCAGCTGTATTATAACGATTAAATTTGCTCTATATACACTAGTCACTACCACCTTCCTTCTTCTATATGGAGAAGAGACCTTCGCTCAGCAGTGGGTTGTTTACAGGCTGATACGGTACAGCATAGTAGTATTCAGTAATAATAATTACTATTTTATAGATTATAATCATAGCTTGTAAATATAACCATAGCTTATACAGTGGATAGAACACGCGGGTTTTTTAATCTTAATGTGTAACGATTAAGTCGGATTAGCACCTCTGAATTTTTCATGTAGGTACCTAATTTATTTAAAACTATATTGTGCTGAAGGAAGTCATCTTGCGGAAACCTGCCATAAGGAGCATCCATTAATTACGTGAGACAATTTTGGCGATTTTTCGACCCCCCTTGGTGAGATTTTGCTCAACCCCCTCCCCCCTACCCTAATATCACGTGAGATTTTTTATAAATGTGTATTTGTAATGTAAATGAGTTAATCTGTGCTCAATTACATTAGATTTATTTTAAAAAAAAAACAACAATTTTCTTGTATATATTATCTTGTATATAATTATTATCTTGTATATATATTTTTATTGAAGACTAGTTAAGACAAGTATTTAAGATTTTTAATGACGTAAAAAAAACATGATATTGAGTGAGATTTCGCTCGACCCTCTCCCCCCTTAAACACTTCACCTAATTAATGGATGCCTCCTAAGCCATTTCAATAGAAATTATAAGATTTCTATATCCACCACTTTGCAGTGTAAAAAACAACGTTCCGGATTAAATTACAATATTTCTGTTTAACAAGAGAGAAGGCCCTTATAACATAATTGGGACATTTACAGTGGAGTGCTGTATTAAAATCAATAATATTGCTACGACTATTTATTTCTTACTATTTTTTTAAGCGATAAAATTCCAAAAGAAATAGCTGGAGAACATATTTTATATTTTTTAGAGAACATATTTTTATTTTTTAACAAATACTGATTAATCACAGAACGTTTTTGTATAAAAATGAATATAGACGTAGCTGAAAATTAAATTTAATCTGCCGTTCACAAGTTGGTTTCGCGCGGCTCAAATAAAGGCAAAGTTTATCCGAATAATATATTATAAACTTTTCAAACGAAGATTGCATCATTCAAGGCTGATGGTAGTATGAGGTCGCGCTCAGATGGCAAGATTTATTATGGTGCTATCGAAATATATTACAATATTATTAAAGTAAGGTTATTAAAAACAAATTATATTAATTTAATGTATTATAATTATATTTGAACCTAGTTTATGATCATTATTATTTCTAACGTATAGTACGTTAGAAATAATAATGATCAAACATGACAAAGTACAAATTGTATTGATTTTAACAGATAAAAAAACTAACCATATATTTTTTAGATAATGGTTCTATTTTTTAAACAAAGATAAATTTAAGGCTTGTATTATCACCAAAATTTGTATTATGACAATATATTTTTGTGGAAAAAATTTCAAACTATAAATGTGCTATACCCCATTTTTCTCTAAAACTACAGGATAAGGAGCCATCATAGCGTAAAATCATACATACAGTGCTGCAATCATTGCAATGCTGCTTTTATATAATTGCCGCAAGGTTGTCACATATGTATGGTTTTCTAGGGTACCAGAAATATATATATATAATGAAATGGCTTAGGGGGCATCCATTAATTACGTGAGGTGTTTAGAGGGGAGGGAGCAGGTCGAGCGAAATCTCACTCAATCTCACGTGATATATACATATAATGTAGAAGCGTTTTATTATATAAAATACTTGTATGTAAAATTTAAATAAAATATTATTAATATTAAATAAAATAAACCAGTGGAACTAATTATCGCCTCAATTCTAATTAGTTCAAACCGATTGAAAAAATATTTAAATAAGAGACTCCAAACTTATTTAAATGAAATTTTTTGATAAAACATACAAAAGCAACATATGTAAATCTAAAAGATATATTCATATTTTATATTTTGATTAATAAAATGCGTCAGCCCTAACAAATGTGGTCCAAGTGATGGCCGTGTGTATGGCTGTAACCTCGCACGATTGCCTCGTCTAGACGACGAATGTGTGTAGGTCTACAAGCTATAGGGTCATTGACGAAAAATTATTCTTGGTGACTTTTTACTTCGCATACAATGTTAAGCAGCATTCAACTCAGTTTTGTTAGATGATCGTTTCGTTAAATAACCCAAGGAAGCTATACCTATTACAATAGGTACCTATAACAAATTCAGCTTTTCTCATCTTTTGAAGTGAAACTTCTATATGGGGGTCTTAGGATTTTTTTCTAAGCTGTATTAATTCTTAGGGTTTTAAACACAAATAATATTATAGTAAATATGTAATATGTAATTAAAGTTTAATTTAGGTAACTGAATTTTTAAACACAACATGCGTATCTGAACCAACGAGATCTCCTCTATAACAGTCAATAATGCATAGATAAATAAATTTATCAGAAAAATTATAAAAAAATGCCATTGGAAACGACAAAGAATAACATATTAGAAAAAAAAAAAAATAGAGCTTATTAAAAGGTACAATACGAAAATATTTCTTTTGGTATTTCCTATTATAACAAAAAGTATAGAATGTGAAGGCCTCTCACAAAATATATATAAATTACTATTATCTTTTTTTTTTCTATAATTACGAGACAAGCATTTAGGTAGCAACAAGGAAGTTCATTGAAAAACTAACAACAGACCTTGACTTGAAATTGTAATTAATTTTATAATTCATTTAATACAATATGAATTCTCATTCAAAAATATGAGTGTAAATAGAATACTTTAATGCATAAATGACAATTTGGTTACTTCTCAGCTTACAATGGAAAAATTACAGTGTGGTTTAACCACATATTAGCCAAACATCATTGGTGTTACCAAATCCCATCGGTTGCGGTGGCTCGGACATGTCGAACGCATGCGGGAGGATCGAGCAGTCAAGAGAGCTTATCTGGGTCGACCAACTGGACGTAGACCGATGGGTCGCCCCAGATACCGCTGGAGGGACGTGGCTGAAGCAGACTTGCGTGAGATCAAAGCCAGTAATTGGCGGGAAATCGCGCAAGATCGTGCGAAGTGGAGGAATCTTGTTTCGGAGGCCAAGACTCACTTCGGGTCACTGAGCCAGATGAGTTAGTTAGTTATTTAGAAAAAAAAAGATGAGTTAGAAAAACGTTCACTAGATAAAGTCTAAGTATAAAATATTATTTGCTTTTGCTATTTATTTTTTAAAGCAAAATATTTTATATACTTGACCTTCTTATATCTATAATTTTATTCAAAATAAAATATTCAAAATTTACTTTCGTATAATCACTTGTCGTTTGTGAGGTCAATTGTCATACACCAGTGCATGTAATATTCTGTTGCGTTAAAATTTATTTCTAACATTTAAGTATTTACATTTTTTTTTATAATTTGATTTTTAAACAAAATACACAAATTTCATGTTTTTAAAAAAAATATACGTGTTAGGTCCCTATGTAGGTATAACACCAAGCGTTAAGCGCGATGTCAAATGATTAAACCACTATAATACCACCATAATAACCGAGTATATTACGAGTATTATGGGAGAATTTCATTATGTCTTTATCACTAGACAATAATTATCCTTAGTTGCATTACAAAATTAATGATGCGTCGGTAAGCATCAGTATTTTTTAACGTTGATAACATATGGTATATATGACTTATGTGTAAAGTTATAAATTAGAAAAAAAAATTGTCTATTGAAAGATTACGGATAATTGGAGAGAGCTTAGAAATAAATAAATATATTTGTAGCTGATACTTACACCATCGACCGTGCACTTCATGGTTTTGACAAGACGGTCTTTGGGATCGACTTTGAAAGTTCCAACGATCTTATCTCCCACTCGTGCTTGTACCATAAGCCCACGAATTGTATCATTAGCGCTCTTGCCGGAAATCGTCACCGTCATGGAAGAGCCCGCCTTAAGTTCCTGTTGAAAATATAATAATAAATTACTAAAATAATTAGTTTATTATTAAACTAGCTATACCTGCGACTTCGTTAGCATTGGCAATCCCTCTTATTAAGCCTATGATACAAAGTATGTATGTTCGCTTCAAATGAGCAGTAGATACATTCAAAGGTTTTTGGTTTCGAGTTACTTCGGACTTAATACCAAAGGTAATGATGACTGTAATTTCTGAACTAATGAACCAAATACCTTGAGATATTTACGGCATAATCTCAAAATAGATACTTTCGAAAAAAAAGATTGAATAAAATTTGACAACTGATTAATGAATTACAGCTAAGTACACATTTTGACCCATGGGAACTGTGTGGAATTTTGAGGTAAAAAGTATCCAGTACCCCAGCTCGTGCTATGTACTTAAATCATGCCTAGTTTCATTTAAATTAATTTAGTATTTTGGTGTGATGCGCGGACAAGATATATTTTTCAGACTTCAGAGTCGATTATAGAGTGCCATGCAAGCAATTTTTTTTAAATAACTTCTTTGTACCGAAACACCCAATTTGTGATTTATTTGCCTTCACCCCATGATTCGTCGTAGATTCTCCTAAGAAAGGATCTAAAGCCTATAAGATATAACCTTCCTTGAAAACAGGGATGTAAATTCCGAGATTCATTTCGATAGCATTCAAACTCTTCCGCATTATACTCGTATAGTATAAATTGAGTACTTTACAATTTATAAAAGATTAATTATTTTACTCTTTTATTGATTTTAAAGTACTTTTTTCTTTTATATAAGCATACAAAAAGTAATTTTTATGATAGTAGGCCAAGTGAAAGGATATTTAGGGGTAGGTGGTCTACAGAAATATTTCATTTACACATCCTTTAGAAGAACAGAATTTATTAGTTTTTTACATTAAAATCAACACTATTTCGTATTTTTACAAAAAAGTAGAATCATTTTTTTACTAAACTCACCTTGGTACTCGTTGTAACAATATAGGGAGCGATACTCTCTTGAGGAGAAGCGGGATGTCCTGGGGTCATGTGTTTGCAAGCGCTCTCGGGGGCACCCGCAGAGTATCCCTGTGCGCAAGCCACAACGGCGAGAATCGTAGCGATGTACGGCAACCACATTTTGAATATGTTTCTGGAACAACTTGAATGATTGATTCTTATGATTTACCTAATAGTACAATATAAATTCGAATCGAAACCAAAGCATTATAAACTCGGTCAGGGTCCATACCGGTCTTTTTATCCTAATCGATGTTTTAAAAGAGACTGGTTCTGTATAAGTGTTGAAACACTAATGGGTTGACAACGATTGCTTAACGAAAAAACATTAAAACATATGAGACAAAATTTGTATAATTAATGACCTCCCTAATGTGTCACTTAAATATATGTATAAACATACACATGTATATATGTACACATATATATTTAATTTATGAATTAGGTAAGAAGTACGGTTATGACAAAATGTTGTAACATAAGCAAACGTATAATAAAAATAAAATAAATAAATAAATGAAAAAGTATTCTAAGTTACACACAATTCTACTAATTATTAAAATACATTTCGATTTTTATTTACAATTTTTATTTACACAAATAATGAAATAAAAATAAACTTTTTGTATAAAAACATTAAAATTATTTATTTTTAAGAACTTCATTTTTAATGATTAATTAAATTAATGAAACTGCATATAAACAGTGTTTTACCTTAAAGTTAAAGACGCAAAGTGCAGGTCGCTTAATTCGTGAATGGATCAGAACGGTGCGACCTCGCAACTTTTAAGCTATATATTGCGTACCGCGCTGCATTCGCTTTGGAAGGGCGCATTTGCAAAGAATATTCTTTACAGAACAGTCAAATAATTCAAAGTAGGATTTTCTATAACTTTTTTGTATTAAATGTCGTAATTTACATTATCATTACCATTTTTCAAAGTGTTATATATTTTAAGTTTAAAATAATAATTTCTGGTCTTGATTTGCTGCCCCGTTGACCTATATAGAAGTTGTTATTTTATTTTAATCTATTGTAAAATTAATTTATTGCTGATATACAACAAAAATTTTTGACATATTATTATTTCTTATTAATTATAAATATTACCTATTATTTTTTATGGTGTTATATATTGTGTTATATGTTATTAATACCTTTTGCTTTTTTCGATCCTTTAAAAATCTATCAATTAAAATCGGCAAAGCTTTTGTAACATATAGGTACCTAAAAAAAATAATATACATTAAAAATTTCCATCATTTTTGAAGTTGATAAAATATACTTAAGTTGATAATTGTAAATAATTAGGTAATGTTAAGTTAAGTTATGCGGAACTTTAGTTTTTCAAAATTACTTTTTCACAGTAAGTACTTGAAAAGGAACGAAAAGAGCCGTAGGATCATAAATATATATATGTATATATACATACATACACACATACACATAAATATTATAATTCAGTAATCAATACATATACAATACAATAACCATAAATTATTGACATACAGCGTTGCATAGTCTATGCATTTTTGTGTTAAATAATACTGTTTAACACGACGCCGACGTTTAAATATTTGGACTGTTTGAGATCGTCTAATATCACCAGATAGCGCATTCCAAAGTTTCACTGTCTTTACAGTGAAAGATTCCTTGTAACATTTCGTTCGACTCAGAGGCATCTCGAGCAGATTGTTATTCCGGGACCGAAGGTGGTGTGGAAGTAACGAGTTCGAGCCTAAGAACCTATATCGTTCTTTGAGATAAAGGGGAGTATCAGGATTGTAAAGGATAGTACAAAGGAGAGAAAGAGAGAGTGTAAATGACGTCGCTGTCGTATTGTTAAAAATTTGTGTTCGGTATTGCGTAATGTGATCATACTTTCTCAGACCGAAAATAAATCGTATTATAAGATTCTGTAGGCGTTCGAGTTTATTAATTAGTTGTTGAGATACGTCTAAGTTACAGGAATCAGCATAATCGAGTATAGCCACAAGAAGGGTGTGACCCAGAGATATTTTAGTTTTTGATTTTTTCACCTACAGCACAGAAGATCTTACGGCTAAGTTTAGCAATGTGAGGCACCCAAGATAAAGTACTATCCATCATAATACCTAAGTTCTTCACCGATCCACAATACTCCAAACAAACACCATCCAATAAAATTGAAGGAAGAAGAGAAAAGTCAATTTTGTGTAGTTGTTTCGTGTTACCGAAAATAAATACTTGAGACTTACTAGGAATATTATTAATGTCAAACTATGGTTCCGCCTGGTGAAGCCTGTGCTCGGACCATACAACGCACATATCCAAAGCAGCAAGAGCTCTCAGATCGAATTATCTAATCGTTTACATTGCCTTGACGCAAAACGCAGTCGGCGTTTCTGTAGATGATTTAACAATAAACAACAGGTTGACCACTGTCTATACAGTATACATTTTATAGACCCGGCCGTAAAAATGACCCCCTGAAACTCTGAATCCGTGTCTTATCAAGGCTCCGAATCATTCTCGAGGGATTCGGCTATTGTGAAAACCGGTTAACGAAGTGAAAAACAGAGGATGGAGGTACAGCGTCATCCAGAGCTAAGATATTAAGAGAGGTCGAAAAGTTTTATGGTCAGTTGTATACCTCGAATTCCCAACCTGTTCGTAGCTCGGTTGAAGAAGTGTTCTGTTCTTATTGAAAAGGGGCGATATATATATCTTCTTGTTTCTATGCTGTTCGTGAATCGTCCGATAGACAAGTTAGATGATTTTCATCCTTTCAAACAAAAGGCCGTAGTACCACATACATATGCTGCGGCAAATAACAAAAGACTAAGGAGTATATGGCACAGTGCCATACTTACCGCTATAGGTATAGAAACACTGCAGTATACAATAAAGCCAGTATATCGGTTCGAGTACAGTACGTCTACCATGAGTTTTTGTTACAAGCGCACATGACATAACTACAGTAGTAAACATAGAAACACAATAGTAGGTAATGACAGTATCCGCGAGAGGCGCTGCAGCTGCTCAACTTTCCATACAAATTGTCTACTACACTCGCTAACGTGTATCGTCTCTGGAAACTCATGGTAGACGTACAGGAGTAGGTATTGAAACCTTACTTTTATCGAAATAAAATATAGCCACTGTCACTAACGGACAATATAGCTTTCTATTAGTAAGCATAAGTAAACCAACCATGAACATACAAACTCATAAGCTTACTGTTTTATAGGTAATATATTAATATAGAAGTATAAAAAATACACACACACATACATACATACTACATAATATATGTAGATACAAAAAAATACATACTACATAATATATGTAGATACAAAAAATAGCCTAGTAAACGAAAACGTAACAATAAAAAAAAACAAACATACCTAAACATAACAAGCTATAAATTATTTATTGCTCGATAATTTTTTTCCCTAATCATTCTTTAATTTCAGCCGACATAAAGTAATTAATAGAAACCTTGGTATAATGCATATCAAGTAGTTATGTAGTTTATAGGAAAAGAAGAACAAGTTGAAAAAGTCATAAGTGTATAGAATTATGTGGTAGAATACTAGGACTAGTTCCTAGTATTATTCGTCATTTCAAGTGATCTAATAACCACTTAATACGATTGAATGGTTATAAAATTCTTATGTACATATTTACCTAAAACCATTGTCCTGTAAAATAGTTTGTCAGCATGACAATTTTATTTTAGTACTAACTGCGCCTTGCCGTTTTACCCTCGTAACCTGTAATTCAGAGGGAATTTCGGGATAAAAAGTAGCCTATCTGTTATTTTATACCTCCAGCTATTTATATAGGTACCAAATTTCATATCAATAGTTGTATATATTTACTTTTCGTTATTGAGTTACAAACTTTCGCATTTATAATAGCAAGACTAATTGTAAATGTATAATTCAGCGTACTGATAAATATAAATACCTACACCATCCTTTTGCGAAAGGCATAGGCGTAGTTAGGATGGTGTCAACTCTAGAATCAATCTTCTTTACCCACCTTAGAAAAATCGATAATGATGAAGAGTTACTCAGCAGAAACAGTATTAAAATGAAAAACGTTAGAGGTACAATTTTTAATCTATCTGTCTACACGTAGATAAATGTACATAACGTTACTCAGATAGGAGTATAAAGACTTTTAATATTTTATACATATACATTTAAACATTAAATGTGAGAATACTTTTTGAGCTACAATCTCACATGAGAGCAGACAAAGGAAAAATCAAGCACAATGGCGGGTTAGTATTTCCAAATACATTCAGAGTAAGTATACTGAATAAGTGTACGAGAAATGCACGTTATTGTGCTAGGTCAGTGATTCTCAACCACTGTGCCGTGTGCAGTGTATTGTAGTAAGTAAATAATTTTTATCTTTTTTTGTGTGCCACCAAATTTTGAAATCGTTAAATATGTGCCGCAACAAAAAAAGGTTGAGAATCACTGTGCTAGGTACTCGTAAATAAAAATGTAGGTTATCGAACGCTTTTTTAAACATTACTTTAATATCAATCATTTTGGTATATAAATTTAAAATAAATAAATTAGTATAAAAATAAGATATAACCACTTGGTTACTATTAGTTATAAAAATTGTAAAACTATAAAATAAAAATCATATTAATTAAATTTATTGTGCGTATCTGCAGAGTGCTATCGTTGCAATTTGTTCCTGTCCCCATGAGTCAAAATTTTTCTGTTAGATAGGTACTGAAATTTTTTATGACATTAAAAAATAAATATTTTTGAAAATTTTGAGTGTTAGAAATTACTATAAAAGTTAAGGAACAGATTGCGCAACATTAAGGATAATGTTTTTTTTTTGTCAATTATTAAAAAATCAAATTGTTTTGTTTAGGAAAAGAAGAAATAACTGTCTTATGTGATTCTTAAAGAAAATAAACTATTATTAGCCTCAAATCCTTATGTGGAAACATGGAAATATCAGTCTATTTAATCGATCCTTTTTAATAACATTTTTGAAAATTAATATGAATTTATCGTCAGCTAACAATACAAAAACGATAGAAAAAAATTGTTGAAAATCGCATTTTGAGTTAGTAGTTTAATTCAATTTATTGCCAATAAAAATAAGCACTACGGCTAGTGTTGTTTAAAAGATTTAGATTTTATATATATATATATATATATATATATATATATATATATATATATATATATATATATATATATATATATATATATATATGATTGGATATTTGTATTTGTTTCTAATATGGGTGCACGTCCTTGTGATTCTCTCCACTGTGCTTCGGAGAACACGTAAAGCCGTCGGTCCCGGTGGTTATCATAGAAATCTGATAAAGATCATTAGTTAAGGTAGGGAAATTATCCACCCGTCGCAGTGAAGCAGCGTGGTGGATTAAACTCTCCTCCTATATGGAGAAGAGGCCTTTGCCCAGCAGTGAGACGTTTATAGGCTGATCCAGTTCAGTTCAGTTGTGTTATGTTTATAAAATTTTCAAATTTGATAATTGTTCAGAAAATCAAGTCATTATTTTCAGTAATTAAAATTGCTCAATATTTAATGAAAGTTTTATTTTATTAAATGTTGTCCATTTGAAAAATTATCTTTTCATTACTTTTGCTTCTTACGTATTATTTGACTACAAGTGATTCTTATTTTCATAGGTACTTAACCAGTGTTTAGTCATCATGTTGTTCATTAGGGTTTTCACAGTTATTACAGCTTGACTACGTTAGGAATTTTTAGACAGGGATATTTACCATGTTTGAAACATAGTAAATATCCCGATTTGAATAATTTTAGTTATAAAAATAACCATGTTAATTTAAAATCTTATAATTTACGACATGGTCACGACATATATACATTGACTACTAATATTGAATTAGTGACATTTTTCTTGATTTGAATAGATTGTGAATACACTTAACATAAGTTCTAGAAGACTTAAAAAAAAAACTTAATTTAGATGAGTAAATTATTTCTCATATTAGAGGCTTGGTCATATTAGCTGTATCATCTATACGTGGCTCTCCCAGCTTTTCTTTTTCTTTTTTTTTTTCACTGGGAAATACATTTAGGTACGTATCTTGCCGCAGAGAGGCGGCGGGTATATGGGACTCGCTGGCACGCAGAATGTCCCAGAATACCCACTAAAACCCAGCGGTGCCCTCATCGTCGTAATGGGGGACGCCCCATTACGACGATGAGGGGATCGCTTGCGCATACAACCGCGACTGGCCCTCCCAGCTAGAATAAGCTAATTTAACCCCAATTTTTGTAAAATGTTATTCACAACTTAAATATATTTATGTTTTAATAATGTTAGAGGTATATATTGAAATTATTATTGAGAACATAGGTAAATAACTCTTGAAGTCTCACTATTCAGCACTATTTACATTGAATGGAATAAATAAGGATAAACTCTATTACGTAGATTTCCTCGAGAAAAATATGTTAAAACCGCATAAGTCTGTACCAATTAAAGAAAAAACTAGGTTTTTCCCCTGTGAAGAAAACATTATACTTCATAACAGTATGTAAATTAAACTATAGCTAGCTTAATAATATTTAAATAATATACGGGTAATACATTACTCAATATTATAATAACGAAAAATTTGTTTAGATATTAAAAAAAAAAAGAAATGAATATATTATTCTTTTCGCGTAAGTTAACCTTTTAAAGAGTTTAAATATGAATTTATTCTGTACTAGCGGCCCGCCCTGGCTTCGCACGAGTATTTAACTAAAATTTAAAAAATTATAAATTTATATTTTTTATCACCTACATGCGCTATCGTATAATGGTAGAATATCGTTTTTATATTTTTTTTACATTTAACATAATTAATATTTAACAAATTAGTATATTAATTGAAAATGATGTTTATCTAAAATATTAAAACGATTTCTATTCCTATCCGACATATTTAGTAAACTTTTAAGTTTAACAAAATAATAACTCAAAAATAAGTTTTGTGAGTTTTTAAGATTCGTTAGACCAGATGGCGTCTATGTCGCGTAGGCGTATTTATATTTTCTTAAATATTTATTTTAAAATTTAATTACAATGAAACAAAAACTAAATTATACTGTGAGTTATGTATAATTTTTATGTATTAAAGTTATTTAAATTGGTTGGCGGACTACGTCGAGGTCCATGGAAAAGCAGGGCCTCAAACTTTTTAAGGGCCACCCTAAGCCTCAGTGCCTCGATCTTCCTGACCACCTCCGCGGTACCTGAGGTGGCCAGATATGCCGCGCGCCTCCTCGAAAGTCCCGCGCCGAGCTGTGACCAAAGTGTCATCGGCGTAACAAATTAATCTCAGCCCAGGGGGGAGCCGGCCACGGAGGACCCAGTCGTACCCGATGTCCCACAGGAGAGGTCCGAGAATAGAATCCTGTGGGACGCCGCACGACATGGGCCTCCTGACAACGTCCCCTCCAACCCCGCGACCGTCAAGGTAGTCTGCCACTAGCCGCCTTAGGCAGAGGGGCACTCCATGGAACCGGAGTGCCTCCGTGATGCAGCCGAATGGCAGACTATTGAATGCGTTGGCGATGTCGAGAGACACCGCCAACAGCACTCCCTTCGAGGCGACGGCCTCCGAAGCCACGATCTTCAGACGCAGAATGGCGTCGACCGACCAGCCCGAAACCCGAGCCGGGCGTCGGACAGGTCAGGGCCGACTCGCGTGAGGTGCTGGACGATGCGAGCAGCGACTACCCTCTCCAACAGCTTGCCTATCTCATCCAGCAGCACGATGGGCCTGAAGCTAGCGAATGATGTCGAAGTGGAAGGCTCGGCTAGAGACGTCTCGGGTTGGTATTTGGGCCATAGGGGCGCTTCAGCCGATATTGGAGGAGTGGACGGTGCAGCAGCACGGAGTACTCACGGAGTTGTCGGGGCATGGCTGCTTCGGCAAATACTTGCACGTCGTCGCAAGGAGGGAGACTACCCTGGGCTGCCACCATAGTGCACCATACTGCTGTGAGGACACCGCGCAACATACGCAAGATACGAGCGTGTCGTGCCCGGACTGGGCTGAACAGCGCCGGGATCTCGCTGCAGTCATTGGAGAGGACCTGTCGCCGCCGGCCGTTGCGTGAGCTTTGGTTGGCGGTAATAGGGTCTGGACCGCGGTCACCATTTTCTGCGAGGACGTCATCTCGCAGAAAGAGGCGGCGGAGAGGGCCCGGAAGGACTCACTCTTTTCGGATCGCTCCGGAGCCGCAGCCTTTACTCTTTGTTTTTTTACCCGAGTACATTCTTGTGTCATTGTTTTGACCATAGATATAATAAATCTGTTAACAAGTCCGTTTTATAATCTTAATCTTAATATACTATACCTAAAAGCGAAAGGTCACTCATCACGATAGCTCTGGAACTATAAGACCTAGAGACTTGAAATATGGTAGGAATATTCCTTTTGCCGAGGAGAGGTCAGCTAAGAACGGAATTTACGAAATTCTACCCCTAAGGGGGCAAAAAAGGGGGGCAAATTTTGTATTTGTTTATATGTTGGGACAACGTATTTCCTTGGTCCAATCTACTTCAAATTTTGCATAAAATATTCTTTAACAGAATTGATTGAAGACGTGTTTCGTATTTTATCAAAATTCATTCCCTAACGGGGTTAAAAGGGGGTTGCTTTTGCTTCGAAGTTTATTTGACAACTCAATCCGTCTATTATAAAATATTTTCCAGTATCGACGCAGGTGTAGGTGATAAAAAATATAATAATTTTTAAAATTTTAGTTAAATACCCGTGCGAAGGCGGGGCGGGCTGCTAGTTAATTAATAATAATATCAATCATTCTCACTGTTATATTTTTTGATCACGTGATCAAAATACTGATAGCACCTTACCTCGAAAGCGCCGGTGCTAACAGTACAAAAATGGCGGCTATTTATGACGTCATATATTTATCTATGGCATTGCGACAGTATACTGGTAGTCCACAAAGGAACGAATTTTTCACTAGTGAGAGCACTGAGCAGTGCTCGCAGTGTACATCGGAAACATTGTCTGTATGAAGTCACACCATGATGCACGAAGAATGGATATACAAGGTGGGCCATAAAGTTGTGCGGATTTAAAAAAATCATATAAAAAAAACTACAAAGCTCAGGAAAGTAAAAATATATTTATAATAAAGAAAACAAATGGGAAAATCATTTTTTAAAAATAACATCGGTGAGATGTGTGCCTTATAAACGTACACACTCCTCCAATCTAACCCTCAAATTCGTGAAAACTCGCTGGCACATCGCTTGTGGGATAGCGGACATTTCCTTGCGAATGTTGTCTTTGAGCTGGGCAACCGTCGTCGGTTTACTAGCGTAAACGCGACTCTTAAGGTACCCCCAGAGAAAAAAAACCATTGGCGTGAGATCTGGGCTCCGGAGAGGCCACGGAATGTCCCCTCGACGCGATATTAATTTTCCATTAAACATTTCGTTTACAACTGCTAAAGACTCATTTGATGTATGGGATGTCGCGCCATCTTGTTGAAACCACGTCCTGCTGTTGTAGGCTTCAAAATTATGCAGTTGTGGAAAGAAAAAATTACGTAAAATTGCTGTGTAGCGATCAGAATTTACTGTTATTGTCTGGCCTCGCTCATTTTCGAAGAAATGGGGTCCGATGATTCATTGAGCCGACATAGCCGCCCAAACTGTAACTTTAAGCGAATGCAAAGGTCTTTGGTGTTTCAATTGGGGATTTTCTTCAGCCCAATACCGACAATTTTGTTTATTGACAAATCCACATAAATTAAAATGAGCTTCATCCGAGAAGAGAATATTGTTCAAACTCTGAAAACGTTCTAACATTCTTTCGCCAAATGCACGACGTAAATGGTGGTTATTTGGTTTCAATTCCTGGACTAATTGAAGTTTATACGGGTGTAATTTCAGATCTTGTCAAAATACGCCTCAATGATGTCTTTGATATGGTGAGCTCAGCTGATCTCTTTCGAGATGATGCTGGGGATCGCGCCGTACAGACGCCGCGACTTCGCTCACATTTTCCTCCGTTCTTATCGACCTTGGACGCCCCGCAAATTTTTCATTTAATGTCGAACCCGAAGACTCGAACTTTCTAACCCATGATCTGATCACACTTTCACTCGGACATTGGTTTAAATCATGTAAATTTAACTGAGAGCGAAATAGACGCCGCGCAATAATGCACGAATCGCTATTTTTATAATACGCCTTTACACAAAACGCACGCTGCTCACCGGTGAAAAGCTCCATGGCAACCAAATTTCCGAGAACCAAGCTAACTATCTCCACTACCCGCACCCCGTTCCCGTGTTGTGTTCACGAATAATACGATTTTGAAATTCGTACGCCTTTCTGGCCCACCTTGTATAAGGAGTGCGAACGTAATGTTAAAAGAATGGCATCAATTTAGGTAGTAGATAATTATTTTGCCTCTAGAGTCCGCTAGGATCGAAGTTGTAATTTACGCGGGAAGGCTTGTTGCTATTGACAGCTCTGAATTTTGAAAATTGAGTTATTAGTTCATTTTTAACCTTTCTATTGTTTGCTATAGGTGTGCGATTATTGATTTGAATAGTAAAATAACGTAATTTATAATTTTCGTCTCTCTAACATAATTATGAGAAAAAAAATGGTTGCTGTAAAGTCGGTTTACAGACGATAATTTTTACGTGATAACGTCATAAGAAAACATAGATGTAGAATTGTATACTTTTATGAATCGAATTGAATTATTATCACATATATAATATGATAGTGTGTATTACTTTACATATATATGATAGTGCAGTACTTTTTATATATATATATATATATATATATATATATATGATAGTGTGATATTCAAGATTTTCCAATCTGAGTTATTTTGTTAAGGATAGGAAGATGATAGGAAAAGTAGGAAATCAAGGGCAGTGTTTCAAGTGGTACTCTCTACCAAACAATTGACAAATCACAAAACAGTAGGGGTGTGCGATAATTATCGATAATTCGTAAATACTCGATAATTTTCCATTCGATAATTATCGATAAATGTTATTCGATAATTTTGATCCGATAATTATCGATAATTTTTCATTCGATAAATATCGATAACTATCGACCGATAATTATCGATAACTTTCGTCAAGTATCGATAATATTTATCCGATAATTATCAATAACTGTCGCCAACTATCGATAACTTTTCCTTCGATAATTATCGATAACTGTTCATACGAAAATTATCGATAACTATCGATAAAACGATTCGATAATCATCGATAGTAAAATTATCGATATTTTTATCAATGAACATCCCTACTTCTACCAAACAATTGACAAATCACAAAACATTAGGGGTGTGCGATAATTATCGATAATTCGTAAATACTCGATAATTTTCCATTCGATAATTATCGATGTGTTATTCGATAATTTTGATCCGATAATTATCGATAATTTTTCATTCGATAAATATCGATAACTATCGACCGATAATTATCGTTAACTTTTCCTTCGATAATTATTGATAACTGTTCATACGATAATTATCGATAACTATCGATAAAACGATTCGATAATCATCGATAGTAAAATTATCGATATTTTTTATCGATGAACATCCCTACTTCTACCAAACAATTGACAAATCACAAAACAGTAGGGGTGTGCGATAATTATCGATAATTCGTAACTACTCGATAATTTTCCATTCGATAATTATCGATAAGTGTTATTCGATAATTTTGATCCGATAATTATCGATAATTTTTAATTCGATAATTATCGATATCTATCGACCGATAATTATCGATAACTGTCGCCAACTATCAATAACTTTTCCTCCGATAATTATAGATAACTATTCATTCCATAATTATCGATAACTATCGATAAAACGATTCGATAATTATCGATAGTAAAATTATCGATATTTTTTTCAGATGAACATCCCTACAAAACAGTTTGCGTGTAGATTGCGTGGCGCCACTGTCTCTTTTACTCGAACGCGGTCCGATGGAGTGTAAGACAGAACGCTTAGGCTAATCGTGCCTCTCTATCGCTTGTTCTGCGCTCTCGCTCACTAATTGTGACAATGATGACGTCATCTTCTTCGAACGGGCACCCCTTCATCAATTTACTAGACGTTATCACGTCAAAAAAAAGTAAGACAAAGACATTCCTCCAGGCCACCATTTTAAAGATATTTGACATGTAGTCAACATGATAATATGTCATAAGATTTTTTCAATTATTTATATTGTTTTTATCTTTAAACTTTGTAGTAACTTGTTATTAATAACTTTGAGTCATCATCAACATAAAATACTCTTGGAGATTAAATTAAAGGTTAAACTTTTAGTTTAATAACAGGTATTACCCGTTCGCGCTAAGTTTGCCGTTGGCGATGTGACGTCACTCGAAGGGTAGCGTCAGCAAAAAAAAAATACTATATATTTTTTTTTTTAATAATAATACTTTATTTCCAAAAAAAGATTTACATTTGTACTTAGATTTACATTGTGTTAGATGAACATTTTCATAGTTAGTAAGTACCTAAGGATTCCTCTGCTGTCATACTAGGGAAACCTGTGTTACGGTTTCGTGATTTTCACTATGTGCCGAAACCTTGGAGCCTTTCTTTATTTATTTTAAGTAAAAAACCCTTACTATTTATGCATATTTAAATACGTACTTATATAATAAACATACATAATAAAATGTTCTTAAAACAAAACTTATTAACATTTCATCAAAACAACTTTCACTATATACATTTTCGTAAATATTTTAAAAACCATAAGTCCTACTGACTTGAACCTTCTTGTAAATCTCGTTATGAGTCAAAACCTTTCTTTTAACGCTACTTTCAAAATGATATCTCTGTAAACAAAAATTCACTTTTTCAACTTACGTAATTATTTACAATAAAAATCCTTATTATTTAACACAAAAATATTTTACAAATAAACCTTATAAAATTATTCTGACATGTCAATACATGTCAGAAGCCGATGGCTTAACTTGGGGTACGTCGCCGACACAAAGAATTTTTATGAATAAAAACCACGCATGCGATGTCGTTGTCAACGATACTGAGAGGGGCGCGGTAGGCGGCTGGGGGAGGGAACGCGCATTCCACGGACCGGCAAACTTAGCGCGAACGGATTATACGTAATATTTAAATTATTAAATAAATATTAAAAATATAATGTAATGTTATAAGATTAAGTATATTTGTTTAAAAAAAAATTATTTCATATTATATAAAGTTATTTTAATTAAATATTTGATAAATTATGATAATAGTAGTCGGTGAAAAAAATTTTTTTTTTCAAAATAATATTATTTAGAATAATAAAATTTATTGTTATTTTCATATATTTTTCAGCTATAAAATATCATAAGAAGCCTCGCAGACAACTCATTTAATTAGCATAGCATCAATTATCATGCTCTACTATCTTTTAAAGAGAAGAAATATCAATACTTCTGTCCAAGAAATTAGATGATTCAGAGAATTCTAGATAAAATTACTATTACTACAAAAATAAAAAACAATGTATTTTAATAAAATTTCTGAATTCGTTTTGTTTTATTTCATCTTCCAAAATATTAGCATTCAATACATAAAATTATATTTATTAAATATGCAACTAAAATAAAACTGTTCTAGAGAACTACCTAACTTAAAACCTATATTTAATTACACATATTATAATAAGTAATATAATAATAGCATCGGTACCTCACGACTACTCGCGCACCCAGTGGCAAAAAAGAGAACTATGATCTTTGTTTATTTTTGTGTACATAAGTACCGTGAAATTTGTATAGAACTACGTCTACCGTTCGCTCTCCTGTATATCCATTCTTCGTGCCATGATGGCTCGTGTTTTAGATCACGTGATATACTAATTAAAATTACGACTTTTAATTTCAATATAATAAAACAATCATGTGCTTTTATGACCCAAATTCAGAATATTTAAGTATTTTTCTACATAAATTATAATTTTTATCAAATTTCATAATTTATTTTTCACTACCGAAAGTACCCTATTTATCTTGTAATAACTTCTAGAAATTAACTAGTAGTAATTAACTTACGGTAGCTTTATAATATTAGGTACATTACTTAAGCTTGTAATGTAGCTAATGTTAAAATTTAGCCATTTCTGTATTGTATGCATGTGTTTTTGCTACAATGACTTATTTATTATAAATTTATTTTTTTGATATTCGTCGGCGAAATAAATTTCATGTCATTTCATTTCATTATGAATTGTTTTACAGCCCCTACCCCTTTCAGCTCCATCATTCTCTAACCATAAGATTATCTGGAAGAAATTGCTAAAAGCCGATAAGACCACCCTGTTGTCATCATTATCTTTTTTTAATATTTGATGTTATCCTTTTGAGTTAAACAAAGTGTACATATTTTTTAAAATAAAGTATCTAGTCATATCTTTGAATCTAAGTACATATTCATTTCGAAAATACCACTTGTCCTATTATATTTGATTTATTGTATCGAATATGGAAATAAAAGTTTCTTTCCGCTTTTGTATGTGATTTTTATTTTTCATATTGTGGCTCACAAAAAGACTAATTTATTTTACATATGGCAATATTTATAATATGACACTAAACCGGTGTGTCAATTTTGTTATAGTCTATGCTCGACTTGTATGGTGGTCGATTTAACAATATTTTTCACTAATTGTTTGTTAAATTAGGCGGGAAGCAGTTTTAGCATTTTTGAAATAAAAATGAGTGTTGAAGAAGATGTGATGAAAATACAAAAGAAGTTAACTAAGATGACATCAGAAGATGGAACGGTAGGTGTGGTAATAGATATAATAAACGTATAATAATTTTAGCATGTACGAAGATGCTACATAAATAAAAGCATCACCGCGTGAGGAGGATACTTGATAGAGATTAATAAAATTATTAATTCTTTTCGAACTATTTTTCTGTATTAGGTAAAAAAAAAAAAAAAAAATTTTGCTTTTGTGTACAACATAATTTTATAGGATTTGATTTATTTATTATATATATATATTTTTAGGGTCAAGAAGAAGCATTGGAGCTTTTAAAAGCTCTTCAAACAATGGCAATTAATTTAGACGTCCTCACTAAAACAAGAATAGGCATGACAGTGAATGCTTTACGCAAGTCCAGTAAGGATGAAGAAGTGATATCATTGTGCAAAACATTAATCAAGAACTGGAAAAAGTTCTTGTCAACACCAGCTACACCGTCTAAGGACTCCGGTGGATCATCGAAGCCTAAAAAAGATTCAAGCAAAGATAAAGAAAAAAGGGACGAAAGAGAAAAAGACAAAAAATTACCAGCATCATTTCCACCACAATCAAATACAACTGATGCTGTCAGACTTAAATGCAGAGAGTTGCTAATGCAAGCACTTAAAATTGATGGTGAAAACCCTAATGCATGTGCATCTCCAGAAGAACTCGCTGAGGAGCTAGAAGAATGCATTTATGCGGAGTTCAAAAATACAGATATGAGGTACAAAAACCGAGTCCGATCAAGAGTAGCTAATCTTAAAGATCCAAAAAATCCTACACTACGAACAAATTTCTTGAACGGAGTCATTGCTGCTTCGCGTCTTGCTAAAATGACACCAGAGGAGATGGCTAGCGATGAAATGAAAAAACTTCGTGAGAAGTTTATAAAAGAGGCCATTGATGATGCTCAACTTGCAACTGTACAGGGTACTAAAACAGACATGCTTAAATGTGGTAAGTGTAAGAAGAAGAACTGCACATACAACCAACTCCAAACAAGAAGTTCTGATGAACCTATGACGACTTTTGTTTTATGCAATGAATGTGGTAATCGCTGGAAGTTTTGTTAAGACTGCTTTTAAAATATTCAGAAAAATCTTTGTATGATATATGGTACACTGGTATCAAATAAATATACTTAACTTACTATGAATTATTTTCACATTTCAATGCATTGAACCTTTTACTATAATTAAAATTGGAACTGTGTGAAGTAGATAAGAACATTAGTTTTAAAAATAATGAATAAATTAACCTGCTTTAAGTGATTGGCAATTTTTTTTTTTAATTATTTATTTGAGGGTTTCATATAAATAATAGAAACTACAAGGTTTTCATCACGTTGCTATATTTCTCTACATACTTTGCTCACAACAGGAATGTGCCCTTAGGGCTTTTCATATAATTATATTGGTTTCACAATCCCCAGCTTCCTATACATTATTTATTTATTTACAGTCTTAAAATTTTACACAATGTACAATAAACCATTACAGATCTAAAGACCAATGTCATGTGTAAAGTTTATCAGTAAAACCATTAAGCAAAAAGTATGCAAAAATATGTCTTTACAATGTTTTACTTAGTAATAAAAATAAATGTGACAGTGAATTTATACAAATATTATTTGAAAATCTATTTTGAAATCATATAATGTTAACAATTTATTGTCCAGTTAAAAGTTTAGAATTGTTGATCAAAATCTAATCTTCATATCGAACCCACGACCTTGCTTTCTGCTCCAGGGTCGTGAGTTCGATTCCCGCCTCGAGTCTGGTTGTAATATGTATTTATTTCTATATGTATCATTTATATGTATATTTATTTTAAAAAAATGTATGTCAGTCGGCTGTTACCTAAAACACAGGCATTAAGTTGTGTACCTTAGGAACAGACGACTGTGTGTGTATTTCAAGACATATTTATTTATTTATATTTAAATTCTAATAAAATTATTTAAAACAATTGCATTGTAATGATTTTGATATATGTATTAATAAAGTTGAAAAGCTAAAAATGGTTTAGACGACAGAACAATTTCAGTTGTAAATTATTGTTTACAGAACTAAAATAGAAGATTGAAATAATTTTACGAAATATTAATAATCTTTTAAATATAACACAATGATGGTAAAACAAAGAAATGATGATGTAAATATTATAATTTACCAGCTGCAATGCTTTTTTTTATTATATTGCATTAGAAGTAAAATATTTTTATTATTTTAATCAATAAAAATAATAAAATCTAGTACATATATAGCAAAAATCTTTTAGAAAATAAGCAATAAATATAATTAATCATTGATAAATTACTATTAAGTTTTCTTCGAAATTTTACTATCACATTGCTGATATTTTAGCATAATTTTGAATTCTTGCATGGAGTTCTTGATAAGAACGTTAATAATCTTAAACTTGATGAACAATTTTTTTTTAAAATGATTATTAGAGATGTTCCGACTAGTCGGCGACTAGTCGGTTAAGCCGACTATCCGGCCACTTTTGTAGTCGGCGATTAGTCGGCGACTATCCGGCAAAGAGCGCCGACTATCCGGCTTAAAATTTGTATGTATTTTATCAATAAAATGTATATACTTCAGAGGAATTAAATTAATAATTACCTTTATTGTTAATTAATATTTTTATTTTAGAATTAGTTTAATACATTTTGAAATATAAAGAATTTTTCCTTTAGTCTTTAAAATCTCTAAAGTCGCTAAAATTACTTACTGTAAAACAATATCTATGATAATGATCAAACAAAATTACTATTATTATTAACAAACAAAACAATATATTATCTTGTTATTCTTAAACATTTATAAATATTTCTTTTTATTTTTGAATAAAAGACTAGATTTTAACAGACAAATAGTATTAAACCAAGACATGTACCTACATGACGTACCTAATGTACAAAAAATTCGAAACACCGATAGCTTGTATCCAACAATGTACCTAGCCAGGGTGAAGACTTTGTCATGCTCCAAGTCGAACCTACTCTTCAAAACATTGTCCAGCAAGACTTTCATTTACATGGTTTCTTGGTTATCTTCAATGTACATTTCTTCATATTTCTGTTACGTTTTCAAATGAGGTATTACTTCAGACACCGAAAAGCAACTTGTACTTATAATATTCGTAATCTCTTCAAATGGCTTCAGCAATTCAATGCTTTTTATGAGTACTTCCCACTCTTCAGTAGACAAATTTTTAAAATTAACCGATGTTTCAACCAAGTAAAAGAAACAACCCACTTTGCCGCCGCCGAAACCATTATCGGCTTAGCCGACTAGTCGGCCGACTAGTCGGCGTCTTCACAACCGACTAGTCGGCTAGTCGGCTAGTCGGCCAAAGTTATAGTCGGCACATCTCTAATGATTATACATAAAGTTAAAATGAAATGATAAAAACGTTTATGAAACAAATATATTTCTCTAGGAAATAATATAGTCGAGTAGAGTTTTAGAATTATATTAAATTACAAATTGTTAATAACACTTAATCTCAGATTTCCCTAATACTATCTTATATCTTTAAACGAGCAATTCTTGTATATATATATATAATCTGAATCTCGGAAACGGCTCCAACGATTTTCATGAAATTCAGTATGCAGTGGGTTTCGGGGGCGATAAATCGATCTAGCTAGGATTTATTTTTAGAAAATGTCGTTTTATCCCTTTTTTCAGGCAATTAAAAAATATCGTTAGAATACGAAGGTAAATTTCGCAGTCATTGATAAGTTTATAATAGCTACGATGTGAACCGGGCGGATTCGAAATAAGAAAAACCCAGGTTCGAATCCAGTCTCCAGGACTATTTTTTTTTTAAGGTTACTTCTTTTGTGAGAAAAACTATTATTGGGAGCCCTTTACTAACTGGATGACCGAGCTTTGCTCGATATTTTATTTTTTTATTTTTTGTTATTCGTGTTTTGTGGAAACTATATTTACATACGAATTACGAACAGCTGATGATATATGAATAATATTTTTCGATCTTACCGAAATAATAATAAAATGAAATATAATATAATGAAATAATAATAAATATGAACTGGTTATTTAAATAAAAAATCACGAGTATAATTAAAAACTGTTAGAATATTATTAGAATACGAAGGTAAATTTCGGCATAATCTACAAGGTTATAATAACTTAGGTGGGAAATCAGTATACCTGGGTTCGAATCCCGATGCCTCAAGTCCCACTTTTTTTTCTTTTTTTTTCAAGTTCCCTCTTTTGTAAAAAAAAGAACTATTATTGAGAGACCTATACTACCTGATTTCCGAGTTTTGCTCGGTATTTTTAATATTTTTTTTTTGTTAATCTTCTTTTTTTTGGAAATTATATTTAGATACGATAGAACTGATGAAATATGAATAACATTTTTCGGTCTTACCTATATAATAATATAGTATTTTGTGTCACAAGGGGATGAAAGTACTATTTTTTTGACCCTCATATGAAATTGCCGCCCGATCCGAAGGCGAGGGTAGCAAACATACGGGAATGGATGTAGTACTTTCGTCCCATGTTGCACATACTTTTTTTTTCCTACCTAGGACGAAAGTTCAGGTTTTGTTCCTGTGAAGCGGGGACAGAAAGTGTCACTTTTGTCCCGCTTCACAGGGACGAAAATCGAACTTTCGGCAGAGGTAGGAAAAAAAGATATAAACTGGTTATTTAAATAAAAATCACGAGAGCAATTAAAAACTGCTAGAATATCATTAGAATAAGAAAGTAAATTTCGCCACCATCTGTAAATTTATAATAGTTCAGGTGGGAAATCGGGCGGTCTCGAAAACGGAAGATTTTTCCTTTTTTTTCAAGTTCCTTTTTTGGTGAGAAAAAATATTATTAGGATCTCTTTTTATTTTTTTTATTTATGTAACCAGTGACTATTGTTTTATTATTATATCGGTAAGATTGAAAATATTATTCATATATTATCACTATGTAATTTGTGTCTAAATATAGTTTAACCGAGCAAAGCTCGGTCATCCAGGTACTAAACATAATCACTCAAAACTGCTGTAATTTAGGTGCAATAATTATTTGATCAGTTCTATCTAAAAGTAAAATAATAATTAATCTAAAACTAAACTTTATTCATTGATATCTACCTAATTTTTGTTTAAAGTACACAATATAATAGATATTAATATTAAGATGTTGAAATTTTCAATTGTTACTGGCCAAATGTAATATATAAAGTACACATAATATACTCCACAGTGATTCGAAAAAACTTTCAAGTGCTCTAATCTAATATGGCAAGCTATACTTTGGTGAATATCGACAGTTTTGATTTTTGGCTCTTTCTATGGAAATTTATTTATATACTTAATAATTTTGCTTGAATTTTTACTTAATCTACACTTATAAAATATTTTACTACTCAACGAACAGTTCGCCTGTTTTAATTTTTACAAATATTTTGTTTTCATTGCACATTTTACTTTGATTTAGAATATCTAATTTGAGATCACAAGATGATTGATTATCTTCATTTTCTTCCAGTTTTGTAATAGTGAAACTTACGTTTTCATTAGCAACGAAACACTCGGGGGTCAAGTTCTTTTGGTAATTGAAATGAGTTTTTAAATGCTCGCGAAGGAAATGCGATTGCACCACTACTAAATCACAAAATGAACATTTATGGCTACCGGCATTAAGAATATCAGTTTCATCATGTCTTCTGTAATGATTACTGAGGGCATCTTGGCGTTGATTGGTATATGGGCATAAAAGGCACATGTGTAATTTTCGATCCTTTGTAGGGGAAGTTTCTGAGGCAGCAGCGTCCTTCCCTGTTTGGTTCATTGACCGTCGGCGTTGCAACAATCGGAGTGTTTGTTGATCACTGATTGAAAATTGTTGAAAATCACTTCGAGGAGGTCTTCGGGGCATTGTTTTAATAGCTAACTTTATATTATCGCCACTTTCATCTTTCTTATTTTCAATATTATCAACTTCAGATTCTAAATAACCATTTACACCTTTCTTTCGTTCTGCTTGAGCCTCGTCATTCATTTGATGTTTTCTCATATGTTGAACATAATTAGCATAGTACTTAACAGAATAGTCACATATTTCACATTTATATCTTTGTTTCGACCCGTGCAGTGATAAATGTATTTTGTATTGCTCGCGTTTTTCAAATGCCGATGGACATTTATGGCATTTATAACGCTTCTCCTTTTGTCGTCCATTTTTAAGGTAAGTAGGATAAATGAACTCTGGATTTCCATGCATTAGATATCCAAATTGAGGATCGGCTTGAAGAACTGGTGGAAAATGGTCGTTTGGTTTTACAAGCTTATCTTTATCTGTTAGGACTCTCTTCTGAGCTTCCGTTTTTCTCTGAAATAAGTCAGTTCCTGATAATGGTATATTTTTAAAATCTAAATCATCACCAGACTCATAATCACAAGTAGTGTTTTTATTTTCATTTTCGTGCAATATTTCGTGTTTAGCGAGGTTTCCAATGTTTTTGACAGCATAACTACATTTCTTACATTTATGTTCACCTTCACCTCCATGTAGTCCCATATGATAACTTAAGGCAGAAGTTTTAAAGAACTTTGCTGGGCACTCCTTACAGAAGTACTGTTTTGGCACATGTTTTCCATCTATATATTTTTTGGTACTATTTTCATGAAATTCATAATTTCTTCCAGGATTTGCTACAACCCATGTTACATCTGATGTAAGTGAACAATGAACAAGCTGCAATTTAGGTTCCCTATATAAACTATGAATTTTATGAACGAATTTTAGCATTTTTGTTTTTGTATTATATTCATCTGTATGTACAAAAATGTGACTATTCAATTCGTTTTCTTGTGGCACTGAAAATTCACAACTCTTGCATTTATTTGAGAATGTTAAGTCATGGAATTTGTCGTGAACTTTTAATTCGCTATCTGCAAAAAATCTTGCCGGACATTTTTGACAGAAATATAATGTTTTAGTTTCCTTACCCTCGCCTTGATTTTCATCTTCTTTAACAAAATCATCATCAATATTACTTTTTTCTCTATCTATTACTTTACGCAACTTCGCTATTTGTTCTTCATCCGGTATATCTGGTTCAACCGGACAATAAATGCGGCCGTATATTTCTCCATGAGTTTTAGAATGTTCAGATAATCTTACTTTATTATCACATGTGAATTTACATTCCAAACATTTATAAATTGTTATATCACTATTTTCAAACACAATACAGTGTATTTTTTCATGATTAGGTATCTTACATTTTTGTGAATTTACGTAAGAACAATAACGACATTTATACATTTTGTGAAATTCATTTTTAGCCGAAACCCATACAAAAGGAATCTCATCTAAGTTTACTGAAAATACAGATTGATTATCCAGTTGATTAGAGTTCGAAGAAAGACATTCTAATTCATTTTCCATTTCACCCTTTTTGGTAATGATTCCATGAACCCGCATGTGTTGATGTAGTAGATGTCTCTTTGAAACACTATAATTACATTCTTGACACTTATATGGAGTATCAGCCGGTAGCCGGTGAAATTGCTCATGATACATAAATTGTGACTTACTATTTGTTTCATATGGACATTCAGTGCATCTATGTCTTTTCGTCGAAGAAGTAGTTGGTAAAATTTGAGACCCCTGCTCTGGTAAAGGCGACTTGCAGCCCATAGCTTTTGATATATAATCTTCTGGATCAGTTATTCCATGTAAAATAAGATGTTGAACTAATTCATGTTCATCTTTGACAAAGAAAGGACAAAAATAACACTTAAATATTGACTGAGGCGATGGTTGATGTTGTTGTAGATGTGCCAAGAGAGAATTCTTATCACTTGCTTTGAACGGACATTTGGTGCAAGTGTCAGAACTTATGTCGTTTACTGATATTGCATTTATATCAGGTTTTTGTTTGACTGTGGTTATAACTTTGATCACCCCATCATGCTTTAATCGACAATGTCTCTGGAAATGAAAATAAGATATCCTTCAGATTAAATTCCTATGGTAAATAATGTAGAGCAAAACACAAAATATATGTATTAAATTATATATATGTTTTCAAAACTAGTTACAAAATCATTTCTTTAAAGGATGTATAATATATTCTTATTTTGGGTGAAATTTTGAAAATAAATATATTATTATGACAATTAAAATTTATAAATATATGCATTTACCTGTATAACGTGCTTCCAATTGGATAGTTGGTTACAGTGACCGCACCGGTACGCCAAATCAGCTGGATCAGGCATATTCTCAGGTTTTTTATTAATTGGAGGAGGTTTTGTTTCCTCTAAACCTTCGTCGTGTTTGGAGTGTTCTCGGACGTGTTCCAGCAAAGCTTCTTTTGATGAATCTCTGGAATTAATTAATATAAATTATGTCGTGATATTATGATTTATTATAATTCATAGCCTTATTTTTATAAGTAAAAATATTTTTTATACAAGAAATGATTAGTCTTGGAAATAATTTCATTGCGGAAATAATTTTATGGATAATTGGAGCGTAATCCACGTTGCTTTATTGTGAACTGGCGGATTTTACTAAAAAATTAAAAAATATAATAATAAAAATAAACTTACTTGTAATTGCATTTTTTGCATTTCCATAAAGTTTTTTTAGGCTTCTTAGCGTCAAGATTTCTGTTATCTAATTCATATTTTTGGTCATTATTTAAAGTTTGTAGGTTAAGAGGTTGCATCTCAAACGGAATATTGATTCCATCTGTGACGTCATTAAATGAGTCATCGTCTAACGCTGTGTCTACAGACGTATTTTGGTCAATGTAGTGAAATTCATTTTCACCATTTTCGTTCATAATAGGCATCGCCAAAAATTTATTGTATTTGCTGTAGTTACGTCTACCAGTTTCATCCGTCATGAGTACTTTTGCATCTGCATGTTCAGGGTCCCGAGCAGATTTAAGTTTAATATGTTTTGTTATATCCCATCTCCAATTCGATTTATACTTGCATAAAGAACATTCAAACGGTTTTTTATTTAAATGTCCAACTATATGGACATGAAATCTTGATGCTGTTGATGCCCAAAATAAACAATGAGGACATTTAAAAACTTTTTTTCCGACTGCTTGGCTAGGCGATAAGTTCATTGTTTCATTATCATCAATAATATCAAGTTCGAAACTTCTGTTTTGTTCTGGTAGTGTGGAGTCATCATTGATACTTATATCTAATGGTGTATCAAATTTATTACGCTCGTGGCTAATATTATTCCAGACGAAAACAACATTTTCCATTGGATGAGGTTCTGATTCCTTTTCTCCAACCACAGTACCAGCTTCGCTACTATCTTGATTTTGCCCTTCTGATGCATGTTCAAAAGCATTATCTTTCTTTCCGCATGTTTGCATGTGTATATATAAGTCGGCGCTCGACTTGCAGCGATGTCTACAGTTTTGGCACCGCGTTGATCCCAAATTTGAATGTAAAGCGTTTGACAGCAAACGATTTGATTGCGATGTGCAGTTTTTTTCATGAACAGAGTGCTCTGACAGACATTTACTTTCAAAACCACAATTTTTACATATTAATGAACCTTCTTCGCCAGTTTCGGTTAATAATCTTTCTTTCAATCGGTCAAAAAATGATTCATTCTTTTTACGGATAGAAGTGTCTTTGGTAGCAGCATTATTTACTGGAGTACGCGTAATTTCTACTGGTATATTGTCAGTTTTGGGGACAGAATTTGTATCTGTTGACGTGTTTTCCTTTAGTTTTTTAGCTGGCGGTTCTCCGGATGTTTTGTTTTGATTTGGAGTTGAAGCGTTCAGAGGAATAAGTTGCGGTATAGGTCTTGGTATTTTTTTACATTGTTTTTGATTCTTGGTTTCATCTATTGTAATTTCATTTTCTGTTTCTTTTGTTACATTCGAATTATCTCTTTTTACAATGTCAGATGATGAGGCCTCGTTAGAGTCGCTGTTACAACTCACGATGTCTTTATCCATATACTGTAAACCCATTTCCTGAAATAAAAAAAAGAAACTATTAAAAAGGAAAATTTGAGACGGCATATTTCCTATCGGCCCATGGTTTCTGGTTCATAATCAGTATGAAGATGTATATGACATTCAGAATATCATCAGTTGGCATTGCATCCATTTCAAACCGCAAAAATGTGAACTTAGTTGGTGATAAAAAAAATAGTTTAGATTAGTTTATTATTTGACTAGGTATTTAAGATGCATGAGTTGAGCGAGCAAAACGGACACGGTAACGGCCGGCTTTCGTTAAATGAGAGTAATTTTAAATAATAGATAAGTTTTGTAACAGTTCACATTTTGACGATTTGCAATAAATAGATTAAAAACCAACAATGTTTTAAAACGCACTATATACGGCTCAAATTACTACCATCTCTGATAAAAAATATGTAAATATTAGATAAACGTATAAATCTTAGTATTATTAAACAATATGTATATTTATATATTTTTTTTATTAATTTGCTAATGATTGTTGAATAAAAAAATAATAATTTTGTTGAAGTTGTGCAGGATGATAAGTATTCATTGAATGTTTTTTTGAACTTTTACATGAAATTTTCCTTTCTTTTCAATTCTATTAATCGAAAAAGTTTTATTAACAACACCTTTATAAATTCAAATCACAATCAACATTTAGAAAAACGATAATCTTTAGTCCTCTTCTAAGTAGCAAAATAAATATGCTACTAAAAAGAGATAAAATTACTTAATTTATTTTTGGTAAAAAAGTAATATGAGGTAAGAAACATAAATGATGTATTTTTACGTGGTTGTTATAATTTTAATACCTAAACAATTATTACATATCTGTTGATGTTCAGAATACTAGACAAGCCTGTGACTAGATATCAACCCATTATAATGACCGATAATATTAAAAGAAATAAAACCGAACGAGTTTTAATTTACAAATGGATATCATCTAACAATGCATAGTCATACTGTTAGAGAATAACTGATTAGTGTATATAAATAATGATTACTTGTACGTTAATTAATGTCCAAACATAAAATATCTACCGCAATAACATCTGATAAATGACGACAAATTTTCAAAAAAAGTACGAGTTTCTCTACTTTTGTCTATAGAGACGATGTATTTTTTAAGTGTCATTAATATTGCAATATAACTCTTTTACATCAAGTTTGAATAATATTTTTAATTAATTTATTTTAAATTAAATTTCCCTAATACAATTACATGTTTAATTAAATGTTTTATAATTAATAAAATATATATTATTTATTTGTATCGGGTATAATTTTTGGTACTTCTAATTGTTTAAAGACGGAAGTATTAATAGTATACATAAAAAATATATGTATTTAAACTGACATTAAAGAAATAGCATATGAGAGTATGTAATATCATTATTAATTATTGCGTATAATGGACTTGGCGACAAAAAATTTCATGCACGTAATGCAAACTCAAACAACATGCATTGATCTAAGCATGATGCAAGAGCGCGCGAGGGGCCGAGTGAAGTGCAGAGCAGTCACTGCAAAGCCCAAGTGATAAGGGACATGACGTCACCAACCACTGCGGCCCCTAAGCGCGGCCTCTACACTCAACGCAACACTCACCGATGTAGAGTGTGAGGATCGTGAGTCTCCGCTTCCTTCCTCTTCTTTTAAGATGAGAGCGTTTCCGTCCGTCATGTCAACACACGCCATGTCACTGGCGCCAACTCTGTTACGACGTCGGGTAGAACTCGATTGACCAGCAGACGGTGTATGATGATTCATTTCATGTACCGTCAAACTTTGTCTTATATCGGCCGTGAAGTTGCACATTGAACAGTGGAAGCTTCCATTACCACCGTGATTTTTCATATGACGATCTAAGTTCCATTTGTAAGGCGTTCGAAAATCACACATTGTACACTTAATCATTGGCATTGAATGATATTTAACATGTTTTGTATATCTAGCTCTAATGTGTGTGACATAGTTGCATTTAGTGCACGAAAACAATTTATTTCTTTCTGTTGATACTCCTGAAGTGGCAGTCTCTGCTTCAAATGTGCGTTCGAGTGACTCTTCGTTAACGTCATCGATATCCATCTGCGAATCATCACATTCTTCGACTTCTTCGAACAGTTCTTCCATTCTTTCGGGAGGTTCTATGTTTTCTGACGTAGACGGTAAATTTTCCGAATCTTTATTTGAGATCGAAGTTTCATGTACCATTTTTATATGTCTTATAAGTTTTTGATGATGTCGCGAAGCATAAACACAATGTGGACAATCATATATCTTTAATTTTTCGAAGTGTACGTCACGAGTATGCACGAGATAAGCCCGAGGATTTTGTGTATAAAATGTGCACTTGGTGCAGTTGTAGTTTCTTTTTATCTTGCACTGTGGTAGCTCAAAATCTTCCGCGGTGTCTGAGGAAGCCTCTGAAGATGCGTCGCCGCACAGGCGGCCTTCGAGGGAGCGCACGAGAGTCGCGACCTCGCCGAGTTGCGCGTTTTGCGGCGAGGACATCTGTTGTAGCATACTCCACTGCAACAAAACAATGCTCGGTGTCGGTTAAACGTTCCGAGACAAGGGTCTGCGGTGCGAGGCGAACACGGCGTGCGGCGAGGGGCGCGGAGTCGTGCACTGACGAGTTGAGGTGCGCGCAGCAACGGTCACGTAACCGCGTGTGCGAAGCGCGAGAACGTCGCCGGCTGAATGAGGCCGCCGGCTGGCAGGCGATGAGGCGACCCGCGACCGGCAAGCGCCGGTGGCGGCTGGCGGTCGGCCCGAGGGCGCGTGGGCGCGGGACGGGTGCGGAGGGTCCGTCGACCGTTGTGATGATCCAATGTTTTTCTCCTCCTCGACACCGAGCGCGGTTAGGGGAGTTGCCGCAGCAGGCGACCTCCACTGAGCCCGTAATCATTATTTACGTAAAAACTAAATAACAGTGCTTACATAAATGACTAAATACTTGAAATATTTTTGGAATGCTATAAAACGAAATCTAGTCACAGTCGTGTCATATCAAACTAAACATAATTATATTTTTTAACACGTAAGTCATAATTTCTAATCGAATCACAAACCAATCGGTTACCTATAGGTACATTTTACCAAATAATATATTTTTGCATAACGCATCTTTGTTTTTATCTATCCTTTTAAATGAAAAATGGTGCACCAGCACACAATTACTTTAAGTTTATTATATTGTCATCGTCAGAGTAGATGTAATGGAATACACTAGGTACCTACTAACTAGATTTACTAAAACTAAAGATATATATATATATATATATATATATATATATATATATATATATATATATATATATATATATATATATATATATATATATATATAATTTTTATGAAACTCGCTGAATTGTACACGCAATTGCGAAGCAGTTTCTATAATTGATAATGTTTTTTATTAGGTATTGATAAACTTGGGACGGAAGGAAACAGACCTTTTTACCTTTATTACATTTCGTTCACAGGTTGCGAATAGAAATATAATATGACAGATAAAGTGGAGTCAGATGGTGAAAAAAAAATATCATAAACTTTTATCTTAATCAGCAATAGGTGAAACAGGCCGTTAATCTTTTTAAAGATTAATTAAGTAAAGGTAACAACATAACAATAAGAATAAAATCTCGAGTTGAAAAAAGTGTTTCATCGCAACCAATTCAGATAGATATTATAGAAAAGGATTAAATACTACTTACGAGTACTTAGCGCCATCTAGTGAGTGTTAATTTCACTCTTACGTCTTCAATAGTTGTCAAAACAAAATGCAACAAAAGAAATCGTGAATGCTGCTAAGTTTTGTAAAGCATTCATGTAAAAACTAACAGTCTACCTGCTTTGCTTTATTTATAGTTCATTCGACTTAACCGAGGGATGGCAACGTCGATGAAGAACTTATTGCATGCAATTTGAAATATCACAAATAAGGAGAAAACCTCAAAGACTCCCTCAAAGTAGTATACATAGAAGTCTTTGGAAAAACTTTTAAGTTTCTAACATACAAAAAAATTAGATTTTTATATTGTATTAAACATAAGACACATTGTAGTAGTTCAAGTTATAACATAACAAAAAATGGGGTAAAATCAATGATATTCAATTAAATTTACTAGAACATCATTGGGTAAAATTTAAAGTTTACAACGTAACAGCATTAGAATTACTCCTAAATATATTAATTTACATTATTCCATATGCAACAGAAGTTTTTGATAAAATAAGTTTAGTCTTTACACACCTAGAATGATTGTTAACATTTGCATGCCGCGCTAGCCGGGTGGTGCTGGTTCAACTCTCAAAGTAAAGCAATTTTTGATTTTACCGTAATAAATATAAAACCATATATATACATGTAGGTAGGCATTAGATCGAGTCAATCGATTTGTATGTGAATTGTTTAGTTGACGACAAAATATTTATTTTTACTATTGCCAATATTTCGTTATTCATTAATTTATTGTAGATAAAAAATTTTATTTTCGTGATGATGTACTTTTTCTTTTTTTCAAGTTCTTCATAATATGAGACTAGTTAAAAGATCACGTGATAGATCACGTAATTATGTTTAGTGACAAGGTAATACTTCTTTTACAAATAATATTACCAATTTTTGCAATATTTATGTTTTAAAGTTGTATCAAATATTTAATAAAAAGAAATAAAATATATTGAATTATACGTAGTGTATTATGTACCTACTTTTAATATTTTCAAAGATTTGACATTTTTGTTACTGTATATAATCAAAGAAGTCTAATAAATAATAACATTGTAGTGGCAGGGTGAAATACTTTAAAATTGAGTACGCGTCGCGTCGTGTAAGCACTTAAGCAGTTGTAGCAGCTGGCGGACGTCCTGGTGCGACCGGCACAGGCGGTGAGGGATGCGGGGCGCGGGACGGGGCCGCACAGACAACTTGACGAGCCAGAGGCAGGAAACGCCAGAGAAGGTATCCCGAGCCCGAGCACAATGAGCGACGGCGCGCCACAGGGGGAGCCCTCGCAATCGATATGGCGTCGCTAAGGTCCGTTGGCCGCTGTGAACGCTTTGGATCGCTGCAGAGGCGGATGCCCCCGCCCCGCGCGCCTCGTACCCCGCTCACTCACCACACCTGCTGTGTATTTATAGAGCGGCACAGCCGGCGCTGCCCGGGGATGCAGGGATGTCGTCTACCACGGGTTTCGGTCACTACCTATATACTTTCGTATATGTATGTTTACAACATTCACACACAGCTCGACGATACGGGTGACACTCGCATGTTATTATGACAATGAATGCAAAAATAGCAACCACTCACTTAAAAGCGCTTATTGTTAGTGTTAAAGACAGAGAAGATGAATTCTTATCTACATTTGTGTACCTAGTATAATAATTGATGACAGACACAACACAACAGATTGATGACAGATGACATAATACAAAAACAAACTTAACACTTAAATTATTTAAAAGTAACTAGGCTAGCGGCTACGAATATGTACCAAAAACTGCAAACACGAAACATAAAATAGTGTTCAGTATACCAGTAGGACACACAAAACCCACTGGCATCGATAGACAAAGTATCTTTAAAATTTTCCACTCTCACTAATATTCCATTATTAAAAAAAATTATAGATTACATTCTTTTAAGATACCTATATATTTATATCTAAAATGCTATTAATTCAATGAACAAAAAATAGAAGTATGTAACTGTATCGTTAAACTTGAGGTAGGAAATAAACAATAATGTAAGTCGTTCCGAAGTTCATAAAATAAAATCAAGTATTCCTTTCACTCTCGTCTCTTTCAAGTTCGACTCCCCTATCGCAAGCATCGGCCATATCGAGTCGTTTGGACTTATGGAGGACAGAAAACTCTTGCTTTCATTCGATATTGTACGTTTAACAAAACGAGAATATAGTTCATTAAAATCGCGGTGCTTATTATATTGACAAGTTATGACAAATCGATTATGAGTACATTAGGATTTATTTTGCGATATTGATTCAAATACATTACTAATTTATGTAGTCATTCCTACAATAATAACCTAGAAGTGATTTATTATTTAATTGTGCGTTTCATTTGGTTATAATACACACAAAACACAAGAGTTTAATTAAATAATAGAAAACTTCATCATCATCATATTATCAACCCTTGGATGTCATCGCTGAACGTATGCCTTCCCCATATCAAAAACTTATATAGAACTAAAGCTGTAGCTGGAGCCATGAATATCCCGTCAATCTGCAGTTGAGAATAAGTTTTTCCAAACATTAATATTCCACACATTAACGTGCTGTCTTAATTAAGTTCATAGCAATGAATATTGGTTTTTACATTATAAAAATAAGGTACATTATACTTGAACGATGTTAAACTAAACTATGATAAAAAATGTTCATATTAAAGTATGATAGATAACATTCGATGGAGTAAAAATCAAACATTAAGCACGAGAGTTCAAGCGAGTCGATCCCGCGATCTCCAATATCATAGCGGTCGCATAAAGTCACGTCGGCGAATATCAACGAACGAGTTCCTGCGTGCATAATATATTATTATGTAACATAAATTAGATTCTAAAAGATATAAGTCTGGGTCACGTGTTTTTTGAAACTTCACTTCTACTTTGATATCCATTAGAAAGCATTAAAATGTATAATATTCTTTATTACTATTATCAAATCATAATTCAAATTACCACCTCTGAATTTTATTAATCTTGACACAGGTACTCTTCTGGTTACGTAATTTAACTTCATTAGTAAATAACATTGTCAACAACAAAACAGGATCATATGAGTACTCATACTACGTACTCATTATAATATGAGTACTCATAAATAACAAACAACTTAGTTACTAAGTAAAGCAAGTAAAGCCGTCGGTTCCGGTTGCTATCATGGACCCATATAGCATCCTCATATCCATCGTTACTTATGATAGAGAAATTATTCGCCAACGCAGTGGAGCAGCGTGATGGATTAAACTCTAACCCTTCTCCTATATAAAGAGGCCATGCCTAGTAGTGTGACGTTTACAGGCTGATTTAGTTCAGTTCAGTTAGGGATTTATGGTTTTTCTAACGGTAGAAATATGTTATACGAATACGAACGTGATTATTCCAATTCTAAGAAAAGTAAGGACCTGCGATATTTTAATGTATCTATAATTTTTCATCGGTTTGTTAGTGTTATTAAGAAAAGCCTTTCTAACCTTTTTTTTTGCGCAGTGGAATCCATTTACGGATGATATCCAGGACGCTCGGTTAGGCAGTCCTAGACCTATATCGGACTCGGCACTTTAGGAGTGCAATACCATACTAAACCCCTGCGGGAGCCTTCAGCCGTTTTAATTGGAGGGTCCCGGATCTGCAGGCAACAGGATCCCTCTAGAGACAGGCTGGCCTCGGCGAAAAGGCCAGACTTCTCCATGGGAAGCCTTTCTAAACTAGTTACGGGACTATATAATACAAGTACATACTACTAAAAATTTATGTAAATTATGATTTAGACAATCAATTTTAATAAAAATCATTTCGATAGTACTCTATAGTATAATATAATTTTTACTAATATTCAGGTTTTTACTTTTGTAGTTTTCACGATTTTTTATATTTTTATTTTGAATCTTAAACTAATTAAAGTTGCAAATGAATCACAAACAAGCATGAAGATCTTTTAAAATATTTGACTACTATATATACAAGCCAAAAAAAATAAAAAAATTGCGCGAATTGACTTACCTATAATCGGTATATAAATTATGAATTAATTTAGTTTCAACATTACAATTTATTGAGTCTTTATTAGATTTTTGTTATCCAGAATTTTCACGTGATAGTGTTTATAAATACCGTTTGGTATATAATGTAAAGTATGTAACGAATCGATCAACGGAAGAGTGGCCTAACACATAAAAAAAATGTGTTGTATGAGTTTCCGACCGCTTTTTTGATCCTTGGTAAGCGAAAGTTTATTTTTGTTTAAAATTACAATAAAACGCTAGCTATTCAAAAGCTTGGCTTAAGTTAAGATTTTAAATAAATATAAAAATTTTAAAAAATTTTAAGATTTTAGAAAACAAAGCCTTAAGTTTATCAGTTTTTTCTTTATAACTTTTTTTTGGTTTAGGTCACTCTTCCACTGAACGAATATGACGTCTGGAACGAACTCTATGGACGTCTCTATGTACGTTAGAACTATTTATAACTGCTTCACTTGTCCGAATTATTGAGAAAACATCACAAAAACTTTATTTTAAATCATTTTAACTACTTCTTAACATTCTTAGCACAAAATTCATAACCAATATTTTTCATAGTAGATATTATTACAAGTCTGTTGTTACCCTTACCGACGCGACGTCTAATCTAACAAAGAATTTTTTGGACTTTACTTAAATACGCCCAACTTCTGCTCGTGTTAAACATACAATTAAGGACATATTTAAAAATATCTTTTTAATAATCTACCAAAATTATTTTTTTACGATTGGTTAAACATAATTAGACAATAATTTCTAAGCCATTATTTCTAGGTACACCCGTAATATGAAGTTGAATTTCATTGTATTATTAATATAATTTAACAAAGCAATATAAATTATTAAGAAAACAGGAGTTACGAAGTTATCATTTTAATTAGAAAGAAACATTAGTCACGTTTTTTGTGTCATATTATTACAAGTCTGTTGTTACCCTTACCGACGCGACGTCTAATCTAACAAAGAATTTTTTGGACTTTACTTAAATACGCCCAACTTCTGCTCGTGTTAAACATACAATTAAGGACATATTTAAAAATATCTTTTTAATAATCTACCAAAATTCTTTTTTTACGATTGGTTAAACATAATTAGACAATAATTTCTAAGCCATTATTTCTAGGTACACCCGTAATATGAAGTTGAATTTCATTGTATTATTAATATAATTTAACAAAGCAATATAAATTATTAAGAAAACAGGAGTTACGAAGTTATCATTTTAATTAGAAAGAAACATTAGTCACGTTTTTGTGTACATTTTGTTCAATCGTATATAGGTAGAACATTTTGAATAAGAGGAAATAATATTTCTGTACATCGGCATCATAATACGTGTACGTAATGATTTATTGTCGCAATGTTTACGTATATATCTTATATTGTGTTGTGCCGTTCGTTTCACCAGATGCTCTTATAGTTATTGGAAGTTGAGTCCGCTTAGGCGTTTCAAGCGTGACTAATCATGGCTGCAAGCAGCGGCTTGTCACTTCTTACCCCTTCTACTTTCTTATAAAATACCTAATAATACCGTTCACCACAACAACAAACATAAAAATTTAAATTTAAATCAAATGGTAATCGTGGTATCACTGATTGAAATAACAACATAACAACATTAAAGAATTTTTTATAACTTTGAAATTCAAATACTTTTGCTTAAATAACACGTAGAATTTATTTAAGTTATAATTATATTCAAGACCATTCAAGGCTAATTATATAAGAACTTCCAAATTTGTATAAATTATTTTACCAATATAGTATTCGTACCTATTCACCCCGTTTTACGGAAATTATTTCTTCCTCGACAGATTAGGTTGGTAATATTGGAGTATTATTTATCGTATATGAATCGTATCTCTTAGTGCAATTTTCAGTAAGTGCCAAGCCGCTGGCTGCAAGTAAGCAATACTAGTGTCAAAACGATCGCTCCGGCGCGACCTCGACAGTCTCACCACTTCTTGTACTAAACCCGTTCTGAAGCCCAACAAACCTGACAGGCTGATCGAGGCTGAGTAATACCTACCATATCGATACAGAAGTTATAAAAACATATTTTAAGCAAAATTTTAGTCCAACTTAAATTTAACAATATACACGGTTATTATAGGTACGTAAAACATATTGTTGCGAGACGTTAGTAATGATGGACATCGTGCTGTACGTTCTTTGCGACAATGCTATTAAAATTCGATCATATAACTATTTCTAAATGGACGAAACTCGATGGGGCATAACATGAAATAATTATGAAATTGTCTATCGGCTAATAATATCCGGTGTCTTATATGTATATCTGTGGAATGGTAAGCGACATTGCGGATTTGCGACGCAAATAATTTGCGCGCCAATTGACCTTTCGTCGGGCGGTGTCGTCGACGCGGTGCGGCGGCGGCGACGGCGGCGGGCGCGGTCGCAGTTCGCAGCTTCGCCAACACAATCTATATATAGCCACACGACAACACTGTGTCTGTACTTCGACCGAACAACCGCTAGAGGCCGGCTACGTAGGCAGTTTCCTTTATCAACCGCCCGACAGCCTACAAGCCAGGAAAATACCAAAGCCTAACTAAAACCACCGTCGTTGTGGAGATAAATTCGACAGGATGTCGACCCACTCCACCCTCCGGGGATCGATACTGTACAGATGGTAGCCACAAGAACATCTTACTAGAGGTGATATGTACCAACCTACACAACATCCTGCCTACTTAGTACGAATGATCTTATATGACACTAACTATTGTAAAAAATAATTTAATGAAGATAATCAAGTTGATATTATGAATTAGATGCGCAGTAATATCTACAATACGAAATGCTTTTAATAAATAAATTCTATATGTATCTTGTCTTAATTTGATATTTCGTTAACATGTCACCGGTCCGACGGGTAATTACCATAACCTTGAAGAAGGTGGCCGCCAAGCGACGCGTTCTTAAATGACAATGAAAGAAGTGCAGTTGTCGACGACAATCATGGTAACAGCGTTCTGGAAAGGAATTCGTACCGACGTCGGTGGCGTGCATCGTGCTCGTTTAAAGATGGCTACGATAAGGCGCAATGACGCTCTTCGGGCGCGGGCGTCGTGTCGGTGATGCGCGTGTGTGCGTGCCGCGGTGAGCCGGTGTGCTGACGCCGTCCCTGGCGCTCCCGTCCTCCGCTCCGCTGCCCCTTTGCCGCCTGCACGTTCCGCAACATGTGCGAGCGACGTCGGCTGTGCCTCGAGTCACTCGAAATCGACTACCCAACATTCAACCGATCGCAATTCATGTCCCTCACGCGCCGAGGCACGCAGATAATGCGTCTTATCAAAGCACCAGATAGTAGAGGTGCTGCTCGCTCATTTAGGTGTCATGGACACTTTGACCGATCGACTCGCGCATGAGTGTAGTCACGCTGACTTGTTTGTTAGCTACTCTTTCGATTTACATTATACGTCAATATCGACCGATCGACGTCGCTACAAAACAATCCATCTGTAATACCGCTCAGATTGCTATTCATTTACATGTTTTATTTCAACGCGCTGCGTAGTTACTACCTAAATATCACAAGTCTTGTCGACGTATAATAAATAAATAAATATTAACCAACAATCACACCACGTTAACCTAGCCCCGTGCTAAGTTCGTAAGAACTTGTGAAAAATGTGAACGGAAATAAATTTAAGAAATTTATATAAATATGTTACTGGCAATGTAATATTTATGATTATGATTGTTGGCAACATCGACGTAAGGCTATTCTCTCTTGCTCTGTGGAAATAAGTGTGTGCGCTGTATGCGGAGTCTTTGTCTAAAATTAAATATAAAATAAAAGTCGTCTTGCAATAAATCCATTGTTTTACTTACATTTTCTACAGGTTATGGGCCCAGGCACATAATCCTAAGAAAGAGTAAAACAATCGATAGTGTGTCGTCGAAAAATACTGCCGGCGTTAGCACGTGGTATCGTGCGGCGTGCTTGAGGTTAAGTTGGCGGGAAGGAAATATTTGCGAGTGAAGCAAAGTCTTGACGATCAGGAAGATGGCGGAAGAAATTTTAAAAATGCATTCACACATGAAGCTCGATGGAATATCAAATTGGAATTTATGGAAATTTCAGTCTATCGTATTTCTACGGAGTCAAGATTTACTAGAAGTGGTAGACGGGCGTCGTGTGAAACCAGAGGCAGCGGCTGATAAAGCGGCATGGGAAAAGAAAGACGCGAAGGCTCAATCGTGGATTGTAACAAGAATATCGGAAAAAGCGATGCTGCATATCATAACTTGCACTACGTCAGCGGAAATGTGGAGAAAACTTTCAAGTGTCTATGAACAAAAGTCAGAAACAAGCATCCACATCGTACAACAACGTTTCTTTCAATATAAATATGAAGAGGGAACCGACATGTCTACATTTTTATCAAAAATTGAAGAGTTACGAAACCAACTTAAACAAATGGGAGAAGAAATCTCAGAAAAATTCGTCATAACCAAAGTGTTGATGTCACTGCCAGACTGTTACAAACATTTTGTATCTGCGTGGGAGTCCGCGCCAGATGAGAAACAAAGCCTAGAAAATCTCGTAGCCAGGTTATTGATAGAAGAAGAACGTATTAACGAAAAATCAGTGTCTCAAAATTCACCATCATCGGCTTTTGTTGCTAAGAAAAACATTAGGTGTTTTAAATGTAATGAACTGGGACATTTTCAAAGCAAGTGTTATCAAAACAAAAGTTCGAGATATGACAATAAACCGCTTAAAAAGTGTTATTACTGTAATAATTTAGGACATACTAAAAGTGAGTGTTATTTTAAAAAGAATCGTGATAAAGACAGTAAAAGTAACGCGTTCGTAGTTGTAAATTCAAGTGGACATTTTGAACAATCTAAGTGGCTCGTGGACTCAGGCGCTAGTCAACATATGTGTCGCGATCGTAACTTATTTACGACGTATTTTCCATTGAACAATAAATCCGTGATCATCGGCAATGGCAATGAGATTAGTGCGCTTGGTCGTGGACAGGTGGCGGTACAAGTCTATGATGGCCGCCAATGGGTGTACACTACCATAGACAATGTCCTCTTCGTACCAGAGTTAAAGACAAATTTGTTTTCTGTCAAATGCGCGACTGAAAGAGGTTATGTTGTGAATTTGGACAATGACTTGTGTAAATTTTACAAGAAAAATATACTATGTGCGGTAGCAAACCGTTATGCAGATATGTACTATATGAACGTACGTTACAAGTGTGAAATTGCATACGCAACTGAAGTGAAACCCGGACTTAAAGAGTGGCATGAAAGACTCGCTCACCAGAACTTGCAATATGTAAGAATGGTACTTAAAAACAATAACATTGAAATAAAAGAATCAGATTTCAAATGTGAAGGGTGTTTGCAGGGCAAAATACACCGTATGCCTTTCAGTAACAGTGAAAGTAAAACAAGTAGACCGTGTGAGTTAATACACGCAGACACATGTGGACCCATGGAAGTTCCGTCTGTTGGGGGATCCAGATATTTCGTTATATTTAAAGACGATTACTCTAACTACAGGTCAGTGTACTTTATTAAAGGCAAAGATGAAGTAAAGAGATGTATCTCGGATTTTTTAAATAAGGCTGAGAATGTAACGAAAAATAAAGTGCTTTATTTTAGAAGTGATAACGGGTTAGAGTTTATGAATAATGAAGTAAGAAAGCTGTTTGAGAAACGTGGTATCATACACCAAACTACGGTACCATACACCCCTGAACAAAATGGCAAGGCAGAGCGAGAAAACCGAACTCTAATAGAAGCAGCACGAACAATGTTGTGTGCGACAGATCTACCAAAGAAGCTATGGGCAGAGGCTGTTCATACTGCAGCTTATGTAATAAACAGAACAAGTAAGAGTAATGAAACTGGAAAGACCCCATATGAAACATGGACAGGTAAACAATTTGACATAACTGATTTAAGAATTTTTGGAAATCCTGTATATGTCCATATTCCAAAGGAGCAAAGAAGGAAGTGGGATCCTAAAGGAGAGAAAGGAATCATGGTGGGTTATAGTGAAGACGTTAAGGGTTACAGAATATATTTTTTGAAAAATAACAGAGTAGAACTGAAGAGAGATGTTGTATTTCTAGAAAAAGGTGAAGAACAAAAAGAGCAGTTAGTTATGCTGGATATTACGAAAAATAAAGAGGAATGTATTAACAATAAGAGTCCAGAGCAACCTAAAGACAGAAAGGAGAAGATTGAAGAAGGAGGAGGAGAGCTTAGTGGAAATTTAGAGGATGTACAGTTGAATGAATACGCAGTCAGGTCTAGCGAGCATGAGGAAAATCTTAACGTGTCTAGCGAACAGGACAGTATGTACACACCATCCACTAGTGATGTAGGATCCAGTTATGATGAAGACGAAGAGATACCAACTCGTCAGAAAAGTACTCGAGTTAGGAAACAGACCTCGTTCTACAAGTGTCATCATGTTTTTGTGGACGGTAGCAAACCTAAGACTTACCGAGAAGCAATGCAACGAAATGATGCAATTAAGTGGCAAGAAGCAGTTCAGAAAGAACTTGAAACCCTGAAAGAAAATAACACGTGGACACATTGTGACAAACCTATAAGTGAAAAGACTGTAAGTAGTAAGTGGGTGTTTAAAATCAAAAACTCTAATAACAGTGTTCAGTATAAAGCTAGATTAGTGGCTAGGGGTTTTGAGCAAAGTGATATGATGGACTTATGTGATATATATGCACCAGTAGCGAAGTTGTCAACCTTTAGGTTATTTGTATGTATGGCGTCTAGGTTAAATTTACCAATCAGTCAAATGGATGTTACAGGGGCTTTTCTTTATGGGAATATTGATGAAATAGTTTATTTAGAACTACCAGAAGGTGCCTATTGTGATAATAAAAAAATTGTAAAATTAAATAAATCGCTTTATGGCTTAAAGAAATCACCAAAATACTGGAATGATAAATTTAATTCAGTCATTATAAAACAAGGTTTTGTAAAATCGCAAAGTGATTCGTGTTTGTACACAAAATGTAAAGGTGATGCTAGAACATATGTATTATTGTATGTTGATGACTTACTCTTTTTTGGAAACAATAAAATACATATAAGTGATCTTAAGTCAATGTTAAATAGTGAATTTAGAATGAAAGATCTTGGTTTTGTGTCAAATTTTTTAGGTATAAATGTAAATCAAAATTTAGAAAGAGGAATTACTGAGTTAAATCAAAAAGAATATTTGGAAAATGTATTACAAAAATTTAAAATGCAAAATTGTAAAGAAATGTGTACCCCTATGGACCTTAATTTTAATAAAAAAATATTAGAAGGAAGTAACAACTCTGTACTTGATAAGAATATTGAAAACAAGTGCAGACAAATTATAGGGTGTTTGTCTTACGCTGTATTAGGAACAAGGCCAGATTTGTGTGCTGTTTTGTCAATTTTAAGCAGATACCAAAATAATGCAAATAATGTTTTATTAATAGCCCTAAAGAGAGTTTTGAGATATGTAAAATACACTATTAATTACAAACTTGTTTATAGATGTAATAGTGATATGTTGATAGGATATTGTGATGCTAGTTGGGGAGGAGATCTGAAGGATAGAAGGTCGACAACTGGCTATTGTTTCATGTTTGCAAATTGCTTAATTACTTGGTGTTCAAAGAAGCAAGCCAGTGTTAGTCTGTCTTCTACCGAGTCTGAATATGTAGCGCTCAGTATGGCTGCTAGTGAAGCTTGTTGGCTTATTAATTTACTTAAAGACTTTAATGTTGTAGGAGTGTGTCCTGTTACATTGTTTTGCGATAACCAGAGTGCCATAATGGTGGCAAATACCGATAATGTTAAGAGATTAAAACATATAGATATAAGATTCCATTTTATTAAAGAGTTAATAAAAAATAAAAAGTTAGTCTTAAAATATGTTAAAACTGAAGATCAAATTGCAGATGTGTTCACTAAGGCATTGAATAAAAATTTGTTAAATAAGTTTGTAAATAACTGTGGTTTGCGTAAATAAATTTATGTAATTAAGGTTTAAAAGATGTATTACATTGAGGGGGGGTGTTACTGGCAATGTAATATTTATGATTATGATTGTTGGCAACATCGACGTAAGGCTATTCTCTCTTGCTCTGTGGAAATAAGTGTGTGCGCTGTATGCGGAGTCTTTGTCTAAAATTAAATATAAAATAAAAGTCGTCTTGCAATAAATCCATTGTTTTACTTACATTTTCTACAAAATACATAAATACACGTTCATGACCCGGTGCAGACATCTATATTCATCATACAAATTATCTGCACTTGGCGGGATTCGAACCCGCGATCGCTGCGTAGTGTCCAGTTGCCTGACCACTCGACCAGCCGGCCGTATAACTTAACTATGCTTAAATCATTGTAGGGGAAACGACACAAATAAGATATATATTTCGAACAATATCCGAAATCTATTGGTCAAATGTTACTTATAATCATGAGATTATTTATTGTTATTCTGAATAATAAGATAAATAATCTAATTTCTACAAATAATAGACAATAATAGACGTAGTCTTTATTATACCGAAAATCTTTATTTTTATATTGTAGCATTATATTTTATTTATTGTTGTCAAAAAATATTTATTATTATTTAATTTAACTACTGAACAGAAAGGAAATAATAGACTACCTATTGATTGCATAAAATAAAACTAGGAAGGATGGAATTCCGTGGTCCGTGGCGTAAGAAGCCATTGAAGTAACATGAACGCAGCAAATTATCAGGGTCGTCCGACGACGTCGTCGCCGTGGGTTTGTGGTACGAGTCGCTACCTACGCTTATCTATAGCATCTGTACGACACCGCTACTACATCTGTACAACTATATAGTACCTAGTACCTACAGCCACTCGAGTAAACAACGAACGGTCGTGCGTCGCTGGTTAACTCGGTACTTTGCCTTTTCGCAAGTAGTAGTGGAAAAATATAATTGTGGATAGAGCAAAACTACAAACGTTCTGAGACGTCGAGATAAAACGACTCGAAATCTATAATATTAATATTTTTAAATTAAAGCTTTAGTTTTAACACAACATTTTATTGTTATATATAGTTGTCCTTCAACGAGGACGATTTAAATAAAAACTCTATTACAAAAGTTGTAATACCTCAATAGGTACCTACGTATTATCTGAGTTGTTGGTGGTATCTGGTATGCTATGTTAAATCGTCTGCCTGGTTAGAAACGAGTTTCGTTGTGCGCAAGCGCAACCAGCCGGCCGCCAGCTGTTATCATGTCAGGTGTTGTGTGGCCTCGTGGATACTACATAAGAAACGTGCCACCTCTAATCCAATGCACGATGTGCCAAATAATAATAGCAGGTAAACAGTATTGCAAGTAACATTTCAAAATAAGTAAGATACATCTTACATGTGTAAGTGCCTATAATGTATTACGCAATCTGTACGATCTACCCTAGCAAAATGTTTCAATAATTAAAAAAAAATAAAATTTCAAACTAACATTTTGATAATGGGATAATTGAAAATAAGAAATGTTCAAATCATAGTTGAGTCTTTCGCGTTTTGGTAATATTTAGGTATTACGCTCGGCAGCGACGCCTGCGCAGTGAGGTCACGGCGCTGCGAGAGCGACGCCCATTCGTAGCCAAGCGCCGACAACGCTTGGATATAGAGTTAGTCGAGAGCGACCACGCATATATTACATGCCACCTACAAAGCATACGACCGTCTATCTGCACGCAGACTGTAAGTTATATCTATATAAGTTGTTGAATATAGCACTGGCAACGCGTGCCCCTTTTCATTGTTGGCTGGGCGCGAACACGAACGGCCTCTTTTCGTTTCAGTGACACAGATATTACTTACAAGGGAGCGATATTACTGAATTGAAACTGTTTGCTGACTATACATTTGTACGTTGCTACTTTCTAATACATACTCACATTGACAATAACATTAATGGTATTATAATTAACTGACACTGCTTTAAATATCACTCTTATTGTAAAATTAATTTATTAATGAATTTCATAATACAAGGAAACAAAAGCGGTAAAGAGAAAGGCGCATCCATAAAAGCTGTCCTATGTGGCTTCACAAAATATCGCGATCGAGGCTATCGTCGATAACGTTATCTTTGCTAAATGAAAACGATGGCGACTCAGCATCTTGTATACTAAAGTTGAGTTTGAATTGCGTTCCTACCTATTCTATAGCAACATAGAGTACGTTAGTTACTAGTTACGCTTATTATCGTAGTATTAGAAGATCTTAATAAAAACGTAGCAGTCATCTCAGTCAGAGTAATAGTAAAAATATAATTTTAATTAAATTAGGAGAGATTTACCTACTTGTGACACATTCTCCTTAAACGATGTAACTATAATTAATCATTCAATTGAGTGCGTCTGCTATCTGTTGACCTATTTGCGGTTTAGAAGACTAAAGCTAAATAAGAGGCGACCTCACATCTTCGGCCTTGTAATTGTATGTGTAGAAACGAAGCAGGAAAGTAACCCCCTAGTCTACATCGTAAGGCCTCCGGGAATGACGGGGGCCGCCCCGTCTCTTTGGCTGTTGAACGCCAACCCACGGTCCCCTACCTACGTATTACATTACGCATAGCGAAGTCATGTCCACATTCTTTGACTTGCCGGATATAATGTTACAGTGTTTGATCTGTTACAAAGGACTTCAGTAATCTTTCACGTATAGCACGATAAAAATACAGATTATCACGAACATAATATGTGATATCTCAATGTAAACGAACGAAACACTCGGGCAATACATATTTATAAGACTATCTATAGTGCATAATGCATAATGTGCCCTATGAGTAATAAGCTTTTAAATTCCTTTATATACCTACTATCATTACTTAGTCGAATATGCGAAAATATACCTCTAAAACTAAAACGTTTTTTTTTTTAATTTTACTTCAGCTGATTAAAATACAAAAAATCCACGCTCTCTTTCGGTTCAAAGAATGTACCAATGTTTCCTAGAAACCGGTAGCTACGTCCGAAGGCATGGGTCTGGTAGACGTCGCTGCAACTCGGAGAGAGACAACCAATTAATTGTATCGACGTCATTGAGAAATCAGTTCTTAAACGCTGTTGAGTTGCAACAGCAGCTCCCTGCTCCAGACAGCTAAAAGAAGAACTACGTGTGTGTCTACGCTTAGACGAAGACTGGGGGAGACGAAAATAGCAGCGTGTAGAGCTGCTACGTGTCCAAAATTGACCGCAGAGCATCGGCGAGCCCGCTTGTGATTCACTCGCGAACATGTCAATCATCCTTGAACAATGGAAAGACGAGACGAGAGTACCTTTTCTGGCACAACAGACGCAAAAGAGTGTACAAAACACAGGGTGAACTTTTCGCCCAAGCCTGCCTATATTAGCGTGCTATTTATTCATAAACGGAAAAAATATTCAATAATTAGTGCTTCAGTTAGGCTAAGTTTAGACGGCGACGCAGCTGTACTGGATCCGGGAGTCTTTGTAAATGAATAAAAACTGCAACCGTCCCAATGCTGGACGAGATTGAAACCACATCGAAAACGTACCTACATCACGCGCTACGCTGTGTCATGATTCTTCATATGTGCCATTTGTGACAACTTGATTTGATTTACATTTTATTTATTTTTCTGAGTTATGTAATCTTTTATTACATCACTCAGAACTTTTTTGTTTTAAAGAAGTTGTAAGTTAACCTTCTAAAATATTTTAATAAGTATAAAAATATATTAATAAGTATGAAAAGTACAACCTACCATGAGCTACTTATCAGGTTTATGCATTTAGTGAAATTATAAGTTTCTCAAAGATTTTTGAATAATATATGCTTATCACTGTGATCCTTCAAACAAAAGATTGCTATCAACATTTACCACTAATATAAAATAATAAATTATATATAAAAGGTATTTCGATGTACGTTTCATTTTCATTTCATACATAACATGAAAATAGCTTTAACTTTCTTAGCAATTTAAATTTAAAATAAAAATATTTGCATTTGTACCAATAGATTTTCGATTACAACTATTATAATGATACCACAAACATTATTGTCACGGAAATCTCAGAAAAAATTATAAGGATTAAAATAATCGAGTTCTCGTTGATTCAGTCAGTATAGTATGTCCAACGTCAGATGTTAGGAACAGACTAGTTAGAATAAGGACATTCAACACCCATATATACAGATATGGTATGTGCAGGATTCTGTCGGTTGCTTCAAAACGAACAAAACTACACGCTTGTCAGCTGCAATGCAGCTGCCACACGCCCGAGGTGCACCCAACAATCTCACCACGACACATGCGAATTATTTGACCATCTAATGCAGGTGTTGTATACAAAACATCTTATTTATTCAAAGCGCGAATTTGCCATGAAGTTATCGGCAAACTGTTAACAAATTATATATTGACTTAGAAGTTAAAGGGACAAGTAATAAAATACTATAATCATTGTATACAATTATACGCGCAAATTAAAAAGAAAGTTAAAATTTATTAAAGAGGTTATTTCATCATTTTTTTCTGTTTGTGTTAAATGTAAAGATTTGTCAAGGTCTAACAATTAATCTTCACAGTACGATACTAGGGCCGTGTTCCGATATACACTGCGAGCACTGTAAGGTGTGACGTCAATTCAGTATACTGAGAAACCGTTCTTTTTTAGTTTGCTATACTCTGCAGACTAGAAATGCCACGAATAGTGATTTGGCCGAATACCGAATATTCGGTTACACTTTTGGCCGAAACGCCGAATATTCGGCAACAGATGACACACAGAACACAGAACGATGTGCATTTCGTGCGTAACATATTACGACATTAGATTTAAGATAGACTAGCGGCCCGCCCCGGCTTCGCACGGGTATTTAACTAAAATTTTAAAAATTATAAATTTATATTTTTTATACCCTTACCTACATACGCCATCTATCGTATAATGGTAGAATATCGTTTTTATATTTAGTGACATTTAACATAATAGTACCTATATTAATTGAAAATGATGTTTATCTAAAATATTAAAACGATTTCTATTCCTATCCGACATATTTAGTAAACTTTTAAGTTTAACAAAATAATAACTCAAAAATAAGTTTTGTGAGTTTTTAAGATTCCTTAGACCAGATGGCGTTGGCGGCGTAGGTACCTATTTCTATTTTCTTAAATATTTATTTTTAAATTTAATTACAATGAAACAAAAACTAAATTATACTGTGAGTTATGTTTAATTTTTATGTATTAAAGTTATATTTACATTGGTTTTGTACTTTTTACGTGATACGTGAACACAGAAAAAAACGATAAGAGATGGCGCTGATACAAAAAAAAAAACGCGCTATTAAAATTTATTCTTGATGATATATAGTGTATTAATAAAACGGAGGTTTTAACAGATTTATTATTTGTATAGATTTTAAGTATTAAAATATTTTTGTGATTAAAATAGCTATATTTTTGAATAATATTTGCGTTATTTTTTTTTAACATTTTTTAATATTCGGTATTTGACCAAATAATGTATGCTACTCGGCCGAATACCGAATAATGGACAAATATTCGTGGCATATCTAGTGCAGAATGTGCAATACTGGTTACTGTTTAAAACGGAACGCGATCCAGTATACTATCATCCTCAATTTTCGACACTGTTTTCAAATGAAAATATTTATCATGTACACGTTTTCTGTTCAACAAGAAAAATTTAGATTTGATTTTTTTTTTGACATTTTTGAATAAAAATATTTATTAATAATAAGAACAATAATTCGCGCTGTTATATTTTTTATCACGTGATCAAAGTACGGCACCACGCACCTTACTTCGTAAGCATCAGTGCTTAACGTACAAAAATGGTGGCTATTTATGACGTCATATATTTCTCTATGGCACTGCGGCAGTGTACTGGCAGTCCATAAAGGAACGAATTTTTCACCAGTGAGAGTACTGAGCAGTGCTTGCAGTGTATATCGGAATCGGAACAGCCTAGGTGTACTAAACAAGAATACATCTCATGCATTCTTTAAACTTTTTTGTAATAAAGTCGAATGTATCGACCTGCCTTGAAATGTAAGATTAATGTTTCGTTTATATAATTATAATTTATATTTTTATAATAAACAATCTTAGGAGTAAGTGAAATATAGCATACCTACTGTTAGAAAAATTACAGAAAAATTTAATTTGCTGGGTGCTTTACGTGAATACAGTGGAGGCAGGCGATAATTACGTAATCAAATTGGTTATGTCCTTGGTCGAATTTCGTCTCTTCCGTTAGGAAAAAATATCTTTGAAAAATATTTCAGCTTCTAGCTAATCTATAATACTAAACTATTACATTGTCAGTGAAAAGTCTTACATGAAAATTTCGGTTTTTTAATCTCTATTGTTTATGATATAATACTTACAAATCTTTGAAATATAATACTTTGAATTAATAAATATCTAAGAATTTGCTTTGATAATATTATTCTTATTGTAAATAACAGTAGTTTTAATTATAAATTTATAATTACTTACATTTTTAACAAGATATATAACAATTGTGATTGATATTTTTTTCTTTGTAACGTAAAAACAAAGAATAACTATAAGGTGTGTCAGGGGCGTACCTCGGCATTGGCATAAGTACGAGAGTGTCTGCGTACTGACATGAATCCTTACCTATATTTGAAACGTTGAAAGATGCGCTAATTAGGTATTTGATCTTTAATATTACACCGGGCTTAATACCGCAACAGAACAATTTTATACATAGAGGTCCCGCAAAAGATGTCGAAATAAACCGTCTTAATAACGTCTTAAACAAAAAAATATACGACAGCTTCACTGTAAAAGCTGCAGATTTGGCAAAACCTAGTTGTTAGTTCGGGACCGACCACTCTTGCGGACCTACGGGGAACGCTGCCACCCTCTAACCCACCCCCGTCTTTCACTCTCTTGGGCGACGGGATCTCAATCCTGTCTCGGGTTCAAAAAATACTTTATGCCATTGGAATGGCAAGCAGATATGCCCCTAATGCGGTTGTCTATTAGTGCGAGTTTGGGGTAAATTGAATATAACGAGGCCGAGAGCTGTTGAACGATGCGTCGAGGGTACACTAAGTATAAACATGAAAGCGCGCTATTTTATGACGTGACTCTTTCTTTATAAAGGCGAAGTTACCTTGCGTTCAGTAATGTTACCATATACGCTACACGCATAACGCGGTGCTGGCGAAGACACCGTCGAACGAGCGTAGGATCCCTCGATAACTCTCCACGCACCACTTTACGAATACATTTTACTACTTCGCTTCTGTTTTGCAAAAATAGTGTTAAAGCACGGTTTCATAGTCAGCAGTCACGTGGAATTAACATTATCAGCGTCATATGTGTACATGTATGCGTGTAACAAACAATGATTGTAGTATAGAAATACTCAACAGTTAACAAGCTTATATGGGTAAGTCACGTTTCCACTTACCACTCATCTAATCATTTGACATCTGAAAAGTGTTGTCTTTTTTATGGTACGATATGATATCTGCAATGTTTCGTAACCACTCGCATTTAATTCATATGAATTGCACAAAGCAGTACCTAATTATGAATTATAGAGATTAGTAGTTACTTTAGCCATCGTAATGTTATTGCGATCGTATTTCGTCAATTGTTACATGATGTATATAAACATAATTAAGATATAAGTGCGTTGATATCTCAATCCTATAGTAAATAGGAACGACGCAAGAGCAGAGCAAAGACAGAGAACAGCCCGAGGTCGGACGGTTACCGTGCTTGCAATCCCGGTACGACCCTACGCCTTTCATGATAAGGCGCACATCGCATTGCGCGCTCGCTGACCTCACCGCACCGCCGACAAATAATAAATATGTAACACTGATAAAGCCACAGAAGCGTTGACCGGTAAGTCGCTTGGAGATTCCCATTTCGCAAATATTTTAGGTGCGACATCGCTGTTATCGAGAAGGAAGAACGGTCAGTTCGAGCGGTCAACGACTATTTCTGGTCACCGAGCGATAGGATCGCGTGGTGAAAATCGTGCAGTTCGCGGCTTCTCACGACGCCCACCTACTAGGTTTCGGACGAGTGTACTAAAGAAATGAGAAGGTCGTGTGTACATACCTGCGTGCGAGCGAAGTTGGCGAGTCGCGCTGCTCAAACAACAGTCATGTCGGGTGGCGCGCGGCTGACTGGCGAGGCGGGCGGCGGGCAGCAGCGAGCGTCGCCGCGGCAGCAGCAGCCGCCCGCACCCCGCCCCGCATGCTGCATTCCGTGCGTGCGCCCGTCGCCGTCGTCGGGAGAGCCGCCGCTCCCAGCCATCACCGACATCAGCACATCATCACTATCAACATTGATACACCTGACATCTATTATTCTGTGTCTACATTCTTAATTTGTTCTTGTTTATTTCACTTAAAAAATACTCTAGTATTGAGATTGTTACAAGATATACCATCGACATACAATAACATTTTTGAAATATTTGATAGATATGAATTAGAATAAGCAAATCAGGTGACAGCTGATATAGTAATCAGTGGAGTTATTTGTCTTTATGAATGATTACGTAATTGATAAGTTACAAACAATGAATGCGTCGTGCGTGCGTAAAGTCTTCGACGTGTATCTAACAGCAAAGGTAACGAACGAATAAAAAAACGAACGAATAAAAACGAAACAGAAAAGGTAACGAAAACGAAAGAATTTTAGAAGTTGCTGCGTAAATAATGCATTTAAATTTTAATTTTTTTTATTTTAAATACACACGGCCGTCTGTCCCTAAGGTAGGCAACTTAATGCCTGTGTTTTAGGTAACAGTTGACTGATATACATTTTTTTAAATAAATATACATATAAATAATATATATAAAAATAAATACATATTACACCCAGACTCGGGCGGGAATCGAACCCCCAACCCTGAAGCAGAAAACAGGGCCACTCCTAACTGCGCCACGGGCCAGTCAATAATATATGTATATATATATATATATATACATATATACCGTCACTAACGACGTAATACATACTATTGTAAATAAATAATTAATTGTTACACTTTTATACTAATATAATTATATACACTTATATAAAATTATAGTAATCATTTTAATACATAATAATATAATTCAAGATATGACAGATATATTATTAAAAACATTCACAAAGCCTTATACTCGTAATACGTCAAACGTAGGTGAAACAAAATTTTTATTATGTTACAAAAGGATAAAAGGTTGTGGCACATTATTTAGCACAGATACAAAAAGTAATAATCTTTGTACACAATACACCAATTTCAGTGAAATTAGTGATCCCTATTGAAATACATAATTTTGAGATATAATCTAATATGAATACATTATTTGCAAGTGGGTGAAATCGAGGGACAAATTTTCAAAATAATATTTATTAATTTTAAATTACAGTAATATAATTATTCTGATGATACTGCAATACGTTCAATATGATCACTTAATCTTTATACAATTTTCTTTTTATAAGCTGAAGAGTTTGTTTATGAAAACGATCTAATATTCATTTAAAATGTTTATACTTTTAACATTCTACTTATTGAAGTTGGAGACAGAAGAGTAGGTATAGTCGTAGTCTTTTTATTAATATGGTCTACGGGCTTGATTTGCAGGCGCCCTAAAATGCTGATGTCATTGAGTACACGATAAAAAAAAGTTCAATTTGCACTTCCATGCTGTTCAGAAGTTCTCTGTGGGCCCATAGGTCCTTGGATATCTTAAGACTTCCCCGGTTACAAGTTGGAAACATTACCTACATTTTGTAAACAATCTATAGTATAGATATACCTAATTATGTAGAATCGTTGTAATATATAACTTCAAATTATATAAATCCTGAAATATTTATATACATATATTTTTTACTGCAGTTTCATTTTGTATTGACAATAGTCGAAATACACTAAACTTTTTTGAATTTATGATTAAAAACAATATACCTAATTCATTTTTATAATTATGCTATTTCAAATGCACATACTATGTCTGAACTAAATACAGTTGGATTTCTTATTTGATTTAATACGTACATACCTACGATAAAAAGTATACTACCTTAATTAGTTAAACTGAACGCCAAGAGGTGGCAGCACTACTGGTATCTAAATTAAAATACCATTTTATAAAAGTTTACACTAACAATATTTGATTGAAATCAAATTGTAAAGGCATTGATAAAAATATACATTAGCATAGAAGGGGGGTGGGGGGTATTTAATCGCGCTGTGACGAAATGTGACAAAGGAGGATGGGAGAGTAAATAAACGTGACGTCCGTATTTCATCAATCAGTTATTTTTTATGTTTTTCTCGAATTTTTTGTAAATTTATTTACCGATTACGATAAAAATCAATCGATTTGAAATCGTAATCACTGCATTACTCCCCTCTAAATCCGCTCATTACAACACGCATGTCGGGTGGGAAACAGCTACCGCGTCATAAGGTAAACAGCATTATAACGAAATTTACGCTGACGGCACAGATGAATGATTTCTGTTATAAGTTGAAACATCCCATAAACATCTAAACATATTAATATTAATAAAAAACACTGTCCAAGACTGCATGGACTTGTAGTTCTCAGGCGCCATAGTGCGGTGCCAAGTCCGTACCCGCTCTATAACCATTGTATAGCCTAAAATATTATAATGAGTGTCTATATGTAACCATTTTTACAAACACATTTTTATACAACTAAAATATCTTCATTGAAGATGCAGTTCACATTATGGTTGAATGTGTCCGAAATGAAGATATCGGAAATGATATGCTCCAAATAACGTAAAATTTTAACGAACTTGGAGGTTGTAATTCAATTTTGGCTTATCCTCTCTCAGAACCTGCTAAATTATTGTATAAGATTGTAATCATTGGTATGCGACGACGATTTCAATAATTTTATTGTATGTAGCATGTGTGATGTTCCTATGGAGTGTCATAGTCCTTATGGACTAAAACTCCTTAAATAAAGAAAAAAAAAATCGTTATGTTATATCTAACAAACTAATTCTTTCATAATTATAGAAAACTACATGGAATTTTGGGGGTGTGAAGAACAGGGTGTAAAGTTCCTCACCCACCATTGAAAATGGAAGATCCTCCGACTAGACGGGAGTCTGGTGGGCTATACTGCCCCGACGGTTGTTGTCGGGATCTCGCATATATGTTATATGTATATATGTCGCTGCAGAATAATTAACAAGACAATGTTACTATTAAAACTATCAAACGTAAAAAATATAAAATTATTTCATTTTTATTCAATAAGAAGACACAAAAAAAACTTGTTGCTGAAATGAAACTATTAACTTTTTTTCCACTTAACATATAACAATAATAATAAAATAATAGTGAAATAAAAATGTATTTAAGTTGCCCACCTTAGGAACAGGCGACTGTGTGTATATGTTAAACATATTATTATTATTATTAAATTATCAGTGAAATATTGCGCCAATTAAGTTCCAATCGACTACCAAGCGCAAAAAGATTTTTTTATTTAAATCGAATCGGTAGTTGCTAAGATTAGAGCGATTATACAAATATATATAAAATTTTATTAAAATTACATAGACTTTTACAAAATCGTCAGCTGGTGATGGTCATTCACTGCTGGAGATTGTCCTTGAGCTTCTATATTATTATAGCTATTTCTATCGCATATGAGTGATCCTGAACTTTTTTATGAGACCCATAGTTAGTTAGACCCAAATTGATACCTACCTACCTACCTAGTACCTACCGATAATTATTATTTGGTGTTAAGTTTATCGAGTGCGTTTATGTTCCGTATAGTAAGATTTTAAATTAACATGGTTATTTTTATAACTACAATTATTTAAAGCGGGATATTTACCATGTTTTTCATTTATATTTGGTGGAGCTCGATATTTCGACATATGACACATAGACTGTAAAATGTTTCTTATTTTCAGTAGTAAATTAAGTACAAATCAGTAGAAGCGTTGAATATCAAAACACTATTCAATAGTGCTTTTAAAACCTAATTGAGTAAAATATATTTTACTTTATCTCATACCATATGACGTTTGTCTAGAGCAGTGTTTCCCAACCTTTTTTAGGCCATACCCCACCTTAACATTTCAAATTTTTTTATGCCATCATGCATATTTTTTAACCTTTAAAATTGTTTTGTTCCCTTAAGAAATATAAATGATAAGTTTTAGGAAGAAATCACTATGAAATTGTTATATAAATTGTTAGTCGTGTCGAGTCCATTTTTAAATTGCCCCCCTTAACTATCAAATTGCCCCCCAGTGGGGCGTGGGCCCCACGTTGGGAAACACAGGTATAAAGTAAAAAGTATATTGTGGGAACAATTAAGCTGCCTAATTAACTAATTACCACATTTAAAATTTTCGCAGAAGACATATTTGTTTGTACTTAAATTGAGGTTGAATTTGTCACAACACAAAATTCTTATAAATTAATTATTTAACAATATCTATATATTTATGCACTTTAAAACGTCATAATAATAATTCTCTTTATTGCACACTACTAATAAAATAACAATAATAATTGTAACAAACAAAGAAAGATTCCTATACCTATCTATCAGTTGAATGTAAGAATGTTACCAAAAAAACGGGCATTATGTGCCTATCTTAGAAACAGACGACCGTATATGTTAAAATTAAAAATCACAAATTAATGTTTGAAAAAAAAAACAAGATGTACAACAGACCAGTGCCGAAGCCTTTGAAAATGATAAAAAGTGAAAGAAAATAATAGTATGATGAAACCCATTGGAAAAGGAAGAGAATATAACAAAAATGCAGGGAAAAATAAATTACGGGCGATCTGAGGTCGGTGGGCTATGTCAGCAACCTTCGTTCATCTGCGAATCTCATCATTTCTGATTCGATCTCGAAGATAAATACCAAGCATAGCCTTCTCCATTGCACGCAGTGGGACTTGGAGCTACATTAAAAGGCCCATTGTCAGAGACCACGTCTCAGCTGGCCGTGGCCGTGCGGTGACCGGCAGAGAAGAATCGTCCTGACCTCTTTCTTGCCAAGGTGTCGAAAAAGGCGACTAAAGCTGTAGCGGTGCGAACAACCATGCACCGACCACGGTGGTGGTGGGCAGCAGCGTCACCATGTCCTGGCACAACACACTGCGCTCGTCAACACGTTTGCCAAGCGTTGCGAGTATTGGCAAACACCCCCCTCCCCCCTAATTATAACAAGCAAAGCACCGTTAGTTCAAATATTTTATTACTTAAATTATACAGATTAATTTTATCACAAGTAACAACATGCTATTAACAATTTATTTACAACTTAGATAAATGTGTGATATTTAAGATCCTCCAATCTGCGTTATTGTTTTTCATTCACAAGCCCAACGCTTAGGCCGATCGTGCCTCTCTATCGCTTGATCCGCGCTCTCGCTCGCGAAACGTGACAATAGATCGTGCGTGCAGAGGGCATCCACCGATTTACAAGACGTTATCTCGTCAAAAACATCTAATAAATAAAAAGCTTTTATTACAAATGTATTTAAATAAGTAATAATCGTCGTGTTGGTCCTTGTCGACTAGCTATATGATGATATTACGGATTTTTTTTAGACACATAATTTTCTAGCAAACAGTTTAGCCATGAAAGCATGGCATAAAAACATATCATAAAATTCAGTCATTTTGTACGAGTAGATAAACCTATACAATAGGTACTGACAAACATTACAAAATAAAAACCTCATCCTCATTTATAGTTCTTTATAAATAGATAGAGGATATAAAAGAATGTAGACAATATATATTATGATTATTATGTACTTTAGAGTTTAGACGTGGTTTAGACTACGTTGAGAAAAAAATAATGATATTGCGCCTTACGCTGTTTTATCACACATTATTTTTCTTACGATATAAGCTTAATTTAGTAACAGGGACAATATTGAATGCAATTATATATTCTGCATTGATTGCGTATTAAATTATTTTATTTTATTTATATGAAGCTCTGTGTGGGACACCGGGACATAAAAATATTTTTTTCTTGTTTTTATTTAATTTCATGTAATTTACTTGTCTATAAGATGTTGGAATCATTTATATAGTTAATAAATAAAATTATAAAATATATCGCCTATACTTATACATGTTACAACAGGTTAAAAATTTCAAATCAAAATGTTTATTGCACTACACAACACACTTGCACTTTACAATGCTCTTGTGCACTTCCAGTCCTGTCACTGTATAATGTTATTGGTTAACCGATTGAGAATGCAGTGTTCAACAGTGCAAGTAACTAAACGCTTAGCGAACTGCTTAAATATCAATTTGCTAGAGTAACCATCATATAATATGTATTGGAAGGAATAAAAAGAATAAACTTCTTTTGTCATTGCTTGTAGAAAAATTTCACTACTTGCCCAAAACCTCTCTTCTTAGCTAGCATATACGAGTATATCCTTAACCCGCTCCATGTTCCTTTTAATCTTTGCGGGAATGCAACCTGCGACTGTTGCCGTTAGTAGGTAGAACTTTTGTTACCACTACATTAGAATAGTAGCCATGTAACTATACTACAGAATAAAAATAAAATATAATACATAATTAATGTATAGTAATGAAATCAGTACCAAAAGATTATTTTGAAAATTTTATTAGAAATTTTAAATTGAAAATACTCGGGTGGCGACTGTGACGACACTCGAGAGTGTGGCACGCCGATAGACACGGCGCGTCAAGATTGCAGAAATACTTGTGGAAACAAGCAAAATATCTAAGGGTCTGTTTAAAAAATGTGGCTCAAAATGTTTTTTTTTTATGTAAGAGGGGGCAAACGGACAGTCGGTACACCTGGTGGTAAGTGCACGCGACATCCATAGACACCCGCCAAATCGGAGGATTAGCAGGTGCGTTGCCGGCCTTTCAAATGGGCGTATGCTCTTTTTTTGAAGGTCCCTAAGTCGTATCGGTTTGGAAATACCGTAGATGTGACATTTAGCTATTGACAAAACAATAAATAAATTTTATACAGCGTGCAAATAGAGTCTTATACGGTAATTCAATTGAATTCTTGGGCTTAAAGGCTTTTAGTTGTGCCAGTGGTGAATCTCCGGACCTTGATTCAAGACTCACAGATTCTCGTCATGATAACGAAGTATTTAAATTTTAAATATTATAGCTTTTTATAAAGGAATGTAGTTCTTGCTGTATAAGTCAATGTTCCTGTTTTTATACCAAATTGTTATCTTTATTTCTAAACTTCACAATTTTTCTTTTGATATATGTAGGTAAAGTCGTCAAAATATAATAGGCCCGTTTTGACATTTGAGAAAGACCCTAGAATGTAACTTGCAACGAAACTGAAAGAAACAATAAAAGAATAGTTAATTACATAAAGTGTTTTTAAAAAATACATAAATTTGTTTGGCGCGTTAAATATTATGATAGAATATATTGCGAGTATTCTTTTCAAGCTTACTTTATAGTAGTATGCAATTTGTAAGTTTTACGAAACGTACCAAAAACAGTTACGTTCTAAGTCTTTTTCTTTTTAAATACTAGTGTTGTTACAAATTAATTACTGAGATTCATTCGATTTTAATAGTAATTAAATATTGTGTAGTAATCTTTACTGAAAAGAATGAGCTTGGCGCTCAAAGCTGTAAATAAAATTTTGAATTGGTGAAACTGATTTCTATACAATTTGTTAGTTCGCCATCTTGTGATTTTGATTATGCGCTCGTTTATGTTTCATATTTTTTTCTCGACTCTGCTTTGCTTTTGGACTATTTCTTTTTACTATCACGTTGACCTTGGCTCTTGTATTTTGAACATTGATTTAAACAAATTGATTTGAGCTCGATTTTGGTATTTGTTGTTATATCGTACGAACTTTGTTGCAACATGTTGAAAAGAGGAGGTAACAGGTATTGATACATTTGACGCAGATGCTATTTGAAACCACGTGTATGCTTATTACATACGAAATGAATACCCAACTGAAAGTAAATTGCTCATATCACTACGAGAGGGTGGCTTGTTTAGTGGAAGAAATAATTATATATTATACAGGTGACGATAGACTCAAGCTCGACGATAGCTCAACTGACGACTTTAGCTCATCATCAGAAGAAGTTGATTGAATGAAAATTCATTAAAAATATTAAATTAAAGACAAATTGACCTTTCGTACCATTGTATCATTTCAAAATACCTACAATATTAGTTTAAGTTAAATTTTCTAATCAGAACTTTAATCCAATCCACTTTAGAATATATAATCAAATCGATCAAATACTCATACAAACTTGAATCGATTTTTTGTGAGTATCGAGTACCGAGTCGTATGACTAACTAAATATGAACTACAGGAGGCTGTCATAAAATGTTTTTATACGTATGGCAATAGCAAGGAAAATAAAAATAAATAAATATTATAAATAATAGTAAAAAGAAAAAGTTATAAAAAATATGTGAGATTTTTGTAGTGATTGCCGTTTTGTTTTTTAATTAAACGAATCAACAACAAGTAAGTATAATGATAAAAAATAATAAAGAATGCAGTAAACATTCAGGTTAAGTTATTTGATATTTATATCAAAGTCAAATAGTGATACTAAGAAAAAAATTAAACTGAAGAAAAAATAATTAAATAGTTATATCAATGGAATATATTAATATTTATTTAATTAATGTAATTTTTTTTTAGTAACAAAAAAGCTATGGATATTATTATAAATACCGGATTTCAGTGTGTAAAAAAAATATTTAAATAAATTTACTAAAAAAATTTTTTTTTTAATTTCACTTTGAATTTATCAAGTTTTTTACAAATTAATTTTTTTTTAATTATTTCGTAATTTTTTTTTCGATAAAAATAATTATTAAAATTTTTGGATGTCGGCTAACTTAATTTTCATTTAAATTTTCCGAATTATTGTTATTGATAAAGTTAAGGTTATGGTAGTACTTACTTCAGCCTTTTAACTGCAGCTATCCACTGATTCCGTTGATTTCTTTTCCATTGAGCAGTCGGAAATTTATAAAACTTGCACTCACTTTTTCTGCTGGTATTCTTACAATTTACAACACAACTACTTTGGTGTCTCATTTTTCTTTAATTTATTTAAATTAAAACAAAATAAATACTCTCACGTGTACTTGCTTACAATTTTAGGAATAATAGCCCCCCGTAGTACCGAAAGTGACCACTGCGAACGCTTCAGTCGATTTAATTTCCCCTACCATGGCTTCACTCACAGCGAATAGTTGGTGTCTAAAGATCCACGATTCTCTTTGGGTACCTACACTTACAAACTTGCTATTGCCAAGAGCTACGGGCGACAATTTTGTTTGCTGTATTTCTAGTTTTTACTGCACTTATTAAACTTTTGTTTTAATTTCTTTAAACAAATTTTTTTCTTCAAAGAAACATTATATTTCGGATCGGCAAGATTGAAAGTCTCACCTTATCCTCAAATATTTTCTAATCTCAAAATCTTGAGAGATAATAAATTTTCTGCCATAAATTTACTGGTAATATTTTTTTTTATTATTGCGTGTGGAACAGAATGATACAAACATTTTTAGATAGCATTTTTAAAGCTTTATAATACGATTTTTCGCTATGTAATATCGGATCTTGAGTAAATACATTATTTTATTTTGACTTTATGTCCATAATGCTTTAAACAGTAATGAATATGTTTTTTTTATTATTATTATTTAATAATATTTAATTTTTAAGTAAAATACTCTTTATTGTCTGTTGTCATTCAAATAAAGATTAGAACATATAGCCACGATCTAATACAAAGATCTTGAAACAACAGTAATGGGGGTACGCCGGCTTAACGACGACGGAGAGAAAAATATACGCCGTATAGTTGATAATGAGAAATGAGACTGAGTCGTTACAGTCGCTTGTCACTCACTCAACCGGCGGCGTGCGCAGTGCCAAATGCCCACTGGGTACCGCAACCATCGATCAGTGTTAGCATTATTTGCTGATTATGTATTTTCGCCCGTTAAATTATCGTTTTTTGTTCCACTGTATCGTACAAATACAAAATTTTCACATAGATACTTTTCGAGTGTAATATTATATAGAATGACTGGTAAATTACTATCAATATTTAAGGAGAATACTCGGTATATTATTCTCATTCGAATTATGTAAAAAAATTATGTACTTAATTTTTGACCAAATTTTCATAAATTTCAATTCAAATAAATGAAGCGTGCGTGAACTTTTCCAGTCATGCCGGCGGCACGTGCACAGGTGTTGTACTGTGCCGCTTGTTCACATCTAAAAATTGCCAAAGTTCACATCATTTACCTATATAGTCAACAAATTTGTTGCTTAAACGAGTATAATATCTTAGTATTTTTGCCTATCCTAAGCCAGGATTAAAGTTTTAAGGGGGATTGGATCATGCTTGTTTATCCTGCCACCCTGTTAACACGTGGTAGCGTTTGGACGTAGGTAAACTACCTTTTTTTGTGTCAAAAGTGCAGCTAGCTACTAGGGTGTCCAGACGACGCGTAAATAATTAGATAATTGTTGAGTTACTTTACTTAAAAGTTTATTAATACATATTTACCTTTTTTTTACATAATTCGAATGAGAATCATGTACTGAGTATTCTCCTTAAATATTGATAATAATTTACCAGTCATACTGTATATATCCTGCCTTTAAAATGGAGCCAAAAAAAAACCTCATCGCCTGTACATGTCTACTATATCTAATGTAAAAAGCTAAAGTAGGTGTTTAGAAAATCAGAAAATAAATACAAGAGGGCAGCCTAAATAGTTAAAATTTCCATTACGATGACAACATTTGAACAGAAAAAAATCGCAAAATTATGTTGTGCACGTTGGATTATCGTACAATTTCAACACCTCTATGTTCGATCGGACCAAGTGTTAAATTATGTGATTTGTACGATAATTATGTGACGAATGCTAACGCTGCCATCGATAGCAGCGACTTACAGCGGCGTTGACGAAAAAAAGTTATAAACACGATCGTAATAATCTCTCAGTACTGAAATTGGGCTTCGTTGTGTGTGTTTAAAACCGTGCATATAGCCCTCTGCATTGTGACTTGACTGGCCCGATGGCAATTTTGACAGTGACACTCCTTTCAGCTCCTCCAGGGTTGAGGGTTGGATTCACGCCCTGAACCTGGATGTTATTTATTATATGTATACTTATTTAAAAATTATGTACATATATCTAATATATGAATATGTATTCTTAAATCTAGGTATATGCATTGTTTTTTTTTTACTATGCTAATGTACAATATTACTAACACTTAACTTATTTTCCTAATAATAGTCTTACAGCTATTTGTTACAAATATATTTCTAAAAACAACTATGTCCCCACACCGATATTTTTAGTCAACATATCAAGCACACTCTCAATGACGGCGGTGTCTCTGTGATGAATCGCCAATCACCAACTGACGGTTGATGGAGCAGAAAGGTTCTCGAGTTGAGACCAGGTACTGGCAAGCGCAGCATCGGACGGCCGTCCACGAGATGGACGGACGACCTGAGGAAAGTCGCCGGAAGCCTTTGGATGGAGGCTGTTTTGAACCGGTCGCTCGGGAGGTCGATGGGGGAGGCCAACGTTCAACAGTGAACATCCAACGGCTGATATGATGATGATGATGATATATCTGTCGGCTGTTATACCAAAAAGCCCAGGCAGTAAGTTGCTTAATTAGGAACTGATAACCATGCATGTATGTTCAAAGATAATAATAATGTGCTTTTTGCAAATCCTTGTACATCAACGATTCTTTCTAAGTTTTCAAAAATACTCTGAAAATAAATAGAATGAGAACCATTTTCGGAATTATTTTTTATTTATAACCTCGATATCGAATAAACACATAACTACTAATTTGATGTAATGTGTATAATGTTGAGCGTTTTAGTATTCCATAATGATTCAATTACAAAACTAGAAGTGGTGTTGTTCAACGAAACGGCTAGCCATATTATTAAACAGCCGTTTCTGTCACTTGGCTACGACACATACATCTTACTACTCTTTTTCTATTGGTTCATTCAAACAATGCTGTGCGCGCGAAAAAGTTAGGATATTTACAAATACTATTTGTCACCTTATTGCGATTTCTACCTACATTTGTATTATTGGTTTTGAATAAAACTAACTTTAAAGGATTATAATTATAGAAACGATATATATAAGTTATTTTGTAAAAAAACATCTAATATATATTTACTAATATTAAAATGAATATAAAAATAACCACTTTCACAAATCCATTCTCGTTTTTTTGTGTTAATGAAGATTACTGGACATATAATAATGATTTGACATTTGAAACTCAACCTGATGTATATACAAATTTAATAAATACGAGTAAAATCGCAGAAATAAACCATGGTCAAGTATGTTATGACTTTTATGAATAAAAATATACCTATTGATGATTCAGTTTCGGTATGTAAATTATAAACTTTTTAAATACTTTTTCAGCATGTTGCTGTTATGTGGAAAAAAAAGTGGGTTCGTGGCGTTGTTTCAATGGAAAAACAGTTTTTGATCTGGTTGATCGATTATGGAGTATATTTACGTCCTAATGATAAAACATTATTTATAGATCTTCCTATAGAGTATAAAAAATTACCAACTAAAGTATTCGAAGCTAGTATTCATGGCGTTGTTCCAGTAGATAAAGTAATTTCAAATCATTTTAATCTTATTAATTTTAATTCGATTGCATTTTTTCTTATTGTATATTATACTTTTCTCGTCTATGAATAAACAATAAAAAAATATTAAAAACAGATAAAATATAAATATTTCAGAGTATAATATTAATAACATATCAAATATAAATATAATATAATTGAATACTTTATTTATATTACATTGATTATTATATATTTCCATTTTCACAATATCATTTATTAATAAATTTATATTAGTCAATACTTTATAGGTAGTAGGTATGTAAGTTTTATGTTGATTTGACAATTTTTATTTTTTAAGGTATTATCAGAAGATTGCCAAATAAAGAATGATATAACAACAACTTGGACCAAAGGTTCCATAGAAAAATCTCAAGAACTGATTAAAAATGCAACAAGAATATATTTTCAGCCTATTGCTCTCTTAACAACAGCACATAATCATGTGGTAATTATAGTATTCAATATTGGCATTCAACGGTCTAATAATTATTAAAATTGTGTGTTTATGTATATGTAGTATAAAAATGTTTAGCAAAACAAAATATTAATTATGTTTTATTTAACTTTAAGGTCATTGGAGATTTATTTATTGAAATACAAGAAAAAGGAATTATTAACATAATAGATGAACTTGAAACTTGGCCCGTGTTTTTAGAGAGAAATAAAGAAGCTTATGTTACCAGTAAGTATTAAAAATTATAGGATAATCACATTTTTATATAATAATTCTTTTTTAATTTTTTTTTTAGCAAAAAATGCCTTCTTTTAATTAAATATTTACTTTTTTTTAGACTTTATTAAATTCTATACAAGCCGCAGGAAACACCGCTTATGCTCATTAAAGCCAGAAATACCATATTTTGATTTAACAGAAATAACACTGCAGATAACTTTAGAAGAATATATAGATATAATAGAAAAGTGCCCGAAAATAGAAAATGTGTTAGAAACTGAGTCACTATTTGGAGATGGCAGCACTATAGTAGGATCTATGGGCAAAGATAAAGGTGCATATAAAATAACTCCAAGTGACATAGAAAAATATGCTAACAGATATGTGATGATAAATGGTTGTGAGTATAATGTTTTAAGTATTTTAATGAATAAAGCTCGGGATCTATCTATCTGTGAGCGCTATAAGGATCATGATCTCACATCTGTTGGTAGAGGTTATTCTTATAGACGTTCTAACAGTCTTTCTTAATTGTTACTAAAGAATATTTTCCAATTTAATATAAATATAGACAAGAAGTACCTTTTTATTTTTTTCGTTCAAGGAAGTTATGATATTTAATTTGAGAGTTATTTTATAAACTTGTTTTCTTATTGACTCATCTTAATTTCACTAAGAAGTTTTTTTTTAAGTTTTATATATCTAGAAAGATAGATAAAGAAAGAAAACAGACCTTAAAACACAACTTCGTAAACCGAGTGGCAACGCATGACGTCTATTTTTTAAACACTCGAGATATATAGAGAATACTCAATTCTCGAAAAAAGCAGATATTTAAAATTTATCCTTATTTGTACTATGGAGTCGTCGGCTGATACCAAGGCGCGTTTTTTGTATTTCCAAAAACGCCACATACAATTCTCGCCCGCTAAACTGTAGCCCTTCCTGTGTTTCCTTTTCTCTAGGGTATGTATGTATAAATAAAATATTTTTTAAGCGCCTATTGATAGTTTTAGAGATGTCATTTTCGAATGAAAAATATGCTAATGACATTTATATCTATTGTATCCTACTTAAACATTTTAAATGGTAGTGTAATGATTGAAATTTTGGACGATATACTATTATTAAGTTACTATGGTAATGTATTTTATTAACGCGATGGAGCGTCTGCGTACTATCAGCGACAAGTACGCGAGCACTGAGTAATCACTTCAGTGATAGATTGGACGCACAAAGCAGTCAAAGGATCCGTGCCGTGACCGTCGCTTTCCGGACTCACTCACGTGATTTTTAATTTTGCGGCAAGTAAAATTTTTTTTTTAAATACTTACCTACTCAAATCACAACTTACTTTTGTCTTAAGCATGGTAAAGTCATAGACATAGAGAATGGACTGAGTATTTCCTATCCAGCTGTAAATTAAATACGAGCAAGAGATTGTAAGAGAGAGAAAGTGAACGTGTGGCCAGTAGTTGTCTTTTTCTAGAATTCTAATTGGCCCGCGTCATTCGCACGCAGGAGCATGTTTTCGCTACAGACCTACAGAAAAGAGATACGTATTGGCCGCACAGTCACTTTGTCTCTTTCTAGAGAGTGGTCAATTTTGTCCGAGTATTGCTCACTCCATTCTCTATTGTCTATGGGTAAAATACAAAGGGAAAATTGATCTTTATTATCAATAGTTTTTAATCACGTTAGGGGCCATTCATTTATTACGTAAGAAGAATTTTGCTAGTTTTTGACCCTCTCCCCACTATTATAAGAAAAAATAAGAATAAGCCGACCCCCTCCCCCCTGTTTAATATTTATTACGTAAGAATCAAAAGGAAAAGATGAATAAATGTTTGGTTTGTTTTAATGTTTATTTTTTAAACTAACAATTTTTAGAAGTGTTTATTTATACTTACTAAGGTACAATTAATTTGTAGTTTTTGATAGAAATAAAATTTGGTTTTAATTATTCATTTTTACCTACGTAAGACAAGTCTAGGGGCTCAAAACCCACTCGGAAAATGGATCTGCCACTGAAACATCTTTAATGTTACCTATACGCATTCGAGTGAACATCGGCACTCGTGCGGTTGCCTCGGTTTTTTCAAAGAATAATTTTAACTTTGCCCATTTTTTGTGATCTTACGTAAGAACTATCGAGACTCTCTCCCATCCCCTTGTAAGAGAAAATAAGACATGGTCGACCCCTCCCCCCCTAAATCGTCTTACGTAATAAATGAATGGCTCCTTACTAGAGATGTGCCGACTATAACTTTGGCCGACTAGCCGACTAGCCGACTAGTCGGTTGTGAAGACGCCGACTAGTCGGCCGACTAGTCGGCTAAGCCGATAATGGTTTCGGCGGCGGCAAAGTGGGTTGTTTCTTTTACTTGGTTGAAACATCGGTTAATTTTAAAAATTTGTCTACTGAAGAGTGGGAAGTACTCATAAAAAGCATTGAATTGCTGAAGCCATTTGAAGAGATTACGAATATTATAAGTACAAGTTGCTTTTCGGTGTCTGAAGTAATACCTCATTTGAAAACGTAACAGAAATATGAAGAAATGTACATTGAAGATAACCAAGAAACCATGTAAATGAAAGTCTTGCTGGACAATGTTTTGAAGAGTAGGTTCGACTTGGAGCATGACAAAGTCTTCACCCTGGCTAGGTACATTGTTGGATACAAGCTATCGGTGTTTCGAATTTTTTGTACATTAGGTACGTCATGTAGGTACATGTCTTGGTTTAATACTATTTGTCTGTTAAAATCTAGTCTTTTATTCAAAAATAAAAAGAAATATTTATAAATGTTTAAGAATAACAAGATAATATATTGTTTTGTTTGTTAATAATAATAGTAATTTTGTTTGATCATTATCATAGATATTGTTTTACAGTAAGTAATTTTAGCGACTTTAGAGATTTTAAAGACTAAAGGAAAAATTCTTTATATTTCAAAATGTATTAAACTAATTCTAAAATAAAAATATTAATTAACAATAAAGGTAATTATTAATTTAATTCCTCTGAAGTATATACATTTTATTGATAAAATACATACAAATTTTAAGCCGGATAGTCGGCGCTCTTTGCCGGATAGTCGCCGACTAATCGCCGACTACAAAAGTGGCCGGATAGTCGGCTTAACCGACTAGTCGCCGACTAGTCGGAACATCTCTACTCCTTACCAAACAAACAGCACGTGCGCCTGCGTGTATCTCACTCGCAAGTACGCAAGGTGTCCACACTATCTGATTTTTTGTAAATTAATTTAATTCAGGTTTTCATAGCATGTAGTTAATAAGAATTTTTTTTTTTAATGTTACATGTCAATCAATGTTGTCATCAATTGTTATGCTTTTGAGTTTCTCGAGTGTTTAAAAAATCACCTGTATATATGAGTTTTGGTTTTGTTTATTACATATTAGATATTTTGAATGAAATTTCATATTTTTATTCGAAATGGTAAATAAATAAAACGAAATTTAATAACTTCTACATATCAAACATAACATGAAAAACTAACAGCGGTCCACCTCGGGTGCCAAGCACCAGGGGTGACAACGACAAGTCACTCGTACATCCAAATAGGGATATTTATGTAAAAAAAATATCGATTTTTTTTTCGATATAATATATCGTAGTGTTCTATCGATAATTTGCGATACATCGTACAAATCGATATTTTTGATATGTCGTAGAACTGTATTTATTTGTAAATCCCATTATTTTTTCTGTAGTCTATCTTGTTATCTACCCAGACTTTAAAAAAAAGGTCAAGATATATATCTATTGAAAATACTAGATGTCAATTCAAAATAAAGTCTCGTGAGCATATTTAGTATTTCGTGTTTTATTTTAATTGCGGGTGCTCAATACAAAACAGCCCCG